>CM070841.1:10827211-11507211 GCA_036326025.1 Chrosomus eos | reverse complement strand
GTGTAACCGGTCTATCATTATTAGATGTCACAATTCGTAGAAAGACATTCACAATTCAACTGAAAAATGTCTGAAGCATCCAAAGAACAAACTGATTACATGCAATGTCAAAAATCACATTGAGCATGTGTTTCAGGAACATGGTGTCAAAAAGACTGGAACTAATGGTCTGGAATGCAGTCACCTTCTAAGATGATTAAAATATCAATTAAGCATGGCATCAACACCAAGGACAGTGGAGGAAAAGGTTATTTGATACAGTAGGTGAGCGCAGGGCAAAACCAAATGCGGGGTTCAATGTAACACAGACCTTTTACATAGTGAGTCAGGGGTCAAGCAGGTTGTGTTTCCGCTCTTTTTCTCCCGCTGCCAGAAGACCGTCTCCCGCTGATTTGTGGAAAATTTTGATAAGATTTCGTGAAGATACTGGACAAAGAGTGTTTTGACACCATGCAAGTAAATTATGTGTTATAATTAACCCCGCATATGGGGTAAGTTGTAACATTTGAGAAAATGGTTAAATTAACTTTGTGTTAATTTGTAGCAGAGATGTGTATGTTGCTTGTGTAAAAAAAAGATTAATCTAACTTCATTATTTTTTAAATAATTGAGCCAAAACCAAAATGTGTTAGGTTGTGCCCCGCTCTCCCATACTGCAACATACTGTATATCATGTAGTATCAAATGTTGGTTTCAATGTATTCTGCCATTTTCTTCCTGTGTTGATGTATTTTCTATTGAAAAAGGAAGTGGAGGAAGGACACATTTAATGACTCACCCCTTTTCTTTTAAAATGACCATTACAATTTAGTTACAGTCACAGTCATTAACTTATTACTTTCTAGTCAGTTGCAGGTGGAATTAGGGGGCGGGGCATTCTCATTTTCTAGAGAGCATCTGATTGGACAGAAATCAGTGCAGTGCAGGATGAGTCATCATTTTTTTAAAAATTGTTTTCCTGGAAGAAAGAGACAGCAAATTTTAAATGCATATCGGCTAAAACACAAATTCTAATCATCAAGGTGAATGTTGATGTAAAACAAATTAATAATTTTTTCCAGTTATACCTAGGTTTTTATTTTAGGCCTTGAGCATTGTGTTATTCATCATAAAAAATCTGTCTAGCATTTAGAGCCATCAGTGGTTTCAGAATGAAAATCTTGTCATACAGCATCTCTGTACATGATGTCTTTTATCTCTAAAGTGACTCAACAGCTGAAAAAAAGCCCTCTCCTTGTGCCACTTTTCACTGATTGGTTGTACTTTCGCAATACTAACAATTAAAGCAATTCACACAACCATAAAGTGCAACCCCTTTCAGACAGCACAGTTGCTAGGTAACATCTCTGTCCATCCGGAATGAAGCACAAAAGGACATACAAATGTAGGAGACATTCTGGAATGTGACAATTGCAGATAGATTTTTTTTCTGCCACTTTTTCAGCAACATACATACTTGCCAAGTAAGAAACAATATTGTTATTCACATTTTTACATGTAACATGGCCACCTCTTTTTCTGATATTATCATACCTTTACAAACACATCCATCAACCTTGGCTGGGCCACTGAAACAGTAGAAGATTAGAAGCTTAATCTCTATAGAAATCCTCCCAAAAACAACATTATCCAAGTAGCATGTACAAACGTTTGTAAATGAACATCAAACCACTTGTACGTGCCACTTAATGGATCTTTCTCGCTGCTTCCACAGTTAACCAGAGACATAAGCACATTGTTGATCATTGTAATGTAAATTAACACTATTTTCTAGAGTAAATGTTTAAAAAAATAACTTTCCTCCTCCACCTCCTCATCTTATACGTTCAAGTCAAGAGTGATCACGTATTGCATGATGCATAATTGAAGTCAAGCTATTGCACAATGCTTTAACTCAGAACCAAATTATATTTTAGCCCTATTATCTTCAAGCTATTAATTGAATTCGTGAAATATTCCTTATTTATATTTAAATAAGGAATATTTCTTATAAGAAGACATATTTCTTATAATAATAATGCAACATTAGGGGCTGTTGATGGACTAGATCTACTCCATCTTTTGATCATCGTTCTGAATCCGATTCGGATAGTCTTTGACAAAAGTGTGATTTTCACAGCTTTTTGTTTAAAATTTTGCTTTGAATTTGTTTGTTTTTTATTAAACTTACCTATATTCAAGTGTTGATAAAAACGAATGCATGAAGCTAGAATATTTTTTGACATGGAAAGAGTTAAAGGTATATTATAAAAATGTAGCCTACTTTATATACTATATACAATAAATACTTTAGAAATAGTAAACACTAAGTATGATGTTATGTTCACTTAAAACTTGTAAGTAAACTTGCAGTATAAAACTAAACTAGTTGTTTACTGAGAGTACACTTCAAAGTGTACTAAAAGTGTGCTACAAAATTTGACTAGTAAACTATCAGTATACCTATAAGTTCACTTGCATGTACAAACAAAAAACTTAGTATATATATATATATATATATATATATATATATATATTGTATACTCAAAGTTTACAACTGTTATACTTAAAGTCTAATTAAAAGTCTACTTTTATATACTAAAAAGTGGCCCAATTTAGTCCCAAGTAGTATTAAAACATATTGAAATATATTTCTAGTACATTGATATTAGTATACTTACTACATAAAATATACTTAAAAATATACTTGGACTTTCCTTAAGTATAGGCCTACTCAAAAAAATTAACTTGAAGAATACTTATTTTTTGTAAGGAAATCTGACAGACTTTTGACAGCTCCGGGGCTTTTGTTAAAACTAGAGACCGAACTTCAGCATTTTTACATTCCTGGCCAAGGACAGCTGGATTCACAGTGGGGCAGTGCCAAAAATGTAGATTGATTTTCTTTTCTGACACGTTTTTCACAAGATACATACTGCCTTCTCCAGTAAGAAACAATATGGCTATTCACATTTTTGCATGTAACATATAAAAACCACCTTCTAGATCTGATATCATTCACACAAATGCTACAATGCATACATTTTGCTACAATGTAAATTAACAATGTGGCCTCTTTTTTTTTTTTGTTACCTGCACCCAGACATCCCCGTTTATTTGTCAGAAAAAGTTTGCTGGATGGCGCAAAATCAACCTGATCTCACAGGAAAATGTAAAAGGTCAACATTTTGTATGAACACGTTCGATTATTATAAAAAAGTAAGTAAAGGTCCACCCCTAAACATACCCGTCTGTTAGCAGATCATATGAAAACATACACATTTGTTCAAATTAGCCACCAATTCAACAAAACGTAAAATAGTTATGAATTGCCATAAGATTGTGTTGTGCAAAATGCATAATTTTGTGTCATTCGATAGACATTTGACAACTTAAGGGCTTTTGTTAAACTTCAGATCGAACTTCCGCATTTTTGTGTTCCTGCCCAACGACAAATGGATCAACAGAGGGGCGGCACCAAAATCAAAAGTATCTTTTAGGTATTGAAGTTTTTGGCATATACCACCGATTATTATAATTTTTTTTCAATGCCAGCAGTAAATTCCCCTTTAAGTAAAAATGCCACGTTAACCAGTGCTCTGTCCTCCCTATATGCAAAGTATGCAAGTTGGGTAGGACCACCGAACCACCACTTGCTCTCAAGAATGATTTAGGGTTTTTGATTTTGGCTTCCAATGATTATGAAAACATTATGCCGCTTTATGTTCGCTCTCACCCATATGTAATATCCAAATCAGTCTAATCATGTAACGTCACTTGTAAAAGCATATTGAGCTGCGAAAGAAATGCTGTTCAACAAGCGGCTTTCTGTCCATGTGATTAGAGATGGAAAGAAACACAGACGCATACTGGATAATTTGGGTTTTGTGCGCTTAAATGAAAAAAATACATGAAAAAAATGTGTCTAAATGTCCATCTTGGGGACTTTTAATTTAAACGCATTCAGTTATGTCAGTTATGATCAGTTATGAAAGCAATCGAATGCTTGTCAGAGTGTTAGGTCTGTGCATTCTGTCTTAAAGTGACAGCAGTCTAATAAACCCGCTGCTCTCTCTGCCATTTAACGTTAATCAAACGACAAAAGAAAACGAGAGACTCAGAAAGAATAACATCAGTAACTTTAATAAGAATCAGTGTATATTTAATACAAACAGTGAAGGCAATGTCTTATTTTTAAAAAAAAATCCCCATTTGAATACTTTATTCAATTTCTGTTATTAGTAGTAGGGTAAATAGTTAATTTCATATATCTTTTTTTTTCTGTTGTATTTGTCTGATTTGTCCAACTGACTGTTGTTTGTTGACAGTGAAACTGCTCTGAAAGAACAGATTAAGGGGTTGGGAGTTTAATTTTGCACTGAAAGGGGCCCCCACACAAAAGCTTTGCTTTGGGCCCCCAGAAGTCTAGGACCGGCACTCACGTTAACATTATGCCTGTGAAATGGTGTGGTAAGACAGAGAAAGGCAACTCTAGAGGAGGCGAAGAATCGAACAGACTGGGACAGTAAGGCCCAAGAGACCCCTCTAATTACAGTGGAGAACAGCCAAGTAGACGCAATGCAAATGTCCTTCAGACAATTACGCGCTGCCGACGCTAGCATTCTCGAATGTTTCCTGACACTCATCATCATTCTAACTTCTCACCACATAATTAGAAATGAGCAGCCTGGAGCCCGAAAGCATCGGGGCTCATGCGTTCAGTGCATGCCCCCTCGTAGCCTACTTCATCAAACCGTACCCTGTGTTCAACGGGCAGACACTGTAAATAGAAAATGAGCTCCACTATTGACCTTCCTCTTATAATATAGCTCACAGAAAGATACAGCGATGGGTTTTAATTACCCTGCCCTTTGATTACACATCATCATCTTGGGCAGCTGTTATTGCAATGTGATGGAGTTACAGGCTAATGCAATTTGTTGGAGCATCACAAATGCGGTATCAAGGAGAAATGAAGATGTGCGATTTGGCATTAAGTTGCGAATTATGTTACGAGGGACAGGAAAATGATTAAGCCGAGTCTTCACGTAGGTGACATTTAAATTTTGGTTTCCAAGTAAAATCTTATCTGGAGGAAATGTAAAGTTCACTGCTGTATTTGGGTAAACATTGTCGTCGAGAGTGCTGATAATGCCTCATAATGTAATAGCCATATTAAAAAGACTTGTAATTGTAATTAGCCCTGGTTGTTCCTCGTGGCTATGGAAACTAATTTCCCCCAGGCATGCCTCTGTATGTAAACTAGAGGAGTATGAAATATGGAGCTTATTATTATGAAATAATACAGTGCTAATCGAAGGTTGTTGTCTTCTAGGCATTGTGGGGTTAATGGACTCAGAAGACTCTTTTAATGGAAGAAATGTGCAGATTAAAATTGTGGAAAACCACATGAGCATTTATAATGTTTCCTATCAAATTTGGCAAAAGCAATATGTGTCCTCAAAGGACCCTTTTCACATTTCCAGGTTTGGTTTTGGAAGTTAAAGAGTAGCAGGAAAAACGGCACAGCTGCTGTGTAGATGTACAATGGGAGACCATAGCAAATATTATTGCAGTGTTGCCTTTTATTCCACAGCAAAGAGGATATAAGGGTATACAATTTTACAAAAGAAGAGGGGAGGGGGATTATGGCAGTCAGAAGAGAGGAAGGTAGTGTCATTTCAGTTTCTGTCATCAGTATCTGGCTCATATTGGCAATCTCAAACATATTCTCAAAACTATCATTTTTAACATTTTTAACAAAATCAATATTTTGATTGCTGACAGCTTCTTCACCAGATCCACCACCAAGTGACAGTGACACTAATATTTGATTGGTTTTAGCACTTGCTCTGCAGTAAATCGCTGAACCATTTCAAGTTTTGCTGATGATGATTCCTATTCTTTTGTTTTCTACTTGTGGTCACTGTGAGTGAAACGTCACTTCATCATTGTGTATCAGACATTGACACCTTGTGGAATAAAGGAGAATTGCACTTATTCAGTCGTCAAAGATTAAATTATTGCTGTGCAGAAAAAATATATTTACACTCTTACACACCTCAGGTCGTTAGCGACCCTAAACAATTTTTACAAAAAATGAATGTGAAAATAGGCATTATTTTTATAATTAATTGATTGAGGAATACTAAGAAGGTTGATGTATATCTTAAAAAAAAGGAATGAGGAGGGTGGTGAATGACGTCCCGGTTCACTAAAGTGAGTGTGTCAATTGTTTTGTTGCTAACATTTTGTTGACTGAATGCAAGGAATGTAAAGTCCACATTATGTGTACCCAAACAAAAGTTGCAGTGTTGTTCCCCTTCAGTCGCTCACGTTCGACGTAATCGACGTGTCGACTGATTGGGATCATACCAGTGAGCCTGTCATTTCGGAGTACAGTTTAAACGAGCCAATGCACATTGGCGTGCATGAAATGCATTACACACTCCGCCCCCTGCAGCGCGGGTATAAATACAGAAGTGGATGCACACACTAGTTGTCTCTCGCTTCGGAACCGATCGTGTTTGATGACTCTGAAGCGTGCTGTTGTATACAACGAGCGAGTGTGTCTATGTTCTTCTGGAAGACTCTCCTGGTGCTGGTGGATCTACAGTGCAGTGCAGTGGTGACCGCAAGCTTTGAAGCTCTCAACTGCTGTTTTTACAGCAACAATTTTCTGTGTTTTTGTTTGTTGACGGCTGGTTGAGGGCGGAAAAGTGAGTGCTTCACTAATTCAGTTCGCTGATTTTTGTGTTGCCCCGGCCATTCCCTGTGGACAGGTCCCATTTCTAGAAGGTCACGCATTTTCGGTCAACGAATCGTGCCTGGAATTCAAACCGGCTAACTCTCAAGAAATTTGAGGGCCCAGCCTGGATATGTGTCCAAGGTTCCTACCTCTCCTACGGGACCAGGTGGTGAGCCTGCAAGCGCTGCCTCAGAGGAGGCAGACCCAGCCCTGGCTTTTCTCTGTTTGTCTGCTCCATTGCGGTTATATGTGCTAAGAATGCAAAGCCTGGACCTCAGACCAGCTCTTGTCTGTTACGGAGACCAGCAGAAGGGAAGGCTGTTTCCAAGCAGGGGTTGGCCCACTACATATGGTTGCCTTCATCTTGGTGTTTCTCCAGTTCCTCCCTAGTGAGTGTATTGCTCCCTCCTAGGCGTTGACACAGAGTG
The DNA here is from genome assembly GCA_036326025.1 of Chrosomus eos. Classification (NCBI taxonomy): domain Eukaryota; kingdom Metazoa; phylum Chordata; class Actinopteri; order Cypriniformes; family Leuciscidae; genus Chrosomus; species Chrosomus eos. Next base: position 11,500,056 of record CM070841.1, on the reverse strand, counting down.
CCTCGCTGACTAGATGGTAAATAGAGTTGGGGGCTGGGCGAACCAATAAGCTAAAACGCATGCGCAGGTTACTTTACTTACTGAACAAGTGCGCACCCGAGTCCGTGTTGCTTTCACATTCACGCGGACCACGGCACGGTTCGGGAGCAACCAAACTCAGACCACCTCCTCCAGGTAGTCTCGGGTTCGGTACCCCAGTGCACACCCTGGTCCCATGACAACATTCACATTAGCGATTTTTCATGCGAACCGTGCCCCGTTCCGAACTAAACTGCCAGTGTGAAAGCCCCCTTAGTCCCTTCGTAACTATTTCTGGACCACCGCTGACTCCGAGTTACGCTTGGCTCCTCAGCGAAAAACATCTAGTGCGTGCATCCACTTTGTATTTATACCCGTGCCGCGGGGCGGACTGTGTGATGCATTTCACGCACGACAATGTGCATTGGCTCGTTTTAACAGTACTCAAAGATGACAGGCTCCCTGGCGTGATCCCAATCAGTCGACATGTCTCTGTTCCCTCCTTCAGGGAACGAGGGTTACGTAACCGAGACGTTATTGTTAATTAAAACTAAAAGTAATTATTTAAGCAACTATTAAGTAACTATTCTAGTTATTGAAATAATGCTAAAAATAAAGTAAAATTTACAGTAACATAAATATTTAAAAACAAAAACTAATAAAAATGACAAAAGCATATTATAAAATTACTAAAACTTTAAGTAAAGGGAAAACTGAAAATATAAGAATAAAAATGAATTCAAAATGGTAATAAATACTGTAGTAGTAGTAATTATACTACTGTCACAGTGGTGTTTGGGTTAGTTTGTTTTCATTTGGACTTGTCTGCTTGTATTCACATGTCACGTGACATCTTCACTGTCATCATCAGTTCAGCTGCATCACCTGTGTTTAGTTAATCATCATCATCTGTATCACCCGTGTTCTGTTAATCAGTGTCATCTGAGTTTGTATTTAGTTCCGTCTGTTCGGTCAGTCTTTGTCTAATCTCAGTTATTAAAGTATTACTTATTTAAAGTAAACCTTAATTTTGGAATTATATCCTCGTCTGCCTTCCTGCAACCACCTGTGCCACTTTCACTGGAAAGTTATTTATTTACATTCATTTGTGTATATATGTCATTAAATGTCAAAGGTAATTCATGAATGTTCATAATTCATGAATGTTCATAATTAATCATACAACTATTAAGTTTACACAATTAAAGTGTAAAATAATACAAATAGTGTTAACATTGTACATACAGTAAATTGCAAAAAGTGTAAAACCACATTGTGCATCAGTTTTGCCAGAGTAAATCATCATATTGTTTAGAGTACTTGCCCAGCTTCACAGGACTTCACCACATCATGTCATGGAAACCTTAATTCAGAATTTAAAGTGCCATTAGAAAATTGTACTTTTGCCATCTGATCTGCATATGAAAAGTGACATGTACCGCCACCAGGTGCAGCGCACAGAGGAGATTGAGTGTTCCTGAATGACTGTAGGGGCTGTAATTATGATATTGTTCAGAAAGACCCTGCTCCCAAACCTCCTACTTTTCAACAGGCCTGGCATGTCAGCGCTGCTTTCATTGTGCACAACGGATTGAGCTAAATGGACCCTGGGAGTTAAAAAATGGAATCTGCCTAAAAAGAACACCATAATACCGCTATCAGAAAGACTAGCTGAAAACTTTTCAAACTGAAGTCCGATCAAAGAGTTTGAAAAAGCGCTCCCGAATTGCTAGGGTCGGGAACCCAGTGAAGGGAGGATTTACTATAAAAACCTACTGTAAACTGCAGATGAAAAGCGCAGTGTGTAAGAGGAAGTAGATCTTTTGAAGCCGGGCCCAGCGGTGGAGTCTATTCAGTCATGCGTGCAACTGTTGATTTTCAAACTCGCCCGAGACACGTCTGCGGATTTCAGGTGTTGATTCATAACCGGAAATCTGAGTTTCAGGGACTATCATACACTTCAAGGCTGACAACAAAGAACTCACCTTTTATTTTCATCGTCTCACACTTTGTTTCAATTCTAAGCAGGCTAAAAATCACAGAAAGGAAGGTTTTTGTTTCCCTGCGGTAGGTTTGCCTGCAGTCATACTTTTAAGTATCAAGAAGTGCGCGGCCCCCCACTATCCTGTCATCAGACCCTTTGAAGCACTTTCTCTCCCTGCAGCTTTGACTTCATTTATAATTTCAAACACTCAATGGCAACAGCGGAGAGAACCGGGTGCAGACGACCGACATGCTGCGTGGCATTTTTCCCGCCCATTTTGTATGTGTACATGTTCTGGCAATAGGGGTTCTTCGGAGAAATATGTCAGCATGTGTGTGTCAACTGCAAAGCGCAAAGACGAACCCTCTGGCCGTATTTATTGTGCCTCTTTCTTTCAGCTATGTTTCTTTCGGCTATCGTTTAATAGGAAGATCAGCAGGGGTGTGCAATTAAGCCCCTAGGCAATCAGGCACTTATATTACTGCTAGATGCTCTCTTACGCCAATTGTGACTCTAGCTGGATGATGGACAATAACACTGACTGCTAACTGAGGAACTCGGCTTCGATATTATCTGATGTTTGAAAATGCAGTCACTTATTCTCTGATTATATAACAAAGCTTGTTTAAAAAAAAAAAAAAAAAAGAAGCTCACCAAGGTTTGCTTGATCAAAAATACAGTAAAAAGAACAGCAATAATGTGAAATATCATTACAATTTATAATAAAATTTTTCAATTTTAATATATTTTAAAATGTAATTTATTTTTGTGCTGTTAAAGCGAAATTTTCAGCATCATTAATCCAGACTTCAGTGTCATGTGATCCTTTAGAAATAATTCTGATATGCTGATTTGCTGCTTAAGAAACTAATTATCAATGTTGAAAACTGTTGATCTGCTTAACATAACAGTGGCTCTCAAACTTTTTGACAAAACAATATTTGAATGCCCCCTTTACTATATATATCCTGCACAGTACACATACACTCACTCACTCACTCACATACACACATGCGCACGCACGCACGCACGCAACCACACGCACGCACGCACACACCACAACCACCACACAGCACGCACACACACACACACACACACACACACACACACACACACACACACACACACACACACACACACACACACACACACACACACACACACACACACACAATCTATTTTTTCAGCCGTTCACACTAATAATAGGCATTACCGCAAGGACATAGACAGGACAGCTTGGAAGTCCCACATTCATTTTAGAGCGAAGCGCACATTTGCATCTCCCAAATTCTGGCAGATTATCAAAGCTCCCACTGGGCTTAATTTAAGCATCTCAGGTATTATTTATATTTATATTACCAACTGAAAAAATAAAGGACTGAATGAAGCTGTTGAAAATGTCAAACATTATTTGAAATAATGCAGGAATTAGCGTGTATCCCAACGCCACGTCCGCTAGATATAAAAAAATAATAACTACGGCCAGATGCTGTTTGCACTAAATACCCTCTTTTCAATTTGTGCTGCTATGGCAACCATCTGTGAATAAGTCCTCTCTTTTTAACCTATTCCCTTTTTGGGCAGCTTCTCCATGTTGTTTTTCCTCTTCATCCACTCAACATGTGTCTTCTAAAGGGAAGTACTGCAGTGGCAGCCCTGCTATTCCCCACTGTATCATTAAACATGCCTGCAGTGGTGCCGAGACTGTCGACAGTCTGACAACTGTCTCTCCAGCCAAGCATCGCCTGGTTTATGAGCACAAACAAAGACTTTCTTTAGCAAATTTTTCCTAGCAATTACCTAAAACAGCATGGGATTTGACATGATTAATTCAGTTGGTGTAAACATTTCATTATGATGCTAACAGGTGGATAAACAGATGTGGGTTGATATAGCATGGCTTGTCATTTCCAGTGTGAAAGCAAGATGTGAGAAGACATCAATAAAATATATTATTATTACGTATAAGTGAAAAGAGATAAAATCGGGGTGAAGTATAACGACATGCTTAAGCTTTTTAAATTTCATTACATGTTTATGCCGCAGAACCTCAGACGGGATTTGGCAAGTTCAAGAAAATACCCCAAAAGAATCCTTCTCCAAGATTTAGGTCAATAGCTTGAGTTGGTGCAGAGGATGGAACATGAGATTTCCTCTTCTGTTGATGCTACATGAAAATAATATCTGACATATGCAGCACATGTGACGTACCAAATCATAGATAGATATTCTTTAAAGACTAAACTAAAAAAAACTAAAATTATATAGAATTTATCTTTTTCATATGCAAAATGTTTGCCTGTATATATACCCATACATGCCCGTAGCCTTAGCAAAATGCAAACTTATTTAAAGGGAACCTATTATGCCCCGCTTTTAGATATAATATCAGAATGTCAGAATGTGTCTGTAAAGTTCCAGCTAAAAAAAAAAAACATGATCATTTATTATACAATGTTCTAAATGCCCATTTGAGTGGAAGGAAAACATTCTGTTTTCGTGCATGTATCTTTAAATGCAAATGAGCTGCTGTTCCCCGCCCCTTATCTAGAAGAGGGCGGAGCCTGTACAGCTTGTGCCTCGGATACCCTGCTAAAAACTAACAAAACATATTTTTGGTTTTGATTATCATCTCTTCTCTATCGTGGCCACTCTCACGTGACATTGCAGTTCTTTGTCATTATAAAAGTTTTTATCTGCATGCGTTTTAAAGCCATATCAGTCTAAACTTTTGAAATCTGGTTTTCTGAGCGCACACACCCGAAGCACTCGAACAGGGAGCTGGATGTCGGACGGCACGTCCCATAAGTATTAAACTAAGTTCTCTTTCACGTCTTGTTGCGTTTAAACTGTCAGATACACACAAGGGTATGTCAAAAACAATTCACACAAATACGTCACATAAAATTTCACATAAACACAATTAGTTCAATCAGTTATGTCTGTGAATGTAAACAGAAGGGAAAGATTTGCATGTGTATATTAGATATGTGTATTAAAGTGAAAGAAATGTAATATAGAGTGCATACTGTATATGATGTTATATGCAAACTGTATATGCTGATAATATGAAATCAATCAAACAACAAAAGAAAAAGAAAAATCTCTTACTGTTCTTGATTGAATAACTTTAGTAGCTTTAAACCAGTTAACCGTTGCCAGAGCGCAGTGGCGCGGGAAAGGGGGGTGCTGCGGGGGCTGCAGCCCCCCTCGTCATAGCATCAGCCCCCCCTAGTGAGGGGCTGTGGTGGACTATAATATTATACTTAAAAACGTAAGAAAAATGTAAAATAGACATAACATACTGTGTTTGATTGGGATTAAAAATAATGGGCAGTGTATAAGATATAAACTAATGATTAATTATTTTAATATTTTATGAATGTTGATATACTACGCCTGTGCCTCCTCCTCAGTTGCTTCTGTAACCTGACACTCGTTTGAATCTCTCGTTCGGAGATTCACCAGCAACACAACAGAACGCAAGGCCAAGTTTTGTGCACTTAAATAGAGGTAAGAAATGGTTTTAAATCCCTTATACTGCCGTCAAGCATTTTAGCTTTATTTATTTCTGTATTCTGTTGCCTATAGACAATATATTCATCGTAGTCATGTGGCTGACATCACTAAATAATATAGCCTATGCATGTTTAGTGATTAAATAGGACATTAGTTACATTTTTATTTTTCAGATAATTTCTAAAAAAAAAATTTTTTAACTAATGTCATATTAGTTACTATTCTCACATATTACCACATCCCCGTTCTCAGTGGCGTTTTCTACGGGAAGCCAAGGGAAGTCAGGCATCCAATCTCGTCCGACAATCACTATTATCCTAAATAAAACATTTTAATTGACACACAGTGATGTTTGTGTCTTGGCCTTTCATTTTACTGTGATTGATTATTGATGAAGTGGGCATCAATGGACAGCGTTAGGTCCAAGCTGAGTTTCGGCGCCCTCCAAGTTCACGTGCAATGCAAGTGATTGTGCCAGGCAGCGCGCACATTGTCTACAATTTATATTAAACGAAAATATTTTAAAAAGAGCCTTTCTACATAACAAAACTCAATGAAGTGGTTAAAATCATGTCTTACGATCAATGTCTCTATTGCGCATCTCATGATGTATCATAAATTTCTCATGCTGCATATCACTTTCAAAATCAACATTGATTAAATTAAAAAACATAAACATAAATATGATACTAAATGTTTACTTTAATGGCTACAACACGTAGCCTTATACAAATGGCATGTCTTGTCGTAGGTCGGTCAGCCACTACATAATATTGACGTCATATTTTTCAACCAACCCATCCCTCAGCCCCCCTCGCATGAAACAGCTTCCAGCGCGCCTGCCAGAGCGTCGGCGTACTGAAGCGTTTTTTTTTTTTAAATAATTCAAAGTTACTATCAGATTTAATGTTATTACCTTGACAAACTATACATTATTAAAAAGATATAAGACTCAAGGTTCAGTATTTGACCACTATTGTATTCTGAGAAACATATAGTGACAGTTATGTCTTAATTTGTGTCTGGAGTTATGTAATCAAAAAATGAGACAATACCTTTAATAGGAATACATTTCTAACTTGAATGCTGCTGTAAAATGCTCTGGCGAGGAGATAAACATGGCGGACTGTGTACAGCTCATTCAGGAGGAGCTAAACTAATAGGGCAGATTCCGTGACAGTCGTAAATTTTGCATAATAGGTCTACTTTAAATGCTGTTGCAGTGTTCTGTTCTGCACCAAATAAAAATTAGGAATTGCATTTCAATTACAGTATTTCAGGTCCTATTAGCTTTACTGATCTTCTGGAAGAATACCCAGTGACGGTTGTGAAAGTGCAGCTGATGACATGGGAAAGACCGTGTGACAGCATGGAAAGACAGCTGACAGGAGGAAATAGACCCCAATGGGGTTGTTATGGGTAGCTACCCCATAACAGCAGGCTCCGTCACCCTATTAGGGTACAAGAGCCACGTTATCTGGCTACTAAAAGTTCAATAAGAAGTATACCCCTAGAGTCTGCGAGAGCAGGGGCGGAAGAAGACTCACAGACTGACCTCCCGGTAATGAACCTTGCAATGAACACGACGTCGAATGAAAAAAGTAGAAAGACTCTTGAGAAACCAGCAGTTGGACATGTTCTTCAGATTTGCGTGTGTGGATGGGCGAAAGTAACATCAACCCATGGTCTTAAGGTACATCAAGGACGGAAGAAATGCCTGAAAACCACCAACCCAGGGCCCCGCATTGACCAGATTCTGTCAAGAAGAGTGTTAAATCAGTTGGGTGAGAATCAGCCGCAGGAAGAACCCCACAGTCCGCAGAGAATCAGTACCCCAGGGAATGAGGAGGAAGCTTCAGGCAGAACCACCAGTCCAAGACAACAACCAGCCCACCGCAACAAAGAAAACATGCAAGGACGTAAGCCGTTGGTGAAATGGCCAAAATCTAACAGCAAGGAGTGGGAAACCATCAACACAGACTTAAGCCTTATCCTAAATAACATCAAAGGTTCAGCCGAGAAAAAGCTGGAGAAGATGGGCGACCTTATTTATAGCTACGGAGAGGAGCAATGTGGAGTAAAGGAACAAGTAAAAAAGAAACACATGCTTCCCGCCCGGCTGCAAGAAATCCAACAACTTGTAAAAGAGAGGCGACGGCTAAGAAAGTTGTGGATAAAGGTGACAGTCGAAGAAAGGGAAGGCATCAACGTACTTCAAGAGTCAAGTCAAGTCAAGTCACCTTTATTTATATAGCGCTTTTTACAATACAAATTGTTTCAAAGCAGCTTTACAGAGATAACAGGAAAACAATGTTGTAATAGTATTGTTCAATTTAAAATTAAATGTCCCCAACTAAGCAAGCCAAAAGCCAATGGCGACAAAGGCGAAGAGCGCGAAAAAGGCAACAGTGGCAAGGAACCAAAACTCCATCAGGTGACAGAATGGAGAAAAAAACCTTGGGAGAACCCAGGCTCAGTCGGGGGGCCAGTCCTCCTTTGGCCAACAAATGAACAGTGTATGATTATGAGTTAGGCAGCATAATGTCAGGAGTCAGATGGGATCAGAACTTTCACGATATTTATCCAGTTCATCTGGTTAGGGGTTGGGTCATCCGCCGGTGAGGAGATGAGTGTGTTGAGGTGTCCATGGGCCTTCACAGCGCTGATAATGCGTGTCGTCGTGTCCATGTGATGGTCCTTCATCAGATCTGGATATGGCCTGGATCCGGCGGTTTGCGGTAAACCTCGGGATAAACAGAGAGACTAATATTAGCGTAGACGCCATCCTTCTTATGATGTACAAAGTACATCAGGAATTATGGGAAGTGTTCCCGGTTCCGGCTGATCTAAACTATGCAGCCTAAAATTGAATTATAGAAATCTATAATGTGTTATGTGTATGCTAAGCCAAAGAGATGTGTTTTTAGTCTAGATTTAAACTGACAGGCTGTATCTGCTTCCCGGACCGTGTTAGGAAGATTGTTCCAAAGTTTTGGTGCTAAATAGGAAAAGGATCTACCGCCAGCAGTCGATTTTGATATTCTAGGTATTATCAACTGGCCAGAATTTTGAGATCGCAATAGACGTGAAGGACTATAATGCGTTAAAGGGTACCTATCATGGAATTTTGAAAATTACCTTTCATGTAGTGTGTAACATAGATCTAAGTGAACAAAAACATCCTGCAAAGTTTTAAATATGAAAGTTCACCGTATACAAAGTTATTGTCTCTCAAAAGTAAGAGTCGACTCTGAGTCACTGATATGAATCGATAGACAAACGATGCATTTTCTCTAACTTTAGTACGTCACTTGTACAAGTTATTTGAATTCGACACGCCCACTCAGTGCGCGCGCCGAGCAGACAGAGAAACCTGACAACAACATGTCGACGAGACTCTGTTCTGAAGTGCGAATCAAAAGCAAACTTTTTTTTTCACTGCCCAGGGACAAGCATGTGAAGACTAGTGGCTAGAGTTTATATTTACAACTATACCACACAAGTATAGCCACCTTGAGCTGTGTTCGCGTTATTTTAATGACGATCGTTTCACAAACACAAATGCTTTCAAGTGTGGATTCGCGAGTCGGCTGATATAGGAAGGTTCAATACCAAGTTTTTTTGGATCAGCTTCCTCCTCCGAATCACAACCTGTAAGTACTATTAATAATTGTTGCTTTTATGTGTGTGTTGTGTGTGTGTGTGTGTGTGTGGTGTGTGCGTGCGTGCGTGTGTGTGTGAGAGAGTGAGAGTTACGCTCAGCAGCTTCTAGGTCTCCAATGTCATTTTTTTTGTTTTTTGAAATATGTGAAATTATGTGAAGCGTATTGTAGTACTGCAGTGCTTTATCAATACGTTTAAGCTTTGGGCTAACGCAAAATATAACTGACTGCGTCATCTGACCAATCACCGCCGATTAGCGTCACGCAAAGGAGGGGTTTGATCATTAGGGAGTCGGTGAGCAAATCAGGTAAAAATAAATGCATATTATAAGACAACAAAAGTGTTTTTTGTCATTGCATGCATGTAAAACTGTTGTTGGGGACTCCCAGAACATTATTAGGAACATTTTAAATGCCATAATAGGTACCCTTTAAGAGCTTGCTCAAGTACTGGGGAGCTAAACCATTTAGTGCTTTGTAAGTAATCAGCAATATTATAAAATTTATACGATGTTTAATAGGCAGCCAATGCAGTGTTGACAGAACCGGGCTAATATGGTCATACTTCCTGGTTCTGGTAAGAACTCTAGCGGCTGCGTTTTGAACCAGCTGTAGTTTGTTTATTAAGCGTGCAGAGCAACTACCCAGTAGAGCATTACAATAATCTAGCCTTGAGGTCATGAACGCATGAACTAATTGTTCCGCATTTGTCAATGAGAGCATATGACGTAATTTAGATATATTTTTAAGATGTAAAAATGCGGTTTTACAGATAATAGACACGTGACTTTCAAATGAAAGATTGGTATCAAAGAGCACACCCAGGTTCCTGACTGACGACGAAGACTTAGAGCAGCCATCAAGTGTTAAACAGTATTCTAGGTTATTAGGTGAGGAAGTTTTTTGTCCAATGATTAGAATCTCTGTTTTTTCAGAATTTAGTAATAGGAAATTACTGGTCATCCAATTTTTTATATCAGCTATCCATTCCGTTAATTTTGTGAATTGGTAAGTTTCGTTAGGTTTTGAAGAAATATACAGCTGAGTATCATCAGCATAACAGTGAAAGCTAATTCCATATTTCCTAATTATATCTCCTAATGGTAGCATGTACAGAGTGAACAGCAGCGGTCCTAGTACTGAGCCTTGTGGTACGCCATACTGAACTTGTGATCGATAAGACATTTCTTCACTTACTGCTACAAACTGAAAACGGTCAGATAAGTATGATTTAAACCATGCTAGTGCAATTCCACTAATGCCAACATAGTTTTCTAGTCTATTTAAAATAATGTTGTGGTCGATAGTATCAAATTCAGCACTAAGATCAAGTAACACTAATAGAGAGATACAACCACGATCGGATGATAGGAGCAAATCATTTGTGACTTTAATGAGAGCAGTCTCAGTACTATGGTACGGTCTAAATCCGGACTGAAAATCCTTGCAGATATTATTTCTTTCTAAAAAGGAACACAGTTGTGAGGATACTGCTTTTTCTAGTATCTTTGAAAGAAAAGGCAGATTCGAGATTGGCCTGTAATTGACTAATTCTGTAGGATCAAGTTGCGTTTTTTTTACAAGCGGTTTAATCATAGCCAACTTAAAGGTTTTTGGTACGTATCCTAATGACAAAGATGAATTAATGATATCTAGAAGAGGATCTATGACCTCTGGAAGCATCTCTTTCAATAGTTTAGTCGGTATAGGGTCTAGCATACAAGTTGTCGATTTAGATGAATTAACAAGTTTGCAAAATTCTTCCTCTCCTATAGCAACAAATGAATCAAAATGTTCCTCACGGAGACTACACTGCACTCCCTGATGCAATACTGTAGTAGACGGTTGCATAGTTATAATTTTGTCCCTGATATTATCGATCTTATAAGTGAAGAAGTTCATAAAGTCATTACTGCTGTGTTTCTTGGAAACTTCTGGGCTTGAAGCTTTCTTTTCGTTAGTTTAGCCACTTGTTCAAATAAATACCTAGGATTATGTTTATTTTCTTCTAATAGTGTTGAAAAATAATTAGTTCTAGCATCTTTTAAGGCCTCTCTGTAAGCAATCGAGCTCTCCTTCCATGAAATCCGAAATACCTCTAGTTTTGTTTTCTTCCAGTTTCGCTCCATTTTTCTGGCTGCTCTCTTAAGGGCCCGGGTGTGCTCATTGTACCACGGCGTTGGAATATTTTCTTTAATCTTCTTTAAGCGCAGCGGAGCAACTGTGTCTAAAGTGCTGGAAAAGAGAGAGTTAAAAGTTTCTGTTGCAATATCAAGTTCTTCTAAGCTATCTGGGATGCTGAGATTATGAAACTGATTTGGAAGATTATTAATAAAGCAATCTTTAGTGGCAGAAGTGATAGGTCTAACATATTTATAACACGGATTCGGCTTTGCAGCCTTGGCTAAATGTAATTTACACAAGACTAGATAATGATCTGAGATGTCGTCGCTCTGCTGCAGAATTATTATGAATTGCAGTCAATATTAATTCTGATAGAAAGTCAGCAAATTCTTTGATAAAATCCTTATGGTGCCCTGGTGGCCTGTATACAGTAGCCAGCAGAATTCTGAAACGTGATTTATTGTTTACACTACAATTTTTTACATTAAGCACCAACACTTCAAAAGAAGTATATTTAAAACTAGATTTCTTAGTGGTTTTGAGAATATTACTATAAATTACAGCAACACCTCCCCCTTTGCCTTTCGGACGAGGCTCATGTTTATAACAATAATCTTGCGGAGTGGACTCATTTAAAGTAATGTAATCGTTTGGTTTTAGCCAGGTTTCTGTCAAACACAGCACATCTAGGTTATAGTCTGTAATCTTATCATTAACTATGAGCGATTTTGAATTAAGGGATTGAATATTCAGCAACCCAAGCTTTATCGTTTGCTCATCTGTATTATATCTGTTTTTTATTTGTTGAACATCAATTTTTAACCTTAGAAAGGTTTGGCAGTTTTTTTGATTTCCATATTCAGACACAGACACAGTCTCTATATGATGATATCTAGGTGAAAGAGTCTCTATGTGATGAGATTTATCTGACCTTGGTGACGCGAGGCCGCTAGCAGACGGTCGGTTTAGCCAGTTTGTCTGCTTCCGACCTGAGCCCCAGATTGTCATGTTTTATCTCTAAGACTATGAGCCAAATTACTAGAGAGAAGAGCAGCACCATCCCAGGTGGGATGAATACCATCTCTTTTCAACAGGTCAGGTTTGCCCCAAAAACTTTTCCAATTGTCTATGAATTCTATATTATTTTGCGGACACCAATTAGACAACCAGCCATTGAGTGAACACAATCTACTAACTATCTCATCACTCCTTCGAACAGGAAGGGGGCCAGAGCAGATTACAGTGCCTGACATCGTACTTGCGAGTTCAAACACCTCTTTAATATTAATTTTGGTGATCTCCGACTGGCGAAGTCGAACATCATTAGTGCTGACGTGAATAACAATCTTAGAGAATTTACGATTAGCATTAGCCAGCACTTTTAAATTTGCTTTGATGTCAGGCGCTCTGGCTCCCGGCAAACATGTGACTATGGTGGCTGGTGTCTCTATTTTCACGTTCCGTGTAACAGAATCGCCAATTACCAGGGCACAATCAACAGCATTCTCAGTGGGTGTTTCACTGAGAGGGGCAAATCGATTTGTTATGGTAACCGGAATGGAAGAGTGTTTTTTTTCTGGCGAAGAGTGGGAGGGGTGTTCATCCTAAAAGAAAAGAATTCGACCACCATTGAACAGTTCCGCCAGATAAACCTGCTGAACATTGAAGGCAAGATCTTTTTCAGTGTATTGGCACAACGACTGACACAGTATTTAAAACAAAACCACTTCATTGACACTTCAATTCAAAAGGCTGGCATCGCAGGCTTTTCGGGATGCCTGGAACATAACAGCATTATATGGCATCAAATCCAGACTGCTAAGAAAGAAGGGAAAGATCTTCACGTCTTGTTCCTTGATCTGGCCAATGCCTATGGTTCAGTTCCTCATCCATTTCTGTGGGCTGCCTTTGATTTCTTCCAGGTTCCGACTACAATCTCAAATCTAGTGAAACACTACTTCCAGGATCTACAGTTTTGCCTTACAACGTCAGGCTTCACCACAAATTGGCAACCGTTGGAAGTAGGTATCATGGCGGGATGTACCATCTCCCCATTGGCCTTCACGATGGCAATGGAGATCATTATTAGAGCCTCGAAATGGGTCGTGGGAGGAGAACGACTACAAAGTAATCAGAGGTTACCACCAATTCGGGCCTATATGGACGATCTAACAGCACTCACAACAACTGTCCCCTGCACCAAAAGATTGCTGGAGAAACTTCATCAAAATATAACATGGGCAAGGATGAAGTTAAAGCCCAATAAGTGCAGAAGCATCTCCATCGTGAAAGGCCAAGTTACAGACCAAAGATTTCATGTTGGTGTAACACCTGTCCCAACTATCTCAGAAATGCCAGTAAAGAGCTTGGGGAGATGGTATGATGCAAAGCTCAAAGAAACCGAGCAGTTTGAACAACTAAAAAATGATACTAGCATGTACATGGAGCGCATCAATAAGACCCTGTTGCCAGGAAAACTCAAGGCATGGTGTTTTCAGTTTGGAATACTCCTAAGACTCTTGTGGCCGTTAACCGTATATGAGATCCCCATCACCAAGGTTGAAAAGTTGGAACGGCTAGTAAGCACTCAGCTGAAGCAATGGCTTGGAATTCCACGTTGTTTAAGTTCTGTTGGACTTTATGGACATGGCAAGTTGGAATTACCAATCACTGGGCTCGTTGAAGAGTTCAAATGCACCAAAGCAAGGCTTGTCATGACCTTATCTGAATCTGAGGATGCAGTCATTCAAATAGCAGCCCCCCGGGTGGTAGCAGGAAGAAAATGGACTCCATCAGAAGCTGTTCAGAGTGCAAAGTCTGCGCTTCATTTCAGAGATGTGGTTGGACAAGTACAGCATGGAAGGGCAGGGTTCGGACTCATCCCCAAAACTCCTCTGTGGCATAAAGCAACATCAGTGCAGAAGAGACAGCTAGTGAGTAGAGGAGGTTAGGAGACAGGAGGATGGAGAATGACATGCTAAAGCCTTATAAATGGCCAAGCAAGGGAGATGGACCAACTGGGAGGGCCTGGAGAAAAAAAAGCTCAGCTGGCGTGACATCTGGCAAATGGAGGGAGCTCGGCTGAGTTTTGTCATCAGGGCCTGCTACCCTTCCCCTCAAAATCTGAAAGTGTGGTATGGAGAAGATCCTGCCTGTTCCCTGTGTCAAGTACCTGCATCCCTAAGGCACATTCTATCGGGGTGTACTACAAGTCTCACACAAGGGTGCTATACTTGGCGGCATAACCAAGTACTCAGAGAACTGGCATCAATAATGGAACAGAAGCGAACCACCACAAACAATCTCCCACAAACATCGGCAGTACAGGTCAACTTAACAAATTTCGTACCAGCTGGCCAAAATCAGAAACCGAGTACAGCACCTAAGGATACAAGCATCCTGCAGTCAGCGCGGGATTGGAAGTTGGAAGTGGACCTTGATAAGAAGCTTGTATTTCCCCCAGAAATAGTGGCTACAACACTCCGACCAGACATGGTCCTGTGGTCTCCAACAGGACTTGTTGTAACTAGTAAAAACTAGTATATGTTGTGGAATTAACAGTACCATGGGAACAGGGAGTTGAAGAGGCTTATGAGAGGAAAAAGAATAAATATTCCGACCTAGCAGCTGAAGCATCCCAAAATGGCTGGAAGACCAGTATCTTCTCAGTAGAGGTAGGATGCAGGGGATTTGTTGCTACATCTACCACCAGGTTGCTGAGAAAGATAGGGTGAAGGGTCTCTGTCTCCAACA
Source organism: Chrosomus eos (assembly GCA_036326025.1). Taxonomy (NCBI): domain Eukaryota; kingdom Metazoa; phylum Chordata; class Actinopteri; order Cypriniformes; family Leuciscidae; genus Chrosomus; species Chrosomus eos. The sequence goes on along the minus strand of CM070841.1, from coordinate 11,484,996 downwards.
GGCAATCAAGTCCATGTCAAGTGCTGCCGAGAAAAGCAGTAACTGGCTCTGGATCAGGCGTAAGGACTCCAAGTCAGGCATAGGCCCGATTCAGGGAGAAGGACGCCCCTGCCATGCAGAGCCCAGTAGGGATATGGAGGGTATGGCATGGAGGGGGGTGTACCTGGGATGCTGGGTACACTGTTGAGCCTTATGGAGACGTTGTGGGCCTCAATCAACGAAACGTCGATGAAGCAGGGTGCCCACCTGATGACTCCAATGACATACCTTATCCTCCTTTTTCCCACTCCACACCGACTGCTACTGTCAAGAGTTTCCTACTAAAGGGATTGAAACATCTGGTCCTATTAGCTTTAATAATTTCAGAAAAAGAATATACAGCTGGGCTCTGTTTAATCTAAACAACTGATTAATTAATCTTTTATTTGAACACAATGCCATGAATCTTGCAAACTTTGTCAAATAATTACAAATATGTTATTCTAAGAAGTGTTCATTATAACTGCTAACTGTTCCGAACCACAGCTAAAATATGGATACATTAATGTAAAAATAAATTAAATAAATGAAAAACGATTTTTTTTTCATGCCATATATTATTTTTATTTTATTTTAATATTGTAAATGTAATATCTTTACATTTAATTAAATGTATCTGCTATTTATTGTGTAATGTTAAAATTATATATTGCTTTGTCAAAATAATTAAAAAAGCTAAATTAGCTTAAAAGCTAAAATCAATCAATCATTTATATAGTGTTATGTACAAGTACATTTATATTTTTTACTTTTATTAGTGCATAATGAACCTTGCAAACCTTGGCAAATGCAACACTATTTTATTCTTTGAAGTGCATATTATGCAAACTGCACAGATACTGTAAAAAGTAATGGTCGAAAAACTAGCTGATATTAAAATGATATAGGCCTACTATATATAATATAATATAAAATAATATAGTATACTTTTATATTATGGAATGGAAAAGTTCTGTTGGTGTTAAAGGTTCTTCAGGGAACCATAGATGCTTATGAAGAACCTTAATTTTTAAGAGAGCATAATGCCATTAAGAATTTATATGGTATGTATTATATGTATTATGCAATATAAAATATAAAATAGATAAATAGATCAATATGCATGTAATATAAGTTTTTAAAGATTCACTGTAGGTGTTAGACAGCAAAGGTAATCTAATATATAAAAAACAACAACAACAAAAAAAACATAGGAAATAATCATGTTGACCGATAAACAATATGCTACCAAAATATTGTGCAACCTTACTTAAAACAGCTGGCAAAAAGTAAATGGCATCAGTACATTTTTTTTTGTTTTTGTTTCAAAAATTTATTCATAGCGTTGAAAGGGCAACTTTTATGTAACATACAACAAATGGGCATAGTCGTGTCAGTGATTCATGCATGTGAATCAGTGTAGTTAACCTCTGATACAGCGACCTGTTCAACGGTGAAAAAAAAAACCTGGATGAAAAGGAATGGATACAACAGGAGCAAAATAGGAAGGACAGCTGTGAATGGTGCCGAGGTGAGTAGTCTGGCCCTCAGGGTCAACAGTGTTGCACTGCAGGTGAATTTCAACAAAGTCTGCATTCAAAACCACCTTGCAACAGTGCGCCTCTCTGACACCATTAGAAAAACATATTCCCTCAACAGACCTTTGGACGATTTCAGCTTTAAAAAAGACAACAGAAATCAGCTAAAGATATCACTAAAGATTGAGATTGCTTTGGTGTTTTATATGGGTGCCTTGTTAAGATGTATGCTGATTCCATTAAGACGACTATTTGATAATGTTAAGATTGCACTGGATGGAGGCCAGAAGTGACGAGGGAAAGTGTTTGAGGGGGATTTATTAGTGCCACATGATGAAAGTCCATGAAGCTGTACAATATTTACAATACATAGCGAGAACAGCTAAATCCAAAGATCTGCTCGGTCTTTACAGCAAGCTCAAGCGCCACCTACTAGGGTCACATAGTTAGGTGGGTCACAGAATTCGGCACTACACCTGCAAACAGACGCCGTTTTCTGTGCTGCACACACATCCAAAACCTACGCACAGAAAAAGTGATTTTAAACCATTCAAGCGCAAGTAGACGCACGCACTGTTTTCTGTGCTGCAAACAAATCCAAAATGTGCACAAAAAAAACACCTCTCTTCCACATCTTATTACAAATACGCACACAAATATGTCAAAATATCCTTGTATACACAGTTGGTTATGTCTTAAAGGACAACTCCGGCGCAAAATGAACCTTTGGTCTAATTACACATTGGTACATAGTCAACCGTTCTCTGAGATTTGTTTTCATGATAATCGAATATAAAGAGTTTTATCTCTAAAAACTGTTTAGCTTATAACGCTAGTATATGGGGCATAGAGTAATGAAAATAAAAACCGCTAGTTAATACCACTAACAAGGCTCAAAATAGCCCAACACTAACATGGTAGCATAATGGGTCCCTACATACAAACCGAAGCATTGAGAACTTTGTAAGTGTACAGACAGTTTAATAAGAAGATGTTTTATAAAGACAGTCCACTTCAGGCAGGAGCCATCTTTGGAAACCAGTCTCGACCAGTCGAATCATGAACGCCGAGCCAAGTGCGCTGAACTGTCTTGGAATCTCATATGGTCCGTTGTTTCCGTACACTGTAAAAAGTGAACAGTTGGATCAACCTAAAAAAATTACTTCAATTGGTAACACCTAAAAAATCAAGTTTTCTCAACTTAAATTATCACGTTTTAACATGATAATTTAAGTTGAGAAAACTTAATTTTTTTAGGTGTTACCAATTGAAGTAATTTTTTTAAGTTGATCCAACTGTTCACTTTTTACAGTGTAAGAAAGCACTGTGTGCATAAGAGAAGCACTGAACGCAACAGAGAAAATAAATACTGTTCGCTCACCTTATCACAACTTCTTATCTTACAACGTTCTCAATGCTTCAGTTTGCATGTAGGGACCCTTGTTAAGCTACCGAGTTAGTGATGGGCTATTTTGAGCCTTGTTAGTGGTATTAACTAGCGATTTTTATTTTCATTACTCTATGCCCTATATACAAAGCTAAACAGTTTTTAGAGAAAAAACTCTTTACATTGGATAATCATGAAAACAAATCTCAGAGAACGTTTGACTATGTACCAATGTGTAATTAGACCAAAGGTTCATTTTGCGCCGGAGTTGTCCTTTAAGTGGATGTAAAAATCCAAAAGGTCCACTTTAAATTATAAAAGTGGACCCACTGCTCCTCGTTAAAGCCCGCCATGATGCCATTTACGATAACCAATAACTGAAGCATATGCGCAGGCTGCAACGATGGCCCTTTTCGTCATCCTCCGCCTCAAAATCATGGTGATGTTTGGCAAACTTCACATAAATCGCTAAGCTAGCATCAAGCATATTTTGTGTCGTCCATCTGTGCAAGAACCCCCTTTAAGCATGCGTGATGTTTCAGATAGTATGTCAAGTGGAAACACATGAATCGGATATGGGTCACAATTGAATGAACGTATAAACGGACGGTCAAAAGAATCAGATATAGGCAACAAATCAGAATTGGGCGTCAAGACCTGCAGTGTAAACGAGGCCGTAGATCATTAAATAGGGCCCAATAACTTTTCTAACTATATTTGTAACACTATAGAATAAACGTGAATGACATACGTTTTTTTCCCCTTAAGAATCGATAAGAATCTGAATCGATAAGCAAAAGTGGAATCGTTAAAATTCAAACAATACCCAACCCTGAACTCTACATTTCTGTAATATGGACATTACTTTGACAGGCACCTGATTACTTTTAACTGTAACATAAAAACATGCATTTTCTGTAAAAGCTGCTTTGAATTGATATATATTGTGAAAAGCGATATACAAAGTAATGTGAATTCAATTTAACTAAATACCAGTTAGAATTTATACATATCTAGTTTAGAACACTGACAATTTGTAATAATATCCACATTTACAACGGAAAAACTTTTGGCCAAGCAATATGAAATAGAAAATAGTTAATTAGATGAATATCCATGCATACATTCAAGTCTTTAACAGATCCATTAGGTGTGGAGAGGCACTTTACAGCTGTAGCACCTGTTCTGTATGAGCACACAAAAAGCTTTTGTCACTTATGGAAAATTGTATATGCTATTGTACAGCAGCCTAGTTCTAAAATCTCCACAACACAATGGTTTCTTTCTACACAGCGAGCAAATTAAAATGGTTTGAAGGTGCCGAAAATACATTTAGACCAAACAAAAGTCTATCTAACAGTCTATTATATATGCAATTTACAAAGAAAAAAGAGCACTATCAAATGTGTTGAGCTTATAAATCAACCCTACTGAATATTATACAGTTCTAATGATTTGTATCATTATTTGCTAGCAGGACACATTTGTGACGGCCAGATGTCTATGCCCCTTTCAGCATAAGCCTGGGTATCTGTGAATATCCAGAAACACACAAACGGGGCAAAAAATTGGAGCCACCTGTCCCGTATTAAAGGGTACCTATTATGGCATTTAAAATGTTCCTAATAATGTTCTGGGAGTCCCCAACAACAGTTTTACATGCATGCAATGACAAAAAACACTTTTGGTGTCTTATAATATGCATTTATTTTTACCTGATTTGCTCACCGACTCCCTAATGATTCGTTTGACGACTCACTTGTCCAAACCCCTCCTTTGCGTGACGCTAATCGGCGGTGATTGGTCAGATGACGCAGTCAGTTATATTTTGCGTTAGCCCAAAGCTTAAACATATTGATAAAGCACTGCAGTACTACAATACGCTTCACATAATTTCACATATTTCAAAAAACAAAAAAAATGACATTGGAGACCTAGAAGCTGCTGAGCGTAACTCTCACTCTCTCACACACACACACACACGCACGCACGCACGCACGCACGCACGCACGCACGCACGCACGCACGCACACACACACACACACACACACACACACACACACACACACACACACACACACACACACACACACACACACACACACACACATAAAAGCAACAATTATTAATAGTACTTAAAGGTTGTGATTCGGAGGAGGAAGCTGATCCAAACATAAAAGTATTATTAGCACTACAATGCATCGCCTTGTTCTGTCACTGAGATGTTAACGTTTGTTGATTCTCCTGTTCGAACTCGTTCATTAAAATGAACAAATCTTTTTTCGAGTCATTTTATTCATTCAACGAACGAAATGACTCGAAAAAAGATTTGTTCATTTTGAACGAGTCTTTTTTCGAGTCATTTTGTTCATTCAACGAACGAAATGACTCGAAAAAAGATATGTTCATTTTAATGAACGAGTTCGAACAGGAGAATCACAAACGTACATCTCAGGACAGAACAAGGCGAGCATTTGTGCTAATAATACTTTAACTGTTTTATTTATTTTCGAAACGGCGCATCGTTTCGCTAGATAAGACCCTTATTCATCGTCTGGTATTTGAAGTCATTTGTCATTTGAAGTCATTTGAAGCTGCACTGAAAACTCATTTGGACCTTGAACCGTTTTGGCCACTATTGAAGTCCATTATATGGAGAAAAATCCTGGAATATTTTCATCGAAATCATTAATTTCTTTTCGACTGAAGAAAGAAAGACATGGACATCTTGGATGACATGGGGGTGAGTAAATTATCAGCAAAAGTTTTTTAAAAAGTGAACTAATCCTTTAATACACAAAAGAACCAGTGACATCCAAAACTGCATCACTGCACCGTCATGAGAATAACATGAATGTTAATGGACAAAAATACAATTGTCAACCAAAATTCACCATTAAACCGTCAAACTAATCTGTAAGCGCTTTGTTATTATATACTTATGATAAAGTGTTACTCACCATAACAATCATATTTTAGAGGTGGGCTTAAGATTAGGGTCTGAACAACATTTTTGAATTTAGGGATAGTAAATGATTAGTGTGATATAGGGTCAGGTTTTGGTTTAAGACTGTTTGACAATGATGACTAACATAAAAAAAGATATTGTTCCATGCAGTATAGGTATTTTATAGGAGATGTTAGTCTCTATACCTGTTGCAAGCATTAGCTGTAACTTCCACCAGATTTAGCCACTGCTAAACTGTTAAGATTTGACTGCTGCCATCCAACTACATGTTCTCTCCCCAAAAGCCCACTCACCAAAGCAAAACACACAAAATGAATCATGGGCAGACAACATTTCAAACTGGATAGTTTGCTTTTGTTTTGCTGCCTACAGAATATGTAGCTGTCACAGAGACAGGTGTGTTCTCTCATGAGACCGATTTCAGTGATGTATAAGGAAGGGGAGACATTTTAAGAGTGGTATTTAAAAAAAAATAGCTTACAGCACTTTTAACAATCACCGACAGGCATCTCTGTCAGACAGTTTTTGCTCATAATTCAATGTTGTGAGACACATCAGATAATGTGGAGAAAGGCTCGACAGGCCTCACAATGCATTCACTTACATAACACCCTCATTAAAGGCTATATATATAAATACATCAGATGCAATTATGGGTTGTGCAAATATGCCTAACACCCACTAACCCAAGTATCTTATTTAAATTAATTACTAAATCTCATTGATTCTACATCTAAAAAAACAAACATGCAGCTAAATTATCATCAGTATTACAGGTCCAGAACACATTCTACTTAATGGACACGCCAACAGGCCAGAAAATCAAGGTTAAAGTTTACAGTGTGATGACACAGTTGATTATTTGCACAGTGAGTAAAATAACAAACTCAAACTCGAACAGCCCCTCACCCTCAGCTAATTGAAACGCACAAGGCGCTTAGTCCTGTTGTAGCGCATATTAAGCAGAAGCAGGTGTGGTGCTACAAATGAGTTAATGCAGCATGGAAAGTGCAATTTATTTTAGAGACAGTAATAAAAGCCCTCATTGTTTTGTGTTTTTAAATTATTTAGTAAGTATGATGCTTGTCTTGTATATTTCCACCATTTTGTTTATTTGCCTGGAGCAAAAAAACAACAACAACGAGATTTTGAAATTATCTCTAGGAAGGATAAAAAGTTTTAAAAGAACAGTGCACCAAAAAATTATAATTCTTGGGTGTGCAATCATTATGATTGTTATGTACTCACTGTCATAACCTTTCAAACCTGTGGGACTTTCTTTCATCCGTAGAACACGAAATAAGATATTTTTTAAGGAATATCCTGGCTGCTCTTTTCCATATAATGAAAGTGAATGGGGACTGGGACTGTCAAGCAGCAAAATGACAAAAAGGACCATAAAAGGGATCCATAAAACATGTGTGCAATAATAAAAAAAGTGTGCTATAATTCAAGTGTTTAAAAGGTAGTTTTGTGTGAGGAACAGATTGTAAATTAAGTCAATCATTTTGTTTTAAGGCTTGGCAGCCCAGTCTCCATTCGGATAAGAGCAGCCAACATATTCTTCAAATATTCTACTTTTTGTGTTCTATGCAAAAGAAAGTTATATAGGCTTGGAACAACTTAAAGTCCCACTGCAGTCAATCATTTTATCCCTAAAACTCACCTGTGATAAAAAAAAAGACATATTTAAAAGTTTTATCCTTGAAAAAAAATATCTTCATGCCTTAAAATAGCTTGAATGTATCTCTAAACCCTTGCCTCATTTAGTATACACGGTTCTATAAATGTGTAAATTAGCCCCGCCTCCACTCACTCACACCAGCAGAGATCCACTCGTTGACGATCACACGGTGACGTAATTGGTTACAAGGTAGTTTGTGACGTCAGAAACACAGCCGATTTCAAACCGCGTAATTGAGGCTGTCTTTGGTTCACGGCAGTTTTAAGGGGAAAATACTCAGCAATGGTGTTGACTTATAAATTTGCAAATGGTGTTTTCTTAAAGCATATTAAAAACAGCACATAGACTTATAAACAACATTAAAAGCTGGATTTTCACCACAGGGGGACTTTAAGGTTAAGCAAATTAAAGAATGTTCTGTGCAGACTTTTTCTTTAAACCCTACTTTTGAAGCTCAATAGCCTCAGTCCCCATTCACTTTCATAATATGTAAATTAGCAGCCAGGATATTCTTCAAATAATCTCCTTTTTGTATTCTACGGAAGAAGTTTAGCTATATAGAGGCAGCGAAATGATTTAATATAATTTATGTGTGGACTGTTCCTTTAAACACTGCTTTTGGAGGCGAGTTTAATGTGTTTCTTTATGCTCCGTTTGAAAGAAATGAACATCCACAGCCTGTGGACAGACTCATCAAGCGTCCAAGGGCAATTATTGTGGATGCGGCCCATTTGTATAGTACTGCATGCCTTCACCAAACCTTCTGAAAAAGATGCATGGTAATTTGTTCCAGAAACAAACTAAAGTTGGCTAAAGTTCCACAGAAAACCACACAGCACCTGATGGCAGTGAAGGCAGCTGGCTAATAGAGGCCAGAACCTCATAAGAAAGATGAAGATGTGTTGTGCAAAAGCGTGATGCTTTAGGACTCTTGGAATGAAATGTGGTGCTACCACCTTGCACTTCTCCAACACTGCTGGGAATGATCTCATTGCTGCCACAGCTACCACTGAGTTGTGAAAAGAAGGGAGAGAATAACCTGGTGTGGTGATATCAGTGTCAACGAGGTCTATAATACCCAGAGAGAGCGATCCGTTATTCATCTCAGAGTCAGTGGCTCAAACTGAGGGTAAAAAAAAGCATTTGATCTTGTCAAAGCATGTTTATTACCTGTTTCCATGCTGATACATTTTGACTAATTTTGTTACTTTTAAGAACTATTTTAATCTGATTGGGAGGGAGTTGGAGCATATATCATTAATGTTTTTTTAAGGGGTCAATGAAATGTGACGGCACATCCGTATTTCATATGTTCATAATGTCTTGTACCGTTAAACATGTTATCATGTGGATGAATAATCATATGCAAATAATATGCAGATGAGGATATGCATAGTAGGCGTTGTAAGCGCCATATATGTTTTTTTTCCGGGGAGGAGACGCATGTGCGCACAACCTTCCGTTGACTGGGATTTATAAAGTGAATCTGCGCAGCTTTGCGTCGCACGGTTTTATAAGTCTGAATACATTTTTGTGTACGCCATTTTTGGCTTTCGGGCGCACTAACACTTTTAGTAAGGATCCTACGCATAGTTTTATAAATGACAACCCAGTCATTTTTGTCTATTAGTTTTAGATCTTTTATTTCAATTATTTGTATTTTTTATAATTTCAGTTGTTTTTATTGGGAAATAAGTAAAAACTTATTTTAAAGGTAAAAGTAAAAATGTGTCCTGATATGAAGAAAAAAAAACAACATAAAAACTTTAATTGAATGTAAAATTTCTCATTGTTAATTCATGTTTTGAAAAAAAAAAAGTCATGTGGTGCAACTAACAAACACAGGAAATTATATCATAGAGAGAACCCATGTAGACCCTCAAGACTGTGTGTCAATATCAATAACATTCTTAAATTTTCACATAATTGGAGGTTTTTTTACATCAAGGCTAGTTCAGGGTGTAAATTGTCACGTGGTACCATTCCCCAAAACTTTTGATATGAATTCATGTTGTTTGTAAAAGGAACTTTTTACTTGTTTTAACTTCTTAAAACAATAATTATTACGATGTGTACACTCACATGTAGGCATAAGGAAAATGACTCAAAACAACACAGCAATCTTAGGGCCAGATTTACTAAACAGGGAAAATTAACATGACCGCAATTCCAAAAAAGCGCAGATGGGAGTGGAAAGTTCTGCGCGTGATCTACTGACGACGTGCAAATTAAAGAACACAGACACAGCCAAAAAATTTCCATAATGGCCAATGCAATCTTTAAGAGTAGCGCAAACTAGAGTCTGGTATAAGACATGCTTTTTGGGTGTTAAATAATGGCGCAAACACCAGTAAATTGAGAAGCACAATCTTTAGTAAATCACCCTGCATAATTCCTTTAAAGGGGTCATATAATGGTACATGCACTTTTACAAGTTGATTGTAGTGAAATGTGTGTTGTCAGTGTCTGTACACAGCCATCATATAATGATAAAAATCCATCCAGTGGTTTTGTTTTAATCTCCTTATATGTTTTCCCCTGCCTCAAATCGAGCCGTTCGAGCGTGTGACGTCACAAGCTCGCACGCCCCTCCCACGACTGTTGATTGACAGCAGCGTTTCAACACAGACCCGCCCTCGCTCGTGAGTGAGATGTCAATCATAGTTCGTCATTGTTGATACACTGGAGCAGAATGGCGCCTAAGCGATTCGTAAGAACGAACACAGCAGTCATTTCCCAAATCCGAACCGCTGAAGACGCAGTGGCTGAGTTTTGTTTATGAAGGGAATATTCCAGACGAGCAACGTCAATGCGCTCAAGTTTGCGCGAATCATTTCACACCTGACCAGACTGCTTTATAAACGAGGGTCAATATAAATCAGGTTTTGCTAAGAAGCTGCTCCTGAAAAAGGAATCGGTACCAACTATTCGTGTTCCTGCTGGACCTCCAAAAGAAGTGAGTGTAACGTTTTATTAACCTTTATATTAATCTTTGCAAATCACTTGCATGCTTCACGATGATTGTGGCTAATGTTTACACTCAGGGTGCATTACAGCATGTATTCTATGTAACGTTACGACGTTCTCAATATAATTCATAATCCCACGTTTATAATGAACAACGCTTATGGTTATTGTGTTATAAAAACTGTGTACGCACTACGCAGGTGTTACAGTTAACGTAACAGGAATATCATGCAGTTACAATACTATAGCTGTACTTAAAAGTTTTCTTAAAACATAAAACATTTTCGTACTGCACTAAACATAAACATACAACAAATTCTTAGGTATCCTTCAACTGCTTGAATCATTACTGACATGACCTCATGTCAGTTTCAGTCAAGATAGTTGTACCTAACACTGAGATAATGTCACGCATCACTGACAAGCCTACATTTACAACAACAAAAAAAAAGTTTTTCAACATAAATCTGTCAACGAACTAACCTATAACTTACATTAGTAACGTTAAACACATAGCGTTTGTATGCCTATCTCACAACTCTAACGTTACCCTGCAAGTGCAAAAATAGATCAAAGTGACATTGTTAACCAACCATTCAGAAACGTCCTGTTTGAGCCTTAATTGTCGAACTTCTTCGGGCCGTCATCTTGTTCCGGGTCCGACTCCGGTTCAAATTGATATGGTTGCACTACATAGTGTCCTCAGAGACTCCAGCTGCCATTCTCTCGCCAAAATACACCATCAACTGTTGTCAAGTCAACACTCCACCTGCGTTGTGTCAAAAGCGCCCCAGAGAACAGAGGGGCGGAGTCAGCAAAGCTCATTATCATTTAAAGGCATATGCACTGAAACGGCGTGCTGAAAACAGAGCTGTTATTGAGCAGGTAAAATGAGTGTTTTCTTAAAATACTAATGAGAATTTTTAATAAAAGTATATTACAAAGTTTTCATTTAGACCCTGAAGATTCATATTAACTTGTACAAAAATGGCATTATATGACCCCTATAAATACTTTCCTCCGATAAATTTTGCATCTGAAATGGAAACTCCTACAAACCCCTCTAGTCGGACGGCGTCTGGGGTTTTTGGGCTGATTCCACATGTTGAATCGTGTCGGGTTGTCGGTGAGAGAGATAACTTGATTGGCTGTTCAGCTTAGCGAACGAGTCAGTGTACGAGAATAAAAACGCAAAGTGATGAAAGTGAGTGAAGAAGTCAAGACGGTACAGACAGAAGGATGTTCTAATTTTCCGTCATCTGACCTGAGCATTCGAATGAACAAATATTTTCATAGTAACATCGAGCCGATTGGAATAAAAAAAAATGTATCAGCGTCAGCGTGATTGATATTCAGAATGGTAAGGAAGCACTACTTTGTTTACAGTATGTATCTGTAAATATCTGCAGTCCTAGTTTCAGTTTTCCTCTTTGAATAATGAAAATACGTGCTGATTTAGACAGATATTTACATACTTCACACGCAGGAAAAAAACGCACATGCTTGTTGACGCCTTTAGTCCTTTTGGTGTGTTTGGTCAGATTTTTGTCCGAGACGCAGCTGATGAGAGGCGACAACAGAGTCAGCTTTCGTCGCCGCTAGTTCTTTGATGTCGACTTGATGTGTCCCGGGCTTTAGGACCCACGTTAAAATTAAAAAAGCTTTCCAGCACTGGAGAGACCTAAGCGGGAAGGCCTGAAAACATACAAAGTAGTTGCGTTGTTTCTGCTCCGTACGTGAATAACATTAGTTTTGAGTGTGTGCTGCTGGCGGCTAACAACCAACTCTTGCTTTTATACTTTTTTGTTCTTCCTTGTCATTTGGTCATCATCTTCTCTTAATTTTGCTTCAATTCTGCTATGATAAAGGGATATCCACTCTTGCATTGATTGTTTATGCAATTTTGGGGCGGAGCAAAGAAGGGAGGGTGTGTGTTTGTTTGGGTTGAACAAATATCAACAGTTTTCAACAATGATTCTTCAGAAATCACTTACTGCACCTTTAAATGTACAAACACATTTTGAGGCCACTGTATAGAGCTTATATGGTAAAATTCTGCTTATAGGTACTGAAAGTTTTCATTTTCATTTTCAGCAGGAAAAAAGTGAATGGTTTATCAGCACTGTGGATCAATGTGATTGTGAGTTTGAAAGCCAAGCTGTAGGTGTAATAGCTATGAGATACAAAAAAAGGATTTTAGAGATGTTATCTGTGATAAATTCGTGATCGATTGAAGTCAACAGCACTGTTCAACCCCCATATTGTGGGTTTTTGGATCTTGATGGAAGCCCAGTCCATTACAGATATTTACAAGTTGTAAGAGGAAAGTACAGCCAGTTCAGCCCTGCTAACATTAAGCCGTTCTAGAGCTAGAACTCCACAGATATTTCCGTGGATCATGGATTCCAAGTCATGATATACTAATCTAAACTCCATGAGAAACCAACAGCTTAAACCAACCTAAGCTGGTTCCGGCAAACCAAGCTGGTTTAAGACGGATATTTAAACAGGGATGGCATTTGAAAAATCTGCATTCTGCATCTTAAAATGCTCTTTAGTAAGCACAAAATAATGCTGATTGGAGTAAAAGGTTAAAAGCTGGCACCAAATAACTGGAGTGTGTTTGTGAGCTGGAGTCAAAAGGACGGGGTGTGTTTAAGATGTGGGCTGATATTGTGATTTTCCCACCGGTACGTCAGCATTTTTAATCTGTCCACACAGTTTCATAAACGTGAAAATAATAGAGCTGGGTTGTTCAAACCCATTTGTATGAAAGCTTGCTTCCACTTTAGAATTTAAAAAAAGGAAGTTGTCGACTTTTGTGTCACACTTCAGACTTTTTATATCTTACAATTTGGACTTTATAACTCGCAATTTTGATCACACAATTCTGAATTTTTTTCTTGCAATTCTGAGTTTATATCTCACAATTCTCAGGAAAAAAAGCGACAATTGCGAGTTTATATCCCACAAAGCTTTTTCTAAGAATTGTGAGATATAAACTCACAATTTTAAGAACGAAAGTCTGAATTGTGAGATAAAAAGTCACAAATATCTTGTTAATGTTTATGTAATCTGCTTCAAAAACAATGCTAAGAAATACAGCTAATAAATATTGCTGAAAAAGTCAACTACGTTTTATTCCTTAGACAAGAAGTCACACATGCCAAAGTTTGGGGAAAAAATTGTTTTAACTGGCTCTTATTTTGTCAAATGACACTTGGCAACAAGAGTAATGATGATAAATATTGACCGGGTATCTTGAGAAACATACAACATCATCACAAGCATATTTGAAAGTAATTTTCTTGCCATTCATAGAGGCACATTATTCAGCCAGAATTCAAAACAAAGACAAACAATCGCTCAAAATGCAATTTACAGCTATTTACCTGTCATCAAAAAGCTTTTATATACATGTTTGAAAAGTCCATTTGATACAAGGTCTTTATTGTTCCCTGCCCATATTCGCATATAAAAAGCAAGTGACATTCACAGAAGTCAAATGCTAGAAGACAAAGCAAAATAATTGCTCTTTAAGAGAAAATACACTTGACCGAAAACAAATCTCGCTATGCTAAAGACTCACTGATTTCCTCTAAGAAAAAAAAGAAAGAATAAGCGGCAGACATACCAATCAGTGACGAGATAAGGGCCAAATGACCTTAAAAATAATTAAAAAACTCATTTTAATCTGAATTGTGATTAACCAGACTGGCCGCTTATCCTTTTCTTATAGAGTACCACTGATAAACAAGTCTGCAGATTATAATGCCACTCAGAAGCTAATCTTTACGTAAAAGGTGAATTGTAAAACACGGTTTTTGCTTGCAACAGCGTGCCAGTTTAGAGAAAGAGCCTTTCCTTCTGAGATATCTTCATTGAACTAACATACAAGCAGATGTCTGTGAGAAAGGTGTAATCTTCTTCAGGATTTTTTTCTTGGGGTGCTAAGGGGTTGCCTAACAGTTCAGAGGGGGTGCTAAGACATTTTTTATGTGCATCAATAACTTCAATATCCTGCATTTAGTTTTATTTTACCTTAAAACTATACATTAAAAAGGTCACAGTGAACTGTATAGCACATTGTCGATTTCCCTGAACATCTATTATTACCTTATCAGCGCTTTGAATCAAACGGTTTATTGAAACCTGTAGACTGACAATCCCATATATAGGGGCCTATGTCTGGACAGTCCCACCTACTGGCTGGAACAGATAATGAGGGCTTAAAACTGCAGTGAGCTAAATAAAGGAACATGTTTGTGAACAGAGTGCAGTGTGTCAAGGCTCGTTTTTAAAAGTTGAAGTTTAAAAGGTAGGGTAGGCGATTTTGGAGTGGCTAGCAATAGCGAGCTAGCTTTGAAAGCATAAAGCCGCCTTTTCACCATATCCGACAGTCGCATACGATTGTCACATTTCGCCTGGCGGCAGTCGCATGGGACTTTCAAAATGGTCGTGAAACAACAGTTACTCTCCGCTTATTCACTATGGTAAAATTAATCATTTTAATTAATTTAATGCTTGTATGAATACACTTACACAAAGCAAATTACCCCCAGTACTTCTGAAAGAAAAATTGTCAGTTTTCTAGAGCTAATCAACGTAAATCATTTTTAAATAATTATTTATTCCATCATTGTTACAGATAGTGTTTAAAGAATAACATTTGGTAACACTTTATTCTGGAGTCCAATTTTCAGTATTAGTTGCTTATTAGCATTTGGATATTGTCTGATTATTAGTATTTATAATACAAATATTAATGCCTTATTCTACATGACCATATTCTACATCCCTTAATCCGACATAATACCTAAATTACTACCTTACTAACTATTAATAAGCAGTAATTTAGGAGTTTATTGAGAAAAACATCATAGTTAATAGTTAGTTAATAGTGAGAATTGGACCCTAATCTAAAGTGTAACCTAAAATTTTTGTGCTTGTGCTTACATTTTTGATTAAAATGCATTACATCCGATCTATCCGCAGAAGTTCAAATATTTCGACGCATCTGGATCTCAAATCAGATCCTAAAATTCTGCGTACGCATATGGTCGGAACTCCACGAAGGTCCAGTACTGCTCTCTATTGAAAATGAATGACTTGCGGTCTTTCACTCGTCGTATGTATGAGATAGTGTAAAGGCGGCTGAAGATCCCACCCACCTATCAGAGTGTCTCCAAAGCCAGGCCTCCTTTCAAAACACATGAACGTGCACAGCAGGGAGCAAAAAGATGGTATTAAACTACCTCATGTCTCAAAGCACATAAAATTACAATAATAATGAACATAAACAACTCAAAAAGCACAGACCTGTATCACCTGACTGCTGCATATTCATTTCAGCGTTGATGGTGCTGCCTTTGAAAGCATAAATTCGAGTAACAGACCACTCTGAGTATAACGTCACGCTTCCATCTCTAACAAATTACAGTGGTTATGGCGTAAACGCAGCATAAGCTCATTGTTTTGTTTCAGCAGGAACTGTAAAATGCAGCTGCTGTTTAAGTTGCAGTGCTCGGTGACTGACGTCTGTCTAGCATAGCATGAAACACACTGATGAAGTGTGATGTCTGCGCGAGCAAGGCCGCGGAGGTATGGAAATACAAACGTTGGCAGGCAGGTAGGACATCCTGTCGTAGCCCACGGAACGAGGTCTATGATTGGACGAACATCGGGATGTTAATAGACTTTCAAACAGCATGGCACTTTTTTTTTAAGCAAATCACTTACCCTGCCTTTAACTTGACATGGCATTTCAAAAACTGAAAAAGCAGAGGCCCCACTAGCCTAGGGCGAATGAATTATATTAAGTGCAAGAATTTATGTTAAAAACTTGAAGTTTATAACTTTATAACTCAAATATCAGGGGAATTTGACAATAATCAGGGGCTTAAGCCACCAAAGTAGCTACTCACCAATTGCAGATTACAAGAGGACAATGTGCATGTTGTTATAATCTGAGAGCTATTCTGAGATGTGTGCGAAGTCTTATATTTAAAGGGTACCTATCATGGAATTTTGAAAATTACCTTTCATGTAGTGTGTAACATAGATCTAAGTGAACAAAAACATCCTGCAAAGTTTTAAATATGAAAGTTCACCGTATACAAAGTTATTGTCTCTCAAAAGTAAGAGTCGACTCTGAGTCGCTGATATGAATCGATAGACGAACGATGCACTTTCGTACGTCACTTGTACAAGTTATTTGAATTCGTCACGCCCACTCAGTGCGTGCGCCGAGCAGACAGAGAAACCTGACAACAACATGTCGACGAGACTCTGTTCTGAAGTGCGAATCAAAAGCAAACTTTTTTTTTCACTGCCCAGGGACAAGCATGTGAAGACTCAGTGGCTAGAGTTTATATTTACAACTATACCACACAAGTATAGCCACCTTGAGCTGTGTTCGCGTTATTTTAATGACGATCGCTTCACAAACACAAATGCTTTCAATGTGGATTCGCGAGTCGCCTGATACTGAAGGAAGGTTCAATACCAAGTTTATTTGGATCAGCTTCCTCCTCCGAATCACAACCTGTAAGTACTGTTAATAATTGTTGCTTTTATGTGTGTGTGGTGTGTGTGTGTTGTGTGTGTGTGTGTGTGTGTGTGTGTGTGTGTGTGTGTGTGTCTGTGTGCGTGTGTGTGTGAGAGAGTGAGAGTTACGCTCAGCAGCTTCTAGGTCTTCAATGTCATTTTTTTTTGTTTTTTTGAAATATGTGAAATTATGTGAAGCGTATTGTAGTACTGCAGTGCTTTATCAATATGTTTAAGCTTTGGGCTAATGCAAAATATAACTGACTGCGTCATCTGACCAATCACCGCCGATTAGCGTCACGCAAAGGAGGGGTTTGGACAAATGAGTCGTCAAACGAATCATTAGGGAGTCGGTGAGCAAATCAGGTAAAAATAAATGCATATTATAAGACAACAAAAGTGTTTTTTGTCATTGCATGCATGTAAAACTGTTGTTGGGGACTCCCAGAACATTATTAGGAACATTTTAAATGCCATAATAGGTACCCTTTAATAAAGAACGTGAAGCTGATGTCATGCAGTGTTGAGTTGTGTAATTGTCTTGTTTAGACACCATATAAGGAGGATCGCGCTTGCCTTTCTGCCAGTGAGTTTATTTCCGTGTTTGGAACCGTCACAGAATTCTGCAAAACTACGGTGAAAACATCAAATTATCATGCAGTGAAAATAGCGTCTCTTCCCTGCAAACAATGCCATGGAGAATGTGAATATTTCATCTTATTTCATTTTTTTTTCGGTTTTTAATGTCTTTTTATTTTTAATGAGAGTGACACTGAGAGCAAAAAACAGGAAAATCATTGCCAATGCTATGCAAATGTCTGTCACCACACCGCCACTGGTAGGTGCAGCTGTGTTTAGCAAACAATGCATCTGTTGTTTGATATGCTCTGCTTATCAAAATGAGCCCAATATTAATTCTCATGCCACAGTGGAGGAGCAAACAGCAGGATTTTTCACCAGTCATAAATGTTAATCAGGCGGAATATTAGCGTAATGTGTAAATCTCTGTTTTTCCATTGGCCATCTACATGCAAGAAGCTTCGAGACGCTGACGAGACAAATGGGAAGGTATCGAGAGAGTGAGACAAGATAATTAATGAATGAATGCTGCTTTATCTTGATACTTCATATTTTTCCTAACACGTCATAATCTTTTCTGACACTTTTTTTCTCCTTGGTAACTATATATAGTATCTTGATACATTGTTGAACATGGTGAAAATTAAACCAGATTGATAAAGTTTATTCAGTTAGGCAAGGCAAGTTTATTTATATAGCACATTTCATACACTATGGCAATTCAAAGTGTTTTACAGAAAGGAATTAAAATAATCACAAAATAAAAGCAATTAAAACAGTTATAAAAGAAATTATAAGAGATATATGATACAGTTATAAAATGAATTAAAAGAGTAAAAAGATGATACATAGATAAACTTCTCATCTTGCAAAACACTGGTGTATTACATTTTTCAACTCCCAGTTTTACTCTGAGATTTTCCTGTTACAATATATAGGGATTACAATGTGTCTGTGGTGTTCTTTTGGTGCGCCTGAGAAATCCATTGGACGTCTCAAATGGACCCGATTTCCCCCTAAAATCGGACAGGAGGAGCTCTAGGACTGACTCACTGCCTCATTATTCCACACCCCAAAAACCCATTTGTTCGGAAGCTCTAGCAATGGAATAAATCCAGTCCGTACCCAAATAAACCTTGAGTTTAATTACACATCAAACTCACTACTCCACCACAGACCCAGGTCATCAGCATGGTTTCATCTCTCAATTTCCCCAATTAAGTCATTTACTGTATGTTTGTCTCATACCAATTCTCAGTTAATAAAATTCCCATGATTAAAAGCTTTAAAAATCAAATGTGATCTTCAGATATCAATCAATCAATCAATCAATCAACATCAAACAATCAATCAATCAATCAATCAATCAATCAATCAATCAATCAATCAATCAATCAATCAATCAATCAAACAAACATTCAATTAATGAAATCACATGGGAAAGTGGCTGAATATACACATTAATGCTGCAGTAGAACATAAGAACTTAAAAACATCTTAATTTCCTACAGTAATTGCCTATGTATAAACAGGTGGTGTCAATTGAACATATTTGGCCTGGACTGAAAATGAAAGTTAAATATAGTAGCAAATGTTATTTCTGTGGAACACAAAAGATGAAATTTAACAAAATGTTGATGCTGCTTTTGCATGTAATGAAAGTGAATGTTGACCAGGGCTATGACCTACATATGAATTGTTCACTATATTTCATCTCTTCTAAAGCCATTGTGACACCAAATATGAATTTTCGCACACAAATGAAACTTGAGGACTACAGTGGATAGGATTTAAAACTATATATTTTCAACGTATATTTTCAGTATAACTATGACTATGGCTATATAAAATAGGAATACAGTGCACCATTTATTATCATTGTATGGAAATTACAGTACAAACAAATATCTCATTTTGCATTCTAGCGAAGAAAAATATCATACAGGTTTGAAACAACATGTTTCAGTTGTTCTTGGTGGGATTCAAATGATACGATGGCACAGATAAAAAAATAAAAAAACTTTTTGTTTACCTTAAAAAATAACGAAAAAGTGTTCTTGATTGAATATTAAAGATCATTTGCTAACAGTGACAGAATAAAAGTGGAAATCTGCATAAATGCAAGAAAATATTTCTATATGGTTTGGAAAAACCCCATGTACTCCCAAATGATGCACTTTAGATTTATATGTTTTATAAATAAACATAACTTTAAACTACAAAACATCATAGAATAGTGAATAAGTACGTGAATTTGGATGCAACACATGCAATACAGATTTACTGTGTGTTGATACTGAAAGTCATTCTTCATATGTACAGAAATTCATATTGGCACATGTACGCAGACGTAATCTCAGGCTGCTGCTGGAATGTGACTGATATGTTTGCTGCAATTTTTGTAAAAGCACTCAGGAGTCAGACACTATATTAGATCCTGGAATCCGAGTAACCTAGATGGCAGTCTAAAGAGCTGACGTCAAGGAAGGTCGTCTTTAAGCAAGTGTTCTCTTCTTTTATGTACATCACCTGATCATCTAAATAACCTGCCAAAATACATCTATCAGGGACATTTTCACAGAGAAATCAAGGGAGAAAGTGCCTCTCAAAACAAGAAAACAAATTTGTTGGATGATTTAACAATCAACAAGACAAGACAACACAAATATTAAGAAATATGACATTGAATAATTTCTAAATCACTTTTCCAAAGGAACACTGTCCAATAGTGACATCAGCATACAACAAGTTTTCAAACGTTGTGACATTTCTTTAAAAAAAAATTATACTTTTATTCAGAAAGGATATAATTAAGTGATCAAAAGTGACATTAACAATTTTTAAATTGTTTCAAAAGATTTGCTATTGCCACAAAAAAAATATTAAGCAGCACAACTGTTTTCAACATTGATAATAACGTACTCGGTTCTCTCTAGAGAGGGAACGAGTACTGCGTAATATCTTACGCTATGGGGAAAACTCTTTTTCTCGAGATATTGAAGCCAAAAATTATCCTTAATTTTTTAAAAATGTAAAACGCTTTGCAGCAGCAAGCAGCCCATTTCGTCATGTCCCGCCAGTAAAGGCGTGGTCTCGCCCTATAATACCCTCGATAGCTGCATTTCCTCTGATTTTTCAACGCCGAAGCGAACCAGAGCGTATTCCAAGCACGGCAAGATACGCAGTACTCGTTCCCTCTCTAGAGAGAACCGAGGTTACGTTAGTAACCGAGTACGTTCTCTTACGAGAGTATCTCTCGTACTGCGTAATATCTTACGCTATGGGGAACACCATGTAACACGCCGTGCGGACAGGGATCCAACACCAGAGTCCCAGGGCCGAAGCCCGGGGCGCATCTAGTGCACAATCACCACAACTCTCACAGAGTAGAGGAGGAGAGGCTAGAAGCATCACTCCTTTATAAATAGTCCCGTAGGGGTATCAGACCCGTAAGGGTACCACACTCATGGAGCTGCCGCATCGGACTGAGCGATGCACAGGCCAACACTCCACACATAAGCCGCATGGCGGCCGATAAGCCCGAAGTTCAGACCGCCAAAAGCTTAGCTTGTAAGGCGGGCACCTCCAGGTCATAGTACTTGATAAATGTAGACGGCGAAGCCCAGCCCGCAGCCGTACAGATATCTCACAGGGAGACCCCGCTATACCATGCCCACGACGAGGCCACGCCTCTCGTGGAGTGCGCTCTGACACCCAACGGGCACTGCAGGCCCTTGGAAGTGTAAGCCAGCGCAATGGCACCGACTATCCATCTGGATAGGCTCTGTTTCGAAGCGGCAAGTCCCTTAGCACGGCCGCCAAACGAAACGAAAAGCTGCTCAGTCTCTCTGAAACCAGACGAGCGGGACACCTAAGCCCTCAGTGCCCTGACAGGGCAAGGAGACTCGCGTCCTTCTCCCCATTGAGAACCGGAACGGCAGACAGGGAAATCACCTGGGCCCTGAACGGTGTGTTGAGGGATTTTGGCACGTAGCCGTGCTTCGGTTTGAGTATGACCTTTGAGTCATTAGGTCCAAACTCCATGCATGACGCGCTCACTGAAAGCGCTTGCAAGTCCCCTACGCGCTTCACTGAAGCGAGAGCCATGAGAAACGCTGTCTTGAAAGACAAGTGTTTCATGTCTGACGACTGGATTGGCTCGAATGGGGCACCTTTCATGGCCTCCAAGACCGTGGAAAGGTCCCATGTCGGGACTGTAGGGGGCCTGGGAGGGTTTAGCCTCCGAGCTCCTCTAAGTAAACGCACGACTAAGTCATTCTCTCCTAGTGACTGGCCAGACACCGGTTTTGCAAACGTTGCTATGGCCGCCACGTATACTTTGAGCGTGGAAGGGGTCCTGCCCTTATCCAGTAGCTCCTGAAGGAAGGAAAGCACTTCCGTAACCCCGCAGTCTACAGGTGAAAAGCTCTGCGCTTGACACCAAGCAGAGAACACAGACCACTTCGAGGTGTATAGCCGTCTGGTAGACGGGGCTCTAGCCTGCGCGATCGTGTTTAACACTCCCTCTGGGAGGTCAGCGGGTACCCGTTGATGGCCCATGCGTGCAGGGACCACAAATCCGGGCGAGGATGCCCAATCGCGCCTCCCGCCTGAGAGAGGAGGTCTCTCCTCAGCGGTAAAGGCCATGGGACAGCGCTGGTCAGCTGCATCAGGACAGGGAACCACGACTGGTCTGTCCAGAGCGGAGCTATGAGTAGCACTGGGCATCCCTCCCTCCTGATTCGCTCCAACACCTGAGGCAGGAGTGAGACAGGGGGAAAAGCATATAGGGGGCGGCGGGGCCAAACATGTGCCAGCGCCTCCCGGCATTTCGAGAAGAATCTCGGGCAGTGAGCGTTTTCTTGGGACGCGAACAGGTCCACCTGCGCTTTGCCAAACGTTTCCCACAGCAGCTGGATCGTCTGCGGGTGCAGAGACCATTCTCCTGCTGGGACGTTGTTTCTGGACAGCCTGTCTGGCCCCACATTTAGGTGACCAGGCACATGCGCCGCTCTGAGCGAGAGCAGGTTGTGCTGAGCCCAGACCAGGAGGCGTCCCGTCAGCCTGTAAAGGTTTCGGGACCTGACGCCGCCCTGGCGATTTATGTACGCCACCACTGACATGTTGTCCGACCGGACCAATACGTGGTGGCCTTTTATCTGGGGACAGAAGCGCCGTAGCGCTTTGTCGACTGCTATTAATTCCAAGCAGTTTATGTGAAGGAGCTTCTCCCGTACTGACCATAGGCCAGCTAGCGGTCTGCCCTCGAGCAGCGCTCCCTGCCCCGAAGTGGAGGCATCCATAGACACCACCTTCACACTCGAGGGGATCCCCAGACTCACACCTGACTGATACCAGTCGGTTGCTTTCCATGGTTTCAGAGCCGAAATGCCCTGAAGGTCGACCCTGAGGCGAAATAGACCTGCGGTCCACGCCCTTGGGGGAACTCGTGCTTTTAGCCATAGCTGCAGTGGGCGCATGCGGAGCAGGCCCAACTGGAGTACGGAGGCTGCTGAGGCCATCAGACCCAGCATTTTCTGAAACCTTCTGAGCGGGACTATAGAGCCGTGGCGGAAGGATCTCGCGACGTGCTGAATATTCAATCCGCGCTCCGGTGACAGGCGTGCTGTCATGGATAGCGAGTCTAACACTGTTCCCAGAAAGGAAATTCTCTGACTGGGGAGCAGTGAGCTTTTCGCCCAATTGACTGTAAGGCCCAACTCCTCGAGGTGCTCGAGTAATGCGGCCCTGTGTTCTATGAGCTCCGTTCGTGAACGAGCTAGAATCAGCCAATCGTCCAAGTAGTTCAAAACTCGCATGCCCCGAAGTCTCAGGGGGGCGAGGGCCGCGTCCATGCACTACGTGAACGTACAGGGTGCTATGGACAGGCCGAACGGCAGGACTGTGTATTGATATGCCTGGCCCTCGAAGGCGAATCTCAAGAATCGCCTGTGATGGGACGCTATTTGTATTTGAAAATAGGCGTCTTTCAGATCTATTGACATGAACCAGTCTCCTTGGCGCACTTGCGCGAGGATTTTCCTGGTCGTAAGCATTCTGAACTGGCGCTCCACGAGCGTTCTGTTCAGCAGTCGCAGATCTAGAATGGGTCTGAGCCCACCATCTTTTTTTTTTTTTTTTTTTTCGGTACCAGAAAATATCTGCTGTATAAGCCCCCTTCGCCCTGAGATAGAGGTTCTATAGCCCCTTTTCTCAGTAGTTTCGCTATCTCGGCTCGAAGTAGATGAAACACTTCGCTTTACACCGTAGTTTCGACTCGCGCCGTATAACGGCGGGGGCGTCGAACGAACTGTAGCGAACAGCCTCTCGTTATAGTGTTCAACACCCATTCTGATACCCCGGGAAGCCTTGACCACGCATCTGCGTGAATAGCTAGGGGTAGAATGAAATCTGGGCTCTGGCCGCGGCAGGACGGCGGCTCGAGAGCCCCTGTGTACTGGGAACACAACACCGTGTTTACAGCGTTCGAGGCGGGGGGCGCGCTGATCACAGCGGGCAGCCTGGCCGGGCTCAGCTTCTCTATGGCGGGACGCGCAGAGAAAGCGAGCGGGGCGAATCCCGTGGGATTCGGCGCGTGTGAGGGAATGTGGGCACATTTACTAAATGCGGGTACATTTACTACACTGAGAATACTGTCAGCTCGCGCCGACTAAATCACTGCTGTGTTTACAGCGTGCGAGGCGCGCGCTGATCACAGCTGGCAGCCTGGCCGCGCTCAGCTTCTCTGTGACGGGTTGTGCAGAGAAAACGAGCGGGGGTGAATCCCGTGAGATTCGGAGTGTCTGTGAGAAATGCGGGCGCGAGACAGCGGGCACATTTTCTGCACGGAGAACACTCGGCTCGCGCCGACTGAATCAAGGCTGTGTTCAGAGCGTGCGAGGTGCGCGCTAATCACAGCGGGCAGCCTGGCCGCGCTCAGCTTCTCTGTGACGGGTTGTGCATAGAAAGCGAGCGGGGGCGAATCCCATGGGATTCGGCGTGTCAGTGAGGAAATGCGGGACAGCGGGCACATTTACTGCACTGAGAACACTGTCGGCTCGCGCCGACTAAATGTGTGCTAGTTTCGTTTTTACAGAAACCAAGGGACACGCATCGTGTAGTGTAAGCGGGCATTGTATGGGCGCGTTCACTACATTTTCTGCACAACCAACATGAGTTGGTTTTATTTGTGCTAGCCCTGCACCGTGGCGGGCTGTGTCTGGGTGTGGGAATGGGCACTGGGACGTGGGCATTCTTACAACACTCGTAACACCATCGGCCGTGGCCGGAACACCAGAAAATACACTCTTTATTGGATTTATCTGGGTAGCCATAGAAACGGCTTTTGTGCGCAGGCAAGCGGGCTGAGACACCGGCTGCTTCACTGTGAAATACACTGGGACAGTCACAACGCATGGAACTGAACGAGCGAGAAGTTTTGGTGAAAATCCGGCCGCAGCGGGATCTGAACACCGTCACTTTCCTAGAGAGACTAGGAAGGCCTTGAGACCTCGGGCTTTACCTCAATCCTCGGCCGGGGCCCGCGCTGAGGGGGGCGGCGTCCAGCAGAGCGAGAGCGCGGTGTTTGATCTCGGGCCTGGCGGCGCTGCTAGTTAGCCGAAACGACGGCCTTTGTGCGCAGGCAAGCGGGCTGTGGAACCAGCTTGCTCACTGCGAAATACACTGGAACAGTCACATTGCTTGGAACTGAACGAGCGAGAAGTTTTTGGTGGAAATCCGGCCGCAGCGGGAACTGAACACCGTCGCTTTCCTAGAGAGACTAGGAAGGCCTTGAGACCTCGGGCTTTATCTCAATCCTCGGCCGGGGCCCGCGCTGAGGGGGGCGGCGTCCAGCAGAGCGAGAACGTCGAGGAACACGGAGCGCTCAGCTTCCGTCATCTCGGATAGCGTTAGCCACAAATGTTTCTCACCATTCAGGGGGGAAAGGCACGGGTCTCGACTGTGACGGAGCTTCGTCTTTCCCGAGAAAGCGTCCGTCCAGCCTATTGCGCGTTAGTTGCGCGAGCGCCTTTCAGTCGAGGCAGATGTAATCCACGGCTTGAGAGAACGGACGCATCGGCTCAGTTTCAATGCCGTCTCCGGTAAGTTCGTCGAGCTCAAGCGCGGACGCGGCGGCAGACGGCGGCCGCTGTCCGTCTGGGAGCGACTCGAGCGAAGCCGGCGAAGCTGGCGGGCGAACCGGCGAGCTTTGGCGGGCTGGAAATAGCTCGGGCGCGTGCTGGGCGCGGCGCTTCTTGCGGCGCGGCATCACGGCGGGCTGGGATGCGGCTCGGAGAACGAAGCTAGGCGAGTCCGCAGAGTCACCATAGGCAAGCGTTCACAATGATGGCATCCGCCGTCAGCGAGCGCGGTGGCCGCGTGATCCTCACCCAGGCAGGACACGCAGATGACGTGGCGGTCCTCGTCGCTGAGTGGGGCTCGGCAAGAACCACAGGAAGGCATCTTTAAAAAGACGCCGCTCTTTTAGAGGGGTGGGAAAAAAGCAAATAATGCAACACACACACTCTAAGCAGGGAAAAGGATATAGTACGCCGGAAAGCGCAGCAGGTACGGCGGCTGAAGGCGGCTGGGCCAGCGACTTCAGATGATGGCACGTCCCGCTGAGAAGGCTACAGGTCAACGGCGCGGCTTCTCACTCCGGATCCAGCGATGCGTGAGCTTCGCTTGAAGAGTAGAAAAATCAGAGGAAATACAGCTATCGAGGGTATTATAGGGCGAGACCACGCCTTTACTGGCGGGACATGACGAAATGGGCGCGAAGCGAATATATTTGGTTTAAAAAAAATGCACACATTTTGAGATTTTGAACATCTTTTGTTACATCTTTTGTTACCCCTCCCATACATTTATTGATTGTTGTAAAGTGTAAAAAAAAAATATATCAGAGTTTGGTTGCTTATAGAGTAAGAAAAATACAGTTCCATTAACTGTTTAAATGTTCAATTGAGCTAGAAACACAGAGAGAAAACACTTCATCCTTATTTCAGTCAACCACTAGCACTAATACTGTATATTCACATGTATTATATAAATACATTGCCATGGATCCAGTATCTTGGCGGCTAATGTACAGCTACTATGTAAGGTGTAACGTACTGCTGAAAACAGCATGTTTCCCAAATATATCAGAGATTAGTTGTGATCACTCTCTACTTTCAGACTGAAAAATGTCAACATCCATGATAATGATGACAGATGACAGAGTCAATAGTACTGGATTTTCTTTGAGGTGCCGATTTTTTTTTCCCGTCTGTTTCAGCGTTACAAAAGAGAAAAATAAGTGATTGGGGAAAAATGATGCAAATATTAATGAAAATGGGAAAGCGAAGAGGGAGGCCACCAGCAGAGCAAAATTGCATCGCACTTACCTGCCTATTATTGGAGTGATTTGACTTAATAGTCAAGGCCATTAAGGATCATCTACTGTGTCATTATTTTTCTCTCTTATAACACCATGCCCTTGGAGTGATGACCCTGCCAACCATTCCTGTTACCATGACAACATATTCTGAAAGTGATTTATTTTCCAAATAGAAGGCAAATGTAACATAAGGCACTGCTAGAAATACCAGGATATTAGACTCTTGGAAAAAAAACTAATGTGACACGGGAAGTGGAAAATCCACTCTGCCCACAAATGCACCACTTTAATTGCTCTTACAATAGCTGTCATCTATTATGGTCAGGATATCGGTACAGGGACCCATAGGGGCCACCCAGGACCTGTTTTAGGACACCGTCTATTTAAAGCAACCCATTAGACGCTGTCTAGATCAGTAAACGGGTCTCTCTAGTAGTACGGAAATGGCCTGTGGTCAAAGTCCTGGTCCTCAATCAGATTAGCAGCAGACTGTGTCGACGACAGCCAAAACCGACGGTCCGGTTGTCCGTGTTAACCACAAGGACACTGAGCAAGTCACCTTGGTGCATTGAGAGAGAAATTATTATATAAATATTCTGGAGACAGTCACTCATTAAAAACACATCGATTGCTCAATTAACTTTTGTTCAAGCCACATAACTGCGCTTCCCCACTGCTGTGTTGAAATTATCACTTTAATTATCTCTTAAAACTTCTGATGCATTTTGGAGTCTAATAATTTCAACTAAAAATGTTTATGCCAGCACAGAAAATAACTTCAAAATGGCACTAACAATTATCATTGCATTCATTAACCAATATAGCAAATTTGCAACTTGGCAAATCAGCAATATTTTAAATTCTTTGTATGTTAACACAATCTTGACTAGATTAAAATTTAAAGTTTAGCTGAAACTGACTTCAAATACAGCTGAGTTTATTCACTTATAAGTGAATGAAAAGTTACCAAAGAGCCCAAGATGAGGGATTACTCCACTATACTGTACACTCTGTTTCAAACCAATGTTGCCTGATTTTTGTTGGGTGCATCTTGGTCCCTGGTTAATGAGGGAGTTGAGTAAATGCTTATAACGGTGTTCAAAACACAGTGTCCCCATCTAGATAATGTCATATTTAATTCTTCAGCCAAAATTCCCTTACATAAAAACGTCTCGGTTACTGATGTAACCCTCGTTCCCCGAAGGAGGGAACGGGAGACGTGACGTCAACGTGACAACGTTAGGGGATCACTTCAGGGAGCCCTATCAACTTCGAGTGAACAAGCCAATGAACGTTGGCGTGCGTGAAACGCGTCACGCCCCGCCCCACAGCGCGGGTATAAACAGGAAGCGGGCGCACGCACTCATTGTTTTTCGCTGAGGAGCCGAGATAGTGACGGCCATACAGCGATGGTCAGCAACTGTGGCGGTGCGAGGGTTACATCAGTAACCGAGACGTTCCCCTTCAGTCGCTCACGTTCGACGTGACGTCGACGTGACGACGTTAGGGGATCCCATGGAAAACGCCATCGGTTGCTGCCACATCCAGCGCCCTACGCAAGACTCTCAGACCCCCAACTGCTGGGGCGGAAGATCTGCGTAGAGGGAGTTCAACTGCTGTTCCATATACCCACACCGTGAACTCTTGGATAACACTGGGAAAGCGTGCCTTTCCAGGGGAGAGGAACGCTGCGGAAGCCACATCCTGCCCGAAGGGAGGTAACATGTGGAGAATACTCATATGGACTGGCCAGAGGGGCAGTGCAACATATGGAATGTCACTGGGGTGGCTCCAGCCTGAGAAGGGGGAGGCTACACCAGACAGTGACGGCAGAGCGGACTCTGCCAAGGGAAAGACACGGCCTCACCGCAGGGAGCTGGTCGTGGAAGAATACTCATATGGGATCGCCGCAGGGATCACCACATATGGAACCCAGCCTAGCACAAGTTACACAAGCATACGAGCACTAGGCCTGGCGTCGGACGCTCCGCAATGTCCGACTGCCGAAGGGGTGCGGAGGAACTCACAGGGTTCGTCTGAGTGGGGAACTCGACTGGAGCAAAAAGCGCACGTATCCGCTTCATGTGGAGGGGAGTGGCGCAGCAAGCCGACACAAGAGTGGAAACTTCGGTGTTACCGGCTGGTTGAAGCGAGCACACAGGAAGAAACCGCCTCAACACGTAGGCTATAAAACCTAGCGAACGTGTTAGGTGTCGCCCAGCCCGCAGCTCTACAGATATCTGTCAGCGAGGCGCCGTGTGCCAGCGCCCAAGAAGAAGCGACACTCCTGGTGGAGTGGGCTCTCAATCCAGGCGGGCAAGGCACGCCTTGGGCTTTGTAAGCCAAGGCGATGGCATCCACTAACCAGTGGGCCATCCTCTGCTTGGAGACAGCCTTTCCCTTCTGCTGGCCTCCGTAACAGACGAAGAGCTGATCTGAGGTCCTGAGTCTTTGTGTTCTCTCCACGTACAGGCGCAGAGCGCGGACGGGACAGAGAAAAGCCAGGGCTGGGTCTGCCTCCTCCGAAGGCAGCGCTTGCAGGTTCACCACCTGGTCCCCGAAGGGAGTGGTAGGAACCTTGGGCACGTATCCGGGCCGGGGTCTCAGGATCACGTGAGAGTTAGCCGGGCCGAATTCTAGGCACGATTCGTCGACCGAAAATGCATGCAGGTCCCCTACCCTCTTGATAGAGGCCAATGCAACCAGGAGTACTGTTACAGGACAGAATTTTTAACTCAGCTGACCGCAAAGGCTCAAAGGGTGGTCTCTGCAGTGCCGAAAGGACCAGAGACAAATCCCAAGAGGGTATAGAGAGTAGGCGAGGAGGATTTAGTCTCCTTGCTCCCCCCAGGAATCTGACGATCAGGTCGTGCTTTCCCAACGACTTACCTTCAACTGCATCGTGATGTGCGGCAATGGCGGCAACATACACTTTAAGGGTGGAGGGAGACAGCCTTCGCTCCAACCCATCTTGCAGGAAGGAAAGCACGGCTCGGATCGAGCAAGTTCGGGGGTTCTCCTCGTGAGAAGAACACCAGTCAACGAATAGGTTCCACTTCAGAGCATAGAGGCGCCTCGCAGAGGGGGCTCTAGTGGAAGTGATGGTTTCAACTACCACTGTGGGTAGGTCACCTAGAACCTCCGCGTCCCATCCAGGGACCAGACATGGAGTTTCCAGAGGTCTGGACGCGGGTGCCACAGGGTGCCCCGTCTCTGAGAGAGCAGGTCCTCTCTCAGAGGAATGGGCCAGGGAGGGGCTGTCACGAGGAGCACTAGTTCGGGGAACCAGGTCCGGTTGGGCCAATACGGTGCAACTAACAAGACCTGCTCCTCGTCCTCCCTGACTTTGCACAAGGTCTGTGCAAGAAGGCTCAGTGGGGGAAATGCATACTTGCGTAGGCCCGGGGGCCAGCTGTGTGCCAGAGCATCCGTGCCGAGGGTCCCCTCGGTCAGGGAATAGAACAACTGACAGTGAGACGTGTCCAGGGCGGCAAACAGATCTACCTGTGCGGTCCCGAAGCGCCTGAATCAGCTGGACCACCTGGGGATGGAGTCGCCACTCTCCCGGTAGCACCTGCTGCCGTGAGAACTCGTCGGCTGCACGGTTGAGCAGGCCAGGAATATAAATGGCACGAAGCGACTTCAGATGCTTCTGACTCCAAAGGAGGAGATGGCGGGCGAGTTGTGACATGCGGCGGGAGCGTAAACCACCCTGACGGTTGATGTACGCAACGGTCGCAGTGCTGTCCGTACGGACCAGCACATGCTTGCGCTGTAGCGGCATTTTGAAGCGGCTAAATGCAAGATGTACTGCTAACAACTCGAGGCAGTTGATGTGTCAATGCAGTTGAGGCCCCATCCACAGACCTGAAGCTGCATGCCCGTTGTACGTGGCCCCCCAGCCGGTGGCAGAGGCATCCGTGGAGACCACAGAATGCCTGGACACTTGTTCTAGGGGAACATCTGCCCGCAGGAACAAAGGGTCTGACACAAGCTGAAAGTTTGGCGACAGTGCGGAGTCACTTGGACCCGGCACGAGCCGCTCTGCCACGCCCATCTCGGGACTCGATCGTGGAGCCAGTGTTGGAGCGGCCTCATATGAAGCAATCCGAGCGGCGTACCGCGGCTGCAGATGCCATATGCCCCAGGAGCCTCTGAAACAGTTTCAGTGGAGCCGCTGTTCTGCGTCTGAGCGTGCTCACGCAGTTCAACACTGACTGGACGCGGGCCTTGGTGAGGCGCGCTGTCATGTTGATTGAGTCCAACTCCATACTGGGAAAAGAGATCCCCTGCCCGGGGGTGAGTTTGCTCTTTTCCCAGTTGACCCGAAGCCCTATGGCTGAGGTGACTTAGCACCATGTCCCTGTGTTCGCACAACTGCTCTCTCGACTGGGCGAGAATAAGCCAGTCGCGACAGGGCCAGCCCGAAGGGTAAGACTTTGTACTGATATGCCCGTCCCTCGAACGCAAAGCGAAGAAACGGTCTGTGTCAAGGGAGAATCGAGACATGAAAGTACGCGTCCTTCAGGTCGATCGCTGCAAACCAATCTTGGGGACGGATGCATTTGTAAATGCGTTTCTGCGTAAGCATTTTGAACGGGCAGTCTGTTGAAGGGACCGGTTCAAGACACGCAGGTCCAAGATTGGCCGTAACCCACCGCCTTTCTTGGGTACAATGAAGTACGGGCTGTAGAGGCCGGTCTTCATATCGGCTGGAGGGACCGGCTCGATCGCGTCCTTCGCCAGTAGGACTGCGATCTCTGCCCTGAGTACAGGGGCACTGTCCGGCAGAACACAGGTGAACAGAATGGCCCTGAATACAGGGGGACGCCGGGCGAACTGAATCGCATACCCGAGTCTGACAGTACGGATGAGCCAGCGAGACGGGCTGGGAAGCACTAGCCAGGCTCCCAGACACCGCGCAAGCGGAACCAACGGCACCACAGACGTACCCGGGGTGGGGCAGCGCGGCGGAATGCAGGGACCCGACTCGGACGGCATAGCGGCCCGGAGTGGGGTCTGAGTGTGTGGTGCAACACGTACCTGCTTCCGTCGAATGGCAGAGTGAGTGTGCGGCAGCGTCAGTGCGTCCAGAACACAGCCACTGCTGCTCGCTGGCGAAGAAGAGGGGCTCGAGGGTGACAAGGCATAGCGTCGTCGACCGCCAAGCGCGCCCTCTTGGGACCCAGAGGTTTCAGAATTGCTCTTTAGTTGAAAATGAGGGTACCACTGGCCCGTGGGTCAGTGGCGGAACAGAAAAAGGAAACAAAGATTCTCCACCCGGCCCTCCACCGGGGGAAGGAGCGGTGCCTTCACCACCTCCTGAAGAGCAACTTGATCCACTCTGGGTCGCCCGTCTCAGGGTCGTTAGTACCTGCGCTTGCCTCCTGGTTTGGCAGCGGGCTGGACGGGCATGGTCAACTTCCTGCGGCCTGCCCCACGCCGAGGCCTGGATGGTGGCTGCTGCTGCTAAGGCTTAGCGGGAGCGGAGGACGCCGCAGGAGGTCGACCTCGGCGACGAGCGGACGGAGGAGCTGCGGCCGGTGGGAGCAGCAGCGCTTCGCCGGGGCAGGATGTGTCGGATGGCCTCCGTCTGCTTCTGGGCGGCCGAGAACTGTTGGGCGAAGCTCTCGACCGCATCGCCGAATAACCCAACCTGGGTATCCAGGGCATCCAGGAACCGACATTTATCGGTGTCCCTCATATCCGCGAGGTTGAGCCAGAGGTGGCGCTCCTGGACCACTAAGGTGGACATCGCCTGACCGACTGAACGTGCAGTTTCCTTCGTCGCTCGGAGAGCGAGGTCGGTTGCCACACGGAGCTCCCGGAGGAGCTCTGGGTCAGAACCACCCTTGTTCATGTCCATGAGCACCTGGGCCTGATGGACCTGTAGAAGCGCTATGGCATGGAGGGCGGAAGCAGCCTGTCCACAGGCTCTGCAGCCTTGGACAGGAGGCGTGGATTGCCCCGCCAGGAGGAAGCGGACGCCGGACACAATTGCATCGAGACCGCACGCTCCACCGGGGGAACATCCACATACCCCTTAGCCGCCCCGCCGTCGAGGGTGGTGAGGAGGGAGGAGCCACTAGGACAGCTTCTGGCACTATACGGCGCCTTCCACGTCCTAGTAAGCTCCTAATGCACTTCCGGAAAGAATGGCACTGGGGCGGAGCGCTGAGAACCAGCACGGCCCGCCCTGAGATACCAATCGTCCAACCGAGAAGGCTCGGGACGTGGTGGAGGGTTCCACACAAGCCCGACCTTCTCGGCGGCCCGGGAAAGCATAGCCGCCCATTCTGGATCTGACTCGGGCAACGCCACACTCCCAGAGAGGGGTAACGCAGCCGAATCCTCATCTCCAGAGGACTGAAGCTCCCCCTCCGATGCTGCGATCGACATCTGATCGTCAGGTGGGGCCCCAAAGGACACGGCTGGCCGACCACGAGAGGGGCCAGCGCGTTCGTTTGGGGGCTCCAACGGCGGCAGCGTTTGAGAGGCGTGAGGGGCCCACGGAGATTGCCTCGGCGGGGAAGCCCTCACGGTAATCCTCAGATCACCCTGACCTTGCGCAAAAGTAGGTCTATTCTGAGGTCCAGAATAAACACTAGATCTGGGCATAGGCGAGGGGACTGCACCTCCCTTGAGGTAAGCGAGTCTTGATCTAAGCGCTGCCATAGTCATATTCCCGCAATGATAACATGAACTATTCACAAAAGCTGCTTCAGCGTGCTGAATGCCCAAACACGAGAGGCAACAATTGTGGCCGTCTGCTGGCGCCAGGGAACGACCGCACCCAGAAACGCACAAGCGGAATGTCATCCTGAAAAGGACGCAGAGTCACGCTTGTGTTGCTCTTTTAGTTGAAAACAAAAAATATAAAGAGAAAAAATAACTCTCTCTGTGCTGAAGCACCCAGGGATAGCCGCGGTGTAATCGGGGTACACACTCACGAGAGGAACGCCCACCGAGACCGACACATACAGACACACACACACACAAGCAATGCTGTGAAAACAGCAGTTGTGAGCTGTAATGCTCGCGGCCACCGCTGATCGCGCCGTCACACCAGCACTGAAACAGAGTATTCTCTTTGAAGTCTTCAACGATCGATGCAGCAGTCTGCAGAAACTCAGAGTCGAAACGAAAGCTCGACTCCGAAGCGAAAGACAATGAGTGCGTGCGCCCGCTTCCTGTTTATACCCGCGCTGCGGGGCGGGGCGCGTGACGCGTTTCACGCACGCCAACGTTCATTGGCTTGTTCTGTAGACACTCGAAGTTGATAGGGCTCCCTGAAGTGATCCCCTAACGTCGTCACGTCGACGTCACGTCGAACGTGAGCGACTGAAGGGGAACTTGATACATACCATGGTACTGAAAAGACCCGTTCACACCAAGGACAATAACAATATAGTTCTAAAATTTTTCTAAATATAATGGAGTAGCAGAGTCTATTTTATGCTTTTCTTATTTATCACAATATGACTTTAAATTATCTTTTTGGGTAAATTTTTTAGAAACATTTGATTAATTAGATTAATTAATCGGCACATCATGTTAATGATAATGGCACAGTGAAACTATATAGTTGGAATCGCTTTCAGAACATTTTTTTTCAGCTGATGAACGATAACAACAGAGATGTATCTGTATCTGAAATCACATACTTCACCTACTATATAGTAGGCGAAAACTCATAAAAGAGTAGGAAAAAAGTGCCCAGATTACCTATAAAGGCTCGTACACACCGGGGACGAATATCGGCTCGCGTTATTCGTCAGCGTTTTTCAACGCGTTTTTTGTGTTCACACCCAAGCGTTTTTCGCTGACGTTGAGCCGAGTGAACATGCAAATTCATTCCCTGACATTAGATGGCGCTTAATGTACAGAAATACCCCGGTCCAGGTCCACAAAGTGCTTCTGACACTCGCTTGTCACTCAGAAGAAGAGAGCAAGTTTGTCGCGTTTGTCATACAGTTCTTTATTCTCATTTGTGTCTCTTTATATAGACACCAACAAGACCAGCAGCTCTACATTCATCTGGCCTTGCATCTTCCTCGTCTTATTTCTTCCCGGCAGAGTGTAGTAGACGGACAGACGGACGCTGTATATCTTCTTCGGCGTTACGTATGTGTGCTCGGCAAGACCGTTTTGTGTTTGAGCGCCCCAAGTTGTGTTTTACTGTAACTTCAGAAGCTCCAGACACGTGAGCAAACGCGCCAATCTCATTGGTCAGATAGTTTTTGACGCGGCGCGTCAAACTGAAAAAACGAACCCGAGGCGTTTTTTTAAAAATGACGCTTTTACGCGTGGCGTTTTACGCGTCGGTGTGAACACTCACATTGGCGCCCTTTGTTTAGTCACGAGGCGTTAAACGTCGGCGAATAACGCGCGCGAAATTCGTCCCGGTGTGAACAGGCCTTCACAGTCACGTATTGTAAGAATAGAGAGCTCATGAAGACTAATAAACCAGAAGAACAGCCTTTTATACAACTTACTTCAGGGAAATACAGGGGAGAAAGGCTTCACAACACTTCTCAAAACATCAATACTGGACAAGGACTTCAAACTGAGGGCTTATTTACAAGGCCGGGCTGGAGAGGACTATAGAAGGGGCTCATGGGCTGGAGAGACTCTGAAGCGGGCTCAGGGGTAAGAGCCATTACTGGACTCTGGTCAGCAGCTGGAGCCATCACTGGACTGCATTTCAGGCACTGACTCAAGGACTGGAAACAGACTGGTGAGTTTCTCTTAGGGAGTTCTCTCGCAGACTCAGGAAGTTCTCTCACTGGAACAGACTAGAAGATTTCAACCATTGGAACAGAGTTGTGGTTTTCCGTCTTTGGAACAGACTCATGGGCTGGAGTGGACTCTGGATGTGGGGACCGAGAGGGGAACATTTTTTAGAGCCACTTGGATGGATATAAAGGGAAGGATCCACTATCAGGTCTGCACTGTTGTACACCGCCTTCCATGCTCTGGGTATGGGAACCTGAGGTTTATTTTAGGACATGAAGGATACTGGGCGATGAGAACGCACCAACTGTGTAGGGAGAGCCACACCTCCAGAGCACCATATCAAAGTACCATTCTAGGTTGTAACTAGGTTGTAACCACTAGTATCCATGGCAAATGTGTAGGTCCAAACCACTAGTATGTCCGTTTTACATTCATACTACACACATACTACTATATAAAAGGTACTTCTTTAGAGGTTGTGAAGTAATTACTATATTCAAAATAAATGACATCTCAAGAGAGTATGCGCTGATTTTGATCTGTCACAAAAACTTAGGCAGTGACTTGTTGCTCTGTCTTATCAGGTCAATTACTTTGTAGCAGTGTTTGAGCATGAAGGCACTGAATGATTCGAGATTTCGGTGGCAGAGTAATGGTTTAATGATCTACATCAGAATAAAGCGAGCAAATATGTAATTACTACAACAGAGTTTGCCATAAAAATGACATAGCAAGTGGAAAACATTGGTCAAAAACATACAAACTGTGTTGACTGTGTTGAATTTAAACACAAACTGACCACAAACCGCAATTTTCAGATGCAATCATTATTTTTTAGCTCAACTGTCACAGAGCCGAATGCACAGGATTGTGGGACATCAAAGGCAGAGAAGAATACATCTATGCTGCCTTCTAAATATCAAAATATATCAGATGAAGGTATCTCAGGAGACAGGAAGTGAAGATATCATTGGATTCGGACATGCCTTGATGCCTTCCTAGCTTGGAATGCAACCTTCGTAGGCAGCATTTTTAAGCTTTCTGATGTGACCATGATCTTATTATTTGGAGATATGAGGGTATGTGGTTCTACCATTGGAGAAAGCTGGATCACGTGTGCCTTGATAACCAATCACATTACAGGCTTGACATCATTGAATTTTGTTCAGAGTTGTGCGACAATCACTGTTTGCGGATACCATAGAAATGAATGAGAAATGCCGTAAACTGAATCATACCTGTCACAAGAATTTATGTGACTTCTCTTATAAAACAGCATTTTTTTCAGTGAAAAAAAAAAAAATGTATACCTGTCCAAAATGAATGTTTAAGAGCAAACATGGGCTGCCAATTAATTTGGTGTTTTATATGCATGTATGTATATGTGTTACTTGCCATTTCTTTGCTATTATTTGTAAAATTCACTATGCAATTTCTGAGTGAAGATAGTTTCAAAGTAAATACTTTATTTTTTCAAATTTTAGAATGCCATTTATAATTTATAATCAAGTAAATCACATAAATAAACTGGCAGACCAGTAATGATGCCAGTCTTTATCTAAAAATTTCTCGACCACCAATGAAGTTGATATACTAGTCATGTTGCGTGCAGGACTATCACTCAGCCCCCACGTGGATTGTTGGGAATGAGATGAGGCAGTTGTTTTGCTTCATCTATCTGAAGTCTTCACGCTTCTCTTTGGCCTATTATGACAGCGCATTGTGCCACACGCATAATGAAGTGGAACGCTACTTCCAGACCACTCGCTGTAATGGAAGCCCAGTCACAATGATTAATGCGCTATTCACCATGAACTCAACGTTTTTAGAAGCTTGTCAATTCTTCTGGCCTGCCACCGAACAAACATAACAAACGCCTCAGCTTTCCCTCATTAAAATGCAAATGCGTTTACTCTTTTGTTGATTTTTAAGCAACACATAGCAGTACTTGCACTATTTAAATGTAAGCAGATGTGACTAACGTGTTTAGCTGCCGTCATACTTGCAGGTCGGCCACACAGTTTTGCATAATATGTAAAATAATGAATATATTAAACACCTTCCTGCATACCGTATAGGCCTATAAATGCAGAAAGCCCATACAATTAGATAGTGATCATATAGTGATGTATTTGATATTAATGAAAGTGTTTGGTAACTTAAAATTCAAAATGGCTTTTTTGGCATCATGGTAAACAGCATTGCCAAATATTGCACACTACTATTCAAACATTTAGTTCAATAAGATTGTTGTTGGTGTTACATTAAACTATAGAAACAAACATGTTACGAATAAATGCTGATCTTTTGAACTTTCTACTCATCAAAGAATCTTGAAAAAAAAATGCATCACGGTTTCAAAAACTGTTTTCAACATTGATAATAATGAGAAATGTTTCTTGAGCAGCAAATCATCATATTAGAATGATTTCTAAAGGATTGTGTGACTGAGCCAAGAATGCTCATTTGTGAAGTTATCAAAAAATTCCACCAGTTACCAGCTAGTTGTTCAATTGAAAACAAAACAAACTAAATGTGTTCTCAATTTAAGTCAAGTATATTTATATAGTGCTTTTCACAATATAGATTGTATCAAAGCAGCTTCACAGTATCAATCAAAATAACATAACAATGTTTGTTTAGTGGAAAAAAACATCCACGTTAGGTAGGGCTGATCAGGTATTAATGATTGGTTAATAGATTTGAATATCCCCAACTGAGCAAGCCAAAGGCAACAGTGGCAAGGAACCGAAAAACTCCATCAAGTGACCTACTGGTGTCCTAAAACTCCATCAGGTGACCCAATGGAGAAAAAAAAACCATGGGAGAACCCAGGCTCAGTCGGGGGCCAGTTCTCCTCTGGCGTTTATGAACTAGAGACTGGATTTACAGTAACTGTAAGATTAAAAATTTATATGAATGCCTGGTTGAAGAGATGCGTCTTTACTCTAGTTTTAAAATTGGGGAGCGAGTCTGAGCAACGAACATTATCAGGAAGGCTATTCCAGGGCTTTGGGGCTAAATGTGAAAATGCTATCCCTCCTTTGGTGGATCTGGATATCCTAGGTATAACCAAAAGCCTTGAATTTAGTGATCTTAAAGAGCGTGATGGATTATAGGGCGATAGAAGATCCGTTAAATAGACTGGAGCTAAACCATTTAGGGCTTTATAAGTCAGTAGCAATACCTTATAATTAATACGGAACTTTATGGGTAACCAATGTAGTGATGATAAAATCGGTGTTATATGATCATATTTTCTTGATCTAGTAAGAACTCTAGCGGCTGCATTTTGGACTAACTGTAGCTTGTTTATTGAGGATGCAGGACAACCAGCTAATAAAGCATTACAGTAATCTAGTCTCGAGGTCATGAATGCATGACCTAACTTTTCTGCATCAGAAACTGATACCATATTACGTAGCTTAGCAAAGTTTCTAAGGTGGAAAAAGGCTGTTTTTGTAACATATGAAATATGTTTTTCAAAAGACAGGCTGCAGTCTAATATAACAATAATTACACGTCATCCAATCTTTTTATACCTTTAAACACAATCTGTCAATTTGGATAATTTAGCGTATTCATCCGGCCGTGATGAAATATATATTTGAGTATCATCAGCATAACAATGGAAACTAATTCCATGTTTCCTTATAATATTTCCAAGTGGCATTATATATATTGAGAATAATAGAGGGCCTAACACAGATCCCTGCGGCACTCCATAGTTTACTGAAGTTATGATAGATTTTTCTCCATTTAAATAGACAAAATGGTAGCGGTCAGATAAGTATGATCTGAACCAGCTTAATGCTTGTCCTTGAACACCAGTATAATTTTGTAGTCAATCTAAGAGTATTGTGTGATCTATAGTATCGAACGCAGCACTAAGATCAAGTAAAACTAGTATTGAGATACAGCCATGGTCAGAAGCTAAAAGTAAATCATTTGTAATTTTAAAGGGCACCTATTATGGAATTTTGAAAATTACCTTTCATGTAGTGTGTAACATAGATCTAAGTGAACGAAAACATCCTGCAAAGTTTTAAATATTAAGTTCACCGTATACAAAGTTATTGTCTCTCAAATGTAAGAGTCGACTCTGAGTCGCTGATATGAATCGATAGACGAACGATGCTTTTTCTCTAGCTTTATGACGTCACTTAGAACAGTTATTTGAATAAGATACGCCCACTCATTGCGCGCGCCAGAAAACAGTGAAAACAACATGTCAACGAGCTGTTCTGAAGTGCGAATCAAAAGCGAACTTTTTTTTCACTGCCCAGGGACGAGCATGTGAAGAATCAGTGGCTAGAGTTTATATTTACAACTATACCACACAAGTATAGCCACCTTGAGCTGTGTTCGCGTCATTTTAATGAGGATTCGCTTACAAACATAAATGCTTTCAAGTGTGGATTCGCGAGCCGGCTGATACTGAAGGAAGGTTCAGTACCAAGTTTATTTGGATCAGCTTCCTCCTCCGAATCACAACCTGTAAGTACTTTAATAATTGTTGCTTTTATGGGTTTTGTAGCATGCTCAGTAAGTGTGTGTGTGTGTGTGTGTGTGTGTGTCAGTTACGCTAAGCGCAGCTTAGGTCTCCAAGTGCTGTGTGTGTGTGTGTGTGTGTGTGTGTGTGTGTGTGTGTGTGTGTGTGTGTGTGTGTGTGTGTGTGTGTGTGTGTGTGTGTGTGTGTGTCAGTTACACTCAGCGCTTAGGTCTCCAAGCTGTGTGTGTGTGTGTTTTTTGAAATATGTAAAATGTTTGTCGTTGTTATTGGAGTTGTCATAAAGAATAGAGCGTATTGTTGTACTGCAGTGCTTTATCAATATGTTTAAGCTTTGGGTTAACGCGAAAAATAACTGACTGGGTCGTCTGACCAATCACCGCAGATTACCGTCACGTAAAGGCAGGGTTTGAAAAATAAGTCGTCGAACGAATCATTAGGGAATCGGTGAGCAAATCAGGTAAAAATAAATGCATATTATAAGACAACAAAAGTGTTTTGTGTCATTGCATGCATGTAAAACTGTTGTTGGGGACTCCCAGAACAATATTAGGAACATTTTAAATGCCATAATAGGTACCCTTTAACTAACGCAGTTTCAGTGCTATGATGTGGCCTGAATCCAGACTGAAACTTTTCATAGATGTCATTTTCTTGCAAGAAAGAGCCCAGTTGAGCGGACACAACTTTTTCTATATTTTAGACATAAATGGAAGATTTGAAATGGGTCTATAATTTGCTAGGTTATTTGGATCTAATTGTGGTTTTTATAAGTGGTTTTATTACTGCCAGCTTGAACATTCTTGGAACATGACCTAAAGATAAAAACGAGTTAATAATATTGAGAAGAGGCTCCTCCACTATAGGTAACACTTCTTTCAGTAGTTAGTTGGTATAGATCTAATAAACATGTTGTTGTTTTAGATGAAGTGACAAGTTTATTTAACTCTTTTTGTTCTATAGTTGTAAAGCATTGTAATTGTTCTTGCGGGGTGATAATTGAGGCTGAATTATAAGGCGCGAGCAGAGATTGAATGTTTACAATTGTGGTTCTGATGCTTTCAATTTTCTCAGTGAAGAAGTTCATGAAATCATTACAACTAAACTGTAACGAGGTATTTTTTTCAGATGATGTCTGTTTATTTGTTAGTCTAGCCACGGTGTTAAATAAAAACCTTGGATTGTTTTGGTTGTTTTCTATTAATTTGCTGAGGTGCTCAGCCCTGGCTGTTTGTAAAATGTGTTGTAAAAAATAATATTGGTTATTGTTTAGCATGTTATTTGTCATGAACACATCCGACCCAACCGTGCCAGATTTCTCAGCCTCTCCCTCTTGTTCACAATCCACAGAATTCTAATCATCGTCACGTATCACAGCTCATCATGGACTCCTATAAATCCAGATCCCACTATCACACCGTTGTCTGGTCTCATCACAAACTACCTGCGTTCCTCTTTAGTTATCATCCATTTTCATACTCATCAGTCCAGTTGCATCATCTTCTTCAGTCCTGCAAGATAATCAAAGACAATTACAACAAGCTAAGTTAACCTGTTGAATCTCACACTTTGCCTTACATTCCTGTGTGTGTTGTTCCTGAAGGTAACTTTAATAAAGTCCAGTTCTGATTCATTCCTTGTTATTGGTTCTTAGCTGTTGCGACATTATTAGGGGGACTGTACTCCCAAATAAAAAAAGGGGGGAATAAAACATGCTGAAAGAGTTATCATATTTGATAATTGCTGAATACATTGATACATATCTGCAGCTCAACTAAACCTTAACTGATCTCTGAATAAATACAATATTCTTCAAAGTCAGATTACATCACACCAGCACAGCCACAGAGTAAAGACAAAATAATGCTACATATGTTTGCAATAATTCACTCCTGTCAGACTCTTTTATGTGTGAAATTTTAAATTCTTTAGAGGCCTCCATTTGTGAGAGGAAAAAGCAAGTGAACCCTACAGAGCTTTTCCACTGAAACTACAGAATGAATATTTGCATTCCGTTTCGAACACGAGAGACTCACAGATAAACTACAGGCTGAAATTTGACTGCCCTCTCTCTTGTAATTTTTTTTTTTTTATTGCATATACCAGCCTTAGACTTAGCGTCAAGAGATTTGCTGTGCAATTTTTCATATCGTTAAGAAGAAAAGCCTATATTTCCGCTTTAGGCACTTCAGTAATTGACATTTACAGCAATCTCAAAGTTAATCATTCACACGCACAGAGAAATGCACAATTCATGTCATTAGCTTATGAAATTAATGAGCTTAATAACTAATGATTTAATCTCCAATAGCATAAACAAATATAGACAGCAGCGCCAGCTTATATATGTTTCTGTGAACAGAAAAACCGTGGACAATACATGTATGAATGAACAGTGTTTCTGTAATGCTATATTTTCACAGATGGTTGCCCAGATTTAACTAGTTCATTCTCCAGCTAAATGTTCTATTAGCAACTCTCTATCCAGTGATATGAAAAAGTTGCATGAAGGGATCTCTCATATAGCTCAATACACATGATTACATAACTGTATTAATATCTGGTCTGTGCTGCCAAATTATGCTATCCTT
The DNA here is from genome assembly GCA_036326025.1 of Chrosomus eos. NCBI lineage: Eukaryota > Metazoa > Chordata > Actinopteri > Cypriniformes > Leuciscidae > Chrosomus > Chrosomus eos. Next base: position 11,442,090 of record CM070841.1, on the reverse strand, counting down.
GAGGGGAAATTTTATTGCTCAAAGGTTGTTCTTTCTTCCTTTTCCCCAGGTGTAATAATAATAGGCACCAAAGAGAAAACTATTGTCATACAGTAGGACTATAGAGGTATAATATTATTGTGGATAGCATAGCTCAGATTATTCGATTTTGCAGAAGTAACTGACGTGAAATTGTTTATATTGAAATCTTTGATTCAGAATGCAAAGTTTGTGATAAAAGTGACCATGATAAAAAATAAATTAGCCACCTCGTACTCACTCGTACCAATTGGTCGTGAGATTGCATTGGTCGCTCTGCATGACCTCATGAAGCAAACAAATTTTAACTTGCATATCAATAAGCAGTGAAGCAGTTTTGTTCAAATAATTCTTTCAAGAATTTATAATAAAAAAATGATGCCAAGAATTTCATCCTTTTAATGAGGCTTTTCTTGTCTATCTTGTCTATTCGTGTCCTCTTTTCATGGGCAGGTCAAAGCATGCATGGCGTTTGTGTCGAGAGGTACATTAAAACACTGTCACAATCCATGTGAAAGAGCTCTATGCAAATCTGTGAGTTCAACATACCTGAAGGTTGTCAGCAGAATCTCACAGTAAGTGACAGGAAACGTCAGATAATGCGAGAATTTAATGGTAATCTTTCACATCTTTTCGAGCTACCTGTTCTGGTAATTGCCACAATGTGTGCACTTCTTGGTGAGAAGAGCGTTTGCTAAGGACATACATTTAAACGTAATTTTTTTCAATGCCTTAATGTCAATCTCTATAATGACTACCCTCTATTTATACGTCCTTCTTCCATGTTAATTTTCCTGACATATCTCATTCTGTTCAGCTTATATTGATACCTTTTTAAATGAACTACTAGCCTGTCACACAGGCAAGAAAAGCAGCGCACGGTAATACAAAAACTATTACGATTATCTAGGTCAGGTCAGTATGCTGTACAAAGTCATTTAAACGGTCTACACATGAACACTAAACGGTCAATACGTAGCTAAGAGCCAGACTTGAGTGAGCTGGAGACTGAATCATGAGAAACTCGCCCAAGGCAACAATCAATTTTATACCGAAATGAAGCCAGGACACTGGACTGGCTATAAGCTGCGGAAAGATCAAGTCTTCAGATCGATAATGAGACAAATGTGATAGCTCTTACTAATTGTGAATCCATATGGGTGATCAAACAGTGCTAAGGTTCACTGTAAAAAGTGATCAGTTGACTTAACTTAAACAAAGTGAGGAATCCCGTTGCCTTAAAATTATTAAGTAAATAAACTAATTAAAAAAATAGAGTTGTGTGAACTTGACAATCCAAAAAACTTAATAACATTGCATTTGTAATGTAACAAATACATAATTTTTTAGTCTATTTTTAGTCTGTTTACTTTTTTTTAATAAAAAGCTAAAATCAAAGTCATGTGACCAGTGTTGGGTAAGTTACTGTAAAAAAGTATTTACTAGATAATTATCTTTAACAGTGTAATCTGTTAGACTTATGTTTGTTTTTCTGTTTCCCTGTTTTGTTCATGTCTGAGTCTCACCTGTTCCTTTGTTCAGTTTCCCGCCGTTGTTCAGTTTCCATGGTTACCATTTCAATTTGTTATTTAAGCCTCACCCTTGCCTCTCTGTCCAGTCTCTGTTGTTTAGATGTGTTTGCACTGCCTGTTTGCTTGATTTTTTAGTAAGAATTAAACTTATTTGTATTTTGTGAGAACCTGAGTCTTCAGTCGTCAGCTTCCCTGCATGCATCGTTACATAATCAGACTACTTTCCTGTACTTTAGTATTGCATTAATTATTACAAATTACTTTCTAAATCCCAAATCAGATGTGAATAAGTGATATGAACAATACAAGGATAGACATTAAAACTCCTATTTTAATTATATCGAATAAATAATATAAAATTGCATAATTATTCTTAAACTGACCAAAGTATTTAAAGGGAGAAGATTTCATTAAAAACAAAAATTTTAACATTAGATGTTAAATCCACTATTTTTTTATATTTGTACTATATTCTATAAAGTGTTTAATGCAATTGCATCAGAAGTAACTGTAATTGAATTACAGGAAAAATGAAGAATACTCCCTTTTTCAAGGGAAAAGTAAATGAGAAATTACTGTAATTAATTACTCTAATTAAATAAATTAACAAGCTCACACAGAAACGGTAAAGAGGCGATTTTTGTTTTCACATTAAAATCATATTGACTGTTTATTGTTTATGTCTTGTGTCTAATCAGTGATGTTATTGTCAACTAAAACAAATTTTTGTAGATTGAAATAAAGTTATAAAATATTAGATGAAAAACTTAAACATAGAAATGTTAACTGAAATAAAATATGCTTAAGTATTAACATTACTAAAACTAAACATAAATAAAAATAAAATAAAAAAGGCTAAATGGAAATTCTTTTAACTACACTGTAAAATGTAATAGCTTTCCTGACTCACATTTACTTAGTTAACTTTACTCAGTAATATAAAATGCATGCTTCTTACTAGGTTTTGTTGAGTTATAGTAAATTGGAGGGTGAAAATAACAACTTACTCAATTGTTTGAGTGACGCTTACTTGAAACAAGCAAGTAGCAACCGAGGATGCAATGACGTTACTAAACCAGTGAGAGGCAGCAGTGCATTAAATCGTGCTTAATGTGCAGAAAAAAAACAAAGAAGAAGAAGCGGCTTTGTCAGAGCATGCGCGATAGAATCTGTGAATTTCGGCGCCAATTTTGCAGATGTGGAACATGGTCTGGAAAGACGTTAACAACAGACTGCTTACATTTACCTGGAGCTTCATTTCCTTTTTGGAATAATAATAATAAGGTAAGTAAACAAGCATGCAACTTGTGTGTGGATGTTATTTTACTGTCTGTCGTGTACCAAATCATTTTGATATTATTCGGAGCTTAAAGAACGTGGTTCGACCCGTTTTTGTGTGTGTGTGGCATAAAACTATCAGGTAACTTACAACAACGTTTCCTGGATTGCCTGAAAAGTTATTTAATATTCCAAAATGTAATATGAATTATGGTTTTCTATTTTACCATTTTCCCTGATGCATTCTCCTCTGTCGGGATTGGTTCACAACATATTAACGTTACAAATCTGGTGAAATGGCGCGCATTTAACGTAAAGTTAAAGGTAACCTGCAGCTTATGCAGATAGCAGCTACGAAGTTTGTGGTGATTTTGGTCAGTATTTGTGATTTCACAACAGCATTATACTATTATTTAAATTTAGTAAATGCAAGCACTGCAAACATTTTTTTTACTCAAACACAGCTGCCTTATGTCACTGCTGAATCTTTTAACAAGATAACAAACTTAGTGATGTTAAAGTAACGTTAATGTTAAACTAAATAATGTTAATGTCACATGAACGTTTTATTTTCAATTTTCTTTTCTGTATTTGCACACCATTACTGAAAGTAATCCGTGGAAACACTGTTTTTAAATTGTCTGTACTGAGGTCACAAATATATTTAGTATAACAATATATTCTAGAATATATAGAAATGCGTATTTAAAGGTAATAAATACACATATACATTTATTTATAAAAATATTTAAAAAAACAAAGAAAATTTTACAGATTTTCTGTAATGCTTGAAGAACATGCATATCAAGAAATGTGTCTGTAATTTTGCTAAGCAGAACTTAATAAAATGTTTTGTCTTTTTAATTTTTTTTTAGAAGAAGTCCTTCTGGCAGCTTGCCTCCTGAGTGGCCTTCAAACAGCATTCTGTTTAGGTTTGGCTTTACAATTGGCCTGTAGGCTAGACCATGCATTGAGAAATGTCCACACTGTCCCATGCCTCAGTTTTTCTTTGCCTGTGTTGTAGGTGTTAGCAGAGTTTAACAGGATAGCCACCACAGATCTGCAGAATAACTTTTATGGAGCTGTGGATCGCTACACACCGCGCTTGGTCACAATCTTCAAGTCCAAGAAAGGAATGGTTGGAGAGAAATTGGATGAGCTTCTGCAGCAAATTAATACAGGGGTTAGTTTACTGCAGCCTTAATTTTATTTATTATTCCGAGTTGATCATGGTTTTGCTTACAATACCTCTAGCTGTTGTCTAAAGTGTTCTGGGGTTTTGTTGATAAACACTTTAAAGTGTTAGTTCACCCAAAATTACTTTCAGTAATTACTCACCCTCATGTTGTTCCAACCCCGTAATACTTTCGTTCATCTTCAGAACACGAATTAAGATATTTGTGATTAAATCTGAGAGCTGGATCACTCCTTCATAGGCTTCTAAGTAATCGATATCTGCCATTCCAGAAAAGTTATCGTTAAAATAGATATCGTTAAAATAGTCCAAGTGACTTCAGTGGTTCAACCTTAAGTTTTATCAAGTGGCGAGAATACTTTTTGTGCGCATAAAACAAAACAAAAATAATGACTTTATTCAACTATTAATTTTCTTCCGTGTGGGCCTCTGAGTGAGTTCACGTAGTGTACTTCAGAACGTAGGCTCACTATTGGCCAACGCTGGTCATGTGTGTGATGCTTGCCAATAGTTCTACGTTCTGACTACTAGCATTGTGTCATAAAATTTAGATTTTTGAGATCGGGATTCGCATGGATTACTTTGTCTTTCTTACCTCTCCGGTGCTTTAAAGTGCTAGATGCCTAGGCTGCCTATGGAGAGACAGAAAGCTCTCAGAGTTCATTAAAAATATCTTCATTTGTGTTCTGAATATGAACAAAAGTCTCTCAGGTATGGAATGACATGAGGGTGAGTAATTAATGACATAATTTAAATCTTTGGGTGAAGTAACCCTTTGACAAACTTATTTTAACTGTAGCTTTAATGTTTAATGATCTTGAACTTGATCTTTTTTTCTTTTCTTTTTATTAATTTACTTTTAGAATCAAGCAGATGTGACAGCAATGCGCACTCTTGTTCTCCGGGGCTTACCTATCCTGCTTGGTGATGATACCAGTAACTTCTACAACACCTGCAATGTAAGATCTCATTGTAAACATTTTTGAAAGGGTTACTTCTCCCAATTTTTTTTAATTGCCATTAATTGTACTTCTGTGCTACACTGAAACAAAGAAGAATACATGATAAATTCTTAATGGGACATGCATTAAAGGCAGTAGGACTGGGTAAAAAATATAGATTTCTCGATTTTAATAGATTCTCATTTTTACGAACCGAAATCGATTCTTAAATCCCAAGAAGCGATTAGTCATCCTGTTTTCAGTTGATGATGAATGGAACACTGTAGCGTGCTTCCCATCCAATAAATCGCAACAATCTTTGTGCTTGTAACTATTGATATTAAACAAAGTCTCAGATTTCAAATTACGTCCATTTTCTTCCGAAATTCAAAAACATAAATACCGTTTTGGCGCTGTGGCGTGAGATCGCTGTGGCGCAGCTCAGCTCAAAAAAAGCAGCAGCGCAGCGTGCACATGTTCTTCTCTTCCGCCTTAAGTTACAGCGTGAAATAAACATGAATGAGCATCTGAAAGTATGTTAAAAGATAGTACAATTTATCAAAATCCGTATTATGTCGCATGGAATCACTCAATCAGTGTTTCAATAGCGGAAAGACGTCTGTAAAAGAGCTTTTAAACAATGTCATGTAACGTCACGTTTACCTCAGAAAAACCATATCCAGTGACCATAAACTCGTTAGTTAGCTAGAAAAATCTAGAGAGAAGCATCTTGCTAAATATATGCACCATATTACATGTTCATTATAACTTTTAATGTTCTTCAATATTTATATTTAATGCATGTTTATAAATAATGCATGCAAGGTTTTATGACCGCCACCATTTAAATGTTTATTTCATATAACTTTATTATTATAAAAATAACAAAATTGTGTAATTTAAGTGTTTGTCTACAAATCAGTTAATTTTTACCTTCAATATTATAGTAGGCAACTGACTCCCATAGTTTACAGCATTATAGCTAAGAGATTTATTTTCCTTTAAAAAAATTGCCATATCTTACCTGATATCCAAAATGATCAATATTAAATCGAATTGGAATCGAAATCGAACCGAATTGCAAGCTTGTGAATCGAAATCAAATTGAATTGTGAAATTTGTGTCAATACCCAGCCCTAGTAGGCAGGGCAGAAACTGACAATTAATCATGCCTTTTCACATTTCCCTGTTGTAATATTTTTATTTGGTTTCATTCAGGCATGTGATGTTGATGAAGCCTGGGCACACGTGTCTGTTGGGATGTTGACTGTTGTTGATGAAGAACCACCTCTCTTTCCAAATAAACTCTACCTTGTCCCAGTGTCTACTGCCATCATTGTAGAGGGAGGTATCATAATGGATAATTTGCAGAATCTGCCTCAGGCATTTTGTGTGTTGTTTGGTCTGTCTTATGCTTTAAATTTAGACTACCCAAAAGAGATGAAAAACACTCTTAACTTCATTCAGAAAGTGATGCTTGGTTTGGGACCGAACAAACTCCCACCAAAACTCCAATCTCTGAAAAATATTCTGTTGAGTTAGAATGTAATCTAATGTGCAAGAGTGATGATGTTTGGCATTATATTTAATTTATGACAGTGGAATTAGATTAATTGACAGAAAAATAAAAGGGAAACTAAGGCACTTGTTTAAAATTGTCAGCCTTTTGGTTCATGAGCAAGTTTAGAGGCTGCCAGTGTGTTATCTTCTAAAGTGCCTGTGCTTCAGAGACATTGCCTTTTAATTATTTAATAAAATATCCACTTGTCAGCTTGTTGGTTCTATATAATTGTTATTTATTGAATTGTTGAAGCTGTTGTTGAGGATGTTAGAGTCAGGGTATAGTACAAAATACATTTATTTTTATATAGATTTTATATACATTTATAATAAATATATATATATATATATAATATATTGTAAAAGGTTTTTGTTAAAAAAACTAAAAAAAAAATAAAGTGACTACTATATGCATTAATGTTATACCCCAAAGCAAGCTTTTGTGGACCACCCCTGTGTCAGCTGTTAAGAAAACAAATAAAATAAATTTACCTTTGAACTGTATCATTGTCTTAAATGTATTTGTCCAGTTTTAAATGTTATCTTTGAAAAATTGTGTATTTTCTCAATGATGTATTATAGATGATTGATAGCACTTAAGTTACTGAAGTAAAGTTTACTTGTTCTTTTTAAGGCAATCGGTTTGCATGGTTTTAACAAGTAAACTGGATTGCTTTTGAAGTAAAGTAAACTCAGTAATTCTAAGTTGTGAGCAGAAAACATTAGAGTTAGTACAACTTTCATAAATGAGTAGTTAGGACTACTCACAAAGTATATTTTACTTGAAGTTATTTAGTTATTAAAAATAGTAATTCTGAGTAGTCTATACTAAGACAAGTACATCTAAAGTAAAATATCAAGTATACTTTACAAATTTGTTTTAAGTTACTAGAACTCTCTTGTAAGTGTACAATACTAGACAGGCACTTGTTAGTACTACAGACAATTCCTATTTCACTTTACTCATTTTTTTCAAGGCAATCGGTTTGCATGCTTTTTTTAAGTAAGGTTTACTAATTGGATTTTACAGTGTAAAATTAAAATAAACTAAATAACATTGTTATATTTACATTATTTATTATTTAGTATGAAGAATACTCCCTTTTTCAAGGGAAAAGTAAATGAGAAATTACTGTAATTAATTACTCTAATTAAATAAATTAACAAGCTCACACAGAAACGGTAAAGAGGCGATTTTTGTTTTCACATTAAAATCATATTGAGTGTTTATTGTTTATGTCTTGTGTCTAATCAGTGATGTTATTGTCAACTAAAACAATTTTTTGTAGATTGAAATAAAGTTATAAAATATTAGATATAAAAAATAGAAATGTTAACTGAAATAAAGTACACTGTAAAAAGTGAACAGTTGGATCAACTTAAAAAAATTACTTCAATTGGTAACACCTAAAAAAATTAAGTTTTCTCAACTTAAATTATCACGTTTAACGTTTTAAGTTGATCCAACTGTTCACTTTTTACAGTGTAGGCTTAAGTACTAACATTACTAAAACTAAACATACATAGAAAAAAATAAAAAAAGGCTAAATGGAAATTCTTTTAACTAAAATTAAAATGAAAAATGAAAATAAACTTTATATTTACATATTGGACCTAAGTGGAATTATTTATTGTTGCAATCAATTCTATACCATAGATGATGCTGATTAAAATTAACTTGTAAAGAACCTGAATATTCCAGTAGGGGTGAATTCACTAAGACTGAACTGTGTGCTAGCTTTCCCACAAGCTTTCCAAAGACATTACTAGCGAGTTACACAACTCTTTCACAGAGTTTTGTGAATAGCAAAAATATGTACAGTAGCCTCATTTATTTAAAAGGGAGGCATATACTGTACCAGCACAGATAGCATCTTAAACAGGATTGGGGTTGGTTAGTGAATAAGACGCAGATATTTGTGCTGAAATAAAAACACAAAAGTGCCGCAATAGCTCAGTAAATACGCCCCCAAATTTTTGGGGTGATGACACTAACACTTTTGACACACAATCACATTATAAACCTAGCCGACTTTGAGTATGAAGTTCTGTAATTACAAAAGATAATTAGTAATTTCACAGATGAATGATTATGCGGGACGATATTTCACCACCAAATCACAGCAATCGACATCTCAGTAAGTAAACTGGCACACGCCTTATACCCAGATTCATTTTGAACAAATACAACGTGAAAACATCCATCAGCCTATTCAACATAATTACTATATATCTCTAAAAAGAAAGGATGAAGGGAGGGGGGAATCATTGTACATTGAAAAAAGGCTCTCAAATGCAACAATGCTTCCAAGGTTCCCCATAGTGAAGCCTCAATTGTGAAGAGATCCACTCCCATTAAGCTTTCACAGTAATTAACAGCCTTCATCACCACTCATGTTTGCACAAAACTAGCAAATACCCAAGCGCTCAAGGAAATTATGATGCCATATTTAATAATCGAACATCTGAAGACTTCCAATAGCCTTTTAACCTATGTGAGGTGAAGAACAAAACAAGCATTTGTCTGAAGTGCAGCTTTATAAAAACAACTGCGAGCCCACCATTATTTCATAAAAAATTTACAGCATGTGTGACCACTTTACAGAGGACCAGAGCTGCAAAGTGGGCTTGTAAATCATCTTACGGTATCACTGTGCCTTTGTGTCCTACATTATGTCTCGGTTAAGGATATCCTCATTATACACAATGCGACAAATCCATTCCGGAGCTGAACTGGTGCCCTGAAGAAATTGCTTTTATGTGGTGACCCTAATGCTGATATTCCAAAAAAGTGCAAATTTAACATCCGGAAAAGTTGTTAAATATCTGCCCTACTAACTTTCATTTTTTGTGTCTGTTGTAATGGTATGATGTGTATGATTATGTGGGCCGAAGCATGCAAAAGAGCTCAACTGAGACCCCATTACTTCCTGCGCAGGACATGACACTCGATGATTGGCTCACAGCAGCTAGGACAAGCGTTGTGTTTACATATGCCTACGCTAATTGTGATTTACACCCAACACTTAGTCCACCGAAATGCGAGCATCCTGCTGTTCTTTAAATGAGCACACATTTTTCAGTTTCAGTCCATTTCGGGCCTCCTAAAATGGGAAACGGGCACAATCACAACAGGAGACAAGGTTGAATCCATAAAATGTAAAAGGAGCATGGACCATGACAAAGTAGTTATTATTTGGAAATTACCAGCGGTGTCATTCAGCATTGTTTGTTGAGTTTTCATGGACGAAATCCAGTCATTTGAATAGGAATCTAAAACTTCGTGTAAGCGCGAAATATTTTCCCCCAAGGAGATTTGGCAACGGATTCAAGTTAGTCAGGCGGATTTGCCATGCTGACCAAAAGGACACTACTTGGTTTGAAAGTGACTTGTGTGAGCTGTTATTCATACATTACAATACTATTGACAATAATGGACCTTTTTGCCTATGAAGTTTCGCTAATGTGGCCACACACCTTCACTTGTAAATACTTGTGTTTTGCACACCAGTATACCTTTTCACAAAGTAGAAGTTCCCACAAGCTCCAAGCTGTTATAATATCATGAAGTGGCTAATATCAGGAAGAACATCCACAGTTTTCTGTCCTGTGTCGACATACTTCCTGTTGAAACAGGAAGTCAGGGTGGGAGATATCAAAGTCACAGCTTAATTTGCTACTAATGACGTCTGTAATACTTGGAGAAAGCCATATACACATAACAATGCTTTTTAGAACTAGATAATGAATTTAAAGCAAGGGCTAACGTAGATATGCGAACAAGCTAAATTCCTTGTTTGACTGCTTGCTACACTTACACTTATTTGCTAAAAGTGGATTTTGCTACCTTTATAGGAGTATGTTAGCAAAAAGACAAATACTAGAAGCCACAAAGCTCTCATTTTTATTTAATGGGTTTTTAAGGCAAACAAAATCACTCCTATATGTCAGATCAAACTGGCCTAGTGACTCTTATAGGGATCGTTTTGGTCTTATTGGATACTGAAGAGTGCTAGACTATATTAGCATGGAGGTAAGCTAATGAAAGACATGAATCTTGTTTCATTACCGATGGACATTTATGAGCCATCTGAACTGTATTAAGCTGTGATTTGAGTCCTGAGGGTTTCAGCACTTAAGCCTAAACTGGACAATGGACAGTTACTGTACAGTGTCTGGATTTTGACCGGACTCCCCTTAGCTTTTCTCTGTCTCCCTCCCATTACTAAGAATTATCATAGCAATATAGCAATGTGCCTATTATTAATAACCATGACTTTAATGTTGGACCCATCTTCAAAGGCTTTACTATGAATTTCTGAGGGCTGGTTCACTCCACAGCCATGATTTGTTCCATGAAATCATGATGTACCAAATGTAGTTCAATAGTTCATCTTTTAGCATCTTTACCAAGGTCCACTGCAAAGAGTTCATTATGTGCAGGAGAGGATATTGAATAAATGGGTGTAATGAATCTTGGCATGGTTGGGACTGACTGTGATGAACACATCTCAAAGATGACATTTTTCAAGCTCTCGTAGAGAGTCTACTCTGCTCAGTCTAATAAACTATAATGATGAAAATGTGGGCAAAGTACTCAACCAAAGATTCACCTCTCGTAGTTTGGCTGAATAAAGCAGGTCATCTACATGGCAGTGCGGGGACTATTATTATTATTATTATGGCAGTGCAGAGGTTTTTAAACTAGGGTCCAGAGGAAAATAATAGTAATACAAATCTAAATTATGTATTAATATTAATAATAAAAACAACCATTTATAATACATTATTATTATTATTATTATTGTAGAATTTTATTATTATTATTGTAACAAGTCCTTCCAAAGCCCTTCACTGTATGCTACCCGTATAACTGACTTGGAGAGTGTCTTTGTAATGGCTCATGCTCATACAGGTCTACTTTTTGTGTAGATTGCCCTATTCGCACGGGATTACTACTATCTGGGGACCTTGTGTGATTTAGAAATTACCCAGCCACATCTGAATTTCATGTGGCGCATTCGCACGGGATAACCGAATCCTGTGATTTTACTCAAATTTACTGACTTATCTCCCGGATATGACGTCAATACGCTATTGCTTGGAAATTTTGCTCTTCTGATGATTTTCAGCTTTCACTTTCTGCAAATTGTGTAGTTGTGTATAGCGATATGACCCAGCACCCAAAATACTATCAAAACACTCCAAACCAGCCTCCATTCTTTGCGAAAGATGAATAAAAAGGAGCACATGAAACAAAAACCTTTGCGGGGGAATTTTTACTTTACAAATTACAGACATGGGCGATTCGCACAGGATTAAGATCTCAGACAACCTCCGCAATTATTTAGAGTAAGCTTTAGAGTAAAAAATTATAAAAATGTTTTATGCATAATTTGACAAGAAGTAGTGTTTATCTGACTGCGTCTAAGGAAAAAGATAGTCCTTGGAATAAGAACTCCTTACTGTCCTTACTGTGTGTGTGTGTGTGTGTGTGTGTGTGTGTGTGTGTGTGTGTGGAGAGAGAGAGAGAGAGAGAGAGAGAGAGAGAGAGAGAGAGAGAGAGAGAGAGAGAGAGAGAGAGAGAGAGAGAGAGAGAGAGATGAGAGTGAGAGAGAGAGAGAGAGAGATGAGAGAGAGAGAGAGAGAGAGAGAGAGAGAGAGAGAGAGAGAGAGAGAGAGAGAGAGAGATTCTAAATTCCGGTATAACCTCAGTATAATGTTGTTACAATTGATTAGTGGTTGTTCATGGTCATCATTTTACAGAAACTTCCATACATCAGCTCAATAAAATACAATGTTTGTTCAAGGCATAAGGGTGGGCAGAGGACAGTCTCGCAGACAGCAGAGGACAAACCCTCAGGGCCATTCTAAAGATATTGTTTGAATTCATTTTTCTCTAAGAGAAATGTCCAATGTCCTAAGTAACTTGAGGGCAGAGCTCGTCACATTGACATTTTGTACGCTTTACTTATTACATCAACACTTGTTGTTGTTGTTGTTGTTTTTTGTTAAAAATGTTATGAGATAGCTTAAAAACGTGTATTAAAAGCAAATATAAAATTTTAAATGAAATTTATCAATTATTTGAAATGTATAAATAAATTAATTAATTAATATTGACAAAAATGACATCGTTGTCACCTTGGTAACTAACAACTTAACTAACTAACATAATATAAACAACAACAATAAATAAATAAATAATACAAGTTTTTTTGGTGTGTGAACATTATAACATTATAATCCATTTTTCATTGCTGCATTATTGATTATAGGCATAAAATGAGCAACCAATACGCATAATTTTCAGGTACAGGAGATTCTGCATAAGAGCAAAGTAATATAGATTTATATATGTTACATATAAAAAAAAGAAAGAAAGAAAAAAAACTAATTAATTTTATCTCACTTTCTCACTGGGGAATGAGTTAAATTAAATTAAAGCTTAGTCGCTAAGGCAAATGTGCTGAAATGCATTTTAATTAGAACTTTTCTATCGAGTTCTATATCTTCTGAGCCACGGACCAACCCCATCATTGTACCCAGCTCATATTTCCCACAGTCCCTCGGCTCCTTTTCTCTGCTCTTGCGCTGTCTAATTATATTGATGGCTAAAAAAGCTTTGGCAACAGGATTCTAAAAGAATTGCTGGAAGATATCAGACCGCCTGACAAGTGAAATAGTGCTTGCAGCAGTCGTGGAAAAGAACATTTTGTGCAAGGGAAATTGCAGTTATTATGGTTCACTTTCTGCTTGTCCCTAACTTAAAGATGTGGTGCACTGGCAGCGAAGAGCAGGGCGTAGATGGAGAACTCTGAGACTCTGGGGGACGTGAACGAGCTTGAAGGGAGAGATTTAAAAAGAATAGGTTGGGACTGGAGGCTTAGTGAGAAGAGATTGTACTTCTTTGTGTCTTTCCTGACTGGGAGAGCGAGACTTTTTGTTTTGAGAGAGTGTTTGGGTGAAGAGACCCAGTTTTAGAAGTGTTGAAGCGACAAGGTCAGGTATAAAAATACATCCCCTCCAAAAATATCTAGGTTTGGAGAATAGAAGCATCTGCAACTCTAGACATAAGTGTTAGTTTCGCTGTTCTGATAAAGCTAGCGGAGGGGATGAAATAAAGATGAAGTTTTTGAGAGGAAGGTTGTTCATTCAATAAAAACAGAGATGGGACTTCACAATTTTTCTGATTTAAAACCAAAAGAGCTGCATTTCTATATAACTACTGTACATCACTGACTTTTAAGACAGAATCTTAACATAAATGGATCACAGACACGCTTGGCTCAAAAATAATTTGGTGTTAGCTTGTTGCTAAGCTAAGTACACAATAGTCTATTAAGCATACACATTTAAAACATTTCGTGTTAATGAAGTACTGAGACCAGACGTCCATATTTTTTCGGGGACAGTCCTGGTTTTTGGTGTCCTGGCTGTTCCGAGAAATGTCCCCATTTTACAGCATGCAAATACTGAAAATAAGCCAAACCAAAAAGGGCACTGCAACTAGTCTGATTACATGAAGAACTTAACCCAAACAAGAGCACTGCTTTTATCAAAAAAGACACCGTTTTCTAGTTCGATTGTGTTAGCTATTCATAATAAATTAAAGTAATAAAGAAAAAGTTGCTGAATTTTTAAGTACAATCAACTTGGATGTTTAAGTCATTTCAACGTAAATTATATTATACTGACTTAAAAAAAATGTTGAATCCTGAATAACTTAATAAAAAAGTAGAAAATTGCTTTATGTTTTGATGAATGTAAAAAAATATGTTGTCATAACTTAATGATCATATACATATATTTATGTATTAACACAACATTGTATTTACTGGAAACAGTATATTGACAGTTTGTGATTAAATACAATTTGAAAATGTTAACAAAACTGTTAAATTTATAATTATCATATGTTATATATTTTTTGAGTTTTTTATTATAATATACTGCTTTGATATGTTTGCCATTTGCAAAAGTTAATATTTACTATTACAAATAGTGTTATTTTTGGTGAACTGTATTAGTTTTACAGGAATCAAATAATTATTAATTATAACAATAGCATAATAATTATTTTAAAATAATTGTCAAAAAAAATTCATAGATAATAACAAATGATATTTCAATGGTATTTTCACTACTGAGCTTTAATCCATTTTCATTTACTATGAAAGCCTTGAAATATGTCTCTGTAGGTTGTTATGTTAATCAATTGTTTCATTATGGTACTTTCTGTACCAACAAACTATGTGTAGATTTGATACAGGTTACCTATAAAGCCTGTATGTATAGAGCAATTAGCACACCTGCCAGAATAGTTCCTTTAATATATTATTTGACACATTATGTTATATTATTACAGATGGAATCTCAGTGTAAAGTCCCTCACGACATCACAAACAACATATACACTCTGAGATTGCTGCTAATGAGACAGCAAAGTGTCTCTCAAGTCGTTGTTCAAGTTTTCTAGCTGTGCATTAGGTGTGGATAATCAGCAGTGTCCCACCATATGCTGCCCAAAAATCACTGATATTATCAACAATATCATCATGATTTTTAGTTTATTACAATCAAGGATATTATGACAAGAGACATATCGGAGGAGAGGTTGAGCGCTAACTACTGAATCATCAGCAGGAGGAGTCGTCCTTTAGGAAAGGCTATTTAAATTGGCTTAACGTTAATTAAACAGCACAGACAGTGAGTTTGAGTTCTTGGCATGCTTGGAGAAACATGTAACAGTGCTATCGTTGGCCATTTCTAATTAAGTAACATATCAAGTTCAAAGGCCTTTTGCTATTTGCATGGTAATTGTCTTTTATGTTATTGATTCGCCTATGTGAAGCTGGCTCAACACTTATTACACGGCTCACTGGAATACTTGATTCTGATTGGTCAGTCATGACCTTCCGAAGACAAATATTTTTTTATAAAAAGCTAACTGATTGTTTTCCAGCGACCAATTTTCTACAGTAGCTGTTGTAGTTTTTGCTTGTTACCAATTACCAATCGGTCCATTACTAATTTACAAAACAATTTGTCTGTTTTTTTATGAAACAAGAGAGATTGAGTAGTGGTGGTTTAAAGGTGAGTTCACGGCATGTCAAAATTACCGTAATTACGAGATTCTGACTTGAAAAAGCATTCACATCTTTGTACAACTTTAATTACAACTTGCAAACTCCAAACTTTCTGAGAGCTCCGACTAGTAACACTAGACCACTGCAATGTCATGCGGAAAAACTCAAAAAGTTTTAGCACTTATGTTGTAATATCTATGTTTATTACTATAATTGACTACTGTAAATGTCTTAAGGCAAGAATAAACTGAAAAGACATATCTGAGGCCATATAGTCAGTGTTGGGTAAATTCTATAAGAACTACTAATTACTCTCTCTAAAAAGAATTAAGTGACTTACTTTGCAAATCCTAAAACATCCTCAACCAGATGAACAATATGGATAGACATGAAACTGCTCTTTTAATTGTTTCAAATAAATAATATAAAGTTGCATAAATTATTCTTGAACCGACCAATCTATTTCAAGGGAGAAGTTTACATTAAAAACATAAATTTTAACATGAACCCTTTCAGAGGGTTAGCACAGGTAAATTGCTCTGGCTTTTTCAATACTGCATCCCTGCAATCCCAGCCATGCTTTTCCTTACAATCTCGCTGCTCTGATCTTTCATCAGAACTTACTTGCAGAACGGTATGGGGCATCCCGAACTTTAATCATCTTTGACCTATAAACCTCAGCCACTACAGTGCAAAACTCCCCACGGAGGCGCAGAGACCTCTCTATCTCTCTCTCGCACACACACTCACATGCACACATAAACAGCAGTTGTTCAGCAATCAATTTACCTGAAGCACAGTACCGCTGAAAATTACTTAAGAATTCCCTCTCTGCCTGGCATGCCCTTCATTGCAGTGCACAAATGAGGATGCCTGTTTTTCTGACAATTTGACAGGTAAGATTGTGTTTTCCCATTTACGGCAATCACAAAACAACAATGACTGCTTTTACCTATAGAAGTAAAAAGAGAATTAAATCTGGCCCTTGAAGGATAACCAAAAACAACCTTCTACCTGAACTGATAGAACTTAACTTAACAAAATTAATGCAAATTTAGATGTAGCACCTGTTTGGCATAGTGGTTAGCACATTTTCAAACCACTAAGGGGTTTTGGAGATGCAGGAGATATTCAATATGATTTTCAATATGTCCTGATAGCATTCTCACCCTTTCTACCTATTTTTTTTTTTACTTCCTACACTTAACAGTGGAAACGTCAGATCACAAAAGTAAATTACATACTACTTGTGTCAACAAAGTGTGACAGAAGGACTGCAAGGACCCCATTAGGACCCTGCTGTATTACCTTTGATATGCAAGAATAACGATAACGACAAGAAAGTGCAATAATGTGTGCTGCTAATAATAAACAAATACCGATAACGACACGAAAAAAAGATATAATGAGAACGACATGGAAGAACTATATCGTGCGCTAATAATAAATGATATAACGATAACGACACGGAAGCGCTAATAATAAACGATATATAACGATAACACCACGTAAGCAGGATATTGTGCGTGAATAATAAATGATATTTAACGACACGGTAGCACAATATCGTGTGCTAATAATAAACAATATATAATGACAGGGAAGCACAATATCTTGTGCTAATAATAAACAATATATGACGATAACATGGAAGAATGATAATGTGCACTAATAATAAAGTATAACAATAACTACATGGAAGCACAATATCATGCGCTTATAATAAATAAAGTGTTAACGTGTTGGAGTGGACTCTAATTTAATTATTGTTACAGTTATGTTTATGGTCATTGTTTTTGGTGTCAAATGGTCTAAACCTCCCTGACATTGCAGCAAAGTCATTTTAAAATACTTTTTTTTCATTATGGTCATACAGATAAAAGCAATGCATATTTTGAAACTGTAAAAGGTCTACTTTTGGCCATATAATAATATCAGGAACTGCACCAATCTGCATATTTTTTGCTCAGTTTAGGCCTCTGAATAAAACTGAGCTCTATATTCTCCATATTTGGATTATGTATGTGCCATAAAAGCTTAATTTATCAAATATGATTCTCAAAAAAACACATAAGAAAACTCTTTTTTTTATATTTATTTTTTAAGATTTTGTCTAAAGGCTTGTCAAGCTGCATTTTTGACAGACCCTGCAGACATTGGACTCAATCTTGAAATATAGAACATATAATGCAGAATTATATAAGAATTCATAATGCTGTCAAATGGAGGTAAGAAAAAGAGAGAGTTGTTTCTCATTATTATACAAACAGCCTGTCCCGCCTCAATGACATGTGAACAATGTGGACAGTCTCTGTGGACAGAGAGTTTTCCACTAGAAAGTCTGTCACATCGTTTCCTTTCCCATCATCACAAACATCGCCGCACCGCTTATGACAGATTAGGAGGTGGAGTGCGCTTTTTCGCTTCACTTTAAAGTCACCTTTGTCTCTGCTGATGACAAGGTCAGTGCTTTCAGATTGGAAGCTCAAGCAAGCACTGTTGCTGTGTGATCGCTGGCCTGGGTGATGTTGTTTAAATATGCCATTGCTTTTGCTGCTATTGTATGTCTGAGAGAATAACCTTGTCATGCAGTCTATGGGCATGAGGGTTGAGCAAACAAACCCACGCAGATTCTTGGGAGCCTCCAGGTCGAATAGTAGAGAATGCCGGGTAAGAGTTGTGTTTAAGATTATATATATGAATTGTATATACATACATGCATATACAAACATGTATAGATTTTAATATATATATATACACTGTAAAAATGTTTTGTGATTACAGAAAAATACTGTAAAAATACTGCAATAAAACCTACTACAGTAAGTTACCTTACCATATTAAAAAACTGTAAATGGTTTAATATGAAAGTCTGAGTCGAGTCCAAGTCCTTACCAATCAAGTCCGAGTCAAAGTCCGAGTCCAAAGGGGGCCGAGTCGGATTTGAGTTCGAGTCCTTAACATCCGAGTCCAAGTCGAGTCCGGCCGAGTCCACAAAGATTTAAATTATTTGAAATAGACTTTTCACAAAGACCCGCCCCTCTTAGTTACTGTTGCTACGTCCGACAAGCCATTCCACTCTCACTCTACACATCATGTTCTCATACAGTGAAAAATATATTGCGGAGAAAAGAGGACAATGACAATGCGCTAACAGATAAGACAGAGCAGGTTACTTTTGGTATGAAAAAAGTCTCAGCTTTCAAATTTTGTACTTTTTGTGAAATTCAAACAATAAATTAGCCTGGCAAGCCAGACCTACATCCAGATGTTAGGTCTGGGAACTCCCAATTGGCATACCTCAATCCGAGGGGCGGGATAAAAGGTTGTCTTTCAAAATCCCTCTGCACTCAATAGGATAGTGCTACAGCCAACCAGAGCAAAGAACGGTTGTGGATGAGTGAGTCCCATGCGTTTTACCACCAGGGTATCCGATCCTCAAAACTCCGAACATATCTTCCTTTTTTAAGAATGATTTAAGTGATGTTCTCTTAACTCCAAGTCCAGTCGCGGCCAAAGCCGATTTGAAAGACCGCTGTTGCCAGCAGCAGCGTCATCTTCTTTGTTTTCAAGTAGCAGGAAATCACGCAGAACCGTCACATCTCTGCCGTCATTATGTTAAGCCTGTCCACCAACTCTATACACGATGTGATTGGCCTGACTAGAGTTTGGTTTTTCCAGCTCGAAAGCCAACGGAGAGTTGCTAGACTACACTGGCTGCAAAATAATTTTTGCTGCCGCTAGGGTGCATCTAGATTTCTAGGCTAACAATAAATACCATTTTGTGGCGCTTTAATGTGTAGCGCCTTAAGTTCAAGCAGAATGTGAACTGATCATCTATTTTAGCATGAATTAAACATGAATGAACATTAGAACTGCAAAAAGATGGCAATACACACCATTTTCAAGTTCAAATCCACTGATTGGTTTGGTTTGTTTGTTAGGCAAAAATGGGGGATATCTGCATTATGATTGGTCAGATCGCCTGTCAATCAAACTCCGGCGAAAAGTCTCAACACGGAGCTCTTAAATTAATATGTTAACCTTTACAAAAGGATTGCAATGTATAGTAGCAGTCATACGTTTACATACTGTACATCTTTCAGAATCTAGGTAATGCTCAACAATGCAACAAGATGCATTAAGACTAAGAGCCAGAGCTAAACTTTTGTGCAAGATGATGGTGATGTGTAATTTTTGGTGAATTTTTTTTTTCTTATTTTCTTTTACATGTTAATATCTTATTTAGCCTCTAAGGGCAGTACTTAATGGATTAATGAAATTTTAAACAAAATAAGAATTATTTACACCAATTTACAACAACTGGCTCTTATTGAATGTTTCCTTCTTGAGCATCACTGAATGCAGCGTTTGTAACAGTTGTTTATGAGTCCCAGTGTGAAACGATGGATCTCAAAATCACTTATATCACTGCTAGTAAGGAGTCAAATACAGAAGATGCTGGAAAAGCAAATAATGTGCAGGAGCTGGAGGATTTTTCTGAAGGGCAGTTTGACTGTTCAGGACAAACAAGGGACTCATGAACAACCATTGCAAAAAACAAAACAAAAAACAAAACTTTGTGGATCATTCAGGTAAATCAAACTTATGTAATTTGTCTTGTATTTTGAGTTTGTGTTTTGTCTTGTGGACTATAGGCTATACTTAAACATATGTTATGTGAAAAAGCTTTTTCAGGGCACTACTAAAATACTAAAAGACGCCAAAATGTTGCTATTGTTATCACCTTCTCATGTTGCTATGGTTACTGTGTCAATCATCGCAATTTCATGACTCACGGGACTATAATTTCGCTGATTCTCCCACATTTAAATACAGTTATCCTTTAACTTTACAGTGTGAACGTAACCACTGGTACTCTAAAAGCATGAAAAACAAAACTATTGTTTAGATTGACAGCTCACTTTAAGCTGTCACTTACTTACCGCGTTCTGCACTCTCACTAAAACTCTCGTCATAAACACTGAAGTGGTACGCACTGCACAGTGAATCTCTTATTTATATCTCGTCTATATTTTGTTGTTTACCAGGGGATTTGCGAAAGTATAAAGCTTGTGCTGATTCTGAACATAAAGTTTGAGCGCCCCATGGTGACTCTAAAACGTCTCTGATTGGCCACTGTGTTCATGCGCTTAAAATACATGTCTGTGATTGGCTAGGCTACAATGCTCAAAGCTGAAACAACACCATGTAAGTAGTTTTGTTTCTTTTTTGAATAATAAAATATTGTGTCCTCCAGTGCCCGGACTTGACTGTTCTTCTGCAAATTTTCTGAGTCTAAAATGTCCGAGTCCATGTCAAATCCGAGTACAAAATCACCAGAGTGCGTGACAAGTCCGAGTTCATTCAAAATTGACCCGACTCGAGTCTACACTATCAAATGTGTAGTTATTCTGCAAGAAAAAAAGAAAAAAATTGCCATATTTACTAGATGGAACAGGACAAATATTGCAAAAGTTCCAATCTGACCTCTGACCTATAATGCTGCCTGAATCATAATCATACACTGTTCGTTCGTTGGCCAGAGGAGAACTGGCTCCCTGACTGAGCCTGGGTTCTCCCAAGGTTTTTTTTCTTCATTGTCACCTGATTTGTTTTTGGTCCCTTGCCACTGTCGCCTTTTTCGTCTTTCTTCGCCTTTGTCGCCATTGGCTTTTGGTTCGCTTATTAGGGACATATATTTAACAATGTTATTACAACATTATTTTCCTGTAATCTCTGTAAAGCTGCTTTGAAACAATCTGTTGTAAAAATCGCTATATAAATAAAGGTGACTTGACTTGACAATGAAAAAAAGTAAAAGGACATTTTCAAAAGTCCCTGACCCATTGTCACGAGTATGTTTTGTCATGTCTGCACCTGTTCTCATTAGTCCCTGATTAGTTGATCTTCCTCCACCTGTGCTTGTTTAGTTCCCTCATTTACCCTGTGTATTTATACTCCCTGTTCTGTTCAGTCCCATGTCGGTTATCGTCTATGTTGCTTCCTGTTCGCCTGTCTCTTGATCTTTTTGTTAAATAAACCCGTACTGGATTATATTCGTCTTCCTCGTCTGCTTGCCAGCAACCACGTAATTTGACAGAATAACAGACCTCTCAAGTTTGAGAAAATTAATTTGATGGACTCACCCACGCTGCATCTTCTTCTACGCCCAGAGTGAAGGCCGTATCTGGGATACCTGATATGGATGCTTCGGAACGGCAGCCTGTCTTCTCCAGCCAGCGAGTCCGAGGTGCCCACTGAGGTTATGCCAGAGCTAGAGATCTTCAGAGCCCCGGAGTTGACGCAAGCGAGGAGGTCCATCGCAAAGCCAGGAGCAGACTGTAACCTAATCGATCTGTGGTCCGCGGATCCGATTCCTGCCCAAGTCCCCACCCTCACATCATCATCATCATCTTCTTCGCTGGTCCCGTCCGGAAATCTTCTGCCCGTATACCTGCCTGTCCTTACCCCGTCTCCATCGCTGGTCACGGCCAGCCCCCTGGATCCGTCTGCACCACTAGTGTTTTGAAGCTCCTCGGCTCTGCCACCGCTGCTTACTCCGTGCGGCTCATCCTCCCCTCCTTGGGCATCCCTGCCACCAGTTCGTCTAAAGGCCGAGTCCCCTGCTGCACCTCGGTCCTCCGGGCCCACACCTCCATCTCAACCTGTCAGCCGGTCACCTTCACCTCGACCCACCACTCCTCCATCGCCTCAGCGGTTTGTCTGCCCGGAAGCTCGATCGCCACTCCAGGTCGGCTTTCGGAGGTCGACGTCCAGCTACAGCCATGGACTTCCGAGATTCGGGCTGCACCCCTTCAGCATCACTGGACTTCTTCCTCCAACCTCGTGTCGGCCTCCCTCACCACATCGTCACCCCGGTCATCCGTCCTCACGTCACCGTCTTAGTCCTGCGAGTCAGCGGCTCGGCTCCAGTCGTCTAGGTCAGCGACGTCATCAAGGTCCGTCACCCTCTCTGCTCCACGGGTTCCTCGGCCATCTAGGGTTCCGCCGCCGTCGATCTGCTCCCAGGTGCGGCCCAGCCCATCTGTCAAGGCTCCACCCTGGCTCTGCCCACCGTTGGCACCACCATGGTGTTTCCCTTCGAGTCCTCCTGGCCCCTGTCCATCAGCTCAACGCCCTCCACCGAAGCCACCGCTCTCTTTTCCCTGAGACTTGAAGACGCGCATTTTCCGATTGTGGTGTTATATCACGAGTATGATCTCTCATGTATTTATACTGTTCTGTTCAGTCCTATGTCGGTTATCGTCTATGTGAAGTGCGTGTGTTGCTTCCCGCTCGCCTGACACTGGATCTTTTTGTTTAATAAACCTGTATTGGATTATATTTGTCTTCCTCGTTTGCCTGCCAGCAACCATGTAATGTGACACCCATCACATCCTTATATTTTATTTCAATAGTTTTGATTATTCTCATTTTAATGTAAATTAGGGTGATTTGTGTTACATTTTTGTTATTTATTTAATTTTTGTTGCCATGGGCATAAACACAAACATGTCAGGTTGATACAAATGTTGTCCTATTATAATGAAGAAAAATTAAGCATTTTATCCACCAAACCAATACACAAAAAAATGGAAGTAAAAAAATTATAAAACAAGAAATGATATTATAGAGAAGACCCCCACAGACCCTTGTGACTGTTCATCAAGTAAAAGTGTCAGAAAATGTGGCTTTTTTATGACAAGACATGTTTAGTTCAGGTTATAAATGCCATGTGGTATAAATCCACAAAACCTGATGCTTATGATAATAAAATAAAGATTCATTATACAATACATTTTCATATATTTTATTTCTTTCTCGTTTTGAAAAAAAAAAGATTAAACTTTGTTCACTCACATGTACAAGGTGAAAGGAAAATATATTATTAGTTTTTATTGATGGTTGCACCACATGACCTTTTTCAAGTTAATACATTTAAACCTTTGTACACATGGTTTAAATGTTTTTCAAAAACAAAGGAAACCAACATGAATACAAAAAGTAAATTCCTATGAACCTCTCTCATGTTTTAATATTTTTTTTCCTTTATCATCTTTGTTGTTACTCATTTGTCTTTTAACCTTGCAAATGCAGAACAGACATCTTCCTTTTGCAGACGGCATCTGTCTATTCACAGACATGTGTTCATGTGTTCACAGGCGGCCCTTGACCTTTTCAATATTGGCCGCACACAGATGTGTGGTAATTAGAAAGAGTTGCTAATGCGACTTTTTGTATTCATATCTATGACGTACACACAAACAAAAGCAAGTCGCCTACAGCATGTAGATTTAATGACGCTCTTCATTTC
This sequence comes from Chrosomus eos, assembly GCA_036326025.1. Classification (NCBI taxonomy): domain Eukaryota; kingdom Metazoa; phylum Chordata; class Actinopteri; order Cypriniformes; family Leuciscidae; genus Chrosomus; species Chrosomus eos. The sequence continues at coordinate 11,418,160 of CM070841.1, read as the reverse complement.
AGCCGGAACTCAGATAAGGTTTTAGCAAAACACAGTGAAGACATCATTAAAATACACTACATGGATTCAAATGACTCAACTCATTGAGAATCTCGCATTTTGAGTCAAAGATTGGCTCAGTTCGCATAATATATGATGGCAAAGATGGTGGCTCATGCCTTTGTGTGTGAAATATGAAAACGGGACATGATTATTGCATCAGATAATAGTGACCAAAACACAGCCAGTTACTCTTTTTCAGGATAGCGGAATGATGAGACCACTATGCGTGCCAGTTTGATCCTGCAGAGTGAATGCTGATGGGGAGATTGAGAGACAAGCCAAAAAATATCAAATGCACATAAACGACAACAGCACAACAGCCTGCCGGGATAATGATATTCTATCCTCCTCTGCAGTAAAAGCCTGCCTCGTTCAGGCTTATTTGAATACCTCCATCGGTTTTACACAGAACATCGAGCTACTGTATATCATAAATATTGATAGGACTGGGAACTTCTAGTGTGTGAGACAACAAATCTGCAATCAGCATTTAGCTGTTAGGAAGCAGGAAATCCTACACTATAGCTTAAAGCACAAAACAGTCATTTCCCATTAGAGTTAAATCATTCGAAGTGTTTTACAGACGCTTGCACCCAGGTGAGAGGAATACATGGCTGCAGTGGCCCTGTTAAGCACCGCTGGAGCAAACAGAGCAGATAGGATGGAATGTACATTACTGATGACTGCATTAGATAACTACATCAAAACGTCTCGGCTTTGTGCAGGATTCTGAAGGACCTTGAAGGGTTCTGCACAACGAGAAGCGAGACAATTATTTTCTTTCTCATAATGGGCTTGTCAAAGGCTGCTTTCTGCTCGCTAAGAGGGACCGTCGTCTTTTATGTCGACTGCCTGTTTCCTCTCTCTACTTTAAAAAAGGCTTAGGGGGAAAACCTGCACGATGACATGTTGACAAAGTAGCCATGTTTCTCTTCCCTGACTGTCGATTTCAAAAAAGCTATAACTGTATCATTCCGAATTGCAGAGCAATGCAACCGATGACGGGGCAAATATCAAGCTACTTGAAGTGCATGAATATGCTTTTACCAGACAGAAAAACATGTCCTGTTAAAGCCAATTTCTCTTCTGAAACAAGCCATTTTAACATGTTAGTACGTTCTTTAATTATTTATATTACTCAGAGCTATATTTGACGATGTAATGGGATGTATTATCAATTTATACAGTTACAAGATCAATGACCGTAAGTCATTTATGTAATAGTGACTATCAATGCAAAACAACTTTTTTTTTCCAGAGGAAATTGGAGAAGAATTAACATTTAGCATTGGAGTGATATATCTGATTAAGCTTTTGAATTTAATGCTTCATACTAAACAGTTTGTTTATGACAGGCAATGTGCATTTACAGATTTAGATTTAAAATGTATCTCTGTTTATATGGTTAATTAGCTCAACTCATTTAGACACGCCATTATATAAATGGCATTTTCCTCTTGTTTTCATTTAGACATACAAATAGATTTGTTCAAATATAAGCTAGAGTTTAAGTCAGTGAATTAGTAACAAATAGATCAATCAATCATGAATAAATAAATAAATAAATATATAGGGTCACTCTGAAGCGTGTCTACTTGAATGACATTTTTGAAGATTGTATTTATTATTTCAAAGGTTTTGCATTTATAACTGCTATTAGGGATTAGTTGCTATGTGTCACAGTTTTGATTCCAACATACACTCACCAGACAGCCACTTTATTAGGTACAACTGTTCAACTGCTCGTTAACGCAAATATCTAATCAGCCAATCACATGGCGGCAACTCAATGCATTTAAAATCCCCTTCAATTCAACAATTTATCATGATTAAACTCATCTTTGATCAACAAAATCATGTATTTAAAAGGTATTCCTTGAACAAAAAATGTCTTCATGCCTTAAAATAGCTTGCATTTAAATCTATACCCTTGCCTCATTTAATATACGTGGTTCTATGAATATGCAAATTAGCTCTGCCTCCACTCACTCACACCAGCTCAGAGTTCTACTCGTTTACGATCACACATTGACGTAATTGGGTTACAAGGTAGTTTGTAACATCAGAAACACCAGTGATTTCAAATCACGTTTTTGAGACTGTCTTTGGTTCACTGCAGTTTTAAAGGCTCCCTGAAATCAAAATGTAAGTTTTTTAGCTTTTAGTATGAATATGTTAGGCTAAGCTGGTGTGGTCCAAACCAATGACAAAATTCACATTTAGGAGATATAAGCATTCAAAACTTACAGTCCCTCACTTCCGCTATATGGATCACAGATTTTTTTGACGTCACCGTGGAAATCAGCTTCTCATCACAACTTTTGTCCAATCAAATGCTCTCTAGAATGTAAAGCGTCCCGCCCCTATGTTATAAATACCACCTGGCCAAAGCGACCATTGTTGACACGTCGCGGAGCAATATGGGTTTTTGCCAGGGTTGATATTGTCTCCACCACTTTTTGAAACCACTCGTGGAACGGATGTACCTAATTCAAATAAATAAAACTTCTCCAGTTAACTAGCAGGGCATTCACTAAACAAAATGCACACAAACATGTCCCTGCTTGATATACAACCACTGATAAACATATTCGGTTTTGATAAGGGGAAAAACCACTATACGAGTGCGGATTAGAACCCAGAACCTCTGACACGTTTGGCAAAAGCTTGACTACCACTAGACCATAAAAGTACACAAGTAAAATTTTCTCTAACAATATTAGTAGATCTCATTAAATGGCAGATTAAACCCAACGTACTATTGAAATTTATTTCTGGAAATCGTAATGTTATTATTTTTCCAAAATTGTTATTGTACACATATATTGTTGTACATACTGTATATCTTAGCATTATACCACCCCCCATCCCCAATCCCACACCTGTCCCACTCCATTTTAAAACAAAATGACGGCACTGGTTGGAGATGTGTGTTCAGTTGCTCAAGTTTTATTCCGTTTTCCAACTGTACATTGGTTAGGAATGAAAGCATGTATGGTCGAGACGATCTGCTGAAGTTGTTGCATGGTTGTTCATGGCATGGTTGTTGGTGCTAAACGGGCTGATCTAAATATTTTAGAAACTGCTTATCTACTGGGATTTTTACACTCAACCATTTCTAGGGTTTACAGAGAATGGTCTGAAAAAGAGAAAATATCCAGTGAGCTGCAGTTCTATGGTCAAATATGTCTTGTTGATGCCAGAGGTCAGAGGAGAATGGCCAGACTGGTTCTAGTTGATAACTCATATACACACTTTTTACAACTGAGGTCTGCAGAAGAGCATCTCTGAAAGCACAACATGTTGAACCTTAATGCAGATGAGCAGCAACAGAAGAACACACTGGTGCAACTCCTGACAGATAAGAACAGGAAACTGAGGCTACAATTCACACGAGCTCACCAAAATCTCTGAGGAATGTTTCTGCACCTTGTTGAATCTACGCCATGAAGAATCAAAGGCAGTTCTGAAGGGAAAAAAGGGCTCCAAAGTGTAGCTAATGAATATATATATATATATATATATATATATATATATATATATATATTATATATAATATATATATATATTTTATATATATATATATATATAACAACAGAACTAGAACACGTGCAAAACCAAGCAATCTGTAAATGCAACCTGCCCTGTTTCCTGGGTTTTTGTTTGTTTCTATGGTTTCTTGTTCATTTCATTGTCATCCACAACTGTTGTTTTTCTTTAATTGTTTTGTTTGTATTTAAGCTTTTTCTTTTTTTTATAATTGTCTGTCCTCGTCGGGTTGGTTATTCTGTTTTCCAAGTATAGAGTTTTTGTTTTGAGTCATTGTTAATGAAATCTAGCTGATGCGAATAGATCATCTCCTCAAGCTATAGCAAACATCACATGATATAGGTTTGTTGTCACATTAGAAACCTGCCAGATAATGTGTATTATATTATAGCCTAAGGTTTGTAGCAACATATTTTTAAACACGTATGAAATAAGAACACTTCTTGAGACAGCAAAATGTTATAGAAAAATATAATTGTTTTGGTGAACAAATAGGCTACTTTATAATTATAATATAATAATTAAATATTATCAACACATTGTTACAACCTACCCTAAAAAATGTATAACTTGCTTTAATCTGAGATGTATAAGGTGATTGTTTTTTATTGTCTTTATCTTTTAAAGTTTAAACCCATAATATAAAACCACTGCTCGAGAAAACATTTGTTTGTTATTCGACAATTTGCCCCTGTGACAACTAGCCCCCGTCTCCATTACATTGCCACTGAAGTAGGCTACTTTACATTACACACTAACCAATGTAAATGTAATTCACAGCAAATCCCATTCTATATAATAGTGCTCACTTAAAAATGGCAGTGTCCTCCAATAACTAAATTGGCTTATATAATAATAATATATATATATATATATATATATATATATATATTATATATATATATATATATATATATATATTTATATATATTTTATTTTTTTTTTTTTTAAATGACAATTGTAAATGTGAGGGAAGTAATCTAATCCAATGATGGAGGAGGAGAAAAAAATCCAAACAAGTGCCAACAAGTCATATTTGTGTTGTACAAGGTCGTCTCAGACATGACTATGCTGTGGTGCGTCGATGCCCTTGTGCACTCAGCCAGTGCGAAGCGGTCAGATTCATGCGGTGATATGTTTTCATTGCGTCCTCTCTGACGTGAAGAGCGACAGAGCCCCGAGGGTCGGACATGTAACTTCAGTTTCGTGGGAGAAAGCGTTTGCATGCGCCACAGAAAACAGAAGATAAGTGGAACTGGAAGTGCCCTTTTTCCTGTTTATTTTCTTCATTATCACCGACTCGGAAAAACTAAGGCAGTTCTAAAGCCACAGGCACGCGGTGGACACATAAGGATTTTCTGATGAAAGTCAAGGTTGTCCAGCTTAGTCGAGGTTATCCATTGAGGAAGATTCATTGCTACTCACAGGAGTCCGGATAGATTTTTAGTTTACGCAAACAACCAACTTCAGTTTGAAGGTTTGAAGAATGCGTTTGTACGATACAGGAATGAGCGGTCATATGACAGACAAAACCGACTTATTTGGCGTTTTGTCGTTTGTATCATAACATCTATGAAATAAAAGTTTTTAAAGAGTATCTAACGTTCGTATAGTCAAGTGTTATTCACATTTGGAAACGCGGACTAAAACGCTGGCTCGTGCTACCTTTTCTTCCCAAACTAGAGGAATGCTTCGACGCTCTCGTGGAAAGGATATGTTGAAAGGTTTCATCAAATAAACGTCAATTAGTATTTTTTTACTCACTCACTTCGCTAAAGTCCCAAAAGGAAATATCCAAGTCCTGGAATTGTAAGGTTTAAACTATTTCTGACGCTATTTTAACCAGCGACTGACTGTTGGAAATGAACCTGAGGTTTGAAAAGGACGTCCGTTAAATAACCGTTGGATTTGTCTGCGAACATTAACGGAATCTGGGATCGTAATACCTCACTGGTAGTTCGAATGGGATCTATCATGATTTCACTGAATATTCTGAGTGTCCTGTTTTTACTGGGTAAGTACATCTAATGTTTCATAAATGACACAAGAGACAAAAAAGTAATAACCCGAGATAATGAACGAATGATGAAAACCCACGCAGATAATCATTTATCATATTGAGAGAGTGTATGTTTAACTGCCTGAGTAAAGTAGGCATATGACGGTTTACAGAATGAACTCACTCTTCTTTCATGCAGGCAGTCATAGGCTAGTTATTGTCTTATATAGGCTAATATAACTCAGTCAGAGGAAAGATCAAGATTAAATTAACTATGTAATATTAGAGAGGCTCTGTTTGCCATCCCGGTATGTCGCAACGCAATGCTTATATTAGGCTACATGCAGAAACGCGTTGCTAGCAGTAGATTGCTCGTTAACTTTAGGGGATTGTTACGGGAGCTGTCAGGTCCAAAGGTGCTGAACTAAGACCATGTCAAAACTTAATAGCTTGAAAATGCTGACGCTGAAACATAAACGATTCTGATTGTATTTAAGGTTGCTTCGGTAATACGAATTTAGGCTATTCATGTGAACTTTATAGACATTAACAAAAGCTGTGCGAAATAAACGCTTGTTTGTTTATTTATTCACTTATTTGTTTGTTGATTTATTTATTCACATAATTTTGTTTGTTGGTTCGTTTATTCATTTAGGCTATCTAATATTTATTTATTTTTGGTCCAGGGTTCATATTAGGATCGGGGAGTGGGGTCAGGATACATAAATAAAAATAACATACCCTGAACTTTTCAGAAAAAATAAATAAATAGCAATCCCAAAATTACGTTTTTACCTGCCGCCAAAATATATTTTTAAACATAAATCGCGTTCGCTTGAGGTAACCATAGCAACAGTACGCTGTTCAAGCACTTTCAGTTTGGATTGGTGGTCTACCAAACAGTACCCTGGAGAAATACAAAATAGCCTACATAAAATAGGCTATTGTACATAATTTATTAAAAATTCATCTTAGCTATATATAACCAAAACAGCAATTAAAAAAATAGCGTTAAAGATAGGACCACAAAACCAATTACGCAAAGCAAACCTCAACAGATTGTATTGATGCTTTAAAGTAAGCCTACATAAAGCTGTGGCATTCCGACTCTGTCGTATTACACATTATAGCCTACATTAAGGATACATTTAGGCCTAGCGTGTGGGATTCGCAGACGTTGTAAATGATCCAAAAAATTTTTTTAGGTGTGCATTTATCTCTTAAAACCTGTAACGTTTTTACGTGCTAATTAGGTGTTTTTTTGGGGGAAAAGCACAGCGATTGGTTTGTACTGCGTATTTGCTGAAGAGGAACTATCCATGGTGCTGAACACACAGGAAGGGGAGGCACGGAGAAAACCACTTATATTATAATAAAATAACTTTTATACACCTAGGATTTTTTACATCTGTAGGTTGCATTGTCAAATTATATAGTAAATTTTAAAGGTTGTCTTCTTAAATATAGACCTTATGTGCCAAATAGTGGTTCATACATAAATCCGTAAGATCTTACCTTCATGCAGTGGAAAAACAAACTGCAAAACAGAGTATAACGAGCGCAGCGATGAAAAGGGGCGGGGCTACATAAGGCCGATGGGACTCATCAAACTGATTTTCTTCAACAGACACACCCACATCACATGACTTCAACAGCACATGGCGAAAGAGCAGAGTCATGGATTGTGTTTGACATGCCTTCAACATAACTTAAAGCTGTCATTTCCAGTAATGTCAAGTAATTCAATTTAGTGCCAAATGCCAATTGAAGCATTTCCTTACCCCGTCGACAAGAGTCTCTTTACTTAGGGTTTAATGTTTTCCACTTACAACCTCAAAGTCACTGTGGGGATAAAATGGTTGGGACTCGAAAAAAAATGGGGTTTACGACAACTGCATAAATATGACTAGTTTTGTTATTTTCCAAGTTAAGTCATTAAAAAACAAATAAAAAATAAAAAAAAGCTTCTTTCACACCACAGTCTAATAATGCCCATGCCCTTCCCACAGATGAGGTGGTACTTTCCATGGCCAGCCATTCTGCCTTGTCAGGGCTGGGAACTCATGGCTGGAGAGCCCCCATGGACTGCCTGAGGGCCAGTGAGCTGTGCAACCAAAACTCACAGTGCAGCTCACGCTTTCGCATCATGCGCCAGTGCCTGGTAGGTCGTGACAGAACTACCATGCTGGCCAACAGGGAGTGTCAAGCCGCCCTTGAGGTGCTGCAGGACAGCCCCCTGTATGACTGCCGCTGCAAGAGGGGCATGAAGAGGGAGCTACAATGTCTGCAGAGCTACTGGAGTATTCATATGGGTCTCAATGAAGGTACATTTTTTATCCTAAAGGACTTTTCTAACCCATCCCATATAGAGACAGCTAAACATAAGCCATATTAGTAGGTTGATTTCTATGAAAAGTGTAATAACTGTGGCGCTGTTTAAGCATCCCGGCCCAAAACAATGGCTCAACCAATGGGGTGAGTTTGGGGGCGGGACTATCCCTTTGGTGAGGCACTTTGGCTTTAAAGTGACAGCTCACCCAAAAATTTACATTTGGTCATCATTTACTCACCCTCATGTCGTTCCAAACAGGGTTATCTTAGACTTAAACTACAACAATTAAAAACATTTTTTAAAATTGAAACAAAGTTGAAATAAAACATTAGATATACAAACTTAAAGTCGTAAAAAAGTTACTAATTGGAAATAAAACTAAAACTGAAATAAAATAAACAGTAATATTTAAGAAATGAATGGACTTCAAAACACAACAAAATTGCAAAAAAATTAAATTTAAACAAAAATAAAAAAATTAACTAATTTAAAATATTAAAGGGTACCTATTATGGCATTTAAAATGTTCCTAATAATGTTCTGGGAGTCCCCAACAACAGTTTTACATGCATGCAATGACAAAAAACACTTTTGTTGTCTTATAATATGCATTTATTTTTACCTGATTTGCTCACCGACTCCCTAATGATTCGTTTGACGACTCATTTGTCCAAACCCCTCCTTTGCGTGACGCTAATCGGCGGTGATTGGTCAGATGACGCAGTCAGTTATATTTTGCGTTAGCCCAAAGCTTAAACATATTGATAAAGCACTGCAGTACTACAATACGCTTCACATAATTTCACATATTTCAAAAAACAAAAAAAATGACATTGGAGACCTAGAAGCTGCTGAGCGTAACTCTCACTCTCTCACACACACACACACACACACACACACACACACACACACACACACACACACACACACACACACACACACACACACACACACACACACACACACATAAAAGCAACAATTATTAATAGTACTTACAGGTTGTGATTCGGAGGAGGAAGCTGATCTAAATAAACTTGGTATTGAACCTTCCTATATCAGCCGACTCGCGAATCCACACTTGAAAGCATTTGTGTTTGTTAAGCGATCGTCATTAAAATAACGCGAACACAGCTCAAGGTGGCTATACTTGTGTGGTATAGTTGTAAATATAAACTCTAGCCACTGAGTCTTCACATGCTTGTCCCTGGGCAGTGAAAAAAAAAGTTTGCTTTTGATTCGCACTTCAGAACAGAGTCTTGTCGACATGATGTTGTCAGGTTTCTCTGTCGCGCGCTCTGAGTGGGCGTGTCGAATTCAAATAACTTGTACAAGTGACGTACGAAAGCTAGAGAGAAAGCATCGTTTGTCTATCGATTCATATCAGCGACTCAGAGTCGACTCTTACTTTTGAGAGACAATAACTTTGTATACGGTGAACTTTCATATTTAAAACTTGCAGGATGTTTTTGTTCACTTAGATCTATGTTACACACTACATGAAAGGTAATTTTCAAAATTCCATGATAGGTACCCTTTAACAAATAACATGTATTACAATGAACAGTACTGAAATAACACTGCTGTTAAACACAAACTGATATTAAGAATAATGTTTTTGTCCATACAATGAAAGTCAATGGAGTCCAAAAAAAAAGTTGGATCCTATGGACTTTCACTGTATGGAATTTTTTCTTCTTTTGTGATCAGCAGAAGAAAGCAAATCATACAGGTTTGCAATGGCATGAGAGTGAATAAATTACGCCCGGATTTTCATTTTGGGTGAACTGTACCTTTAAGTGACATTTGATGTTTAAAACATAGTGCATCGAATTGGTCATGGCAGAACCCTGCAAACAAATGACTGTGTGTTGCTCTTCCAAGTGCAGCATTATAGGTATTTTTTTTTCTTTCTTTTTTTTGGCGCAAGAGAGAACTGTAGCATAGATATACTATGATGGCATCGATGTGCGGATCTGACAATTAGCCAGATTTCACAGTGAGTCAACACGTACCTGCTCTCTTTACAGTCAGTCCATCACGGAGGCATTCAGACTTCTGAGATGGCAGTTAGCGTTTGCCTTTGGGAGTGTTGGGGAATCATTATAGGATTTAAGCAGTGCAAATCGGCCTGAATTATAACCCATCTGCTTTGGCAGTTGCTGCGGGAGCCACAACAAATAGGGTCCTATTGATGCGAGTAATCAGAGAGCCTTTTAAAGCAACTGCCCCTCTCAAGTCTGGCATTTCAATGAGGCATTGTGGACTGCTGGGCCTGCTTACTGCCTGCTGAGGTAAGGGGAAAAATAAAATAAAAATCACACAGCTTCCTTTCATCAGAAGCTGTGTACAAACAGATTAGGTACTGCAGAAAGTTAATGCCATGCAAATGTGCCACATTCCAACCGTCACATTAGTGGAAACGGAGAATAATAAGTGATGCAACAGACATGTTAGCATGAATGTGTTCATACAGGGTATTAACAATTAGCAAAAACTTGTTTGGGTGTTTTCGAAGTTTATACGCAATACTTACATAAATGTTCTCAGGTCCCATACAAATAATTTGTTCTTTGGGAATTTCTCTATTGATGTCGCTCCAACACTTGAAAATGGCTGGACCCAGTTTCGTGTCCTACTTTGGACAGCACCAGCCCTCATTATTATGTTTTTTTTTCTTTTTCTTGTGACTTTGCTCTTCAATCTACTACAGCCATTTCATTGAGCTCTAGAAAAATACAGGTTGCTCTGAATCTGAACCGTGAGGGAGCATGTAGCAATGATTGCACCTTGACAGAACTCTATCAAATCCACCGACGCTACACAATTGGCCCAAAAAGCACACTCAATAATCACCCAAACTAAGAGTGGCCACGTCAAAGGTTCATCTTTTTGCCATTCGGTTTGAATGGAATGGATTTTCAGTTTCTTTAGAAATAGGCCTCTATAAAACAAAACAAAAAAGGTCAAATCTTGGTCACACTGGGTTAGGATAAAGAAAGAAAGACTGGAAAAGAGGAACAGAAAGCATGGACACAATATTTACTATCGGTAAAGAGATTTAAATAATAAAGATTGTTTAAATGTTTTTGAAGGAAGTCTCTTACACTCACCAAGGCTGCATTTATTTGATCAAAAATACAGTAAAACAGTTATTGTTATTGCAATTTAAAAGAACCTGTCTTTTAATATACTAATGTGTTCCTGTGATGGCAAAGCTGATCACCACTCCAGACTTCAGTCACATGTGTCACACAACGCTCAGGAAAGGGTGAATAAACTTAGGCTTTATTTATACACTAAATGCAGACTCCAAAATAACAGGTGACATAAATGCTCAGAATATACTCAGGAAGTGTCTCTAGACGAATACTCAGGAACCAGGAATCAGAAATAGACACGACCAGACGAGGATTGATGCGGTACTGACGAGATCGGACCCCGAGTGAAGAGTGACTGAAGCTTTTATGCAGCGTGAGTGCAGATCATGAGGAAACGAGGTGCAGGTGATCACAATCAGGGAAAGTGCGTGCAGGTGAGAATCCAGGGGAATGCTGGGACGTGTAGTGCGGGACAGGACCAGGGGAAACCGTGACATTACCCCCCCCCTCCCGGAAGGCGCGACCTCGCGCCTAAACAAAACCGAACTCCACGGTGGCATTGCTGGAGGGAGGAGCCATGGGTACAGACAGCCAGCAGGCCTCAGGGCGATGACAGGAAGCGATGACAACGTGGAAGGCGGAGCCCACCGTGCCGCCGGAGAGCCGAACGAGTGACAGGACACAGGAGACCTCGGAGACCACGACCGAGCCGCAGCGACATCCCTCCGAGATGGCAGCAGGGATCCGGAGGGCAGAGGTCGAGCAGGAGCGACCGAGGGCAGAGGTGGAGCCTGAGGAAGGGAGGAGCACACAGTAGCCAAAGGGGTGGAGGGCTGGAGAGCATCGAATGGCCCGCAAGTCCGCGGCGAATGTGGTGCGATGACCGACCCAGGTGTAGCCGAAGTACTGAGGGAGCCCGGTGAAGCCAAATGACCGATGGTCACTGCAGACATCGAGGGTGGGTGGAGCATAGGCGTGGGAGTCAGGGCGACGGGTCGAAGTGGAGTGGAACGTAGAGAGGCTGGAGGCGAAGGCACGGAGTCCTCACGCCCAGGATGAGAAGACCTCCAGCAGTCCAGCAGTGGAACCACACCACTGAGAGGTAGAGGTGGAACAGCGGGGCTGATGGGGGGAGACGAAGACTGGGCAACAACAGTGGTCTCAGTAATGGGTGGGTGGGTGGGACACACTTCCATGACCTCGAATTCCACTAACACTCCCTCGGCCAAGGATGTCATCGGCTCTGTAGGCGTGACGAACTCAGGCTCTGGCGGGCAGGCGACGGGCTCAGGCTCTGGCGGGCATGCGACGGGCTCAGGCTGTGGCGGGCCTGCGACGGGTTCAGACTCTGGCGGACAGGCGGCGGGCTCAGGCTTGTGCACTGCTTCGGCTGGCCAGATGAGATGCGCTGGTTCGGCTGGGCTGGTGAGGGAAGTGGACTCGGAGGATCCGAAGCGAAAGGGTTCTTCGGTATGGCGGGGTGTGGGAGTGGGTTTGGTGGCTCCAAACAGAAACGCCGGTTCGGCAGGGCGGAGACGGAAGAAGAACGGAGTGGGGCTGACTTGCGGAGAAGGAAGAGGTGCTGGGGATCGAAGGGCGTGGATAAAATCCATTAACGTGGCATGGATGGAGTCCTGCATTGTGTGTGTGATCCGATCTTCTGTCACACAACGCTCAGGAAAGGGTGAATAAACTTAGGCTTTATTTATACACTAAATGCAGACTCCAAAATAACAGGTGACATAAATGCTCAGAATATACTCAGGAAGTGTCTCTAGACGAATACTCAGGAACCAGGAATCAGAAATAGACACGACCAGACGAGGATTGATGCGGTACTGACGAGATCGGACCCCGAGTGAAGAGTGACTGAAGCTTTTATGCAGCGTGAGTGCAGATCATGAGGAAACGAGGTGCAGGTGATCACAATCAGGGAAAGTGCGTGCAGGTGAGAATCCAGGGGAATGCTGGGACGTGTAGTGCGGGACAGGACCAGGGGAAACCGTGACAACATGATCCTTCAGAAATCTTGATGCTAAAGAAACATTTCTTACTATTATCAAGGATCATGTGACACTGGAGATAGGAGTAATGGTGGCAGCTGAAAATTCGTTTTTACCATCACAAGAATAAATTGCATTTGAAAATAGAAAACAGTCATTTTAAATTTTAATGGCATTTTGCAAAATTACAGTTTTATTTTATTTATGATTAAATAAATACAGCCTTGGCGAGAGTAAGAAACTTTCAAAAACATTTCACATTTAGTGTTAAATTTAGTAAGTTTAATTCGAATCTTTTGACCGGTAGTGTTCACTCTTTTAAATAAAGTTTTCATATGCGGGTGTTTTTCAGCAATGACATAGAAGACATATTTTTGGTTCCCCAAATAACCTTTCAGTAAAGAATTCTTAAAAGAACCAATGTTTTTATTAGCGTGAAGAAAATTTTAAAAATCTGAACAAGTTTTTCCACTATAAAGAACCCTTTGTGCAATGCAAAGGTTCCGTGGATCTTAAATGTGGAACCATAGATGCCAATAAAGCATCTTAATTTTCAAGAGCATAGGACAGTTACAGGAGCTGAAGTCACGGTTTTCCAATGAAACCAGGAAGCCAGAGTTCTCCCTCAACGCAGTGCTAAAACGACTCAGCGCTCTGTTGGAGTAAAACCCCTTCGCCTCTATCGCTCCCTCTTGCCAAGTCAAAGCCCTCGCAGCGTGGGCAATAGTCAGTCTGATCCATAACACAGACAGGCATGTTATGGCATTCAGAAATTCACCAACAGACACTGCCAAATAGGATGCTTGGGACGTCTGCTACGGATTTAGAAACACAGGACTGGTTGTGCTTTGCAATTTACATGAAGCTCTCCATATGAACTAAAATCTCCCGTTGACCGGGATTTATGTAACCTGCAGGATTTGTGAGGCCAAACATCAGGTGGAGAGAGCAGAGCCCTTAAACAAGATGGTATAGCTGAAAATATTGTATTCTTCTAAGCCATGGTGTCATGGTGAGCCTAATACAATATTTTTTACTTGTTAATGCAGATAACAAACTAAATATTTGCTATTTGGATTTGTTGAAGTACATTTTAGCTGGAGGAATACTAATGAATACATTAATAAGAAACATTTAGATGATTATTTCAAAGCGTAATGATTGCTTTGTGCTAATGGAAAAATAATGGCTGTTATAATTATTCTAAATTATGTTCTGTTTTATGGGAAAGCACTGCATTTTCAGTACTGCCCTTTTTAATATAAGCTGGAAAAAGAACATACAGTGTGCGGTTGTTTCTGTCTGATAAAAACATTGCTTTTGCCTAATATATATAATAAAATAATAATAATAATATAAAATAGTCAGAACAGTAAATATACATATCTGTATTTGTATATGTACACCACCTGCATAAAAATACATTACGGTTTTAAGACTGGGGTCAGCGAGATAAAAATTGAAATTAATACTTTCATTCAGCAAGGATGCATTTAATTGAAGTAAAGACTTTTCCATTGTATTAAATACAAATCTATTTCACATAAATGCTGTTATATTTAAATTTCTATTCATACAAATATCCTTAAAAACTATTTTTATATTATTTTTTTAATATCAAATCAGCATATTAGACTGATTTCTCATGTGACACTGAAGACTGGAGTAAATTCAGTAATGCAAGGAATAAAATTACATATAGGAATAAATAACATTAATATGTTATTATATATAAATCCAATATGGTAACACTTTATTTGAAGGGGTGTGCATAAGACTGACATGACACTGTCATAAACATGACATAACACCTGTCATGAACATGAAGGAGTCTTTATGAATGTTTATGACTGTTGTCATTAAGTGTCATTCGGTAAATTATGACACTTTTAATGCAAAGTTGACATTGTTTAAAATGTCTTTGTTATGACAACTTGACATTAACAAAGACAAAAATGTCTTTGTTATGACAACTTGACATTACCCAAGACAAAAATGTCTTGATTATGACAACTTGACATTAACAAAGACGGAAATGTCTTTGTTATGACAACTTAATATTAACCAAGAAATCATAACCTGTCAACCTGTCACAAATATGTCATAACAGGTCTAATTATCAAACTTCAAGCATTTTGCAGTGTAATAACCCTTAATGACATCTTTATAACTAGTACAATGTGTTCCACTTTACTTGAGGACAGGTAATATTCATGACACAGTTATAATGGTGTCATGACGGCCAAAGTTGTGACAGGTTGACAGGTTATGATTTCTCGGTTAATGTCAAGTTGTCATAACAGAGACATTTCTGTCTTTGTTAATGTCAAGTTGTCATAATCAAGACATTTTTGTCTTGGGTAATGTCAAGTTGTCATAACAAAGACATTTTAAACAATGTCAACTTTGCATTGAAAGTGTCATAATTTACCGAATGACACTTAATGACAACAGTCATAAACATTCATAAAGACTCCTTCATGTTTATGACAGGTGTTATGTCATGTTTATGACAGTGTCATGTCAGTCTTATGCACACCCCTTCAAATAAAGTGTTACCTAAAATATTTACAATTGTAACAATATTTCACAATATTACAGTTTTTACTGTATTTCTGATCAAATAAAAGTAGCATTAGTGAGGATAAGAGACTTCTAACTGACAACGTACACATCTGTACCTAAATATAAATTGCACTACATCATAGTTTGCAGTAAAGCAGATTTCATAAGAACACTATATGTAATCTACACCAAACCTAGTTTTTCCCCTATCTGGCTTGCTTTTTTGACAAAAAAAGCATTGCTTGCCTGCAGTTTGCTCGTATCTGTCATTGAACACTAGGGGCAATTATGTAATTACAGTCAAATATGTGGCCTATGACCTCAGCCTGAGCCCATGCTAATTTTTATCATAGCTGTCTATGTTAATTAGGTGATTAAATAAGGAGACTAGACTTTGAATAAAACAACTCAGAATGTCCCCTGGCATAACTAAGTCTGCAAACTACATCTGAAATACAAGACTCAAAATTATACTTAAAATACAAGCCAATATACGCACAATAGTAGACCGTTGTGGTTACAATGTATAAATTCTATTTTGGAAGTATTTAGAAATATGTAGGATAAAAACTCAATCAAATAACTATCTTTTATAGAACAAATAGATTATTATGAAAAAGGTTTTAAAAGAATTACAATTTCATTCATAGCTTATCTATTTTCAAAATAGTGAGAATATGAATGGCTGTTCGTGTTATTTGTGTCATTGAATGCGACGTGATGAAACATGTTTTACACTGTTATCACCTTTTCAAATCAGAAATAAAGCAGTTAATGTGCTAAAACATTACCTGTTATCACGACACTGACATACAAAAATACTGTTCCACAATACAGCATTCATAATCCAATCAAATGCCCAGTGAAATAATCAAGTCCCACCCTACATTTTTTCCTCATTAAATATCCTGTGTCAGATTACTGAAGTAAACAGGTTCATGTTAACTAAACATCCAGTCCCACATGCGTTCCATTAGAGTGTCTGCATTCACAAGTACTTCAGCTCATAATTACATTGGTAATCAAAATATTGACATTTTGTCATAATGTCCCAGTAAAGCACTAATTTTTGTAACATTCTCTGTGAATGATAATGATACATGAGCGACCCCGTTTCAGCAGTCAATGAGTCAACAAATAAATATATAAAAAAATAGACCATCATTATGAATTTTCCAGCTTTACTAATGCTGATTCTGTAATTACATTCCTTCAGCTTATCAGAAGATTAGTATTAACCAAGCGACGTTTTAGGAGCTAAATTGATTGAAGATAATTAGCAAAGTACGTCAGATAGTCCAGGATTTCATTGCAATGGAGGTGCAGGTTTTAAACAGCATGCTTAATCAAATATCAGTGTAGTCCACCCTCTCTCAAAGCTTTAATTAAACAAGCATGTTGATATGAGGATGGGAAAAGGGCAGAATTCATTAGCTATTGTGCACCTGACAAATTGTGAAGCAAAACTGGGCCCTCTGTTGCCAAGTCATTTGGTATTTGTGGATTAATGAATCTGCTTAGACTCCACAACAGATTTACTTTGTTCCATCGAGGCAATGTATCAGGCAATTGTTCTTTGTTTGCTAATTGCATCCTTTGATTCCCACCAGGCACAACATGGGGGAAATGTAAGCCCTACCTTCTCATGAAAATAAGATAATAACTGTCTCCAGACTCTTTGGAGATATTTTCATAATAAATCTTACCATAACAAACCATTTCTCATCGAGCCAACCTTGAGCATTTTACTTTGCCTTGAATATTCATTTACTCACCACTATGCAAATTTAAATGTGGAAAATTAAATCACTTTAAATGGCATTTAGGAAAATTGTTGTGACCCTCACTACTTTTAAAACCATAAGACATGATAAAAAGAACATAATAAAAGATTGTTGATCTAATGACAGGAAGGTAATAAATTGGGGGCTCGTCCGGGATTTGAAAAAAGCACCCCAAAGCAAGAATCATACCTCAAGACCTAACTCAATTCAGCCATACAAAGAGTGACTTCTTTTACAAATTCATTTTTAAACAAAATTGTCATTAAAATGTTCCTCCTTGGACACAGTTTCTCCTCATTTGCTGATATGAGAGTTTTGCTTGAGTATGAAACTCACAAATGTTCTTCAGTCTCAATCAGCCTTCAGAAGTTTAGTAAAGAGTTATGCATTTCTAAAATTGTAAATATAGATGCAGTCAAAATGTTGATATTGTACGTTCTAGTTATCCGAACATACTAAAATGTAAGTGCATACATTACGCATGAATTCAAACGAGTTCACTTCAGCATTGCAAGTCATTCCTTATTTTATATGTTCGAGCAGGGAATTTGTGTGGTATAATTGATTTTAAAAGAAGAAAGCAATTTCAAAAGCATCCCCTAAAGCCCCCGTTTTGCACCACATTGTTGTTGTTCTGATTACTGCTGACTGGTTTGGTTCATATCTGGGGGTGGCAAGAGAAAAGAAACGCATGAAGAGCCATGCTCAGCTAGACTGAACCAGTTCTGATAGTGATAATAATAGATCAGGCTCATATAAGCACAAACACTTAAACTCAACACCACAGAGACCCCACTTTGCTGTTTGTGACAGACATCCTTCTCTCACTGAATACACCCACCTGAGAATGTATAAGCTGGTTAGATTGTTTCAGTCCATAAATACGAGTCAGTCTAAATGTAACTTTGTCTTTTTTGCATAAAATCTAATCGCAGTGAGCAGTAATTATTCATTTCAAGGTTTTAAAAGCTCGAAATGTTTTATTCAATCAGGTCCTGGTGCTTCTCAATAATGGATCTGACTAATGGATCCTTTTTCTAAAAATCATAGCAGGGAAACTTTTTTTTTAAATGCCATGGTGGAGAATAATAGAATCGTGTTGCTTATAATAAGTTACAGCATCACACATGTATATTTTGAAAGTAAGTACATCACAAACTGTAGTTTACTTAAGAGCTCTTACTAGACAGATGAGTTAGAGTAAGAACTGATGCATTAAATGTTCCAGAATACAAATATGGGACCACTTGGCCATAAATGTCAGTAAATCTCAACGCATGTATCAAATAGTTACGCTCCTATTCATTTTGACTTTTCATCTATGCATCAGTATTTGTGAGATTTATTCCATCTGAACATTTTCGAGGGAAATTGCTATTTTTAATTATTTGTCCTTCTCTCTCATGAATTCATTTAATTTGAATGATTTAAATGTAATCAATTTAATCAAATCTATTAAATAAAATATATAAAAAATTCCCAAAAAAAGATTTCAAAGTAAGTCATTAATAGAAAATATATATGGTAAAAGAAACACATTTCTGGTCTGGCGTTGATGAAGGGGTTTTTGAGCCTTACGGATCAGGCTGTGGTTGGAGAACAGTTCTACACATCTTCACAGTTAAAGTTTTATGCGAGTGAGGATAAATACAGCTGATGAGAGGATTTTTCAATGCTGTTACATCTCTGCCCCTATGAGGAGAAGACATAGGCTGTTCAAATCCAGAGATGGGGACAGTCCTTATCTGAAAGTCGTGCTCCCCGATTGAGTCTGAAATATGCCATTGAAGACGTTTCTCCAACAAAGGCCCCGGCTTACAAGAAGAAAGCACCAAGTGCATTTTTTACGATGGAGAGGTTAATTAGAAATTATGCCAACTTTATTGTCTGAGGTAATTAAAATTGGTGGCACAAAGACAGTGCAAGTTTTAATCAAGTTGGGTAGCCTTTTTGACTCATGTCTGGTGACTTGTATCCATCCAAGCCAACTTAATATTCAGCTCGGTTACTATGAAAACCCACAGCCCTTGTTGAGCTCTGTAGAACACAGAAAGGTAAATCAGGTTGTTTTTCTAAGAGGTCAAGGTTAGGCAGTTAGCCTATCTTTCTCCATTTACTTCCATTCAAAACAGCATTGTACTGTGACCACATTTTTTTTTCAAGCAATATTCTATTCTATTCTATTCTATTCTATTCTATTATGTACTCTTAAATGTAAAGGTTCTAAAAGGTTATTTTTGTACAGATTAAATAGAAGAACCATTTTGGTTCTCCAAAAAACCTTTCAATTCTTAAAAGAACCCTTTTTATTTTCTCAGTGTCAGGTTTCTGTCACTTCTGTCTAGAGCCCTGACACTCCTGTTTTGTCTTGTACTGTGTAGCACGCAGCTTGTGTGTGCTTTCATGTTGTCATGTTTTGTGTGAACACGTGGCTTATGAGTGTTCTCATTTAAAGGGTACATATCATGCTTTTAAATCGTTCCTTTTTTACATATAAATCATACATTTGTGGTCTATTTAAAGCAGAACTGCAATGCTTGGGTCTGAATTCCTCATTATTATAGCTCCACAGGCCACTTTTCTACCGCTTTTCTGATGTGCGTCGGAGATCAACTCGTTTTGGTGCGGTCTCTTTAAATCCAAATGCGACACTTCATACCCCGCCCCCTCTCCAGCTCGCAGAGGTGACACTCGGTTCAACTCCACCCCGTTCGGCAATTTTTGTAGTTTTATAGCAGAGATACGATTATCTAGTGGAACAGAAACTTTTGTTACAAAATGTCAACAACGGAAGACTTGTCCATCAAGCCTTACATGTTCGAGCCAGAGTCGGAGCGAGATGAAAATAAAGACGACGAACCTGCAGAACAACGTCTTCATATGGATGTATCGCAATGGTGTACTGTATTTACACAGTAAGTTCTCCATCCATGCCAACTACTACAATACTGCATGATTTACAACGACTATTTAATACCCACAAAACAAAATATAAGTTATATTATAAACAATTAAAGAAAAGTCGATTATTTCTCTTGTTAAAACAAGCACACTAACAAGACAACTGCTAAACCATGACCACCGTGTGTTTTAAGAATGTAGTACGTTATTTACAGCTTACCGAAGTGCTTTGTTCGTCGTCTCCAAAGATAGAAGGAACTGACCCCTCAATCAGACGAAGTCTATCGGCAAATCCTTCTTTATACTGGCGGAGGTTGCTGAAGTGACGTTAGTTATCCATGAAGTGCTTCGCGCACACAAACATGACTTTACCCACAAATGTCGGTACATTTCCGTGAAAAATAAAACTCAAACAGGCACTTCAAAGAGGTTCTGATGCTGGCATACGGTGTAATGAAGCGTGTGGGTTGCTACATCCAACAACCCCACATTTTGACGTACCCTCTCGTAACTTCTGCATCCTTGAACTTGGACTACAAAATTGCAGCGAGAAATAAAAATGGCGGATTGCTCAAAGTGTTTGGCCGGAAGTCGATGTACTTATTTGGCAGTTCCGCTGCAAATACTTTGACGTAATAGTTCACAAAACGTCATAGATTACAGAAAAATCTAAACCGGTTGAAAAATGTGACCAAAACAGAATATAAAGATATCAACGAAGTTCCCGAAGAGACTGATTTCAACTTTTCTGTACTTATAAACACTCCAAATATACAACAAAAGGCATTTAAGGGCTAAAAAAGTAGATTTAGCATGATATGTCCCCTTTAATGCGTGTTCATGTCTCGTTTGGTGTGAGCACATGGCTTGTCATGTGTTTCCTTGTTCCATGTGCTCTCCTGTCGATTGTCAAACCCTGCCCATCTTGTTACCTGATTATTGGTTCATTTGCCCCACCTCATTGCCCTATTTTGTTTTCTTCCCTATTTGTTCTCCTTGTGTTTTCAATCCTGTGCTGGTTCGTTGTTGTATCTACACCTTGTGTTTCCCTGCAGTCAAGGCCAAGTCTCTTGTTTTCCCCCTCGGGGTAGTTTTTGTTTGTATTTTGTTTTATTTTTTACTTAAATACCCATTATCCTGCACTTGAGTCCTATTTCCTTTCACCTACCCAAACCCTGACACCCAGTCAGTGTGAAGAACATTTTAATAATCTTAAGAACCTTTTCCGTTGTAATGAACCTTTAATGCAATGGAAAGTTTCTGTGTATGTTAAAGATTTTTCATAGAACAACCAATGCAAATAAAGAACCTTTTTTTTAAGAGTATACGGAGCAGTTCTCGATTCATAGGACTGTTCGAAACATCAAATGTAGTTATATTTTTAGGTCTGATGCCTTTGACGTCTTAGCTTAGGACAGTAACTAGGGTTTGGGATCGTAAGAACTGACGGTTTTGCCATCAGCCAATCATGACATAATTTAAATGGCTACTAAGTAGATTTTGATGAATGAAGGCCATTTTATCTCTTTATTCAATCCAATTTAGTTAAAGGGTACCTATTATGGCATTTAAAATGTTCCTAATAATGTTCTGGGAGTCCCCAACAACAGTTTTACATGCATGCAATGACAAAAAACACTTTTGTTGTCTTATAATATGCATTTATTTTGACCTGATTTGCTCACCGACTCCCTAATGATTCGTTTGACGACTCATTTGTCCAAACCCCTCCTTTGCGTGACGCTAATCGGCGGTGATTGGTCAGATGACCCAGTCAGTTATATTTTGCGTTAGCCCAAAGCTTAAACATATTGATAAAGCACTGCAGTATTACAATACGCTTCACATAATTTCACATATTTCAAAAAACAAAAAAAATGACATTGGAGACCTAGAAGCTGCTGAGCGTAACTCTCACTCTCTCACACACACACACACACCACACGCACGCAGCAGCACGCACGCACGCACGACACGCACCAGCACGCACGCACGCACGCACGCACCACCACGCACGCACGCACGCACACAGCACGCACGCACGCACGCACCACACACACACACACACACACACACACACACACACATAAAAGCAACAATTATTAATAGTACTTACAGGTTGTGATTCGGAGGAGGAAGCTGATCCAAATAAACTTGGTATTGAACGTTCCTTCAGTATCAGGCGACTCGCGAATCCACACTTGAAAGCATTTGTGTTTGTGAAGCGATCATTAAAATAACGCGAACACAGCTCAAGGTGGCTATACTTGTGTGGTATAGTTGTAAATATAAACTCTAGCCACTGAGTCTTCACATGCTTGTCCCTGGGCAGTGAAAAAAAAAGTTTGCTTTTGATTCGCACTTCAGAACAGAGTCTCGTCGACATGTTGTTGTCAGGTTTCTCTGTCTGCTCGGCGCGCGCACTGAGTGGGCGTGTCGAATTCAAATAACTTGTACAAGTGACGTACGAAAGTGCATCGTTCGTCTATCGATTCATATCAGCGACTCAGAGTCGACTCTTACTTTTGAGAGACAATAACTTTGTATACGGTGAACTTTCATATTTAAACTTTCATATTTCACTTTGCAGGATGTTTTTGTTCACTTAGATCTATGTTACACACTACATGAAAGGTAATTTTCAAAATTCCATGATAGGTACCCTTTAATTTATTATAAACTCATTAGTGCCATAAAAAACAGAGTAAAATCCTGAAAGGTCACTGTGGCATCTGTCAGGAGTTAGTAAACAATAAAGCACGCGAGACAGGAGTAGCGAACTTCATCTTGTTTACTCATCACTTCTATTCTCACACACATTACGTCATTGCTGTTTTGTAAAGGAAGTCTGAACTGTTGTGCAGTTACAATACAATTCACGCATGAACACAACAGTCATTTCTACGGCAGTTTGCACATTTGAAATCTTTCCAGCATCCAAAAGCGAGTCTAATTTCGGTATCTCGGGAACGCTCTCCATCTGTTAAACTCTTCAAGTCACAGCATTTTTAACAGTGGACAAAGTCAGCGGCAAGGACAATGTCAGTGTATGTTTGTGTTCTCTGCATTGTTAAATCTGCTTACTAGAGTAACTCCCGGCCAATAACTGCTCTTTTGCATTTATCATGTCAGCATCTGCTCTCTAATGCCCTGCTGAAAACTCTCCGAAGGATCAAGTTTTGAAGATTACACTCACCTAATTTATGCTAAATACATGCCTAGTACACTCCACAAATGTGACGGGGGGACAAATGCCTCTATCCCGAGATTTATGTGTCCACTTATTTTATGCCACTAGCAGTTCCCCTCTGGAACTTTGCAATATTTTCCCCAAGCAGGCACTGCGGGGCTGGTATGGCAGAGATTAAGGCTGTGTGTACAGGATTAACTCATTGAGGAACAGAACATAAAGGTGGCCGCAGAGCTGGGAGGCGGATAGCAGAAGCTACAGTGACACAGCAGAAACATTTTTGATCCAGGATGATCTCATAAAAGAATTCCCAGCCAGAGGTACATTCGGGGTGGACACAAAGACACTGCGTAGACCAAAAGGCCCTCTGAGCTCATTGGGCTGGGAATAGGGAAGCTCAGGCTGGGCTGATGATGTTAAGAAGCATCATAGGGTGACGGTAGCACACATGGCTTCAGTGTGGAGCTCTAACTGGCACATGGCACCTAAACCTACCCAATGCATACCATAGAGTCATTATTTATATCTGCATCTCTGACTGTGAGCTTCATCTTCATCTATCTTTGAAAAAATAAAATGAAACTCTACTGGAAAACGGTAACTGACGGTATGTAACTGAAACGTTTGTTACCAACATTTTCAAAATACTTCTTTTTTTCTACAGCAGAAATAAAGTTATACAAGTTTGGAATGGCATGAGGATGAGGAAATTATGACATCATTTACATTTTTAGGCGAACAATCTCTTTAATGATATAGCCTACACACGCCGCCAGATTAGAAGTAGGCTCTAATTAGGATTGGGACATGACTAAAGAAAAAAAACTTTTTTTATCCATATCCATGGATATGTTTGGAGAATTAGTGCTAATTGCCAACAAAAACTGTGGCCGGATTCACAAAACATTCTTAAGAACACAATTCCTCTTAACTGCTAATTTCTTCTTATTTTCTAACTTAAGAACTTTTCTTAAGAATGTTCTTATCTTTTTTCTTTGGCTCGTTCTAAAAGACATAATTATTTCAAGAAGTATTGCATACATACAAGTATATAAGCATGCATACGCACAAGTTTGTGTGTAAATCAGTTACAAATGTTTTCACAAACAAATGATGATTCCCCAAGAACTTTCATACTAAAAGCTATTCTAAATTTACAACAAAAATATAGGACTAACTGAGACCACAGGTACGCAAAAATCACATACACATACACCGTGACGCCTTTTAAACATGTTAAAAAGTTATATCTCATCTTAAATATTATATTATATTATAATATTTAATTTCATATTATATATTTCATCATAAACAGTCAAAGAGTGAGAAAAGCTGCATTATAGCTTGCACGTAGCCGCTCATTTAGAATACTCCAAATTCACTAACATTAGAATGAGATTAAGAGCAAATTCATGTGCATAAACACGTGTTGTGAATTAGGCAGAGATTTTTTTTTGTGAGAAGTTCTCCTGTGCATACAAATACGAAATAATTCACACAAGTATTAGTGAATGTATATTGTAAATACCTTCTTAAAGTTGGGATAACCTCCAACCTGTCTTAAATACGCAAACGTTGGTCAATTATTGGTTTGTTTCAAATATTAAGCAGTACAACATAACACTTGTTACACATTACTAGTACCATGAATATGGAGTACTCTGAAGAGACACAAAAATAATGTGTGAGTATAATCTACTTGAGTTTCTCTCTAGCTAATTTGCA
Source organism: Chrosomus eos (assembly GCA_036326025.1). NCBI lineage: Eukaryota > Metazoa > Chordata > Actinopteri > Cypriniformes > Leuciscidae > Chrosomus > Chrosomus eos. Next base: position 11,392,972 of record CM070841.1, on the reverse strand, counting down.
AATGAATGGGAAGAAAGACTGCTGCATCTTGAGACAGGCTCTTTTAAAATAACTTTTTTTAACTTGACAGCGCATTAAAAATACGACTCTGAGTGATTAACTCCCGTCAAGCCAGTTACAAAAAAAATAGTCTGCATGAGTATTATGATATGTATGGTTATCTGCAGCAGTGGAAAAAGATGTGTTTTGAGGTGTTTTTCATTCGATGAGTCTTCTTTTCTTCTTAAAAGACTCCCTGTGGTGAAAATCAAGTTTTTAATGTTGTTTTTATGTCTATGTGGTGTTTTCAATATGCTTTAAGACAAACCATGTGCAAATTCATAAGTCAGCTCCATTGCTGAGTATTTTCTCCTTAAAACTGCAGTGATCTAAAGACAGTCTCAAAACATGGTTTAAAATCGCAGGTGTTTTTTTTACGTCCTAAACTACCTTGTAACCACATCACCATTCTGATATATCGACTTGAAGACGAGCCTGTATAATTCGTTTTTCCACTTCTTTTTCTGAATCAGTTCCTGTTTCAAACATATATGGCTGATTTAAACCAGTCATTAATGCAGCCATTGTGCAGTGTTTACTAGTACAGTTGACCGAGTAGATCTCTGAGCTGGTGTGAGTGAGTGGAGGCGGGATAATTAGCATATTCATGGACCCACGTATACTAAATGAAGCAAGGGTGTAGAGTTACATTCAAGTCATTTTAAGGGATGAAAAAAAAAATCACAAGAAAAAACATTTAAATATGTCATTTTGGTGATAAAAGATGGGTTTTAAGGGATACAATGATTAAGAGAAAAAATTGATATTCCTTAAGAAAATATTTGAGAAGTTGTTCAAGAATTGCACCTCTTAGATTTTAGCTTAAGAATTTTCTTAACTACTTCCTTAAGAAGATTTTTGTGAATCCAGCTCCTGGATCTCAAAGGAAAATGTCAAGGAGCTGGACAGCTGGAAATCTTCATTTGAGAGCTTCCCATTAGTCTGTTGAAGGTCTAGTGTCACAGCTTTCATTGTTATATTGGCACCTCTACTGGGACCAGTTAGCAGATTTGTTGCACTTCTTTGTGGGCTAGAGCTCAAGGCCCTGGATTAGAAAACAGCAGATTTTCTGGACGCAGCCGATGGAATGCAACACCAGGGAGCTAATTTGTGATTGTTGGCCAGTACAAATCTGGACAAAAGACTGCTGAGCTGTAATTTTTTAGAGAGAGTGTACTAGAATTTATAAGAGTCTAGACATTTTAAAGTATAATTTTTAAGAATCAAGAATTTGTATCTATCCAATTCTTGCTAGATATAGATGTATTCCTAAAAATACCAATTAATTAACCTGTATGCTGTGTCCTAATCAGAAATATTATATTCTTGTAAAACCCAAATAATGGTAATATCTAATATTTCTATGCTTTTTATTATTTTCAAGGTGAAGAACTGTATGAGACCTCCCCATATGAACCAATGCATCTCTCTGATGAGTTTCGACTTGCATCCATTATTTCTGGTAAGTTAAGATATATTATGAGCTTTTCAATGTTGTTCAGTGGTCAAAGAAAGCCCAGTTTCTCTGTTCAAGGTTAGCGCTTTCCTTTATGTTCATACACGTTCTCAGACTCTTTCTCAGACGATTTAAGTGTGATCAATTGATTTCTATAGACATTCAGTTTGCAGTGTGATGTTATATTAGCACAACCGGCATGATAAAAACCTCCAGTTTTATCCAGTCAACAGTGAAAAGAACTATTGCTTACATATCAGCGTGTCAATGTCCATTGTCCACACTGTCAAGTCTTTTCTGGATCAAAATTGTGAATTTGAAATGATTGAAAAGGACTGTGACACGATAGCAAGGCTCAAGGATAGCTTCTGTCTTTTAGTTAGCAAAAGTTTCATTTTTGTTCCTAACTCATGATGTTGTCATTAATATTACATTTAGATAAAATTATTATGCACATTATTACAATGACTAACTTTTTAAATAGCCTAAATAAATACTGTGGGTCAGGGTTATCTTTAACTAAAACCAAAACATATATAAAATATTTATATTTATCATGTGTAGGGCTCTGTAAAAACTAGAACTGAAATAAAAATAAATTAAACCTCAATAGGATTATTTTTTTAAACTAGTAAAACAACTAAAGCACATAAAGAAATGACTAAATTAAATAAAATATTAAAATTAACATGAAAATTAATATAAAAATAAAAGCTAATTTTAAAATAGTAGCACTAAATAACACTGCAGTGGTTGAACAACTGTCTTTCAAGTACATTAATGCGTTTAGCCATTATTTACAAAGAAATATAGTGGCTGTCAAAAAAATAAATAAAAAAAAGATTTCAAATTATTTCAATTTATAGTCATAATTTCTGTTTTATAGGTTTATCAAAGCAAACTCCAGCCAGAACTTATTATACAGTAAATGAAATATGAAAGTCTCAAAATAAAACGCGTCAAATCAGTTCAAAATCTCTACATAAACACGTTCTTTATTTCATAAAAAAATGAAGGATAAATACTACCCAGTTTAACATGCTTTGGATTAGGGATAAATACTACCTAGTTTAACATGCTTTTGATTAAAGTGATCACTTTTCTTTAACAATAAAATCTTTATATAAACATATTTCTAAGTAGTCAAAAAACACACACAAAAAGTATTATTTCAAATGCTTTCCAACAAATGGATGTATTTTTAGCAAGGAAAAATCTGTGCTATACAGTAATTACACAGCAGTCGCCATCTATCACTAAAGCTCAGCCTCAATTCATCTTAAACAATGTAAATGGGACTATGTGTATTAGTCATGATGGCCATTCAAGAAGACCACCGACGAGAACGAAAATTACTCTGTTTTAATCATAATTGCAGCTTTGAGAACGGCATTGAATAGCAGCTTCTATGATTCATAAGTTTTACCTTTTTCTTATTCATTGTCGCCTCCATATGGATTACAATTTCTTACAAACCAGCCACACGATGACATGCTGGGGCTGTTGGGATATGGTTTGTTGGAAAGCAGTAACCAGTTTAGGTGAAAAGGTAAACCGAGAATATGTATAGAAAATAAAACACATGCTGCAGTCTCGCTGATGGCTTTTTACAAAAGCTATCACCACACAGCCACTAAAAAAAAAAAAAATTGTTTCCAAGTCTTTATGTGACTGTTTACGTTTCTCATATTTTCAATCACAGCAGAGGTAATCTGTAGCCTTATATAAGAGCGACTAGGATGCCCTTTGAAAACCCATCTCTGTGGGCTGCAGGTGCTTTAGAACCACATCCAGGCACATGATGGCAACATATGCAATCATATTGAGAATTATTTGGTATGTCAGAGACATTTAAGGTAGTAAATGCACTAGGAGGAAGTGTTATATTTTCACATGTTATAGGCAAGGACATATTTTGTGAGAATTGTGGCAGTTTCAATTATTTCTGCAGTATTTGTCTTAAACCTGTTTTGCTGTGCTGTCATTTTATATTACCACACAATAAATGCACATGACCAAATGTAAATCTAAAACCTTGTTTCAGAGTTTCAGAGTCAATTATTTGAATACCTAGGCCTATACTATTTTGGGAGCTTCTTGGACGGTTAACATTTGTTTGATAAATATTCTGTGATGGAAATTACATTTCAAAGTGCCTCTATTTTACCTTCCATGCAGTGTGTGCTATAGCTGTTTGTGAATGTAAATGGCTTGCAAAGTTTTAAAGATCAACCTGCACTACAAATAAAGTTATTGCATCTACAATCCTTGCATTCAAAAAGAGTCTCAGCTGTTAAAACGAGTCATCAGCAATTCCAGTCTCACCTCCTTTTACACACTTAACAATATAACAAAGTGCATAATGCCAGCCAATGGTCTTCACTGGCTGCCGATGAACAACGTCTACTTAGACCTGCCCTCATTGAAATTGTAGCTGAGGCCTGGAAAAGTTTGGTTTAAGTTGTCGACATGTTAAGAAGACGCTGTTTTCAGCACTGTACATCCACTTTGTGAGCACTTCTAAAAAGGATGAGGACTTGCGCTTGAATTGATATGTAAAAACCGACGCCATTGTTCCCCTTCGTGTCACTGTGTATCAGACGCTGAGGATTCGGAGCTGAAATTAAGATATGGTAAAAGGCGTTCCCCTTCGTCAGTCACAACGAGTAAGTCTAGACTGACGAATGGGGTTCGCTTGCGAGAGCCTATCTACTTCGAGTGAAACTAAACAAGCCAATGCACATTGGCATGTGATGATTGCACCAGCTGCGGTGCATCGCGGAGTGAGCATATAATGAGCAGTATGTGCCTTGCATCCTTGTCTTTCGCTTTGGAGCCATGGTGTATGCTGTTCCCATCTCCTGCAAAGATCTACTGAGTGTCTTCGAGTCTCTGCCAAGAAGAATCTCTGGTTCGTGGTGTTGGTGTGATGGTGCTGACAGCGAGGGTCGTAATCTCTCTGCATCCTCTCTTCTGACAGCTTTGTTGGTTCGGTGGGCGTGACGATTAAGAGTGAGTGCTCACACTAGGTTGCATTGCTGGTGTGTAGCCGCGGCTATCTCCCTGTGGGTTTCAGAACCTCAGAGCACTTCTAAAAGTGCTAACACAATCTGCCTTCGTCTTTTTCAAGATATCATTCAGATCGTGTGTTTCTGGATGTGGCCAATGTTTGACTCCGGCTGACGGGCATGATCGCTGTATCACATGCTTGGGCTATAGGCATACGGAATTGGTGCTCATGGATGACTCATGTTCTCATTATCGGAACATGACCATCACGGCGTTATGGTCGAGACTCCGTTATCTCGAAAGAGGTGGAGCCCCTTCGCTTAGCCCAGCAGAAGAAGCCTACTTCGGTTAATAGCCTTGATGACCTGAGGATCACAGTAAGAGGTAACCCGCCGAGCAAGTCTCCTCGGGCCCCTCATTTCTTTATAACGCTACCCACGCTGGGCCATCCCAGGCGGTCCAAGTCGTTTCTTGGAGCTCCACCGGATGATCAAATGTCGGTCGCTGCATCGGAGGGTGAGCTAAGGTCCTCTGGGGATGAAGACTCGGCTGCGCTGCCTCCTTTGGCTTGCAACGCCACTCCTGCCCCCATAGGCCGGATATGTGCGTCTATTTGCTCCAGTACAGTTCCCCTAGAAATGGCTAACCTTGTGAGTTCCTCGGGCCCCTGCACCAGTCAGACGTTGCGGAGCGTCTAACGCCAGGCCTACACTTGTATGCATTGTGGAACCTGTGTTAGGCTGGGTGTCCATATGTAGTGGTCCCTACGGTGACCCCATATGTGTATTCCTCCACGATCAGCTCCTCTGCGGACAATCCCGTGTCTTTCGTCTCTTCTGGAGTTCTTTCCCCACTATAACTAGGCTGGAACCACCCCAGTGACTGCCATATGTTGTACTACCCTACTTGGCTAGTCCATATGTCTATCCTTCACAGTGCCTCCCTCCAGGGTAGGATGTGGCTTCCGCAGCATTCCCTTCCCCAGGGGCACGCTTTCCCAGCATTATCCAATAAGTCACACTGAGTGGGTCTTGCGGAACATCAGTGACTGACCTTTACTGTTTAGAGCTCCTCCGTCTGCCCATCACTGCGGTCAGGCCAGGAGGCTCAAGCGGAGTGCTGGAAGGGCCAGCAGCCGTGGCGTGTTGGTAGATATCATATTGTATTGTATTGTATTGTATTGTATTGTATTGTACTACTTTATTGTCCAGCCAAGGCTGGAAAAATTTCTTTGGTCTCACCAGACCTATAAAAACATCACTATACAAACATAAACATATATAAACATACCAACATCATATCACATCAGTCCAGTGCCGCACATCTCTCCGCTCATCACAACACATCACTGCAGTTTGCCCTACACACCCCACGTACAATATACTGCTTGTCTCAAAAATAAATAAATAAAATAAAATGTATTACAATTTATTAATTAAATTTATTGCACTAGGTATAAATGATCGTTTGTAAATGTTCCTATTTGCCAAAGGCACTCTGTATAGTCGTCCTGAAGGGAGCAGCTCAAACTCAATATGAAGGGGGTGTTTATTGTCCTCAATGATGCTCAGGGCCTTTCTATATAGAGCTGTACTGTACAGGACGTCCAGTGACTTTTGTTGCCGGCCTATTACCTTTCCTGCTGTTTTGACTATCCTGGCCAACTTATTTTTTATTTATAAGTGTTAAGTGACCGAACTAAACTGAGATATTGAATACGAGAATACTCTCTATCAGGCTGGCATACACTTTCTCCAGGATGTTTTGACTAACACCAAACTCCTTCAGTTTCCTAATTAAAAACATCCTCTGCCCAGCTTTTTTACAGATGCAATCAGTATTTTCAGTGAAACTCAATTTGTCATCCACATGTGTACCTAGATACCTAAAACAGTTTACTATCTCCACTGTTTGTCCACAGAGATTAAGCGGCATGGATGGTTCTGCATGATGTAAAATCAGCTCCTTTGTTTTCACAGTATTGATTGACAGATAGCTAGACCTACACCATTGCTCCAACCTGGAAACCTGAGCAAAATAATCAGACATAACATCATTCTTATAAAAAAGACCAACTAAGGCCATATCATCAGCATATTTAAAGAGTTTATAATTGCTGTCCTGCATTGTCATCTCATTGGTGTACACAGAGAATAATAGCGGTGATAGAACACAGCCCTGGGGTGTCCTGTGTTTAGGACAATTTCCTCCGATAATGTTCCTCTGACACTGACTCTCTGTGGGCGGTCGGTTAAAAAATCTTTAACCCAATGCACAAGACCCCCATTAACACCTAAGTCCAAAAGCCGTTGCAGCAGAATATGGATCTGCATTGTATTAAAAGCGGAGTTAAAATCTATAAATAAAATCCGTGCATACGTACTATTCTGCTGGAGATGACTGGAAACCATATTAACCATGGTAAGGGTAGCATCCTCAGTCCCCCTATTTGTCCTGTAAGCAAACTGTAATGGATCGAATTGTTCTTTTATGCATGAGGTAAGATGTTTACTGACAACCCTCTCCATGCACTTAGCCAGTATGGGGGTTAAGGCTACAGGGCGGAAGTCATTCAGGGATTTAGACCTTGGTTTTTTAGGTACTGGTCTTATGATAGAATGTTTCCATGTCTTAGGTACAGTGCAGGTATATAATAAAAACTGGAATAATCTAGTTAAGACAGTCTTAAATTGGCTGGCACATACCTTCAGAGCACGTCCACCTAGGCCATCAGGTCCCGGTGCTTTGTGGGGCTTAATCTGTGAGAGGCAGATGCCAACCTCCTGCTCTGAAAGCTGAATGATGGGGGTTTTGTGTACACCGAGACAGATGGCGTTGCTCTTATCTTTAAAATCTGCAATGTCAAATCTTCCATAAAACCGGTTAAGATCATTCACAAGGGCGGGAGTGTCCAGTAAGTCGCCGTCATCTCCTCCTTTGGACATCCTTCCCATCATTGTGTTAAGCCCCTTCCATGCTTGTCTGGGGTTCCCTGTACAAAACTGATCCTCCACCTTATCCTTGAAGTCCATTTTGGCCTTTTGTATCTTAGCTCTGAGTTCCTTTCTTTTATTTTTAACACCTTCAGTGTCTCCCCTCAGAAAAGCGATCTTTTTGTCATTAAGACATCTCTTCATGTCTTTTGTCAGCCAGGGCTTGTTGTTAGGAAATACTCTTACTTCCTTGGTATTAATTATGGATTTTTCAGAGAACTGTATATACGAAGTGATACAATCTGTCAGTTCATGTGGATCTCTGCATGAGTCAAAGAACATGTCCCAATCTGTGGTTTCAAAACAGCTCCTTAGCTTGTCCTCACTCTCTCTGTCCCAGACCCTAATTGTCTTGACAATGGGCTTTTCCCTCTTCACGCGTTGTCTATACTTTGGCAATAAATGAATGACATTATGGTCTGATTTACCAATGGGAGGTCTGCATATTGCCTTATATGCATCCTCGATATTACCATAACATAAGTCAAGAATGCGTGATGAGCGAGTAGGACAGTCAACATATTGTTGTAACATTGGGAGATGTGTTGCTAAGGACAATGTATTAAAATCCCCAAGAATAAACACAGGTTGATCAGCTGATCTTGAGAGCACGGTGTTCAAACTGTCCGAAATACACTCGGCTGCCTCTTTGTTGTTGGGACCTGGAACATACACTAAAATAATTGTGAGCTGCCCAAATTCACGGGGTAAATAAAAGGGTCTAAAAGATACAACCAGGATCTCATAGTCTCTTGCGCATGTCTGTTCAACCACGGTAAATTGTGTTGCCCACGTTTTGTCAACAAACATGCAGAGCCCTCCACCGATAGTTTTTTGTGATTTTACCTTATCTCTGTCCGCTTTGATTACGTTATATCCTTCTATATTCACATTATGGTCCTTATTTAACCATGTCTCGGTGAAACAGATGAGATTACTGCGTCTGAAGTTCTCCTCATGTTTGACACGAAGTATTACCTCATCCTGCTTGTTGTTGAGTGATCTCACGTTTGATAGAATGATTACTGGAAGAGGGTGACGACTTCTCCGTCTCCTTAGCCGGTTTCTGATTCCTCCTCTGGATCCTCGCCTTTTGCTTTTTTTTCCGTTTTTTCCCTCTTCCTTCCTTCAAGGGGCAACTGTTGAAGATGGTCCCTATTTCCAAACTGTTCGCATTTTTTCTTAGCCTGACTACGTCAGACTTCCTACTTCCGCTAATTTCATTTCACTCCTGTAGTCAGTCTGAGATAGCAGCCTATCTTTCTGTTTTCCACCGGCCTGAAAACAGCCGGGCCAATCAGCAAACAGAAGGCGGGCTGAAAGCCGTGACGTACTCGCCAAGCGCCGAGTTTAAGAGTTAGGTCAGAGAAATCGAAAACGACCGCGGATAGGGAGACGCAGATGCAATTCGCTCTGTTGTGGAGAATATTCCAAGCATTAGCAAACTGAAGCCCGAACAAGAAGAGTGTGTATTAAACATTTTGAATGGAGGTGATGTTGTGGCCCTACTCCCTTTGGGAAAAGTTTATTACCGATCGTCAGCGAGAAACTGGGGAGCCTTTTGACAGGTCAGTGTCTCCTTTCTTTTCCAGGTCTTAAATACCGTAAAACTTCAAATAATAGCCCGGGCTTTTATTTGCCCAAATCGTCGAACTGCACCGGCTTGTATTTGAGACAGGCGTCTAAAGTTATATGAGACAGGCCTTTATAATTTAGTGTTGAGATGTTGTTCTTTGAGATGTTGTTCCTAGAGTCTCTAATCTCTAAAAATCTCCAAATGCTCCACGTGAAACTGCGGTGTTCCGACCTTTTACTAGTCGATTGATTTTGATTAATATTTGCGAGGGAGAGAGAGCAAGACAGCGCTCGTGTTGTTTGTTTGAAGACGTGATAGTGCGCGCGCGCGGCCGGGGCTCGCTCGCTCGCTCGCTCTCTCTCTCTATCTCTCTCTCTCTCTGCTTGTTAGCGCCCTGTCAAGTGCAGCAGTCATTCTATTACATCAATCACCGATCAAAAAGGTCGTTTACAGCCATGTTCACTTCGGTATTTCGCTCGCATCAAGTGTTTACAGTGGAAGTTTGATCATAGATTTGAGTTCGATGCATGATGTCTGTGGTTCGATACGGCTGTGTCGCCGCATAACATACGTCATAAACAAACTTATCTGATTGGCTTACGGGTAACCAATGATTTTAAACTTCAGAAATCGCCCCCTAGCGGGAGAGAAAACACTTCTCTATTATGCTATGCCAGACTCTGTCTACGAAGCAAAGTGAAGTAGCAGAGTCTGGTATTACCAGGCTAATTTTTTCTTAGAGAGAGCAAAAACTCCCGAGAGTAGGTAATGATAGGTGTAATCCAAACCTCGGTAATGCCCGTGTTGACGGCGTTGCCTCCAGGTATTACTGACAAAACTGCCAGGACGGCACAAACAGCGGAGAGATTCATGGCGATAAAGCACGAAACGCTTAAACAACACAACACTAAGGGTGAAGTCTAAAAACAAACAACTAAAACACTAAAAACATTAAACCCTAAAAATGTTAAAAATAGTAGCGGTGAGACACAGGGTCAGCAGCGTAACCGCGCCCCCGGAAGTTATGGTTTAATGATTATGAGTGTGCATTCGTATCCCCATTCGTTAGTCTAGACTTACTCGTAGTGACTGACGAAGGGGAAATTCTCGGTTACGTAACCCTTGTTCCCTGAGGAGGGAACGTAAGTCTAGACTGACGAATGGGGATCACTTGCGAGAGACTGATACACTCTGTAAGCGGTTGACCAATCAGAGCAGATACATCTCACATAAAGGAGATTTAGAGAGACTGAATCCTCGAACTAACCGTTTTCAGACTCTTTGAGAAATTAGTGATGTGCAATGTACACTACCGTTCAAAAGTTTGGGGTAAATACGATTTTCTTCAGAAAGGACCCATTAAATTGATCAAAAGTGACAGTAAAGACATTTATAATAATGCAAAATATTTATTTTTTAATTAAATGCTTTTCTCTTGAACTTTCATAGAATCCTGAAAAAAACGAATCAAGGTTTGCACAAAAATATGAAGCAGCACAAAGGTTTTCAACTGTGATAATAATCATAAATGTTTCTTGATCTTCAAATAATCATATTAGAATGATTTCTGAAGGATCATGTGACACTGAAGACTGGAGTAATGATGCTGAAAATTCAGCTTTGATCACAGGAATAAATGACACTTTACTATATATTCACATAGAAAACAGCTGTTTTACATTGAAATAATATTTCACAATATTACTGGGTTTGTTTTGTATTTTTAATCAAATAAATGCAGCCTTGGTGAGTAGAAGAGACGTCTTACCGACCCCAAACTTTTGAACAGCCATGAATATTATGAGAAAATGTAAGCGTTTTTTGCCTATATGTAAACGTATTGTAAAAGTCCTCCAAAATGTTACCTTTAGAGGTACAACGGCTTGTCACTAGGGCAGTACCCTCAATGGATACATATTGGTACCCGTACAGTTTGTCCCTTTTAAAGGGAAATATTTACATATTTATGCATTTGGCAGACGCTTTTCACCGAAGCGACTAGGGCTGTATTGTCCCAGTCGATTAGTCGATTAGTTGGTCGATACGTTCTGGTTCAACCAAAATTCTGATTGGTCGATTTTTTGCCGCGTTCATTTCATCAGTTTTGCCCTATGGTTTTGCCGCGCTGAGACGAGCTCATTTTATTAATTTTGCCGCGCTGAGGCGCGCTCATTTCCTTAGTTTTGTCGCGCTGAGGCGCGCTCATTTCATCAGGTGGAGGGGGGGTGGAGGAGGGGGAGGGGGGGTTCAGAGTACCCTTGTTTCACAGGTAACAGTCTGTCTTCAGAATAGCCCCCTTGTTTTCACCTTTTTTGGATTAGCCCAAACCAAGAGAGAACGATAAGTAGGCTAGGCTATAGAAGCTTTGATGCTGAGTACTATTTATTTAATTTTGAGAGCGTTTAATTGTCAGTCCTTAGTGTGGTAGCATTTTGTTAAAATTGATAACGGGAAAAAGGTCGAATGCAAAGTTTGCAAGCAACAGTTTTCCAAAGCTCGACGACAAACATGACACATCATCTAAAAGTGGTAAGCTAACTTGTCTGCGTTAGCTTGCCCTTTCTGTTTTGAGTAGGCTATGAACATATCAGAATGTGCACATTTCAATGTTTGGTAACACTTTATTTGAAGGGGTGTGCATAAGACTGACATGACACTGTCATAAACATGACATAACACCTGTTCTAAACATGAAGGAGTATTTATGAATGTTTATGACTGTTGTCATTAAGTGTCATTCGGTAAATTATGACACTTTCAATGCAAAGTTGACATTGTTTAAAATGTCTTTGTTATGACAACTTGACATTACCCAAGACAAAAATGTCTTGATTATGACAACTTGACATTAACAAAGACAGAAATGTCTTTGTTATGACAACTTGACATTAACCGAGAAATCATAACCTGTCAACCTGTCACAACTTTGGCCGTCATGACACCATTATAACTGTGTCATGAATATTTTACTTGTCCTCAAGTAAAGTGGAACACATTGTACTAGTTATAAAGATGTCATTAAGGGTTATTACACTGCAAAATGCTTGAAGTTTGATAATTAGACCTGTTATGACATATTTGTGACAGGTTGACAGGTTATGATTTCTTGGTTAATATCAAGTTGTCATAACAAAGACATTTCTGTCTTTGTTAATGTCAAGTTGTCATAATCAAGACATTTTTGTCTTGGGTAATGTCAAGTTGTCATAAAGACATTTTCGTCTTTGCTAATGTCAAGTTGTCATAACAAAGACATTTTAAACAATGTCAACTTTGCATTAAAAGTGTCATAATTTACCGAATGACACTTAATGACAACAGTCATAAACATTCATAAAGACTCCTTCATGTTCATGACAGGTGTTATGTCATGTTTATGACAGTGTCATGTCAGTCTTATGCACACCCCTTCAAATAAAGTGTTACCCAATGTTTTAGTGTGATAACCTAACTTTTTATTTTTTATTTGGAGCCTATATGCGCAATTGCGCTGTGCCGACTGAGTCTTAGTTTTGAGCCTAAGATGTTTATTTTTCAGTTATGCACTTTATTTCGTTTCTGCTCTTGCTCTGGTTTGTTTAATAAATATTATTTTTTTATTAAAGTGGACGTGCCTTTTGTGTTTATTAAGAGTAAAAGCTTTAAGTTAATAGTCTATTCGTGTCTCAGCCGCGAAGCTGAGCTCATGTTCAGCCTAGCTCGGTGCGAGGACATGCAGAGCGGCTGAAATGATAGTGTCTGACAGTTATAACTTATTATTATAACATATGACCAAAATAATTGTCTAAATTGTGTTGCATATTCCTCAACAGTTCTTGTGATGATATCACTAGTTGACAACATAGTAGCCTACAATTTTCGGAAATCATAGGCTATTGCGCAGGTGCAGGTGATGCAGCGCTGTCAGAGCTGACAGACTCGTGTGTCAGACTCATTTCAGTGCAAAATAATTAGGTCAAAAACGATTTAATATACTGCAAATAGCCTACTAGTTTTCTATGTTTATTTATAATTTATTTAGGCGGACAACAAGTACTGCGCACAGTGCACAGCTAATTAATTTAACGTTTTTTTTTCCTAACGTCATTTTTAGTTGATTTTAGTCGATTTTTAGTCGAAAATTTCAGGACTTCAGTCGACCAAGATTTTCTTTGGTTGAATACAGCCCTAGAAGGGACTTAGATTGCATTTTAAGGGACACATTTTTACATTCTTATCAGTTCTTAGTTCTTGCTTTCCCTGGGATTTGAAACAATGACCTTGGCGTTGCAAGCGCCAACGCTCTACTGTTTGAGCTACTCAAATATGTTTCTTTAGTGACTAAATTGAGCCTTGTAGTGCGATGGTACCATAATGTACCTCTAAATATGGTACAAATTTGTCCTTCGAAAGGTATTGCCCCAGTGACAAGCATTTATACCATAGGCGGGGCATGTGTAAGGCTGGGCAAGGCTTAACCTTCCCCTGGCAAGCGACTTGAAAATAGCGTTGAGTTTTCTCACTCAAACCACTGTCTGCTGCTTCTGGTTGCTTTTAGGAGGGACAACTGGCCATAATTGCTGGCCTAGGATCAGTTTTCTCCGTAAAAATAGCATATTGGCGAAAGATCTGTTTTTGCACGCAGGAGAGCATCAAAAGTTTATATTTTCAACGTGTTTTTGCAGCGTTGAGCAATGTAGCCAATCAAAAACCTATCTGCTGATTTCTTGAACCCAATGCCAATCAGAGGAGTTTTTAAGTTGGCACTGAACAAAAACTCTGCCGTTTTGAGTGGTGAGTGTATTCTGAGTTCTGTACATTTGCAAATCCTTTCATTATAACAAAGAAAGTGTAGACATTATGCAAATAAGAAATTCATTGTGCAGTCAGCTTCATTTATTATAACAGAACTTTGTCAGATCGCAATGAGCTAAGAAGAGTGACATATTATTAGTGATTATAAAGAGATTGCTCTTTGCACACTTTCTGCCATGCCAAAGTATGCATTATTTCCTGTTAAAATTAACCGTGGTTTGTGAACGTAAATAATTGTTAATAACAAATATTTTATCAGGAGCATTTATGCTAGGATGTGTAGGTTTGGTTGTGCAGTGACACTTAAAATTGATATTACAACTATATTATATAATTGTATCTATCATAAATACACACATTTAAATAATATGTTCACACTTTTTGAAGCTTGATTGGAAAAGAAGAGCTACAAAATTATTCTGTTCTATTTCTTCACGGTAAATAAGAATGCTAATTTCTCCAAATAAAAGGTGAAGGTGTTTTAAATTTTGTTAATTATTTTCAGATAATACATATGAAACTTAAACTAATTTAAATGACAATAAGCATGTGGATAAAATACTAAAAACTTAAACTAAAATGAAAACTGAAAATATACAAATAAAAGCTAATTAAAATACTATAATAGTATACATAATACTAAAATAAAAGTGATATGAAAAGGGTTGGTTTATTTCTCTTTTTTAAGATGATCATAATTTTAAATATTATTACTAAATAAATTTTGTTTTTATTTAAGATTGAAAGTCTTAGTCTATGCATAGAAAGCATTTAAAAGTAGCAAAGATATAGAAGAAAATCCCAGTGAAATGTTTCTCAGACTATATTAATGTGACTTTCATATAACAAAAAGAAAAAAAGGTGTTTGTTTTAATAAAAGTCAACCCCTGGGGCATACATGTGCTTGTTATTGAAGAAACACTCATTTACAGGTTTGTGAAATCGAATCTGAACCCTCTAAATAGCTTTCTGCAATAATAAAAAAAGAATAAATACATGGACCAACAAGCACAGTCAAGATGGTGTTTGTATTAATAATCTACTAAGTGACCTGAAAACACAGGGCCGCACTGATCCTGGGATTTGCATAATAGACATAGATTGTGCCTTACTTCTTAAATGGCTGTATACGTCGATACAAAGCGCATGTAACACATGAATAAGTACTCAAATTATTCCTATACACTTAAACAACTGCCTTAAGGCAATTCTATAAAGACATGTTCAATGTTATAAAGACATGTTCAACAAATTCTCATATTTATTGTATTGATTTGAGTGTCATTTTCAAGTGAAAATATACACAAATTGATGCTATTTGAGCAAACTGACATTATGGGAACCTATTATGCAAAATTCACTTTTATATGGTGTGTGATTATGAATGTCCAGTGTGTGTAAACAACCATCTTATAAAAATACACCCACTCCATTTTTATAATACCTACTGTAAAAAATCAGAAACAGTCTCTCAAAAAGAGCTGTCCCAATTTTCTTCCTAATGTCACAGTAGGGCAAGCCCCGCCCACGACTGGTGACAATCTCTACCCTATTAGCATAGATCCCGCCTAAAATTAAGCTGATTAGTGATAAAATGTCTCAGCTACATTTGCAATATAACTGTTCTGTTGTTGGCTGTAATAATGAACAGAGTCTCCATAAACTCCCTGCATCTGAGCCACTGAAAGGGGGCGGGGAGCAGCAGCTCATTTGCAATTAAAGATACAAACACGAAAACTGTGTGTTTTTGCTTCCACCCAGAAAAGGGCACCTAAGACTTATATTACATCTTGTAAAAAGGGACATAATAGGTCCCAGTGATGCGCGGGTCAATGTATAAACAACCCACACGACCAACCTTTTCAACTAACCAGCCCGCATCTCGGGCCGCAAAAAAAAGAGAAAATATTGTACCCGACCCGCATTTTTCAAAAGTAGTAAATGCTCATCGTAGCGTCATTAGGCCATAGATGTGTAACACAAATGTGTAAATAGCATCGCAAGTACACATGACAATGCCAGCACTTTGGTCATCATCTTTCATTATTTTGGCAAATGTCTCCCACACTTGGCTCTTTCTATTTGTGTATTTGCAGAGCTTCCACTCCCCAGTCTTCACCTTTTCTCTTGCCGCCCCCATCTCTACCTGCAGACTAAGCTTGTGCGTCATCTTCGTGCCAGTTATTCAGCCAATAAAGTGTAGGCCTATGTATTTCATAGAAAATTGTGTTTAGTACAGGGCCGGTTTCCACTCGAACACCAACACAATCTTTATCCTACATGTCAACGATTCAGTCAACAATATTATTTGTCGCCACTTAGTGGAATCTTAAAAAATAAACTCTCTGAGTGGATTGAAAATCCATTTTCTGGTCAAAAACCCTTGTCAAACTCCATTTGAGCTTGAATTTTGGTAAAATGTTAATTAACGTAATCCCCCACACACACACACACACACACACACACACACACACACACACACACACACACACACACACACACACACCACACACACACACACACCACACACACACAACACACGTTGGTGCAACAGCATTATGAGGACTCTCCATAGGCGTAATGGTTTTTATACTGGACAAACTGTATATTCTATCCCCCTACACTGCCCCTGTCCCTAAACCTACCCATCACAGGAGACATGCTGCAATTTCAATTTTTTAATAAAACATTGTTTTTTATGTTTTTTAAGCCATTTGATTTATGAGGACTTTTGAAATGTCCTCATAAACCACCCATAAGTTGTAATACCAGTGTAATACACATGTCATTATACAAATTTGAGTCCTCATAAATCACATAAAACAACCCACACACACACACACACACACACACACACACACACACACAATTCGTTGTGTACTGTACACAAGACATGAGGTCCATTGAACCGGGCTGGGCGGGGCCGGGGTAGCGGGGGCGGGGCGGGGCGGGGCGTGTTCGGTACGCAATGAGAGAATCGCGATTTGAATCATGTTCTGTATCGCGGTTTTTTCGGTTCGGTTCGAATATCGTTACACCCCTATCTAGTACCATATAAATTACAAAGGTTTAATTGGCATCTTTATTTCAAACGACCCGACCGACCGCGACCTGAATACCATTAAAAATATTTTTGGATGACTCGTAACTGCGGGTAACCGCGGGTGACTGCAGGCACCCGCTCATTTTGGATCAACCCGCGCATCACTGATAGGTCCCCTTTAAGAAAGCATCACAGACAACGTAAGATTGCAAAGAGAACTTTGGAGAGTTGTATTATTACAACCCTCCCTGTCTGTGCTGACATGATTTTTGCTTGTTTTTAACATGTAGGCGAGTTAAAAAGCTTTTGCAGATGATAGCAAAATACACAAGAGAACCAGCTGAACCCTACCCAAATATGACTATGAACCTAATATGTTCCTTCAATCTACAGTGTAAAAGGTTATTCAAATGCAGATTTGCAAGATGCAGTCTAAAATCAGCATATTTTCTCCACTCAGAGCTGAAGCCAAAACAAAATCAAATATTTTTCTTCTATAAATCCCTTCCCTCTCTGGCGAAGCTCCCGTAAAGCTGGCTCTCCTTGAGGATTTGTTAGAGACCCCTTTCCCTTCAACATGAGATAAGATGAATATCAGGACCAAAACAACACACCTCCAAGCACACGTTCTGCTTCGAAAGCAAGACTGGAAAAAGCACTCATAACATAAAAATAATCAGACATCTTGTTACATGGCTCTCCTGTTCATTTGTCAGTGAACAGATGACCGCTCGGTTCTTTAAACCGAAGAATTGCCATTGAACCCGGGTATGATAGATTCTCAAGACAGGAAGGGGAGATAAGAGGATAATAGAAAGGGACTTTTTTGAAGAAAAATAAATAGCCACACTAGAGAGAGCAGTGCAACATTAAAGGATGTTTTCGATGAGTGTTTCCAATTGATTACTGTGGAACAGCCAGCTAAGATGGGAGTGATGTTGAAAGAGCGCTTATGCTCTGCAATTGCCAGCGGATTTGAAAGCAAGAAAGGGTTCTGAGGGGCATGGATTAATTTTTATTTTAGCCAGGTGCCGGATGCATGATAATCAGATTTTACTGAACTTTTTTTGTTGTTGTTGTTTATTTTGTGAGGATGATGCATAATGAAAAAGACAAAAGTTTCATGTGTATGATAGTAAGGATATAGATGTAGAGAGAAAGAGAGAGTCTATGTAAGAATCTCAAATTTAGTCCTTTGAAAAATTCAAAGTCAACATGATTAGGAGATCTAAGGAAGTCTATAAAAGCTGAAGGATATCCGTTAGCGTTCACATTTTTCATAAAGGCAGTTGCCCTGTCATTATGTTGAGGGGAAGTATTTAGTCAGAATACGCAGATTATTTTGAATGGCTGTCAATGCAAGAATTGCATTATTTATTTATTTATTTATTTTTTGACTCAGTAAGAATGCATTAAACTAATTAAAAGAGACAGTAAAAACATTACAAATTAGGGCTGGGCGATATGGCAAAATTATCACAATACAATTTTTCATATCAGTCGATATTGATAACTATCATGAAAAATGTCAAATCTTTATTTCTTTCAAGTTTTACTGCATTTTTGCTCTTAAGCGAAAGTTGTAGAAAACAGACCATTAATTGTGGTTTTTAACTTTTCCAGGCATTCTTCCTTAAAATCTTAATAGCATTTTTTTTCTTAGTTTCTGTATGTGCTAACCGGTGATATTTTTTCAAATCTTGAAACATATTTGTGTTGCCTGAATTTGATGACACGTATCTTCAGCACAGTTTGCAGTGCAGGCTGCAATATTAATAAAATTACATGTTTTGTCTCTTAGAAATACACATTTAACAGTAGTAGTAGCTTGAGTTAGGATGCAGAAGCAAATTTATGTTTACGAAATTCAGAAACATCCTATTAACAACCTCCTTTTTACATGGTCAATTTTTAATTTTCTGACTGTTTTATTAAAATTAACCATTGGTCTTCCATACATTTAGGTCATGATAACCACAGTTAAAACCACACATTTAGCAGCTCAAAAATGTAATTATATGGTTTCTATGGTTTTTGCATGAAAAACAGTAGCCTAACTACATTTAGTATAAATGCACAAATGCAATAGCTTAATCACCCAAAAATAATGTAATTATATTCCAGTACTTCTTTAATACATTTAAAAGTCTACGGGCCAGATTTACTAACAGCTTGCGCCAGCACAAACTTTTTGAGTTAAAAAACTACTGTCGGGATTTACTAAAGACACGCAGTGCAAAATTAGCGCTAAAAAAGGCATGGACTGAGTTGTTTTTGCAGCTGACCTTATTGCATATGCATTTGTAGGAGTTTCCCTTTCAGACGCAAAATGTATGGGAGGAGAACATTTAAAGGGATACTCCACTGGTTTTTTATATTAAACTATGTTATTCCCTTAACTAAGACGAGTTGATACATAAGTAACTCGACCTAGGCTGGTGACACAAAATAAAACGTTGCGCTTTTCTAAAGGCCATTGCACACTGAGTCCGATTTTTTCGTATGCGTTTTTTCGTGTTCATCAGCCTAAAAATTCGTCACGCACAGAAACCTTGCACACTGAGTCCGATGCGTATTTATTAAACCTTTGCGGAAAAAAACGCAAAAAAATACAAAATGGATTCGTCAAGCAGTGAGGATGATTTTGTTGCCCTCTCTCTTCTTTAAAAGAAAAAGAAGAAAAAGAGGGTCCACCCAATCTTGTGCCGAGAGGAAGGAGAGTTTCAGCTCATCAAGGAGTTGCGCAATTATCCCGAGCGATTCAATATTTACCTCAGAATGTCAAGGAACAGTTTGATGCTTTGCTAGCGATACTGAGCCACATATTAAAAAGAAGACCACCAAAAAAGACACACACACACACACACACACACACACACACACACACACACACACACACACACACACACACACACACACACAAAACACACACACGGCCGGCAGAAACGCTGGGCATACAGAACAGCTGTATGGTTTGTTTATCATACAGTAGGCTACTTTGTGCTGCGAGACGAAGTGTAACAACTTGTCAGATGCCATTCTGGATTGTGTCGTTCGCTTGTACGGTCGGTGGGTCTGAATAGTCAAAAAACCTCTCAAAATGCTGGCTGTGGATGCGAAAAACGCAGAAAATCGAACCTGATCCGAATTTTTTTTTGACGGACGAAAGTTTCGGAGGCAGTGTGCAAGCGTGATTGACATAACGTGAGGTCGATTTTTTTTTTTGTAACGTGCGAAAATTTCGGATGCGAATTTCGGACTCAGTGTGCAATGGCCTTAAACGTTTAAAATTGATGTAAATAACAGGAGGCAATATAGTCATCAATTTTAAACGCTTAGAAAATCACAACGTTTTATTTTGTGTCACCAGCCTAGGTCGAGTTACACTATTCGAGTAACTGTGTTTAAATAGGGAAAACGAGGAAGTGTTTGGTCACTTCTCTTTTTGGCCCATATTTAATGCACTGCGTTAGCTAAGTGCTAACATAGTTTTGCGGCAATACAGAGAGATATAGTGCACGCACTGAGACGAGAGAGGTATGTATCAACTCGTCTTAGTTAAGGGAATAACATAGTTTAATATGAAAAACTGGTGGAGTATCCCTTTAAATGAATCATCTGTGGCCCTCAAGTCACTGTTGAGAATGGTGCAGATGCACATAACATTCCCAAATGACCAGGAAGCTCTCCAAAAAGTCAAACAGGGTTCTCTTACGAGAGTATCTCTCGTACTGCGTAATATCTTACGCTACGGGGAAAACTCTTTTCCTCGAGATATTGAAGCCAAAAATTATCCTTAATTTTAAATATGCAAAACGCTTTTGCAGCAGCAAGCAGACAAGGGCGAGACAGCTCGCGCGCCCATTGGCTGCCTTGCTGGAAAAGCTGCAGCCTATCGAGTGAGGCACTGCGTGACGTAATGACGAATGGGGACGCTTCGCGCCCATTTCGTCATGTCCCGCCAGTAGAGGCATGGTCCAGCCCTATAAATACCCCCTCGATAGCTGTATTTCCTCTGATTTTTCTACTCTTCACGCGAAGCTCACGCATCGCTGGATCCAGAGTGAGAAGCCGCGCCGTTGACTTGTAGCCTTATCAGCGGACGTGCCATCTTCTGAAGTCGCTGGCCCAGCCGCCTTCAACCGCCGTACCTGCTGCGCTTTCCGGCGTACTATATCCTTTTACTCTGCTAAGTGTGTGTGTGTTTGCTTACGTGACGCAACACCCATTTATCTGTTCTAAAAGAGCTGCGTCTTTTTAAAGATGCCTTTCTGTGGCTCGTGCCGCGCCCAACTCAGTGATGAGGACCGTCACGTCATCTGTGTGTCCTGCCTGGGTCATGAGCATGCGGCTATCGCGCTCGCGGATGGTGGATGCCCGCACTGCGAACTTCTGCCTATGGTGACTCTGAGGACTCGTCTGGCGTCGTTCTCTGAGCCCGCGTCCCAGCCTTCTGTGCCGCGCCGTAAGAAGCGTCGCGCCCAGCGCGCTCCCGAGCCTTCTCCAGCCCGCCAAAGCTCGCCGGTTCGCCCGCCTGCTTCGCCGGCTTCACTTGAGTCGCTCCCTGACGGACAGCGCCCGCCGTCTGCCGCCGCTTCCGCTCCCGAGCTGGACGAACCTGCTGAGGTATGCTCTCTTGTGGCTTCTGATAGCGAGGATTGGGCGAGCTCTGTGGACCTCCCCCCCCGCTGACGTGTCTAGCCAACCCTCTGGAAAGAGACCCGGCATTGAGGCTGAGCTGATGCGTCTGCTCACCCAGGCCGTGGAGTGCATCGGCCTCGAGTGGGAGGCGCCTGCTTTGCCGCCGCGCAACAGACTCGACGGGCGCTTTCTCAAGAAGGACGAAGCCCCGTCTAAGTCTAGGGCCGCCCCCTTCCTCCCTGAGCTCCACGACGAGGTCGCCAAGTCATGGACCGCCCCGTTCTCCGCCGGCTGCGCACTTCCACTTCTGCGGCTTTTTCTTCTGTCACCGCGCGGGAGATAAAGGATATCTCTCCATTCCTCCTGTGGAGGCAGCGGTCGCGTCGCATCTCTGCCCGCCCTCTGCGGGACGGCGCGCGCAGACGACGCTTCCTTCTAAAGCCTGCCGGGTGACTTCATCGCTGCACGGGCGCGCTTACACAGCCGCTGGACAGGCGGTCTCAGCGCTGCATACTATGGCGGTCTTGCAGATTTACCAGGCTGACCTTCTCCTTAAATTGGACGAGGAAGGGCCGGGTGCTGTCAGTGTGGCGGATTTACGAGGCGCTACGGACCTTGCTCTACGCGTTGCTAAAGCCGCTGCTCAGGCCATGGGGCGGAATATGGCCTCTCTCACCGTTGCTGAGAGACATCTGTGGTTGACGCTGTCTGAGATGACGGAAGCTGAGCGCTCTGTATTCCTCGACGCGCCCATTTCCCCTGCGGGCCTCTTCGGATCTGCCGTCAAAGATTTCGCGGACAGATTTTCTGAGGTGCAGAAGACTTCGCAGGCCATGAAGCACTTCCTCCCGAAGCGCTCGAGCTCCGCTGCAGGTCGCTCTAAGCAGCCGTCTGCTCGCAGCTCGCAGCCTCGGCCTGCATCGCCCGCAGCCGCCGCTACACAGCGCCGCCAGGCCCGGGATCAGAGACCGCGCTCTCGCTCTGCTGGACGCCGCCCCGCTCAGCGCGGGCCCCGGCCGAAGATTGAGCTCAAGCCCGAGGCCTCGAAGCTTTCCTAGCCACTCTAGGAAAGCGACGGTGTTCGGATCCCGCTGCGGCCGGTTCCCCACCGAAACGATTCGCTCGTTCAGTTCCTTGCGATGTGACTGTGCCAGTGTATTTAGCAGTGAAGCAGCCGTGTCTCAGCCCGCTTGCCTGCACACAAAAGCCGTTTTTATGGGTACCCAGATAAATCCAATAAAGAGTGTATTTTCTGGTATACCGGCCACGGCCGATGGTGTTATGAGTGTTGTAAGAATGCCCACGCCCCAGTGCCCATTCCCACACCCAGACACAGCCCGCCACGGTGCGAGGCTAGCACACATAAATCTGACTCAGGTCGATTGTGCAGACAATGTAGTGAATGCGCCCATACAATGCCCGCTCACGCTACATGCCGCGTGTCCCTTGGTTTCTGTAAAAAACGAAACCAACACACAATCTATCGGCTCCGACCGAAAGCGTGTACAATGCAGTAGATGTGCCCGTAAGTTTGCGCCCACATCCCCCCGCAAGCACGCCGAATCCCACGGGATTCGCCCCGCTCACTCTCGCTGTGCGTCCCGCCATAGAGAATTTGAGTCTCTGTGTTCAGCGCGCCCCCCGCCTCGAACGCTGTAAACACGGCGTTGTGTTCCCAGGGTACAGGGGCTCTCGAGCCGTTGCCTGGTCACGGCCAGAGCCCGGTCTGCATTCTACGTCTAGCTATTCACGCAGAAGCGTGGTCAAAGCTACCCGGGGTATCAGACTGGGTGCTGAACACTATAAAGAGAGGCTACTCGCTACAATTCGCACGACGTCCCCGCCGTTATACGGCGCGCGTCGAGACTACGGTGAGAAACGAAGTATCTCATCTACTTCGAGCCGAGATAGCGAAACTGCTGAGCAAGGGGGCCATAGAGCCCCTTTCTCAGGCTCAGAGCGAAGGGGGCTTGTACAGCAGATATTTTCTGGTACCGAAAAAAGATGGGGCTTCAGACCCATTCTAGATCTGAGACAGCTGAACAAAGCGCTTGTGAAGCGCCAGTTCAGGATGCTTACGACCAGCGGAATCCTCGCGCAAGTGCGCCAAGGGGACTGGTTTATGTCAATAGATCTGAAAGACGCCTATTTCCAAATACAAATAGCGTCCCATCACAGGCGATTCTTGAGATTCGCTTTCGAGGGCCAGGCATATCAATACACAGTCCTGCCGTTCGGCCTGTCCTTGGCACCCCGTACATTTACGAAGTGCATGGACGCGGCTCTCGCACCCCTGAGACTTCAGGGCATGCGAGTTATGAACTACTTGGACGATTGGCTGATTCTAGCTCGATCACGGTCAGAGCTCATAGAACACAGGGCCACACTGCTCGAGCACCTCGAGAAACTGGGCCTGACAGTCAACTGGGAAAAGAGCTCGCTGTGTCCCAGCCAGAGAATTTCTTTCCTGGGAACAGTGTTAGACTCGCTATCCATGACGGCACGCCTGTCACCGGAGCGCGTACTAAGTATTCAGCGCGTCGCGGAATCCTTCCGCCACGGCTCTATAGTCCCGCTCAGACGGTTTCAGAAAATGCTGGGCCTGATGGCCTCAGCATCCTCTGTACTCCAGCTGGGCCTGCTTCGCATGCGCCCACTGCAGAGGTGGCTGAAAGCACGGGTCCCGCCCCGGGCATGGACCACGGGCCGGTGTCGCCTCAGGGTCGACCAATGGTGCGTTTTCGGCTCTGGAACCCTGGAAAGTAACCAGCTGGTATCAGTCTGGTGTGAGTCTGGGGACCGCCTCAAGGGTGAAAGTGGTGTCTACGGACGCCTCCACCACGGGGTGGGGAGCGCTGCTCGAGGGCAGACCGCTGGCTGGCCTATGGTCAGAGCGGGAGAAGCTCCTTCACATAAACTGCTTGGAAATGATAGCAGTCGACAAAGCGCTACGGCGCTTCCGTCCCCTGATAAATGGCCACCACGTCTTGGTCCGGTCGGACAACACGTCAGTGGTGGCGTACATAAATCGCCAGGGCGGCGTCGGGTCCACACGCCTTTGCAGGCTGACGGAACCCCTCTTGGTCTGGGCCCAGCGCAACCTCCTTTCTCTGAAAGCGGCGCATGTGCCTGGGCACCTGAATACGGGTCCAGACAAGCTGTCCAGAGACAACGTCCCGACAGGAGAATGGTCGCTGCATCCGCAGACGGTCCAGCTGCTGTGGGAAACGTTTGGCAGAGCGCAGGTGGACCTGTTCGCGTCCCGCGAGAACGCTCACTGCCCAGTATTCTTCTCGAAAAGCAGGGAGCCAATAGCCCATGCTTGGCCCAGCGGTCCCCTGTATGCTTTTCCCCCCGTCTCGCTCCTGCCTCAGGTGTTGGAGCGGATCAGGGAAAATGGATGCCCAGTGCTGCTTGTAGCTCCGCTCTGGACGAACCAGGCTTGGTTTCCGGTCCTGATGCGGCTGGCCAGCACTGCCCCGTGGCCTGTACCGTTGAGGAAAGATCTCCTCTCTCAGGCGGAGGGCTCGATTTGGCATCCTCGCCCGGATCTGTGGTCCCTGCACGCATGGGCCATCAACGGGTACCCGCTAGCCTCCCGGAAGGAGTGCTAAACACAATCGCGCAGACTAGAGCTCCGTCTACCAGACGGCTCTATGCCTCGAAATGGTCGGTGTTCTCTACTTGGTGTCGAGCCCGTGGCTTTTCACCTGTGGACTGCGGGGTTACGGAAGTGCTTGCCTTCCTTCAGGAGCTGATGGATAAGGGTAGGACCCCATCCACGCTCAAGGTTTATGTGGCGGCCATAGCAGCGTTTGCTAAACCGGTGTCTGGCCAGTCACTGGGGAAAAACGACTTAGTCGTGCGTTTCCTACGAGGAGCTCGGAGGTTAAAACCTCCCAGGCCCCCTTCAGTCCCGGCTTGGGACCTTTCCACGGTCTTGGAGGCCATGAAAGGCGCCCCGTTTGAGCCGATCCAGCTGTCGGACATGAAGCACCTGTCCCTTAAGACGGTGTTTCTATTGGCTCTCGCTTCAGTGAAGCGTGTAGGGGACTTACAGGCGCTTTCTGTAAGCGCGTCATGTCTGGAGTTTGGGCCTAACGACTCAAAGGTCGTACTCAAACCGAGGCACGGCTACGTGCCGAAATCCCTCAATACACCGTTTAGGGCCCAGGTAATTTCCCTGTCTGCCCTTCCGGTTCTCAATGAGGAGAGGGACGCGAGTCTCCTTTGCCCTGTCAGGGCGTTAAGGGCTTATGTGTCCCGCTCGGCTGGGTTCAGACAGACCGAGCAGCTTTTCGTGTTGTTTGGCGGCCGTTCTAAGGGACTTGCCGCTTCAAAACAGAGCCTATCCAGATGGATAGTGGATGCCATAGTGCTGGCTTACACTTCCAAGGGCCTGCAGTGCCCATTGGGTGTCAAAGCGCACTCCACGAGAGGCGTGGCCTCGTCGTGGGCATGGTATAGCGGGGTCTCCCTGCAGGATATCTGTACGGCTGCGGGCTGGGCCTCGCCGTCTACATTTATCAAGTACTATAACCTGGAGGTGCCCCGCCTTACAAGCTAAGCTTTTGGCGGTCTGAACTTCGGGTTTATCGGCCGCCATGCGGCTTATGTGTGGAGTGTTAGCCTGTGCATCGCTCAGTCCGATGCGGCAGCCCCATGAGTGTGGTACCCCTACGGGTCTGTTACCCCTACGGGACTTTTATGAAGGAGTGATGCTTCTAGCCTCTCCTCCTCTACTCTGTGTGAGTTGTGGTGATTGTGCACTAGATGCGCCCCGGGCTTGGCCCCGGGACTCTGGTGTTGGATCCCTGTCCGCACGGCGTGTTGCATGGTGTTCCCCATAGCGTAAGATATTACGCAGTACGAGAGATACTCTCGTAAGAGAACGTACTTGGTTACTAACGTAACCTCGGTTCTCTCTAGAGAGGGAACGAGTACTGCGTATCTTGCCGTGCTTGGAATACGCTCTGGTTCGCTTCGGCGTTGAAAAATCAGAGGAAATACAGCTATCGAGGGGTATTTATAGGGCGTGACCACGCCTCTACTGGCGGGACATGACGAAATGGGCGCGAAGCATCCCCATTCGTCATTACGTCACGCAGTGCCTCACTCGATAGGCTGCAGCTTTTCCAGCAAGGCAGCCAATGGGCGCGCGAGCTGTCTCGCCCTTGTCTGCTTGCTGCTGCAAAAGCGTTTTGCATATTTAAAATTAAGGATAATTTTTGGCTTCAATATCTCGAGGAAAAGAGTATTCCCCGTAGCGTAAGATATTACGCAGTACTCGTTCCCTCTCTAGAGAGAACCGAGGTTACGTTAGTAACCGAGTACGTTTTCAGGTCATGTCAGATTTCCCCTTTGATTTCCCCGGTTCAGGACCATGGACAGCACACGATATGCCTTGCCCACAATACAGTTCCATATTATGTCCCTTTTGCAAGCAGGTTGGACATTGTGATTTTTAAGTATTTTACTATAATAATGATATTTCTCAACTAACCTCCAATTCTTTGGCAGAAAACTGCAGCCTCTCCTTGGTCTGTGTTGCCATGCTGTTTCCTGAGAAAAGCATATGTGTACTGGACTGTAAAAGGAAGCGTTACCAATAATATTATAAAATTTGATATGAATATTTCCCCATTTCTGTCACAATAGACTGTGCAGTTAGTGTTACTACAGTAAATCCAGGGTAAATGATGGCGATTTGTAGATTTAAAAGCATTCTGACTGTATCATTGCGCACAGTGTTTCTCCAGTTTTTCATCTGCCTTTAAACTGGTTTAAAAACACCAAGACATTTGAATTCAAGCACTTCTCACTGGATCTCACAGCGCTGTTTAGTGGTCGCGTGATCGAGACGATCAGCGAGTAAACGCTGTTTGAACTTTGAGCCGAGCGGATAAATGGTCCGTGTGGAGCGGTTCAAATGAGTAGCGCTGTTTCGTTATGCTTTTGGTGCGTAAAAATGAAATAGAACATTTATTAAACTCTTGTTATCGTTTTATCGAGGAAAATTATGCCGCAGTAATTGTCGTTATCGTTTTATCGCCCAGCCCTAATGTGCGCAGATAAATAATTTATAATAAATACTGCAATATTACATAAAAAATAAGAATTTTCCATTTTGATTTCATGGTAACTTATTAAAAATATTAGGACTGCTTGCTTCAGGGAGCACTTCCTTTTTCAAATAGTATACGGATCGCTGGTTTTGGATATGTAGGCCTATCTTTTTTCAATGTGCTTTCATTGACAGTCATTTAATTAAATGCAATTTTTATGTCAAAACTCTTAATTAATATTTATAGTAGTAGTGCATTACTGTTTAAGACTAATTTAATATGTTTAACATAGTGAAATTTCTTTAAGCCAGGTATACCGTATTCATTCAAGCTACTTTAAAAGACTGGAATCATACTCTTCACAGACTGTGATGATGCGCTTCCACAGTTATCAACATCACAAATCTAGTGAAGTTTTCTTTGATCATTTAGCACTCCTTCGTGAGTGTTTCTAATGCAATGGCTGACGGCAAACATTCTGTCTTTTTGACGGCTGTAATCAGTCTCTCAATTCCTGGAATTACGTGGAAACACTATCATGGATTTTTTTTGTTTTTTTTTTATTGGACCAAATTGGAATACAACAATTAGGAGATGAGCACTAGGCTGCTGCAGGTTAGTAGGAAAAAATATTATTCAGAATGCAAATTTAGAAAAGAAAATATATTTAATTGCAGCAGGTTCAATATCATTCATGTTAACACAGAGCACAAGATTCACTGTTTTAATACACTCACAGCCTTAAAACATATAATAATCTCCATTCTCCTGAGTAACTGTCCGTGGTGTGTTGAACACTGCTATTGGAAACATCTGAGCCATAATTAGTTGAAAGCAGAAGTAGTTGTTGTGCAAGTAGTCCATTATATATTCTAAAGCCAAATAAAGTTTGAGGAACATAAATATTCGAGACATGATATCAAAAAAACATAACATTTCAAGTTTAATTAGAACCACTTGATCATCGTTAGTAATGTAAAAGCAGGCTTTTTAATAAATGCAGTCATTGTCTAAGGACCTGTAGGGGTTTCTGCAGCAGAAGAGAGTTTGTGAGTCTGGCAAGAGAGCGAGGATGTTTTTGCAAGAGAGGTAATCAGCGGACAGGTACACGTTCCACTTACATGACCTTGTGAGAAGCGAAGCCTCGGTGAGATCTGTTTTGAAGCCCCTACCCGATTCCCTCAGCTTTAATAAAACATGTGCGAGTACACAGCAAGGAAGCGCTTTGAGTCGCGGATACTGTAAAAACCTTGTCTGTCAGAGAGATAACAGGGTAGCTCTGGCGTAGTGCTAATTGGCCATTGCGTTCCTATATGCAAAGAATATTTATCACTTCTGACAGGGCTTGAGAGCATTTCTCTTTTTTCCACTTGAACAGTTTTGCCCTTTGCAAACTGTGAGATTTATCAGTGTATTTGAAGATGCACAGTGTGATAATGAGTTTTGGAAACATGAGAAAATGTTGGCCAGTGATCCTTTGGGGTAGGATGTTTAAAACTGCTTTACATGCACACACTGGTTGACACACACACACACACACACTCATTAGAGATAAAGGGGGACTCTGTGGGCCGTGTCTTTGCTGCCAGACCCCCCCTCAGCCAAAATGTTGTATTTGACCAAGCTATAAAATATTTCCCATGTGCTTTGCTCTGTTTAAAAGCAACATTATGCATAATTTCCATCCATGTCACTTTGGCGTTATTCTGCATCATATGAATAGGACAAGTGGATTGCCCATGAACAAAAAATCCAAAAATACACATATTTAATACACATATTTAAACATAACAACATTGGTTGCACTGTATGTTATTGATTCACTAAAAAGAATCAGCTCATAAGAGTTAAACATTTCAACTTGTTTGGAAATTGGACTACACTGTCATGGTCTATATGATTGATTCACAAAAAAGGGGGTCTTAAGAGTCATTCATTCAGGAATCTTTCTGCACTGATTGTGCTGTGTTTCTGAATCACGAAAAAGAACAGAATATAATATAAATAAATAAAATGATTTGTTACATTTATATGTAATGAAAGGGGGAATCTCCTCAAATAAATATAGTTCAAAATATTCATGCTTTCAGGAATCAGACTACACTGGTCTACACTGGTCACCCTGTATGTCATTTATATTTTTATGTTTTTTTTATTAACTAAAGATAAGTGGGTCTTAATAGAAACAGACTATACTGGATGTACAATAAGTTTATAAATCACTAAGAAGAACAGGTTCACAAAGAGTCATTATTTATTCATTGTTATTAATTCACTAAAATGAATCGGACTACATGGACATGCTGTATATGTTACTGATTCGCACCCAAAAATCAGTTAAAAAAATCTTTAATTCAGGAATCGGAGTACACTGCATGTTTCGTGCTGTAAACCGCATAAACAAAATGCAGTTATAACATTTTGATTAAACCTTATAGTAAAAAAAAAAATTTGGGGGGGGGGTATTTTTTAAAGATGCAACGATTCTGAATGAAAACTGACTGTTAGTCAGAATTGACTGTAAAAGTGCATTCACATCAGCTTTAAAACAGCCTGAGACAAAAGCACTAAAATAAAAAGGTAAATAATCCTGGGTAAATGTTTCCTTAAACTATAGATAATTAAATATTGCCAGTGTGGCACGATTCTCATCCTGGAGTATGACAATGACAAAGTCATCTCAATAAGATTTCAAAAATCAGAAAAGACTATCTTCTAAATGACAAGCAAGAGCTATTTCACACTGAACCACCCAAGACTTCTAACAATGGCTTATCCAGCCGTTCTCATTGGGTAAAATCTAATTAAACATGCTTCAAAGGACAAAATCCTGACTACCATGAAGCCGCCTGTGCACGTTGAAATGAAAAATGCTATTAGAGCACATGTTAGCTCTTATCAAAGAGTCAGAAAAGGTCATAATATGTTATGGTTTTCAAACTGAGATGTGAAAAGGGGCTAATTTGGAGGACACATGCACAGCTAGGGTCATATTTAATAAATGCGCTTCCTTGATTATTTCATATATGTGCTTTGCAAAATACCTTTATTAGAAGAATACATGTGCACTGACATTTGCAGATCCAAAAGCAGAAGCAACCTGACAGTATGTTGAGTAGAAACATCTAAATATGTATTTTCACTTGAATCTGGTTTGTCTCTGTTTAGCCAAGCATGCTGACCCTCACTGTTTCCCTCTATCTGTGCCGACAGCCATGGACTCCGCTTCTGCAAAAGGGAATCTGTGTTCTGACGCAGGCAAGACCTGCAACCCATGCCTGGATGCCACGAAGGCCTGCAACCTCAACGACACCTGCAAGAAACAACGCACTGCACTCATGGCCACCTGCAACCCTGCAACTCCCATTCATCAAACTCACGAAACCTGTAACCGAAAACGCTGCCACAGAGGTCTGCGGCAGTTCTTCGACCGCGTACAAACGGAATTCAGCTACCCGTTACTCTTCTGCTCCTGTCGGGATAAAGCGTGTGCTGAACGTCGCCGGCAAACCATCATGCCTGCGTGTTCATATGAAGAGAAGACAAAACCCAACTGCCTTGAGCTAAGGAGGACCTGCCGTTCAGATCCGCTCTGCAGGTAAGGTTATCCCGTCCGGGTCACGGCACCAGAAACAGAACAAATTTCACTAAGGCTTCAACCAAACTATTTTCATAATCGATTAAACGTTTGCATGCTCCATAAACTCTGAAGTTTTAAAGTCCCATTGAAATCAAAAATAGTTTTTTTGGCTTTATACTATTTTCTATATGGTAAATGAAAAATTGTGCATGATAGGGAATGATTCAGACAGTGTTATGCTTTCTATTGAGGTGAATCAAGTCTGGTGTTGCATTGTCACGTGAACCGCCACAGCACACACACAGTTTTCTTCGGTCCAGAGAAATGATAGCACAGAGCGGAACATATGCGTGAGACGACCCAGACCACAAAACGAATCTGCCCCATTTGAATTTTACACAAAATGCCTTATTTTAAAGCGACATTAAGGAGATGCCCCAACATAACTTCCACACTTTTTAAACTACACTTCCTCAGCATAATTATGTGCACTGTTTTGCTTTAGTGACAGTTACATATTAAATCTCAATGAGGAATCTAGACTGGCATAAGAGCTTTTGAGGAGCTCAAAGGCTCTGGACAAACTGTGATATAAACGAAAACGCTATTGGCTATTTTAAAAAAGAGGAGGAGCTGCTAGATATGTCCCGCCTGTCCTCCTGTTGCCCCCAACATGCAGAAACCCTGAGGTATTTTGTGAAAAGTGCAAAGACCTACTTATTGAGTAGCTGTTGAACGGACAGCATAAACCGAAAAGAGGTTGGATCAGTAGGTTATTCATATACTGAACACAGATTACAAACATTGGATCAGCAGGAGATCCATATGCTCAAAAACAATGTAGAGATTGAATCAGTAGGTGGTCAAAAAGCAATTCACTACAGATGTAACTGATATGTAATCTATATAGCCAAGGACACACAACCTATTAGAAGCATATTATTGACCCAAACACTCATGCTGACAGACAGCTCGTAGCAGCACTGCATTGACTATAACATTGGATCAGTATACAGTGTATCCAAGCATGCAATGTCTTGACCCTGTCTTATCACATAATGACTTAATGTCAGAAGAACAAAAATCATTGACCGATCACACAACCAGTGAACACTTGTAGTCTATTACTAACATTTAGAATAGATGTTTTATTGAGTGGGGAGTGTTAATTAACCTAGTATGGTGAATACGAGAAAATCGATTGGCTGTGTGTCAAATGAGCCTTTCTCTTTAAAGCCTGCACTCACCTCTCCCCAATTCATGCGTCTTTCATCAACGCTCACACGGGACTACAAGAGATTGCCTTAACACAAACCTGTCTTTGAAAGGCATTGAAAGAAAAAGCAACTCTAGAATCGTCTTGCTCATACTTTAAAAGAAGATAGGGGTCACAAACACTATTTAACTGAATTGCAAGACTGGAGATTGTATTAAATGAAATGCAACACTAGCCACATTTACATGGACACCTTTTGTTTCAATTGGAATGAAGACAAGCACACAAGAAGCAAGCACTTGTGGGACAACGCTGTCATGCACAGATGATGAGTCGAAAGAGAATTTACATTGAACCTACAGTCATTTATTATATTCAACAACAACATCAGCTTGTGTGTCATTCATCATTATGCCATTTCAACGTCATCGCACATGCACAAAACTTTCCAGTTTCGGTTTTCAATCTTACTGAAAGTCGAATGGTTTAGAAAAAGTTGATCTAACTTTATGAAGAGCTACCATTGCTTGAGTTATAACTTACATGAGGATATCAACTTGAAAGTAATGTTGATAACTGTATTTCGATAGTTTCATATAGATTTCTGTACATTATCAAACAGGATGGAATGTTTTGAGTGACACACCAAATCTAAAACTAATTTTACAAAATAGTATCAAATCCCCATTTCAAACTTTAAAACCATTCCAGAGTACTCCAGTCAATCATCATCACAGCCAAACGTAAACAGAACAAGATTGCTCTATGACTCACCCACACAACTTCACCATATTGGAAATTACATCAAATGGCACATGCAATCAGAGGTGTTTGCGAATTTACAAGCTGGATATTCAATAAATCTAAGGACGTGGATATTAAATGTTAAAAAATAAAATTGTTTCCCCAACAGACATGATGTCCCTTCCTGGGTGAGGATGTCATTGGGAAACTTGATTTCAGTTAAAGGGATATTACAAATAAACTAACAGGATGAAAAGTGATATTGAATAGACCCCTTTTGCGCCGACGTCACAGTTACGTCACGGCGCTAGCTGGAGGCAAAACAAACGGACAACTGGAGGCGGCTAATACAAACCAGCACAGATTCAGCTAGATAATAAGGAGCTTAAATTATTATTATTATTATTATTAAATGTCATCTTGATGTGTTGTTGGGCGCAAGTATCAATGAAAAATGAATATGCTGGATCTAGAATTTTTATTTCTAGAAAAATATTCACATCATTAACATTGCACTGTAATGCCACTCTTTACATTGTCGTCTTCTCGGCGCTGGCTCGGCAGAACTGCGCATCGTACACACAAGTCTTGTACATGACCATTCAGCACATAGTTATAGGCATCTAAAGATGTATATGCCCTCAGTTTCTCTTTACGCTCGGTTTCTCTATCGGATAGGTGTAGAAGTCAGGCCACTCAACCGGAGGTAGGATTAACGTTAATCCTGTCAGATCGTCCATGCATTGAGTGAGCGTGTACGGGTCAGCTGTAAAACGTTTTTACGTCTGGTTCCGTCCGTTAAAATTAACTTTTGCAAATAGCAATCGCGGTCCTGGACACTGAGTGACCTTGCACATTAAGATAAAAGATTACATTAAGATTTTCTCCAGTCATTGTTAAAAAACAAGCTAACAAAACTTGCAAACTAACGTTAGGGAAGCGGCCAGAGGGATCGTTCTGCCTCCACCTAAGCTCCGCCCACAAAAAAAGTCACCATGTTTACCAACTGAAAAGGGGTCTATACATCACCTATTAAACAATTTTGTACAAAAAAATATAAAACTCTGGTATTGTTCATTTGGGAGTCACACTCGTGTTGTTCGCTGTCAAAAGTGACCAAACACCATGTATTTTTTTTTCAGTGTAATAATATTCTTGTGTAATGCTGTGTTGTAATCACCAGATTCCTGTATAGCTCCATATAAAAACACTTATACATTATCCAGTTGTTTTAAGACCTAAATAGACATACATTTTGTGGATTTAGACATTATCAAAGACTACTTTTTGTCACGGTTTAGATTTTTTTTTTTTTGTGAAATGTTGATTTGAAGTGTCAGTTTTTGCATTAATTTTACTGAACACAGAGAAATACATTTGTGTGTGTGTGTGTGTGTGTGTGTGTGTGTGTGTGTGTGTGTGTGTGTGTGTGTGTGTGTGTGTGTTGTGAGTGAGTGAGTGAGTGAGTGAGTGTGTGTGTGTGTGTGTGGTGAGTGAGTGAGTGAGTGAGTGAGTGAGTGAGTGAGTGAGTGAGTGAGTGAGTGAGTGAGTGAGTGAGTGAGTGAGTGAGTGAGTGAGTGAGTGTGTGTGTGTGTGTGTGTGAGTGAGTGAGTGAGTGAGTGAGTGAGTGAGTGAGTGAGTGAGTGAGTGAGTGAGTGAGTGAGTGAGTGGGTGTGTCTGTTTTGTACTCTTGATATTTTAGAGAGTCACTTTTTTTCTTCATTGTGGCTGATTTGTAGTTGGTAAAAATCTCTGTATTTTCATATTTTTGTGTATTTCCCATTCATTTTCAATCAATCAATCAATCAATCAATCAATCAATCAATCAATCAATCAATCAAGTTTCATTTCGTTCCGATGAATACATATTTTATTATTAAAGCTTGTTCAAAACTTAGTTTGTCTAAAGCGTTAAAAATGCATTATTTCATATTTCAGACTTTACAGGGTTAAATAACTTATATTATATTGTATTACAATAAAATTCATATAAAAGTATAATAATATTTAAAAAAATGTAATATTTATCAACTTTTTAAAGACATGCTTTTAAAGAAATGTTCTGCATTATAGGAATAACCAATATATAAAACAAACCAACAGAAAACAACAGGGTGAGGGAAATGTGTGCCAGCATGACATTTTATCCATCCTGAATTTAACAAGCTTGCTGCATCCTTAACTCCAGCTCTTATTACACGAATGGCCACTGGGCTCTAGACCCTTTGTCCTCAAACACTGTATGATTTGTGAACTGAGAGAAAAGTGAGGACCCCCGCCAGGCCAACCTGAGGTCTTTGGCTGCCCTTTCTATCTGTCATAGCCTCCAGAAATCACCTTGCCTTTCCCATAGCAGGAGACTGGAGGACATCCAACAACAGAACTGACTCAGTGAAGTGGCCAGGCTGAGAGATACAGTAAACAGAAACACTCATGTATTGTTATCCCTGACTTGAATAACTTTCCGAGACCCTGCCATTCATTTTGTCCCATGTAAAGGGCATTTAGTTTGTAATCTTAAAGAGGACATGGGCTTTATCTGTCTGTCTGTCCGTCCGTCCGTCCGTCCGTCCGTCCATCCATCCATCCATCCATCCATCCATCCATCCATCCATCCATCCATCCATCCATCCATCCATCCATTCATCCATTCATCCATCCATCCATCCATCCATCCATCATCTACCTACCAACCTTTTTGCTTACTTACCAAAATATAGTTTGGTTTCGAATCAGAATACTATTTTACAAGAAAGACATTGTTTGTTGTCCTCTTTATATAATTTTAAGGTAACACTTTATTTTGCAGTTTCCTTGTAACACATGTTACATAGTTACTGTAGTAAGTAGGATATTATATCCAATAATGTATAATTTTTGCTGGGTCTCAGAAGGATAAAATATCCTTATTTTCACAAGTAAATGTGAAGAAGAACAATCATTTGATTTTGCTAGATATATCTACTATATATGTAATCTAGCAAAAGATGATACCATTATTGATACCATAAATTAACAGTATTTACAAAAAAATTATATTTATTTGAATGTTTAATGGTGCATTCTAATACATTTCAAATACTTCTTTGATGCTTTCTTGATGCCATACCTGAACACAAATAAGATTTATCTGAGCTTTTGACAGTGTCCAAAACCATTTTGAATAAGCTACCATACATATGAAGCTTTAGCTTAAGCTTAAATGTTGAAAAAGCCAGTCGTAGACTCTTATTTTAGTCAGGTGGCATGGATATTAGATTCAGTGTGCCTGCAGGAGTTGTGTAAATGATTCATGGACTTATTGCTTAGACTTCATGGTCATGGTCCTGAATCCCGCTGGACCTCCGGACTTCTTAGAAGATGCTAATTTAACCACACAAGCGTAAAAATATGCACAAGCAGGAAGTAAATCCCATTAAAAGTAGGTACAAAGTTTAGAGTTTAAATACCAGTCATAATTCTACTCTTACATTTAACTTTTTATTTTAACATTTTATTGCCATGTAACCCCATCAAGAATGTGTATTATTGATCAGTGTCATGGAATAATTAAGTCACACTTTTTATGACAGTGATTCATAGATTTGGGTTGGTATAGTTCGATTACTCCCCCCTCCCCTTGCCCTCACTGGATTGTGTTCACATTATATTATTTGGGTCTGAATAGTGGAGCGTTTGCATCATCACAGGAGAAGGTGGCAAAGTGCAAACGGTTGCTCACCTCACTTTTATATTTTTGTTTTTGGTCCTATGATTTTGTTATCTAAGCATCGGCAAATAACTGCATCTACTGTAAATGTGCTGCAAATGCTCTAAAGAACATAGGAGTCCATTTCAGCTGAAGGCAAACATAAATTAGATATACACACAGTTTTGTCTAATCTTCCACATTCAATAACAGCAGCGAATCATACAAGTTTATATCAGCAACAAACCGTACCAGACCCAGACCCCCCTTTTTATGCAGACTCGGGTACGGTTCACGAGTGCGCACCCAAGTCCCGAAAACAGCGTCTGACGTCAATCAAACCCGGGTGCACACCAAAAGTGCTAGTGTGTAAGTGTGTTTACACTTGGCAGGTGTGGTTTGAATAAAACGAATGATGGAGTGAACGCTAAGTGAACTAGGACTAAATGTATCATTTTCTTTGGTCTGAACCAAAAGAACTGAACTACAAGTGTGAACACACCCTTAATGGTGTGTCAGAAAAATGTCAGAAAAGACATGCTAAAGTTGAAGTGCACTGAACAGCTGAAGAACCATGAACAAATGAAGTGTGAAGAGACACGCCTTAAAATTCCATTCCTGAAATATTTGGCCTTGATACTTTGCTTGTCTGAATGTGCGCTGTTAATTATTTGTGGATATCCATGCTGGACTGAGGCCAGAGTATGAAGAGGACTGGAACCCTAACCATCTGTTCCTAAATCATCAGTGATAAAAACTCCAATTAGGAAATGACTGGGCAACAATGATATGCTGCTGAATAGGGGTGTAACGGTTCACACAATTCACGGTTCGGTTCGATACGATACACTTGTTTCACGGTTCGGTTCGGTACGTTATCGATACAGCAAAAATAAAGAAATGCCAGATAACTTTCCTTGATTTCTTTTTTTTTATTATATTTTTTAGGGCTGTTTTCGACTAAGGATTTTCATAGTCGAATCTGATTCGTTAGATTTTGCCATAGTCGACTGATAGTCGAACCTTTTTTTTTTTTTTTTTTTTTTTTAGATGGCAGCTAGATTTTTTCCATTTCAAACAAAAGAGCTCAAAAAAATTAAAAGAAAAACATGGTGTGTAACAAATACCTTTTATTAATTTAAAGCCAGATGAACAAAACATATCACACATAGGGTCACCAGACGTCCCGTTTTTCCCGGGACATATTTCAACTCTAATTTTAGTGTCCCGACTTAGGCTATTATGAAAAAAATCATGATTTGTCCCGTATTACATCGTTAACATATATGTATTTTTATATATTATAGGTTTCGTTGAATACGCGCAAGACAGAGGGAGGGAGAGAGCGCGAGAGACCTTGCGTGTGTGTGCTAGAGTCCGCATTAATTACACGCGCGCAGGACAGAGGGAGAACGTGAGAGACCTTGCGTGTGTGTGCTAGTGTAGGCTACTCATTAATACGCACGCGTCTTCCCCAAAATTATAATTATAATAATAATATAGGGTTTATGTCTGTATTGACAAAAGAGTGGTAGAACTGTTTGTTTGTTTTTCTTATTTGTAAAGTTAACAAGCCTTACCCGTTTCAAATGAGCCATGCTGGTTGTCGTCGTGTGATATGAAAGAAGCTGCTGGCACAACTTGCAATTAACTTTCTTTGGGTCATCTTTAACCTTCTCGAAATACTCCCACACTTTTGATGATTTTTTTAGAAGCCATTGTGAGTCAATAAATCCGTAAATGCTAACAAATGTGGTCCAGACGTTACAGGCATGTAGTGCTGCTGCTCATTCGCTGCATACCGCGCGCCTATTTTGAAATAACGAACTTGAGCGCGCAAAAGACGCGATATGTGAACAGACCCCCTACTATTCGACTATGAGGTTCATAGTCGAATCAGACCTCTCCGAATCGAATCGTCGAATCCTCGACTATTAGAAGTCAGCCCTAATATTTTTATTAAAACTAACATCATAAAGTATGATATTTTTTTTTACTTTGAGCAATGATGGAGCTACAGCATACTTGACTTTTCTTAAAAGCATATAAAACAAAGCAGCTCCTTGGACAAAATGAAATGTTATATTATAGTAGTTATAAACAAAGGTTTATTTTAGGTCAGATTAACATTTGAGGGCAGCAATTGTATTCATATTGTCAAAATAAAACCAACGTAATGTTACTTGAAAGCCTTGTAGCCTACTATTCCTGCCAAACTTCCATGGTTACAGTTAGTGTTACTACAGTAAATCCGTGGTGAATGTTGCTAATCTGTGGACACTGAATAGTTCATTCATAGCACTATGTTTCTTCCTGGTTTCCATGTCAGCGCTGTTTGATCCGTTAATAATAGATAAATGTGAATGTTTCTCACTAGATCTCGCAGCGATTCTATTACTTCAATAGCGAATTCAAATGCTTTCTTTACTGGATGTCTGAGCGCTGTGTAGTAACAGTGCTGCTTAATCAAGATCGGCTCGCGCTGCATTGGTCCAAACTGATAAACAGTCCGTCAAACACATAATAACGAGTAGCTCAGTTTCGTTCCGCTTACATTACATTTGCCATTTGATGTTTGGTAATGTTGTGGTCGCGCCAGCATCTCGAGTGCTCAACGCGCCTACATTTGAAATAACGAAATTTTGGTCGGCAGGAAAAATGGTCCGGTTTGAAAATGCGTACCGAAAACCGAACCGAATGCCTCTTATACGGTTCAATACGAATACGTGTATCTTTACACCCTACTGCTGAAGAATTAAACAAAATTTCCATCTTAAAGGTACACTCAGTAATTTTGTGAAATTTAAAAAAGTTTTGCTCTTAAAAATAATCAATGAAAGAATATAAATGTACTCTTACACTCTCAGACATATTAGTCTTCTAAAAAAGCTGATTCTGCATGGAGCAGGTCACCCACTTATTAGGCTCCGCCATGTCTACGTCATTTCATCAGCCTTGCAATGGACTAAGTTACTATTATACTAATAACAACAAAAATAATACTTTACTTTATATACTGTCGTTTTTAGCCAGTGCAGAGAGAACCAAGTCTAAACAAAGCAAAAATAATTCATTATGTTGTTTATGCATTATACATTATGTTGTTCAGCGTGATGGTTTGGGTCAGCATATATGCAATCCACCAGACAGTTGAGACAGAATAAATAACAAAACTAACAGCTTTGTAGCAAGGCACCAGTGATTAGTAAAAAAAAAAAACGTCATCATCCAGGCCACTAGGTGCCAATATAAAGACCAAAATCACTGGGCAATGCAGGTGTCATGACAAATCAGGTCTAATACTAATACATTAATGGTCATTATAACATAGTTCAAATAGCATTTATAATGACATGATTTTGTAGGAATTGTAATCAGGCGCTAAAGAGAGTACATATTAAAAGTAATTTGAGCCAATGGGATCGCTTGGGGTCCTAACAGAGACCCGATTTCGAGGGAGGACCTGATTCGTCACCACACCAGCAGACGAAAATGCAGTTGAGTTACTTTTTACTTAAGACAAACAAAAGTAGCTAAACAACATTGAAGCAATTTAAAGTCAATGTCTTTTAAATATAAAAAAAATATCAGATTATATATGTTTTGAAAAAGCAATCTCACTTTAACACAATCTCACAAAATCCCATTTACATGAATGTTTGGTGAGATAAACAGTTGAATTTGAATGGATGGCTATTTATGTACTTTTCCAGACCATTATGAACATTTGTGTGCTGTTAATGCAACAGATTCTATAGTTTGTTTAATTAAATTAAAATTGTATTAATATTGTGTCAGAACCTCTAGTAAATGTGTAATTTAATTTTGTTTTCTGTTCAGAATCGTGGAGAATCATAATCTCTATTTGAAGCAAAAAAAAAATTAAAATCGTGATTTTCAGTTAACCAAAATCGTGCAGCTCCAGAATAAAGCATTCAGTTGATAGATTCAGCTGACTAAACCGTTTTGACAATCAGTAGTTGAAAGAGAAATTAAAAACCAAACCCGGTAATTATTTTTCTGTAACCCTTGTTCATCATCTGCAAGTCACCACAGCTTTCACTAACTCTAGTTAGAGAATGATTGGATGATTTCTGCGCAGGATGTTTGGCAACGAGAGAGTGACATCCGTTTAGAGATGTCCCTGAATGACATAGCGGGCTGATGATGTCTCCTGAGGCCAGCGGGTAACGTTAATGCTGATGATGAAGGTTTAACACTCCAGCCCTGCAAACCTGTTACCTGGGGCATTCATTTACACATATCTATTCTGCTTCCTTGAGCCAGCCAGAATGTAATTAACAATGTAAATCATCAGCTCCACTGAGGGATTCGTTCATTTAGGCAAGCAACGTTATTATGTTCCTGGTTTAATAGAAAAGCAGGGCAGTCCGTGTTCATCTTTTCTGGTTTGCCATTCAAAAAAACTCACCATATAACCTCATTTTGTCATCTAAAAATATACTTCATGTATCAACCAAAATTTTGGTTGTAATAATTTTTTAATGTTAAAATGTTCTTCTATCCCAGCCATTTGTGGGGGGAAAAACACAAGTAATCAGTAAATTGATTCCCACAAATAAATAAATTCATGTGCTTTTAACATTGCTCTCTTTGAGTTTGAGCCAGCCACAGCTCAACCAATAGTATGAGTTTGGGGGCGGGGTTATCTTTTTGGGTGACCAATAGCAGATGGGGGAGTGTTTTTTGGGAACATGTCTGACAACAATCATTGTTTTACTTTTGGTGGTTTACAAATGGCACACTCCACCTTTAACTGGTTTTATTCAAATCAAGGAAATTATTGTTAATAAATATCCCTAATACATTGGATTCCAGGACTGAAAATATTTAATGACGGGCATGCACTGTGCGATTTCAGCAAGGTACCTACTCACACTGAACGAGTAGAGATGTAAAGCTAAAGCTCATGGATTTATGTTTTCACACTATACGGTCCAATCATAGAGGCGACTTGACTGCTCACACTGTACGTGTGAAATATGCGTGAGAAACCCCCGTGTCAGGTTGCGCCAATAGACCATGATATCGTGTATCCAGAGATATTGTCAAAAATAATTAGATTTCATAACCAACGCGCAGTGAGGATAAAATATTACATAGAAGCTTAGGCTACTCCTCCTCATTGAAAATTGTCTAAAAACATTAAGGTCGATTACAATGAATTAGGCCTATAATTACAATTATTAACAGTCTATAGACTAATATTTCCGAACAGTCTGCAATAATTAGTCAAAACAGCTTTATTTCAAAAACAGTTTGTTTAGCATGGACATTGTTTAACAAATTAATAAAAGAGGCATGGTACATCGCAGGAGAAGACGTGGGTAATATATTTTTATCCATTTTGCAACACGAACTGGAGGTAAGCAACCGTAATTTTTAGCTAGTTTGATATCTACCGAACTTAAAGATCTCCCTCTTTTCATTTTCTTTATTGCTGCAAATGAGATGGTTACACTTCTGGTTTCGCGCAGGCGCAGTGAGGGAAAAAACACTGAGTTTAGGGCAAACTGTTTGTAGCTTTGCTTCAACTGTGCAATATAGTCACAAGGAGCGATCAAAATTTGTGACATGCCAGAAATTCATCCAATTGCCTTTCTGGAGAGGATAATCGCCTCTCATTTCCCCCTGTACACTTCACGAACACGGCACGACCCGAAAAAGAGTCGCACGAGTCAGAATTCGGCTCAAAATCGGACGAAAATCGCACAGTGTTTTCCCGCCTTTAGGGTCAGATGCAGTAGAAATAGCTCCTTAAAGATGAACTGAACTGAAATTTGAAAAAAGGTGATATAACAGATGTATTTTATTTATTATCATTGGTACAATTATTGAAATGGCAGAATTTGTTAAAAGGATAAAACTGTACGTTGAAAATGTTATTTTTGTTACACGGGCGCCGCCATTTTGGATTTCAACATTTGGTTACGTCACTGGCATGGTAGACTACTCCGTTGCCAACCAAATCTGCGCGCACGGCAGAGAGGAGGAGAGCGAGAGACCTTGCGTGTGTGTGCAAATGTGTGTGTGTGGCTCATAAAACGCATGTTAAGACACCCCCCAACCCAACAAAAAGAGATACCTCCCTGAAATGACTTCTTGCAGGTTGGGATGTCTGCAGGCTGGATGTAACGTCACATACACAAAACATGTTCATATTTACTAACACGTACATAGCGTTCAACAAAACGGAGACTGACACACTCGCCATTAATTGAAATTGAGCCACAAAACCAAGCTAGATACGAAACATCCAACCTAGGGAGAAAGGGCTAGCAGCTAAAAACGTTGGAAGAACTTTTGTCAAACTACACAATCTAGCCATTACTCAGTCCGACCATATTACACTGTATAAATAAATGACTCCGACGATATCACAGATCGATAATACATTTACATTTATGAGCTGCTAACTAAACCACTGCAGGTCTGTAAATCTCTACTCACCCTGAAGATAGCTGATGTTCATCGACTCAGGCACATTGTTGATGCAGAGGGGAGTTCACGCAGACATGCCAACCCTCCCGATTTTTCCGGGAGACTCACGAATTTCAAAGCCCCTCCCGAAAATCTCACGGACCGACCTTTCTCCCGAATTTCTCCCGATTTCCGAGTGCGGGTGCGAGAGTGACACCCAGCCGACAGGGTGTCATTGGTTGTTGCGTTAAATCTTACCCAGAAACAATAGTGCTATTTTCTGATTGGCTTAACAACACCAGACGAACAACACCAGACGAACAACACCATAGGAGACGCGCTTGATTCCTGCCGGTTCCAGTGAGAGCGGCGCGGCCAGAGTTTTGGGCGCTGCGGCATAAATATATTACAAATAGTTTTTCAGCGTGAGAAGTACAATGTGTGGCAAGAGAGCGTGACAAAAGTTATACCGAAATGAGTGACTGTCACGCTCAATGCGTGACACTTGAGAGCCCTGACTGATGTGTGATGAAAGCACAAGCAGAAATATGGAAGTAAAATAATGACAAATGTTTTT
Organism: Chrosomus eos; assembly: GCA_036326025.1. Taxonomy (NCBI): domain Eukaryota; kingdom Metazoa; phylum Chordata; class Actinopteri; order Cypriniformes; family Leuciscidae; genus Chrosomus; species Chrosomus eos. Next base: position 11,349,110 of record CM070841.1, on the reverse strand, counting down.
GAAACAAAAAGCCTGTTGAATTGTACTACTTGAAAAAAATATGCATTGCATTAACCCTGCTTGTATTTTAATGCATTGTATTTTTAGGGCTTGCATTTTTATGGGCTGAAATTTAGCATGGTTGAATATTTAGGCTGTGAATATTTCAATTCAAAACATTTCAAACACATTTTCATTAGTAAAATTTCGATAATCCATTTTCACCTTTCGTATTTCACTTCCAAAATAGTCAAACTGATTAAAAATACAACCTATAATATTCAACAGGCGGTTTTCGGTCCATTTTATTTCGCTTTCAAATTCGCTTCCACAAATTCAGTGGTTCAAATTCGACAGTAAATTCAACGTTGACATCCAGCAACTGCAGGAAAAGCAGTAGATTACCGAGCATAATCTCCATCTGCTGTTAGTCGACCTCACCAGCTGGGGGTGCAAGCGCGTGTTGTTGACAAAGATAGAGCAGTTAGATCCATGAGTTAGATCAAGCCATTCATTCATAAAACTAATTTACAACAATGTAAGTGTTTCTGTGATTATTATGACGTCTGTTTTATGTGAAATTCAGTGTCTTCACGATTACTTTTCCTGTGTAGCCTATATGCATCTTTCTCTACCGTGAACGAGATTATAATGTTATTCCCCCGACGCAGATGTACAGGTCCAAGTTATTACATTTGAGTTTGACATATTTCTATTGGTTGTTTAGTTTCGGCGATGTGCTGCATGCATAGGTTTTCCCTCAATACGTCAGGATTCCCATGCTGGACATATAAAACGCTTAACCTAGCTTAATGGACTATACAGTGATATAAAAGACCAAACTCGCAGGCAAGCAGAAGGACTCAGAATATGAACTTAACGCGCTAAGTTTAATGCTCAGCATTTCCCAGTGATACTGGCATAGTTGGCTTGACATTCGCACATTTAGGGACCGTCTCTAAAGTTACATACGACATTGGTATACACCTTTCTAACTTCAATAGCATTTGAAGAGAACGACTTACAGTCATAAAACCAACTGTAAAGTGTGCATGTAGGTGTCAGGCATAGCTAATGCGCAATGTATTCAAATAAATAGAAGTTTGCTATTGAAGTTAGAAATGTTTAGGCCTAATAGGACTACCAATGTTACTTTAGAGACGGTCCCTAAATGTGCGAATGTCAAGACACTTTTACGTTTAGTCATTTATTTAGCATACCTTTTTATCCAAAGCGATTTACACTTAAACTAACAATATAGAACAACACTATGAAAGTGCTATGACCCTTCCCAGTTTAATTTAATGCAGTAGCCTACATGTATGTTGGCATACTTCCTCAATAATGTGCAAGTTTGGTCTTTTATATCACTGTATTAGTCCATTAAACTACGTTAAGCGTTTATGTGCAGCAGGGGAATCCCGACGTATTGAGGGAAACCCTAGTAGCCTAATGCATAAATCATAAATCACAATCGCCGCAACTAAACAACCAATAGAAATATATGTCAAACTCAAATGTAACATTGGACCTGTACATCCGCATTGGTGATCTCGTTCACGGTAGAGAAAGATGCATATAGGCTACACAGGAAAAGTAATCGTGAAGACACTGAATTTCACATAAAACAGACGTCATAATAATCACAGAAACACTTACATTGTTGTAAATTAGTTTTTATGAATGAATGGCTTGATCTAACTGCTCTATCTTTGTCAACAACACGCGCTTGCACCCCCAGCTGGTGAGGTCGACTAACAGCAGATGGAGATTATGCTCGGTAATCTACTGCTTTTCCTGCAGTTCCTGGATGTCAACGTTGAATTTACTGTCGAATTTGAACCACTGAATTTGTGGAAGCGAATTTGCAAAGCGAAATAAAATGGACCGAAAACCGCCTGTTGAATATCATAGGTTGTATTTTTAATCAGTTTGAATATTTTGGAAGTGGAATATGAAAGGTGAATATAGATTATTGAAAATGTACTAATGAAAATGTGTTTGAAATGTTTTGAATTGAAATATTCACAGCTTAAATATTCAACCATGCTAAATTTCAGCCCATAAAAATGCAAGCCCTAAAAATACAATGCATTAAAATACAAGCAGGGTTAATGCAATGCATATTTTTTTCAAGTAGTACAATTCAACAGGCTTTTTGTTTCAAAAACATTTGTCATTATTTTACTTCCATACAGAAACATAGATAAAGTATGTATTTTGTATTTACACTTCTCTTGTAAGTAGGCTAATTTGTGGCTGCTGTCAGTGGAAATTGCTCTCTATTATACAATATATATATATATATATATACCAAAAAAATTGTGTTTGTGATATATGATTCCCCCCCCCCCCCCTCCCCTCCTTTAATATCTCCCGAATTCTGAGGTCTCAAGGTTGGCAAGTTTGAGTTCACCTCGTTCCATAGTAAGAGGTTTCTGTGCAGTATCCGTCCGTGGCCCGTGCAGTATTTTGTTTTAACATTTTGCGTGCAACTAACTTAACCCTTTGATGCACAACATGGGTCTAAAAAGACCCGACTTAGTTTTCATTTTCTATATCTTTGCAAGAAATTAATTTCATAATTCAGTATTCCAGGTATTCTTCAATTAACTTGTTTTAGATCATTAAAAATCCTAATTGAAATTTTTCATTTCTTACTTTTCGAATAAAAATCGCTTTTGTATCGCAACCCTTCTAATGCGCAACATGGGTCTAAAAAGACCCGTATTCATTTCCTATGTTATTTCATGCATGGCTGAGTGTTTCTTTGCTGAATCTTTAAAATATATCTATTTTATCATTTTTTATTCCAGGTATTCATTAAATATCTTGTTTTTGATTTCCACAAATCATTGTTTCCTTTCTTACTTTATAAACAAACACAGTTTTTGTATTTCTTCATTTTTTTTTGTTTTACATACATGGGTCTGAAAAGACCCGTATTTATTTCCTATGTTATTTCAGTGATGGCTGAGTGTTTATTTGCTGAATCTTTAAAAGACATGTTTTTTTGGTAACACTTTATTTTGATGGTCTCTTTTGAATATTCTGTTGATTGTAACTTTGCAACTACATGTCAACTAACTCTCATTACATGACTATAAGTATCTATGCAACTAAATGTCAACTTATTCTAACCCTAACCCTACCAGTCTATTAATACTCTACTGAGAGTTAGGAGACATGTAGGTGCACCGTTACTTATAGTCAACAGAATGTGTTAAAGGGACCATCAAAATAAAGTGAAACCGTTTTTTATTTTTATTTTTTTTTTCATTCCAGGTTTTCATTAAATATTTTGTTTTTGATTTCCACAAATCATTATGTTAATGTTTCCTTTCTTTCTTTATAAAAAAACACCGTTGTTGTTTTTTTTTATTTCTACATCAATTTTACATACATGGGTCAAAAATGACCCATATAGAAACCTTTGATATTTGCACATTGTTGCAAGTAGGAACATTTACTGCAGAATACTATTCAACATGCCACACATTTCACAACTCAACACGGCTGCTTTTGTATATTTGACGCAAGTCTTATTTTATTTTAACCACAGAAAATATTTGATATTTTGTAAAAGATAGACATAATATTTGAATATTAGGCTATGGTTACCTTGACCTTGTAATCCTAGAGAGAAATTACTTGTGAGAAGGAGAAACATGTCCAACACTATTAGCTAAAGCTAGCTGGTGACATATTCTAGCTAGCTAATGTTAGCTAAAAAAAGATTGTATTTTAAAGCTTATTTACATGTAGAAGGCCTAACAGTACAGATGCCGCTGTACCAGTGTGATTTTATTTTGATTTTTGTATTTTCTTTTATTTGATCACATTCACCACAATTCAATTCAATACAGTTACAATTTCAGTGTTATCAGTTATCTGTGATGATATGTGAATGCTATGTGAGACAAAGTGGCAAATAAACATTTCAAGTGTTTGTCTAAATGACTGCTAAAATGATTAATTTGACAAAATGTTGTCTTTATTATTTTGTTGTATCATGCTTGATAAGTAAATTCTATATAGTAACACACAACCTAGAAATAAATAAAATAATATTTTTTTTTAAATTGAAAACAAGAAATTTTTAATATTTATAATCATGGAATTTATAGATCATGGAATATTAAATGCTTAAATAAATTGATCTCAAAAGAAAAAAAAACAAGATATTTAATGAATACCTGGAATAACAAATGATAAAATAGATATATTTTAAAGATTCAGCAAAGAAACACTCAGCCATGCATAAAATAACATAGAAAATGAATATGGGTCTTTTTAGACCCATGTACAGTATGTAAAAAAAATGTAGAAATACAAAAACTGTGTTTGTTTATAAAGTAAGAAAGAAAACATAAACATAATGATTTGTGGAAATCAAAAACAAGATATTTAATGAATACCTGGAATAACAAATGATAAAATAGATATATTTTAAAGATTCAGCAAAGAAACACTCAGCCATGCATGAAATAACATAGGAAATGAATACGGGTCTTTTTAGACCCATGTTGTGCATTAGAAGGGGTTTCCATAGCTTGCGCATCAAAGGGTTAACAAGCGATCCCATTGGATGAATTCGTCCAATCGTCCAATTTCCATTTATCTGCCTCGATTCTCCAAAACGCACAGCACAGTACCTGAACCATGTTTTTGTATTTTCTCTAAATGCACATGACATATATAAGCGGTCTCTATTTCCTAAAATGCATAAACTGATCATCCATGTGGTGGTGGTAGTCAGAAACTACTGGACTGTCCCTCACAGATTTAAATGCGTAACCCATGCAGTTAAAAGTGCTCATTTTCGTCTGTGTTTATTGGACGTACAGCTGTTGCCTATGCAACTTTGCGTGTCCTACCATGCCAGTGACGTCATCGAATCTGCCAGCGTAACAAGCGCAATTTTTCTTTTGCTTAAAAAAAGCTAAATTGATATTTGTAATTAAAAATTTTAGTGCCATTTACTTTCAATTGTCATAAACAAAACGGTATCAACGTAAATTTGTTCAGTTCAGTTCATCTTTAAGGTAAAAACTGCACATTCACTTTTTTCAAGTGTATTTTCTGTCAAGTCTACAAACTTCACATATCCGCTTCTGGACATGGCCGTCTAAGTTCAAGGGGTTGAATCATGATGGTAGACTGATAGAATATTCATGATCTCTGCATAGAACTTGAAGTAAGTGAGGTAACATGCTGAATTCACATGAAACTTTTCTTCAGTGGCCTTAAAATTACTTAAACGGATAAGATTGTGGCAAGATAAAAAAAAAAATATATATATATATATATATATATATATATATATATATATATATATATATATATATATATATATATATATATATATATATATTTGTGTGTGGGTGTTTAAAAAGAAAACAGAAAAGAAAAAAACTTTCAAACTTATCAAAAACTATTTTTTATAGATTTATTATAGTCAGTACAATTTTTTTTATGTTTTTGAAATAAGTCTCTTATGTTCACCAAGGTGAAGTATTTTTTGTGGATATTGTGACATTTTTTCAGAATTATTTGATGAATAGAAAGTTCAAAAGTACTGCATTTATTTGAAATACAAATTGTTTTTAACATGTATATATATATATATATATATATATATACATATATATATATATATATATATATATATATATATATATATATATTAGGGCTGTCAGTTAAACGCGTTATTAACGGCGTTAACGCAAACCCATTTTAACGGCGTCATTTTTTTTTATCGCGCGATTAACTGTCTTAATGCAAACTTTGTAGTTTTCTTTCACATGCTTTTGCAACAGGACGCGGCATGCGCTATGAAACCCATTCATTTCAATGGCTTGCGCCGCGCGAGTGCTTCGTCGACCAAAGTGCAAGTGGATCTAGACCGTAAACAAAACAACAAGCACGCCGCACACACTCGTTTGGGCTTGCGAGCCGGCCAAATAGTTAACCTTTTGAGTGGATGATGAGCGCGAGACGCCGAAATGGATGCCAGTTTGACTAGTGTGAGTGCTCCGAACCGTGCCGGGCGCGGCTCGTTTAGCCGGCCTGGCCCGCTTGAAAGAGGTGGGCCAGAGCACGGTTCAGTTGGACTCGGGCGCGGTTCGCATGCAGTGTGAGCGCTAACCGCGCTGGAGCACGGAACAGACGCGTGACTCCATTGTGTTCAGAGAGCGCCGCTCTTCTTGTTTATACCGAAACCGTCGCACCATTACGACGTAAGCGTGCTCCGGCACGAATGCTGAAACCCTTATGTGAGTGCAGGCCAGAGGGGGAGTGGGGAGGGGAGTGGGGAGTGGGGAGGGGGGACAATCGTACTCGGCCCGGTTCATGGCAACCGTGCCTAGTGTAAAGTACTGATGGAAGGTTTCTTTTAAAAAGTTGCTAAAATGTTCCATTGACAAGACCAAGTGATCTGTGTTTTGTCGTTGTGAACTGAGCTATCATCATCGCAGCACGTCCAGTCTGAAATACCGCTTGATGATGGCCAAGCACACACACACACACACACACACACACACACAATTCTCTGCCCCCTCGTCAATATCAGGACCTCGTCAGTATTTATTTCACATTTTTATTGATGGACAGTGTTACATTGTGTGAGAGATTACTCTTGGTGAGAATTTTTGTGTGAATTTGAACACAGTAGGCTATATGCCATTGTTGTTTTCAATAAAAAACATTTGCACAAAGCAAGCCGATCCACTTTACCATGTTGATAAGAGCATTAAAATGAGAAAAAATAATGGGACAAAAAGAAATCAAGAGACATTTAGAATAGATAAAAAATGTGCAATTAAATGCGATTAATCGCGAGTTAACTATGACATTAATGCGATTAATCGCGATTAAATATTTTAATCGTTTGACAGCACTAATATATATATACACACACATTATCTCATGAAAGTGAGTACACCCCTCATATTTCAGCAAACATTTTAGTATATCTTCTCAAGGGACAATACTATGGAAATGAAACTTGGATATATTTAGAGTAGTCAATGTGCTGCTTGTATAGCAGTATATATTTACGGTCCTCTGAAAATAACTCAATATAGTCATTACTGTCAAAATAGCTGGCAACAAAAGTGAGTACACCCTAAGTGATAATACCTGTACGTCGTCTAACCATACAAAGCCACATGTCCTATTCATCATTGTCATGTTTTTGTCTGCTTGACAGGACCATACAAATTTGTGTATCTTGTTTTAGAGCAGTTAAAATGTGTAATTTGAGTACAAGTCTCACATACTGACCACTGGATGTTCAACATGGCACCTCATGGCAAAGAACACTGGTGAATGCGAACCATAACACATGAAAAAACACTGCTGGTGACGGCGCACCATAACACATTGTTACTCACTGCTATGATTACACACACATAGGCCTAGGTCCAAATACATAAAAAAAGATGCTCACTTACATTATAGCTGCATTTTCCGGGCCCGTAAGCAACCGCGTACCCTGCTTACCGATAGTTACGCCTGTGCTCATGCTGAAGGTGTAGAAGCACCATGTGTCTAACAGCAGCTCCGTGATATCATTATGGAGGAGTGGAAGAGGATCCCAGCAACAACGTGCAGCTCTGCTGAACTCCATGCCTAGGAGGATTAAGGCAGTGCTAGATAACAATGGTTTTCAGAAAATATTGACACTTTGGACACAGCTTTGACATGTTCACTTAGGGTGTACTCACTTTTGTTGTCATCTATTTTGACAATAATGGCTGTATGTTGAGTTATTTTAAGAGGACAGTAAATATATACTGCTATACAAGCAGCACATTGACTACTTTGAAACATATCCAAGTTTCATTTCTATAGTATTGTCCCTTGAGAAGATATACAAAAATGTTTGCTGAAATGTGAGGGGTGTACTCACTTTTGTAAGATACTGTATATATATAATATTTTGAACAAGTAAGTTTAATTGCCACAATATTTGACATTACTACTTTTATCCATCAAGGATACGCTTATACAGTGTCCCATTTTGTGCAGTCTTTGTGTGTCATTATGTGTATTTGACAGTGTATCTCACTTCATATTGTTTAAACTGACGGTGTTACAACTGACCCCATGTAACAACCCTCCAAAGTCTCGGCTGGTTGCACTATGTTAACAAGGTCTTATACTTCAGCTCTGAAAATTAAAGCTATGATGTAGTTGAGAATTAACATAATTGAGTAATATCTTTGAACTGCTATTGCCGTAATTCAGGAGCACTTCAGTTCGCCCTTTCAGTGCCGTCCACTTTGGATTGCGTCTCATCAGCATGCGCCGCTCCTTGATTGCTGATTTTACACACCTTGCTGCCTTTGCCTTTTTTTGTGTTGTTGCTGTGAGTCACGGCGGCGCTCATCTAGAGATAAAGCTTGGGGTGAAAATACAGCACAAAAAGCATCAGAGGAACATCCATTTCCATGTCAATAAAGCAGAGTAGAAAGGATGACCTTTTCGGCCAGTGCCCATGAGAACGAAGCAGATAACATTCTTTGTTCCGAGAGGTAAACACCCTGCAGGCAACACCTATGGACCCCACAGTAAGAACGGTTCAGTTAATATTCACACCGTAGCTGAGCTGGTGAGTCAGGAGTTCATAGTGCTGCAAAGGATGATTCACTATTAATCAGGGTCTTTGGAGGAGGGCGCCAAGTCTGAGATCTCCATCTCGCTCGCGTTATTTGAGGGAAGGCTGTGTCGTGCTTTTATTCAGAGTTTATGTGTGTGCAAAGTGCTCGGGGAGAGAGTTCATACTCGAGAATAAGTACTAATGTGACCCCCTGCCCACCTCAGGTCTAGTGCTTGGAGCAATCTGTTTCTGAATGCACATAACCCCCTAGGAAGAGGCTGTTTGAGGCAGATTGCTCGAGTTGGAGAAATACCGCATGGAGTCGAGCAGAAAATGGCCTTCAATTGGAACCCCACTAGACACTAGTTAGGCCTGACAGAATGCATCTCATATTGCACATTCACTGCTGCATATTGTTTCTGTCTTGTATATTTGAGCACCGATGATAGCGGATGCAGCGGCGGCGGCAATAAATAGCTGCGAGAAAAAATCTTCTCTTATAGCTTGATCAAAAGGCGTTTGACTCTTGGAGCACCTTGTAGAGAGGAAGTACAGATGGCGGTTATTTGAGTGGATGATAATCCATGCTTTCTATAGCGTCATGTACCGTAATTCTGATTTATAAATATATAGATAGACTAGTTGGGTTATTCAGGCATGCATCTAAATCCTATTCAGTCAAATGTGCTAAAAATGTTACAGGCCTCTTAAACTCTATAATTTGTTTTGTTTTTGGACTAGATCCAGGCTGGCAGACTTCCACATGAATTGCCAGACGACACCGCATTCAATAACAAGCTGTCCTAATGATAACTACCACGGTTGTCTGGTGTCCTACGTTGGACTCATTGGTGAGTGATTATGGAAAAAATCTTTTGCTCAGCAATAATAAGAATTTGGAACTGCATTTTAATGGACTGAGTGTTTGGAACATGTATTTTGTCTTTTTTGTCCGTTTTAATTAGTAATGCATAAGGAATTTTACTTTTAAGAAAGATTATAAAGAACAGGAGAACCGATGAAGGCTGGGGGTATTCAAACAAGGCGCGCACGTGTGTGTGTGTGTGTGTGTGTGTGTGTGTGCGCGCGCGCGCATTTTCAAAAAATAATCTAAAATAATTACTACGTCTAGAGTGTAAATTAGGACTGCAAACCTTTAGAGAATTGTTTTAATTGCATCCTTTTAGCCTTTTGGAATAAATCCTGGAGGGTTAAAAATCCAGGGTCATGCTGTGAACAAATGTATCTCTAGAAGAGAGCAGACCAACAACCTCTGGCCATTATACTGAGCCAAACAGCACATTATACTCCAGATAGCGAGACCTATAAACAAGCATGTTCCCATCTCATGAATATTTATGAGAATCTCTACCCTTGGCCTTACAGGATCAGATGTGACTCCAAACTATGTGGATGCCAGCCACACCAACATCACCATTTCCCCTTGGTGTGGCTGTCGAGGCAGTGGAAATCACGAAGCTGAGTGCGAGACCTTCCTCCGAGACTTCAGAGAGAACACTTGCCTGAGTGAGTGGAGATACAATCTCACCTAACCTCACGACTCACATCCTGAACAGCCATCCTTATGGGCTTAACCTAAATGGCATATCAATGAGAAATGCTATGTTTTACGGGCATGTGATCTCTTTTGCAGATGGTCTGTTTTTTCCTACATGAAAGTGTCATGGCTTTTTTATGCATGATTTTTTAACATCTTTATTTGCACATGTGTGCGTTTGTTTTGTTGTGCAGGAAAAGCTATCCAGGCATTTGGTTATGGCACGGATGCGGGTCTGGTTCCCATCACGGAGTCTCAGTCAGCAGTCCCATCAGTACGGACCAATCTGCAACCGGCTATCATCACCAAACATGTCATCAACTCAAATGATGTCAAGCAAATAGACAGTGCATGTGTTTTCTCCACATGCGCTAACCTTCAGGTAGGTCTGAAAACGTGGTTGTCAATTACATTGTGTTATTACCCAGTGATTACAAGGCTAAACATTAAGGAATTTAAATGTCGTGTGCAGTTTTTCGATTCTAAAATACGTATAAGCTATTTGTAGGTTGATTTCACTACAAAACTGTAAACTGTTGTGCTGAGGTGTTTTCAACACTGGTTTTGTTTGTTTGAGAATCCCGACCAGCCTGGCACAGCAACAGCTCAACCAATGGTGTTGGTTTTTGGGCGGGGCTATCTGATTGTCTAGCCAATTACAGACAACGGGAGTGTTTAGGAAATCTTTTGGAAACGGTCATTATTTTTGCCAATTTTGGTTATAAAGTTTCGAAGTCTATGGTTTTACCACGGAATTGGGATACTTTTAAAACTGTTGCCACGGGTTGATTTATTTTCATGAAATATTCCATATATTACATTTGACTGAAATGCTTGAATTGAAATAATTGACTCTAGGCTACCCAATTTAGGGTATACTAATGATAAAACTTAGGTATGTCAGTGGCATAGTTTGAGTTACGGCATCTTGGGCTAGTTTAATTGGTCATTGGGCTAGTTGGCCAATGGGTTGTTTTTATTATGCTTAGGCCATGTGTCCACCAAAGTGTTTTTAGCTGTGAAAATGCTTAGGTGGGGGCGCTTGAGAGCTCTTCGACGGCACAGCGGTTTATTTTTTTCAGTTGAGGATCTGTGGTTGCGATGATACGGAATATCCACTGAAGTGTTACTAGTATCTGATTTTGTAGATTGTTTGTTTCTGAATATAAAAATGTTGACATGTAAAGTACTTGCTCTGGCTCTTGTTTTAAATGATTGTTGTTCCGTTGTTGTACTTGTCATCTGTTGTAATTATACAAGCAGGATGTGACAATTGGTCGGTGTGGTATTTGTCCCCCCCCCCTCCTTCACTGTGATTGGACGGCTGGAAAAAAGTGACATGCAGCCCTCAGCATAAAATAGATTTTCAGTGCTTCATTGAACAAACACACTAGCCATAAGAAAAATGATTTGGTGGACACACAGCCTTATGCTAGTAGCATAGAAATCAAGCAGTTTGCTTTTTTAAACTCATAAATTACCTAATATTCTCCTGGAAACCCATATTTTCTTTGTTTTTTATTAGTCAGCGTAATGGGCAGTAGTGCTTGTATTTATGCTAGCCCATGCAGAAAAAAAGCCTCCATTCAATTAAAATAGTCCTGTGAGTGTAACATACTAACATTTAAAATTGCTCTGAATGTCAAGATTAGTGCTAAAACCTGCTTTGTGCGTGTACAAAAGCAAAACACAGAAATTCCATTAAACCCTGTTTAAATCTATAGGCCAAACCTTGGGGACACCAACTATTACAATCATTAAAATAACTGAGGGAAGCAGAATTCCTCTTTTTCCCTGTTTTACATGCATATATGCAGACTGTCTAGTGGAAGGTAAAACAATTTTGTATAATTCAATATGTAGGTGAATAATTCATAAACTAAGAGCATTTGTCAGCTCATGCAGGGGATATTCAGCATGGCTGTCCACACCAACGAGTTCTGTAATTCCTGGAGAAAGTTGTCTGCTATGGCATAATGGTTAATGCACATGCTCATGAAATATTTAGCCTTGATGCACAGATGTAAGATTAAGGTTTGAATCTGGCCCATGTCATGTCCATATCCCATTTAACCCTTCTCTTTCCTCTAAATGTTAGGTTGATTGTCGCATTGATCTAAAGGATGGTTTGGTTAGTATGATTTTGCTTGAATACAGGAGGCTATGTAACCCTATGCAAATGAGTGATGTCATCATAAACACTAATTTGTCAGCTAATCCAAGTTTGAAAGGGGCTGCATTATAGAGATATGGCTTGTGTGACCACTTCCATCATATCGTGCATTGCAGTTCTGTCCTAAGTCCTGAGGATTCAGTTATAAGCCCCTGGGTACTGAAGAAAATGACTGTAGTCTCTCATCCATGCTGAAACAAATTATGAAAACTCCACAGACAGAAATATCATGTAGTCACACGGGAAATAACTCTTTTAATTTATGTCTCTGGCAATTGTCATAGGAGGCAACAGTCAATCTATGAAAAGTAGTATCTGACATTGCTGCTTTTATCTGCTCGATTACGTGGCGCGTTTACAAGTGTGTTGAACGTGTGCTTTTAGTAAAAAATGTGCGAGTTTGGAATGTGTTGATTGAATATGCAACTGTACTCAAGAATGTCAAGTCTGTGATTATTTGTCTCTCATCCATTTACATAATGGTTGAATTTTCATTTTATATCATGATATTAGTTCGTGATGAAAAAAAAGTCCAATTTGGTGTTATTTCATAACACTTTTTGCAAACAGATTTACTGTTTCAAGACCAATTTCCTTAATACTTGTTGTCTGGATCTTTTTTCAAATGCTGTTCCAACCTTGGCAACTTTTTATTTAGAAAAAGAGAATTGGTAGTTACATAGAAAATATGGATGTTTGTGCTGAATAGAATGACAATAGGTGCCTTCACAAATACAGGCTTTCCATTAATTGAACTGTATTTGTGTTTAGAGGTCATACATGAACAGGACCAATTGTCAGTTTATAGAAACGCATTTGAAAAAACATGATTATCTACATTGAAAAAAGAAACGTCATCAAATTGTAGATGCAGAAACAAAAGAGCTGCTTTCTATCTGAACAGATAAATAAATTAGTTGACAGATTACTGGAATTGTTTGAGATTTTATTAAATATGACAAAATACCCAGCCTCCTTTGGGAACAAGATATCCACAAGCCCAAAAGCACATGACGTGAGTTTAACAGTATTTTGTTGCATATTTTGTAGCCATTTTTCCATCCACTTGTCAATCGAATTATCTGAAGTTCGGTAAAAAACCTCATGCGCAGGGGCGGATCTAGAAAAATATTTATGGGGTGGCGAGAGGGGGGCAGGAATTTTAGAGGGGTGGCAACATATGGCAGACGTATACTGAATTTAATCACAGTTTGATGAGAAATAGTATGTACTACAAAAGGGCACAGGCTGCCATTTACAAACTCATACAGACAATCTTTTGTTTCTCATGCAATCAATGTCTTGCATTTGAGGTTTCATGTGAAACAGTTAATATTAGGAATAAGTGTTCCTGTACAATGGCACAAACCTGATTTTATCACCTCAAAATCAGCATTGCAACTATGCTAGCACTGTGCTACCATTATAATAAAATTTCTTGATAATAGTTTTTACCTCTTTCCTCTTCAGGGCTCTACGCTAACATTTTTCTTTAGGAGCACTTATGATCAATAACAGACATTAACTTACAGGGCGATATTTAACCCTTTAAATTAATTTCCAGGGGCATTTTTCTACTATTAGGCTATAAGAGGCTATAAGAATTCAAATTCAATTCAAAACGCAATTCATTCAAGAATCACCGCTGCTTGGAGATGCGCAACAGTTCTGGTGTGGCTATGTTAGAAACGGCACGAAATAGAGCAAAAACTTGATTCATGCACAATGACAGTATATTGTGGCTAAAAAGTCACTTAATATGAACTTATGTACAGAATCAGTAGGCCCAGGGGGGTTAGGATTTTCATTTTAGGGGGGCTAAGCCCCCAATGAGGGTATGATTCCATTTTTTTGTTTGTTTTTGGTTTTTAAAAGGTAACACTTTAGTTTAGGGTCTAATGCTGACTAGTTTCATTACCATGCAACAGCAGGGTTTTATTGGTCCTGAATGTGAGGTAGGTTAGTTAGGGGGGTCGGGGTTTCCCCGAGAACATTTTTATTTCTCTGAACTACATATGTGCATTTTAAGATGTTTTGAAGGCAAAAAAATTGGATAAAAACAGCTTTAAAACCATGTCAGTGGGCAGCTGATTATTTTTCTCTCCTCATCAGCATCACACTCTTTTTCTCTTTGTTTTTATCTTGCCCTGTCTCTTCCCCTCCTAAAGCTCAGCTTTGAATGATATAGGCTTTTCTTTTGTGTCTGTCAGTGAAGAAAGTAAACATAGGGTCAACTGATAGGTTGATTTTGCCTATGAATCATTTTCTCAGATGCATTCATTTACTGAAAGCTACTAGGAGAGCTAGGTAACTAAGTTTATTAAATGTATTCACAATATGTAGGCTACACATATATTATTTGTGCATTTCAAGACGTTTGAAGACCAAAAAAAAGGATAAGAAATAGCTTTAAAACCATGTCAGCGCGCAGTAGATTATTGTCAATACCTGCTCTCTCCTCATCTCCATCATCCTTTCTTTTCCCCCAGTCTCCTCATATTGCCCTTTCTCTTCCCCTTCTAAAGCTGAGCTTTTTTAATTTACTAAAAGCCACAATTTGTAGTATATCCTTAATATGTACACATTCATTATTAATCCTGTGCCTAACATGATGAAAACGGCTTTGTTAATGTTTCTTGTCCCCTCACAATGACAGTAAACTAATTATTACATTAGGCTGCATGAGTCACGTTACATAGGCCTATTTTCATTTCAAAATAGCAAAATTTGTTTGCCTGACTATTTTTGGTCATTTGTTTAACATTTATGACCTAAAAAAAATGTCAAATATGAAACGTTAAGTTTAGCTACTCACATCTTATCTCGCACTTGACCATAAACTGAAGCGTCGTGTCGCCCTGTTAAAATTCGCGCTCAGCGTGTGAACGTAAAACCCGCCTACTTTGATTTGATTGGTCATCTCAAATATTCTGACATTGACGAGCAGTGACAGACCAATGAGGCTCAGATGAACACACATACATAGAAACACACACACACATCTGTTTCTGACGTGCTCTAGCTCTGCTCGGCGCCGCTGCGGATTGAAGATGAAGATCGCGCTGAATCTGATTATAACTGGCCATAACTTTTAATTTGTTGCTGCAAACTGGGGTGGCAGCAGGGGTGGCAAGGCTTTCTTTTAGGGTGGCACTTGCCACCCTATGCCACCCCGGTAGATCCGCCCCTGCTCATGCGAATAAAGCTGGTGAAAGTGTGTTTCCATCAAACGGCTTTGAAGTGGATAAAAACCTGTGCGTAATGACGTCACATGCTGTTTTGCGATCAAATTGGCATATCGAATTGATTAAAGACATGTTAAGGTGTTTTCATTCATTTTCTCACCGAATTGCACAACATTCAAGCCAACATTTGCAAACAAAGTAACCATAATAACGTTTCCATCCACGTTGATCGCATAAGCCGTATATCGATCAAGATAAAATTCGATAAGACAGATCGTATTTCATTTGAGTCGATATTCATGAAATTCAATCGAATTTTACTGTTTCCATAAGGCATTTTTCATTCGATATCACTTAATGCGGATAAAAACGTGTGGATGGAAACATAGCTAGTTACACAAGAGCAGATCAAGAGCACAAGTGCCTGGTTACACTGGGGTACAGGTGGTGGCTGAATATGATGCAGGTTTTGCCATGAAATATTGTGAGCGCAAAATGGCTGCAACTGTTTAGTGAGTTCGCCATGGAATGTTTACAGATGGGTACAAAAGGAAATTCATGTTTTTTGAGATGATTCCATTTCTCGATGTAGTCTGGGATTTGACTGTGCTGTTAAATAGGGCACTGAAACTATCAGTTATTAATCATGCTTATTAATGTCACCATGCCTAATGAAGTTCTGCTTGGGTTTCTGTTTGTTTGCTTTTTTTCAACAGTGTTGTTAATCCTCTGAAGTCAGTGTTTTATCTTAAAAAGGAACTTTATTCATTGATTTCATGCTCTTTCTTTCTTTCTTTACTTACCATAAAACAGCTCTAAAAACGGCATGTTTCTTGTGGGAAAAGCAATTCAAAGAATCAATCAAGCAAACCATTTTGCGATTTTTCCGTAAAACTTAATTATGGTTTTGCAGTTGTTGTTTTTTTCACAAAGACAGGAGATGTTACGTTTATCTTTGTCTTGTAGTTAACAAACTATAACGTGCTGAGAAGTTCTTGAACATGTTAAGTGCACGACTGTTTCCAATCCAATGCATTTATTCTGCTTCATGGCATGTAAAAAACCCACCTGTTATAAACACCTTGATAGGAGTGACATTTCGCACACAAGTGACACTTACAAAGTGAATCCTAACAAGATTGGTCACATAATTTCCATCTTCACAATCAACTGATTTCTGAATATTTAAAGGGAATGATTGAAATGTCTACATCCGCATCTGTCATTAGTCAACCAAACAGATAGTCCCACCTGTACCTCGCGTTATTGGTTGAGAGACGATGTTGTTATATTGGGCTTGTTGAGATGCTCAAACAAACACATTATGAGCGCCACAGTGTTAACTTTAGAGGGGAATCAAATAGCTTACTCACAGTCTCTCTCTATTAAGCTAGGATAGAAGTATTGTAAAAGTAAAAAAATGACACAATTTACTTTAACATTACACTGTTCCACTACAGCTTCGAGTATGTCTTGGGTAATTATTCATGATGGAATGATGGATGTTGGGCAGCCAGACACAATCAACAATGACCAGTGCTGTATTGAGGTTATGATGCAATGCTAAGAATCTTAATTATTTCTATTTTCACAGGACAGTGATCAGAAATGTTCTCCTTCTAACAGCTTTGATTGTGCTGACGAGGTAAGAAATATTTCACAAATCATAACATAATTGTGTTGTTCCTACTTTGTTCTTACCTACGTATTTTGTAAATTATCAAATGCACATTTATTTATTTTTAAATGGAAATCATATTATTTTATCACACTCATAACTAAGTGACCATAATTTAATTTGGTCATGATGCTGCACTTCTAACATGAAAATATTGCATATATTAATTTTTTTATTTCTCTCAATTAAACTTTCCTGGCAATTAGATTGCACTTTCCAGCTTCTAGTCTTGTAATATCTCTTTAAGTAAATAAAGCATCATTTTAATGGCATCATGTTGCAGGATGTGAATTAATTCAGGAAAAACAACAACCGCAAGTCATTGTCACTGTATAAATAATGAAGTTAAAATTAGTAAAGTTTAAATACCTTTATATTTCTCAATGTCTCATATGCTTTTATAGAAATACCTCTTAAATTACAGCACAAACCAATTAATTTTTTAACGTTACGGAGTACATAAAGGAACAGGAATTACCCGTAATCTGAATACTTGAACAAAGCATATAACCAAAAAAAGCTTGTAATATTTCTACAGAATGTGGTGAACCCCAATATGGAGGGATCCATTGACTCGGTGGGCTCTCACCACGCTGACAACAACAGAGCCAGACACTCATCTGTGACGTCAATCAGTGTTTCTGCGGCCACACTGACACTGGCCTTTGCACTGGTCAATCAGGTTCTGTAAACACAACCTGACTCTACAACACCAGGAAGCATCTGAAGGATTCTTCTGACCTCAATCAAAGAACTTCTCTAAACTGACATTGATCTTTCTCTCTCTCTCTTAGTGTGTGTGTATGTGTGTATCACACGCCATCTTTAAAAACCAGTCGAAACAAAAAACAACAAATCCCTAAAAGGAGCTTCAAAAAGACTAGAAATACCACTGCCCCATCCAAGAGAAAGGGAGGAACCACCAGCGTTGTTGAGAAGCTGACAGGGAACACAGAGAACTTCTATAAACTTCTTCTCTTGCCAGGAGGAAAGTAGCCCACGACGTTCTCTCATATTATGGACAGATGATTGAGAACATGCTGTAAAATGCAGCCGGGCGATCATGTGACCCATTGATGAACTCTCTCTGTATATTTACCAAGAGATATAAAGTAACCATTATAAAAACATCACTATTCGCTATCCCTCGCGCACATCAGTACAATATTGCTCACTGCCTTGATCATTACCAAATAATTCTATGTAAATGTTTCTTTTGTTCAAAGAAAAAATATATATTGATGAAATCTCAATTTGTGCCCTTTTTAATTTCCAAAATTGGTTTCCGGCGAACTACAAGGATTCATCTGCGACACGTTTGGAACATACAATTTGGCTAGACTTGGTCCATACTGCCCTGTGTAAAATGTGTATAATGATGTTTGTAAGTATATGAGATTCTTTGAGAAAATGTCAAGCTTTTTTTTCCTGTTTTATCTCTAAAGAACCTTTAGCATGTGCTGGAAAGCCGAGAGACGTGGGGAACTAGAACAAAAGTGGAGTGCCACGTGAAACGTTTCACCATGGAGAGCCGTCAGTGCCAATGATGTTCGTCTTAGGCTGTTATTATGTGTAATCATTTCTTTCTTGCCAAAAGACTTGGATTATATTCAAAGAAAAGTGCTCCGGGGAGACTGGAACAAAAGATCCATTTGCAGAGAGGGTCAATTGTTGGTGTATTTTATAGTGTGCAATCTATCGTGTGGCCTTACTTTTTTTGTCTGTGATCTGTTCCTTTCTCTCATGTAATGGTTTCAGACCATACTACTTGCAGATTTGCCACCAAGTCCGACTGAGATGATTTTAGACGTTCAAAAATAGAAGCTCCTATGACTCAAAAATGTCTTGGTTTATTTGTGATGCTTTAAAATTGAGGCAAGATGGAGGCTCAAGAATGTGTCAGAAATATTTAAATCTGAATAAAAACATCCTAGTAATGTCTCGAAGAGTCATGACTGCAGCCTTTATTGTAAAATAAGATATACAATACAATTTTGTATAATTTACAATATAATTATTGCACTTATCTTGGAATAAGTTTTGAAAAGCTTTCTTTAACCTAAAATTACATATTTAAAGTCAACATGAAATGAGAATTGACCCGTTTAACATTATTCTAAAGAGAGAAAAAAAAATTCCAACCAACAAACTGAATGTGCACACGAGTTCACACTTACATATAATAATATATTATAAAATATGTGTATTTGGCGTGCTGTTCGAGAAGAGGGCTCTGAGCTTGGAATTTGGCCCGAACCCAGAGCACTCTCCCCTCGGGATAGGAAACAGCTTTGTGGAACGGAGGTAATTCGGCTATATATATATATATATATATATATATATATATATATATATATATATATATATATAATATATATATATATATATATATAAGCCTCCTCTCGCTCTGATTGAGTAGATTATCTGAACGTGCTCGTCCTGAACATTGTTAATAAAATATAATATAAAGTTCAACAGTGCCTGCCCACTTTTTCAATTGCCTTTATTCTGGCAGTATTTTTTCCATAAGGAGTTTTTAAAAAAGTATATGTTGGTTAAAAGTGCTGTCTGTAATTTTACTTATTGTTATAAAGCATAAAACTAATACATTTGCCGATATTTAGGACAGTAAATTATTCTACTTTGAAATGTGCATTCCGTGTCGGAATGTGTTTTTGTTCCAGCCCACTGCCAATTTACCCAATAATATATCGACACCACAGATTGCCAGTTAGTGGAAAATACAGTGTATTGCAGTCATGGAAGCCAGAAAACAAACTCGGTCAGGATCACGGATTCTGTCTGTCCTAAAAAAACCTCTGCAATAAAAACATTATAAATTTTGCAAATTAGCTGATCAACTTTCAGTCTAATGCTATTCGCTTTCCATTGTCAATTGCATTCATTCCTGTCCTCAATCTGGCATCCCGTGTGAGCGTCGAATCTGACGAGGAGGGGGCGGGGGAAACAACTATCTCCAACATTTTGAATTTTGACTGCTCATATTACATACTACACCTTTAAACTCCATGAACCAAACCAGCTATGAGGTGAATCACAACAAACTTTGATTTGAAACAAAAAAACTGTTCCAAAATTATCCAAAAAGACAAAGGTAAAAGATGGCTTTAATAAAGAAAAGAACTAAAATCCCATGGAGCATTATGATTAGAGGAGATTTTGCTGCTGAATCATAATGTAGATTTTAACCAGGAATTTCGCTGTTAATTATAATAATAAAAAAAGATATAATAATGCAGGCTGACAGCTTCAACAAAAGCACATATCATTGATTAACAAAGTCGAAGCTTACAGTAGGTCTGTCTTTAACCATTCTTGTTAAAAATAAATTCCTTTATGGAGAAAATAAATGGGATTTTCACATCAAACCCAACTGTTGCACTGTTTTGGACCATTTGGACCCATAGCAAACTTGCATTCATTCTGTATGCCTACTTTTCACAATCCAAACAAGTCCTAGCCAGACTTTTTTTCCTTCCTCTGAACATCCAGTTTTACTTTAAAATATATCACATTAATGTGGCAAAATGGGTTGCATTTCATTCACTTCAAATGTAGCCTTAGTCACGTGTGAACAAAAAATAGATTAAGCCAAATGTTGCAATGTATTTTTTTAAAAGACTCCGTCGCTCTGTAAAAACAGCTGTAAAAAACACCACTGCCCCCCAGAAATCTGCTCAAGGTCTGATGATAATCCTTGGCAGTTATGAATGGAATCAACACACAAACACATGGGCGTTGTCACTGCGAGATGTTTGCTGCCAAAGTGCTTGCCAGCTGTAGCAATTCAGCTGCTTTTATTATTGTATGATGCTTTGGCTTATCTGCTGCTGGAGCTAAATGGGGTATTTTTTCTCACTAAGATCATTAATGCATTGTAACATACTAATTTGTCATTTAGCTTACACTTTTAGCCAAAGTGACAGAAATTTTTCACAAAATATGCTCGACCAACACATTGCAGCCGCACTGTCCATTTGAACATGTGCTCACTAACAATGCAACAATGAATTATTATTGAGACAGTCCCTCAGGGGCTGAAATGTCTTGTTCAAGAGCACAATTTTGAGTTACCAGTTACCAGTCCAGACTTCAACCACTAGGACTGCATATCCACCAACTTAAGTATAATATATACCCATGAGATACTGCACATATTTATCTATTTCCTGTTTGTCATCTTGATGTCCTTCATCAGTGAGTTTCCATCTGCTCCACTTCCCCCATCATCCAGCCATCACGTGTCTATCTCTCTTCACTAATTTGTCTCAAAACATGACAGCTAATTAATATGTTCTTTAGGCATACATCTGCTGTTCAACTACAAGGACTATTTAGAACTACATCCTTATGCCAGTAAAAGTATCTTTTTCCATTTAAGACCATTTTCATTACATCATTAACACAGCAATGTTTGACCCTGTATGTAATCAACAGAATACATATTTAAAGATTAGCCATTAAACTCCTTAGAACAGTTCACACTGTCTTATGACTTGAATACTAAATTATTTATTTTCAAGGAAAATGAAAACTAATAATGCTTCTCCTTAACTTCCTGTGCAAAACTGCCTTCCATCGGTTGTAAACACAAGCATATGCCGGTATGTGTGCACTCATCCATTTAAGTTTCCATTCAGCCACAAAGACTGCCTGCGGACAGAGCTGAGTAGACTACTTACCAATTGAAATCAGTTACTGATTCCAAATTACATGACAACAATTGTAGTTAGTACCATAATCCATTACATTACATATTTAAGGCAATATAATCGGACTACTTTTAGATTACTTTTGACTTAACTAGTTTATCAAATTGATTTGAGTACAATGATCTTGTACCATATTGATATAAAAATAGAGAGAAAGAAAATGTATTATTTTTTTTGTCATCAACAACATGAAGTGCATTATATATTACATTACGTCAGAGGTTTCTCAGACTGGGGTTTGTGATGTAACCGCAGGGGTTTGTGAATCGGGCGAAGAATTTGGTAACTTAATCGATCTTTCACATTGGTGTTTACATAATATATACCTCTCCGTGAGCTCGTATATGCACATGGATTTCTCCCAGCCAATCAACGGACATCAGACTACGTCACAGATTGTGACACCATGGCATCTGAACCAATCAGGAGTTGCCCTGAGCATTTCAAACTTCAGCTTATTCCGGAATTTGTGATGTACGGATTTATGTCCCTACCTACTCCCACTAGGGGTGTAACGAGATCTCGTTTTACGAGATCTCGCGAGACTAAACGCCACGAGATTTCTCGTCGAGGTGAACAAGTTGTCTCGTGAGTTGTCAGTGTGATGGAGCCTGAGGGTGAACTTCGTATTGAAGATCCCCCTGCCACTTTTAGATCATTTGTGTGGCAACATTTTGGTTTTCCTGTGGAAATAAGAAACGGCAAAAAAGTGACAGACAAGACGAACACAATATGTAAACATTGTAAGAAAACAATGCCGTACACCGCGGCTAACACGAGCACTATGCAAAAACACATACAGAACCACCACAGCGCTCTACTAAAACTAGC
Organism: Chrosomus eos; assembly: GCA_036326025.1. Classification (NCBI taxonomy): domain Eukaryota; kingdom Metazoa; phylum Chordata; class Actinopteri; order Cypriniformes; family Leuciscidae; genus Chrosomus; species Chrosomus eos. The sequence goes on along the minus strand of CM070841.1, from coordinate 11,326,371 downwards.
GACACCTGTGACGACAACATTAAAACGGCAAACAACTCTAAATGCCTTTTCATCTCTGCCACCGTCAAGTGCAAAAGCCACGGCAATAACGAGAGACATCGGAGTTTTCATTGCAGCTGATTTGAGGCCATTTTCTGTGGTGGAAAATCTGGGATTTCGGCGACTACTCCACACACTGGAACCGAGGTACACAATCCCATCACGCACGCATTTTTCTCACACTGTGGTCCCAAACCTCTACAAAGAAGCCAAAGTCAATGTTGTACAGATTCTGAAAGAGGCAGAAAGCATCGCCATTACGACTGATGGTTGGACTTCTAGGTGTACGCAGAGTTATATCACAATTACAGCCCATATAATCAACAGCGACTGGGAAATAGTCAATTTTGTACTGCAGACTCGCCCACTTTTTGAGTCACATACAGGGGCAAACATTGCTGAAGTTTTACAAGCAGCTGTCGCTGACTGGGAGATTAATAAACCAAACCATAGCATTGCAATTGTGACTGACAATGCCCGTAATATGGAAGTGGCTGTGCGTGAGGCAGGATTAGAGCCGCACATCAAGTGCTTTGCACACACGCTAAACCTCGCTACCCAGGCTGGCCTCGGTGTTGCGCGCGTTACTCGGTTGCTTGGGCGAGTAAGACGAGTAACAGCTTTTTTTCACCGGAGTTCAACGGCTGCCGCGTTATTCATCTCAAAGCAGAAGCTGCTACAACTGCCACCACACAAATTAATCATGGACGTTACCACCCGATGGAATAGCACTTTAGATATGCTGGTTCGTTACCTGGAGCAGCAAGCTGCCATATCAGCAGCTCTCACCAGCCCTGAGATGAGACAAAGTGCCCGTAACATTGATACTCTGGACAGCAGCGATATTTTGAATGCCGAAGACCTTGTGAAGCTGCTGAACCCTTTAAAGACAGCCACCACAGTCGTATGTGAGGAGAAGAGCCCCACAGTGTCTCTCATTGTGCCACTGAAGAGCATGATTGAACAGAGCATGGCTCCAAATGACGGCGATTCCCCCACCGTGGCAGACACAAAAAGAGCAATCCTCAGTAATATTTCTGGGAGATACAGCGGAGATGCATACAATTTTCTGTTAGAGAGCACTGCGCTGGACCCTAGATTCCATACTCTACCGCAGCTAGACCACGACCAACGCGAGTCTGTCTTCCTGAGGGTGCAGAAAAAGGCAGAACAATTGCAGCAAAATCAGGTACATCAATTTGAATTGCTTTACTCCGTTTGTAAGTGTGGAAGTGTGTGTGAATTTTTTTTCCTACTAGATTTATGTTCCCAGTACCAACTGAAAATGTTTAATGATATTTGCAAAGTGTGTGTGTGTGTGTGTGTGTGTGTGTGTGTGTGTGTGTGTGTGTGTGTGTGTGTGTGTGTGTGTGTGTGTGTGTGTGTGTGTGTGTGTGTGTGTGTGTATTAGAAACATGACAGCATCAGACTTGGGTGTGTTTGTGTTTAGAGGGAGAGGGGGGATTGATTTGCTGTTTAAGCTTAAAGCCAGTGTTTTTGCTGTTTAAAGACCACAGAGGGGAGAGAAGAGGCAGCAGCTCACTGTTCCACACATGGAGGAGAGGAGGCTCTGGGAGTCGAGTCAGAAGAGGGAGAACCTGCTTCCAAGAAGACAGCGCTTGAGGTTCTACTAGGGGACTCTTTCTCTAAGACAGACAAGTCCAGCAGAGGGACTGAGAAGGAAATTGATCTCTATAGAAGAGAGGCCTCTATCCCTCTCAGTTGCTGCCCTCTGAAGTGGTGGAGAGAAAACAGATTTAAATTTCCTTTGCTGTCTCCACTTGCCAAAGCATACCTTTCAATCCCTGCTACCTCTGTTCCAAGTGAGCGTGTTTTTTCTTCTGCAGGAGACATAGTTACTGCCCAAAGGTCTCAACTGCTGCCAGAAATGGTCGACATGCTTGTATTCTTGAAAAAGAACATGACCATATCTTAGGCTGTTCTGTGTAGTTAATTTATCTCTTTTTCATGCTTGAAGGAAAATTTTGTTTCTGTTTGCACTTGTAGCTTTGAGAGAGCAGTACTTTGATTATGGATACACTTACTGTTTGCATTTAAAGTGTATTTCAGTTACTATATATTTATTTTATTTATACTGTTTTATATTTTTTTCATTCTATTTTTTTATATAATTATTTTTTATGTTCGATTTGTGGAAAGGAGTTAGATTTCTCATGTGGAATCGTACAAGGGAGAAGCCAGTTGTTAGAGTTAATAGCAAAATATTTTGCAGTGTTTGCATGTCCTTTTACTGCATAGAATTCATTAAAATAGAATTCATTAAAATATAAGTAAAATAACATTCATTACAAGTTGATTTCAAAATGCACCTAAATTGTTTTGCATTTTGTGATTTTCAGTTGAATAAAAGACTATTTTCTATTCATATATTTCATCATTGAGGATTTCTTAAAATTGTGTAAAAATCTCGTCTTGTCTCGTTCTCGTGAACCCAATCTCGTGATGTGTCTCGTCTCGTGGAGTAAGCGTCTCGTTACACCCCTAACTCCCACATTTTGAAATGGCATCGAAACGAACAATGCTGCTAAGTTAATGAAACTCACACATTATATGGTTGAATAGTTGTGTTAAATGGTGAGATGGATGTTGTTTGCATAGTATTTCTAGAAATAACTGAACGTTGTGCCATGAAAAAAGGTGTGATATGGTATACCGTTTAGGTAAGTGACAGCCATTTATTGAAATGATCAAGCCATATATAGTTAAAAATGTTTAACTAGTAACAGTTTTTATTATTATAAATATTACTACTAATCCAGATTATATTATGGCATACATATGATTTATGTGACATTTTAATAAAAAAAATATGGCGAGAATTGATTAGGCTATGGACCGTATATTTTGATTTCCTAGGTAATGAAAGCATGTATCCTGAAATCCCTCTGAAATTCTTTTTTCCATCTTGTGTGTAATTTTTTTTTGCATATTTAATGAGATAATGCCTAATTTGCATAATTAAACATACAAATATCAAAAACTTGTAATACATTTTTTTTATATACTTGTGTAAGTAATCAACTGAGAAAGTTTCATGGTGATATCTATTATTTAAAAAAAATTACCCTATTCACCTGTAATGTCTCGCCTTAAAAGTATGAACTCTTTGTGAAGAAAAAGTACATACTTTTGAGTGTGTAGCAAAAGATTAGGCAAAATTTGGGACATACTATTTCGGTATATTTAACGGACAGCTCTGTCGCTTAGTTGCGTGTATCCTGTCACCGGTTAGGGTTTATCGAATATAATGATGCATTTAAAAGTTAAAAGCTAAACGTATCTTTACAAGTTTACAATGCTGCTGCAATATAATGTGGACAACATTGCATTAAATTTGTCAGATTAGATACTGATAATTAATCACTCTCAAACCCCTTTATCTAAACCTCTCTAACCGCCTGACTCACACATTCTCCCTGTCTGTAGTTTTTTATAACACTTTTTACTTGTGTTTGTAGTTCTAAACTAAATCGTCATCCAACGCACAAAAAGGGTTGTGGGCAATATTAGCCATTACAGTGTGCATCGATCTGCACTTCGAATTCTGACTGGAAATAGTAGACCATCCGGGTATCTTTGGAATACTCATTTCAACATACTACGATTTGGGACGTTCTAATTCTATTTTCAAATACAATTTAGGGTGGATGTTATGTGAACTACAAAACCGTCTCATGCGAACACAAGGATACACATCGGTGGGGCTTTTGAAAGATACGTGAACTCCGTGTTTTGAAGAGGTTCGAAACGGAAGAAGAGACGGCTTTTTCTGCTGAACAAGTAAGACATTTCAATAGTTCAATCGTGTAACAGTACATTTTCTTAATTCACACAGTTATGAGTTTCCTGTGCCTTTCTCGTTTAGCTATTATGGAGAATATGAATATATTTAACACATTAAATAACGTTAGTCACGCAATGCTGATGTTGTTATCATGAACAATTTGAGAACAACGTATAATTTGCACAGTTGCTGTAACTTAAATCGCACAGATTCACTTTTTGAAAGTTTGACCAACATAAGACTTTTCACCGGAAAATGTCTTCTGAACAAGTAACATCCATTTTTGTTCTGATCAACTAAGGGGGAAAAAGCATTCGACATGACAAGCGATCGTTAGATTTAATCAGCGCGATTTAAGCGCGGTGATTGACAGCAGCACTCGCCTCAATACATCGTGTTCATCCGCGCTGTTTCATGCCGATTTACAACCCACGTAAAGATGATAATTTCGTGAATAACTGCAGTTACAGATTTCGAACAGAGATGGTGACAAAAAAAGGAAAAGTTATGGACTGTAGTTTTAATTTGTTTACCTGCATGTCATGTGACCATTAACTGATAACATCAACTGAGATTTGCACTGCACTGTAAAATAAAGTGAACAATAAAGAAGAGCTTATGTAAAATAATAGCAAACGTCAAATAATAACAGTGGTATTAATGCAATATCTTATATTATGCATTCATAAGTAATTATTTGAATAACACTTTCACATGTATGGAGAAACCATGACATTTAGCCAGCTACATTGCTAGCTAGTCAAATTGGAAACGTAACAATCTTTAAGAATACATATATGATTAAAATGAAGAGTTAGTACTGTATGTCATCAACTCCTACCAAATCTTGAACAATGTAGCACCATAAATCTTGAACTGTCAGGTAAAAATACATGCAGAATTGTCCAATTGACATTAAAAAAAGTGACAGAGTAAATTATAGATGTGTTAACTCAGCATGACGTTCCTAAGTGCTCATTATAAGTTTTGACTCTTGAGACTCCCTAAAAGTTCACCTAAAATGAAAATTATTTTGCTTACTTACCCTTTGTCATGAAACAGAAGTATTCACACACTCTTAAAAAAAAGGGTTCCTCGAGGTTCTATATAGAACCCTGGGGTTCCGTACTTGGCAAATAGAACCCTTTAACGACAAAATGGTTCTATGTAGAACCCTTGGAGAGCAAAGAACCTTTTTTATTAAAATGGTTCTATAATTCATGTTCTATTACTGAAGTGTAAACTAAAGATTCATGTTACACAATAATTATACACAACACATTCACAAAGCTGTTTGAGTCAAGACGCATGAGAATGACTGGTGTAGTCAAAAACCAGAGTTAACAAAATTTTCATATCTAGTCAATGTATGATTTGAGATTTCTTTATGCACGTTTGTACATTAGCATGCAACTTATAATTATATTACCTAATACATTATAAGTTTGACTTTTTTACCAATCATTTTGTAATAAAACATTATAGGCCTAATAATAAACAACCAAAGTGTTTTCTTTATTTTGTGTGTACCATATAGTGATGGTTAACTTTTAATCTATTGAAGGGAACATTAAAAATAATAATCGTAAAAATGCCCTCTGGTGGCGTATATGCGTTGCATCATCCTTGAATTCCTATTGGTGGATTGGCGAAGAAGAACCTACAAGTGACAGTTAATTTTTCAAACTGAGGAGTCCGCCATTTCTGCCCGTTCATACCCTCAGGTAAGTTAAGTTTTTACATTTTTGAAATCATTTTACTGAAATATTTAGTATTGCAGTTAATATTTCTATTGGTTAGAGTATATAGTCCTTGTCTTAAATACTGATACTAGAAGCAAAATGGAATATTTTCACCTCAGTTAAAAACACTGCTGTGTAACTTAGCACCGATGGGCTTCGTCAGCCGTCGGTTCAGAAAGCCCTGTTAAATTGAATTTGCTCCGGTTTTTAAAGTAATAAAGTTACAATCTCCCATTATTTCCTTGTTATAGTTAATGAAATGGTCAATAACAATAAGACAGCTGTGTTATAAGGAGACGAGCTTCGAGACAGAAGCGTGAATTTTAATCTCAATGAAGCGCACGCTCGTATTTCTTTAATGGTAATTTAACGTTAAGTTAACGATAGGCGCCGATTGAAATAAAAGCGAACCGGGTGGAAGACGGAGGTGTGTGATATGTGAATGTTTGTCGCAGTTTCATACACATAACGTTAACTCAGTTTGCGTTGAGTATTTTCCCCAGGCCTATATTAACAGGTGTAGAAGTTCTTAACTGTTAACTTTGGCCCGCGAGGTCCACTTTCGTGCAGTTTTTAGCTCCAACCCAGATCAGACTGTTACTTTTCAGTAATCCCGAAAATCTTGATTAACGTTAGCTTGTTCATGTGTGTTTTATCAGGGTGGGAGCTAAACTCAGCAGGTGGACACTGCTACAGTTGAGAACTTCCGGCCGGTCTCCATTAAAACTGACGGTTGCAGTCAGTGCAGCGTTCGTAACATCGTTTACTGCAGTTTACTGATGCATGCGCTGGATTAAAGTGATGATAGCACATGGCTAAATGTGTAGGTGTGTTTAATGCATTGCATAGTTGGTTTGTGAAGTGTTATTTATGCTCTGTTTTATTTCCCCCCAGGTAACGACGGTTGACAAAAAGAGCTTAATAAGTTAAAAAAGTAAGTCTGTGTTGTTAAATATTAAACATTGTTGCTAAATAAACAAACTTAAAGAAAGCTTAAAATCCTTATCTTAATTTATATTTTTCTTTTTCCTCAAACAGGCTGGAAACTGAAGTGCCTCAAATATCTTGTACTCGGTATGTATCATTGTTTTGACGTTTAAACGGACTTGTTGCTAAATAAACAAACTTAAAGCAAGCTTGAAATCCTTATCTTAATTTATATTTTTCTTTTTCTTCAAACAGCCTGGAAACTGAAGTGCCTCAAATATCTTGTACTCGGTATGTATCATTGTTTTGAAGTTTAAACAGACTGTTTATTGTGGCAAGTAAAATGAAAATCCTGTATAAAAAGACTTCATCATTGTATTCATGTTAACAGACAAGAACCCTGTGAGAATGAGGGCTCATTTGTTGCCAAACCTTGGCCAGCAGTGAGACTCAATGCATGTAATAATTTTGATTACTTTACCACGCCCAGTTTTTTTCTTATTGAACATTCTCGAAATACATCACTATATGGTAGTCAATTGCAACCTCCAGTTCATGCTAACTTTAAGGAACTTGTTTGGCTGAAAGTGTGTAATTTGGATATAAGCACCTGAAGTAAACAAATGTTTTGTATTTTTTAAAGATGCTGCATGAAATGACGATGAGGTTTCGAACAGACTTGGTGAAGAACATGGAAACTTCTCTAAATGAAATGGCCCAAAACATCATAGGGAATGCAAAAAAAGGAAGGAAGAGGAAACCACAGAAGGTAACACCATATATTTTTCCCCATCCAACCTATCTGTTCCATGCCCAGTGTAAAGTTGCATTGTCAATGTAAAGGTTGTAGCTTCTATAAATTGTATGAGTGAAAACATGTATTACAAAAATGAAAGTATTAAAGGAATAGTTTATCCAAAAATGAAAATTGTCATAATTTATTCACCTCTTGTCATTTCAAATCTTTGACTTTCTTCTTCAGAACACAAAAGATATTTTGAAGAAGGATGGTAACCGAACAATGGCGGTGCCCATTGACTTGCTGCATTGGTTTTGTGTCCATATAATTTTAAGTGAATGGGTAGCAGCATTGTTCGGTTACCAACATTAATTTTAGGTCTATTTGATGACTTCTGTTAATTGGTGAAAGGCACTCAAAAGGTGAAATGTTTGTTTTACAGGAACCCAAAGGTCCTACATGGTGTTTAACGGCTGTCCTGATCCCTCAAGACTGAAAGTGTCAGCATTATCATGGAGGCAGACATTGACATGACAAAGGCTGTGGAATGCCTGTTTGCAGTCACACAATGACTATTATTCAAAAATATATGCATAAACTTAAACAGGAGCATGACACAAGAACACCAATACCTGTACTAAAAAATTTACTGTGAACTTGTGTAAGTTGTAGTGCTGTTTATTTAGATGTTTTAATTGTTCATGTATTGTTTTTTATCTGCATTGTTGAATATCAAAAATATGATATCAAAGATTTGTTTTTCCTCATTTCAGAGATGCATGTAAAAGTTAATACTGTACATGTACATACAGTACATAAACAAGCTTATGTATGTTTATTGCAAAGTGAAAATTGCTTAAATTAAATTATTCAAACTAAATGGTTGAATGTAATTTAACATCTTAAATGTAAAAAATGTTTTGCTGTAAAATACAGAGTATACAGATGTGCAATTTTAAATGTGACACTAATATTTTTGTATAATCAATTGAATAAATTTAAACTTTTGGAATTTTCTGGATTGGTTATATTTTTGTATTCATAATAATTTAATAATAATTTTATTAAATATCATATTATGGTTTAAAAATATAGAACCCTTAAATGGTTCTATAAAGAACCATCTAATTTGGATTCAAAGAACCATTTGGGGTTCTATTTATGGAACCCATTAAAATGGTTCTATATAGAACCATTTTGGAGTTCCATATATGAAGCGGGTGATAGAACCATTTCTGGTTCTAAATAGAACCATTTCTTTTAAGAGTGCACAGGTAAAGTAATCAACAGGTTTATTTGCAGAAGTATGTGATCGCAACGATAGAAGCAGGTGAGTAACTGATGAATATAGTGTTGAGGATGGATATCTGGATGAGTAATGGTCTTATCTGTTGCGGTTCTGAAATGGAGATCGAGGCAGATGACTGAAGATGGACGAAGGAAGCCGATGACAAATCATTCTGGTAGGTATCGGGTAGGTGTATTGTGTAGAAGTATCGTGTAGAGCAGTGGTTCTCAAACCTGTCCTGGAGGACCACAAACACTGCACGTTTTCTTTGTCTCCCTAATAAAACACTCCTAAATTCAAATCATCACTTCATTAACCCATGTGATAAAGAGCTGATGAGTTGAATCAGGTGTGTGATTAGGGAGACAAAGAAAATATGCAGTGTTGGTGGTCCTCCAGGACAGGTTTGAGAACCACTGGCGTAGAGGTATCACATAGGTAAGGAGTCATGTAAGTGTTCTTTGAGAGACCGACAAGACCAGACAATGGTGAACTGCAGTGGGAAGAGTTATATAGTGATGTGATCGGTGAAGATTGGTGACAGGTGACAGCGATCTCTGTGATTGGGAAGTGCATGCAGGTGAGGGCCAGGGAGGATGATGGGAAATGTAGTGAGGAGGTGGTGACTAGCTGGTGACCGTGACACCCTTATGTCATCCAAAAACATTATGACTTTCTTCTGTGAAACATAAATAACTTATTTTTTTAAATTCCATACATCAAGTTAATGGTCACCAAGACTGTTTGGTTACCAACATTCTTTGAAATATTTTCAGACTGGCTTGTATTCTGTATGGTGTTTGGTGAGACAAAAAGCCTGATTCTTTGGCATCAACCAACTGTCCAGTTTTTGTCTGAATCTACTCAGTCACGAAAAGACATAGGTATAAGAATGAGTACTTTACGGTTTTAATTAGGAAATAACCACAATCCCATGAAGTATTGTGAACGACATAATTGAAATAAAAACGATGGATAAATATAAAACATTTTTTATTATGTTTATAAAAACAATATATTTTATGTTAATTGCAGTATACACATACATACAAATATTTAAGTAGTTAAAAAGCATATAGGGAAACTGACTGTGTCATTTGCGGTGCTTCATTGGAGTGAGTGAGCACTAAAGTAATTTTTTGCCGTGATTTGTTTGTCACAAATCTCTGATTGGTGGAGATTTCGCTGCAGGATCATCCGGAATGTAGTTTTTCACCAATAAATCCACTGATAATAAAAAAGCTGAAATAGTGCAGACTGATGGCTTCAACAAAAGCATAAAGGTTGTTTAACCTTGTAGGTCTGTATTTAATGATTATCATTAAAAATCTATTTCCTTACAGAGAAAATGAATGTGATTTTTACTTCCGGAACCCAAAAGATTGAGTAACTTAAATTACTTAAATTACATTCACTTTATCATATTATATAAGTGTTTAAAAACAAACCCACACTAGCAGTTTGCTGGTATTCTATACAACACTCTTGCTTAAGTATTTTACTGATATTATACTAAATAATCTATGAAAATTAAATTAAATCCATTTGCTTAGGTTACTTTCACTTAAATGCTGATATCTATTTAGAGATACAAAATTATTAATGTAGCACATGCTACACTCTGTAGTAAGGGAAAACTCAAGTTTGCTTCATATTGCTAAGCAACTAGAATACAGGGATTATAGTAATTGTCTAATCCATGCAGTAGCACCATCCTGAAAACCTGAGGGAGTTCAGACAGACAAAAGTGGCTGATTAGAGAATATACACTGAGGCCCAGATATGGTGTCAACTATACTGCCAGATTTTGGGGCTACTGACATGGGCAGCTCTGGGGAAAATTAAGTTGTCATTTTCAAAACATTTTACATTTTGGAATCTATTTTTACGAGTCGATCCATCATAGAAAAATCACATCGATTTCATGGCCATAAGATGCTGCCTTGTAAAATGTTTAGGCAGCGAGGCATCTTACTACCCAGCTGACAGGAAACACTCTCAGAACTTTGGCTAATGTTCTGGCTAGGATCTCAAAGTTATGAGCAAATTTTTTCCAGTAACATTAATAATAAAATATTCGATCAAAGTTATTTAAAAATTCTCAAAATGTTAACTATCTATCATTCTGAAATGTTTTAGCTCGTCTAACATTTTTTTTAAATCGAGAACATTCAAAAGTAACGTTACTATAATGTTTGGAGAATGATAAAATGAAAAGTTTCTTTAACATTCACATAACATCTATAAAACAAAGAATGTTCAAAAATAACATTTTATAACAAAATTGAACGTTAGCAAAACGCTCTTAGAACATATTTTAGTTAGTGCGGCAGAGCTGTACTCTGGATTTTGGTCAAAATTGCGGCATATTTCAATGAAAGCACCCAATTTAAATAACTGTGTGAACATTTCTGTCACTTTTAAATTGGAGTCCCTGAGTGCTGAATTCTTGAACAATATTATATTAGGTGCTCTATTATGGAGACGTGAAACATGTATGCGGCTAATAAAGCTGATGCAAAAAGGTGACATTGAGGAAGAACTCAATAGGTTGGAAATTACCCAGCTCAGTGGGCAGATGGGCTTTTGACAGAAATATTGAGCCCCAACAGGCTGAAATGGGTGGACCAGAATAGGCAAAAGAGCAGCAAATGTAGAAAATCAAATCAACAGCTGACAGGTTTGTCGTCCCCAGGGAAGGACAACATACACAAACACTAGAGCAAACATTATCTTTGAAGGTGGGCGGGAAAACACTAAAATAGTCCATGATAGAGATATTCTGTCTGTATGACAGAGATATGCACATTGCTCTGACAGGTCAGTAAAAGCTCATTTCTAGTAGTGCACTGGATGACCAAAGGTGCCTTCGGGGGATGACGGCAGTAATTATCATCATGGCATGACAACGTTTTATAGCGGACATGGAAATGTCAAAAAAGACCTCTTTACAAAAAAAGGGTCTCAACCTTTGACTAGCGGCAAACGGCTGCTTCACAGCAATCTTCACAAGAGGAAGTGTTGACTGAAAGACTACAAAAGGACTGACTTGAGGGCAAGAGAGGTTTGATGTACACGCTAGATTCCAGAGGATAAAAAACTGAATCCTCATGGACTGAGACTGACTAAAACATGATATGTGTCTTGACCCACATGAAGCATTGGCAGTATAACAGCTATACTCGGATTGGTCGTTAGAGATTGTATACACGTCATAGTGAGAAAAGAGGGTATGACAAACACTTAAGCTATACTGAAACACATTTTTAGATGGTGCGGACTTGATTTCTCACTGTGAAAATGTCTGATAGGTTATGCTGAGTCATTAGGCTCTTTATCGCGAAATGAATGTTGAGAAAATGAGACAAGAAAGAGGCTCTTACGGTAGGCTAAATGTAGAAAAATGTATTTTGCCATTAAGTGTGTGAACTCACAGTTCTTTGAGGCACCTTTAATTAGTGAACTGACACATACCTCGTTATTATTTTTTCTTGTTATTCATTCTGTTAACTTATATTATAGTGATTCTCAGCTGATTTGCTTAATATTTTAAGTGGCAACCAAACAGAATCCTGAAATATTTAAACATACAAACAGCAAACAATGTTCTTAGAATAAAACACTGAAATCTGGTAATTGTCACGGGTGAAACAGGAGACGGACAGTTGGTAAGTGAAACAATGTTTATTTTAGGAACAGCAGAAGCAGACGGAGTTATGGTGAGTATCTTAACAGATGATAATTGGATGGACTTAGCCACAGGAATAATCAGAGTCTCTGTTACAGATGATGATGACCCGTCACTGGAAAGGGCTGCAGTAGAACGGCTGGGAACTGGAGACGGTAGATGATGATGAAGATAATCCGATAGGAACAGGTGAGTAGCAGGTAAGTAGCAGGTAAGTCTTTGGCATATCATGGAGAGTCTGAGTGTCTATGTAACGACGAGACCAGACAATGACTGTGAGAGTGAGAGTGGTATTTAAGGTGGTGGGATGATGAGGTGCAGGTGATGGTGATTAGAACTCAGGTGATAGTGAACGAGTAAATGAGTGAGTGGGAGGAGTGAGTGAATGAGTGGGAGGAGAGTGTGGATCTGCTGGAATCCTGACAGTACCCCCCTCCTCCGAGGCGGCTCTTGACGACTGCGAAGAGGGATGAGTTCGACGACGAGGTCTGCCACGGGGCCTGGGAGCTGGGCGATCAGGACGCCTGGTGTGAAATTGTTGAAGGAGAGTTGGGTCCAGGATGTCGTCCCGAAGAACCCACGACCGTTCCTCAGGACCGTAGTCCTCCCAGTCCACTAGATATTCCAGCCGAGGACCTCGTCGCCGTGAGTCCAAGATGGTGCGGACTCGGTATATGGACTCGTCCTCTATTGGGATAGGAGGAGGAGGTTCGATGGCCGGGTCAGGTTCTGTGGGAGGAGAAAAGACAGGTTCAATGAATGGTTTTAACAGAGACACATGGAATGATGGAGAGATCCGGTACTGTCGAGGGAGATTGAGTCTGTAGGTGACCTCGTTCAGCTGCCTCTGCACGGTAAATGGACCGATGTATCGAGGACTCAGCTTACGGCAAGGCAGGCGGAGGCGCATGTCCCGGGTCGAAAGCCACACCTTCTGTCCTGGCACATACTGAGATGGTTCGGTCCGATGACGATCCGCTTGGTCCTTGTGTCTCCGCACTGCCTGCTGTAGATGCACGTGAGCCGAGTCCCATACCCCCTCGCTCTGCTGGAACCAGTAGTTTACTGCTGGTACGTCCGAGGGCTCACCAGACCAAGGGAAGAGAGGAGGTTGATAGCCGAGGATACATTGGAAGGGGGTGAGACCGGTGGTGGACTGTTGAAGTGAGTTTTGTGCGTACTCGGCCCACGGAAGGTACTGGCTCCAGCTGTCCTGGTACTGGTGGCAATAAGTCCGCAGGTAACGTCCTATCTCCTGAATCTTTCGCTCAGTCTGGCCGTTAGTCTGAGGATGGTAACCAGATGACAGGTTTACAGTTACTCCGAGGAGCTTGAAGAAAGCTCGCCAAACTCTTGATATAAACTGAGGGCCTCGATCCGACACTATGTCCTCTGGGATGCCGAAGTTTCGGAATACGTGAGTGAAGAGGGCTTCGGCGGCTTCAAAGGCGGTAGGGAGTCCAGGTAAGGGAATCAATTTACAGGCCTTTGAGAAACGGTCCACGACCACGAAGACACAGGTATGGTTATTAGATCTGGGCAGGTCCGTCATGAAGTCTACCCCAATATGAGACCATGGACGACGAGGAAGCGGAAGAGGGACTAGCTTGCCTTCTGGTAGTCTTCGGGGAGTGTTGGTAACGGCACAGACTGAGCATCCTTTGACGTAGCGAGCAACGTCCTGAGAGATGGTAGGCCACCAGTACCGATTACTGAGGAGCGAGAGGGTACGCCTGCTACCTGGATGTCCAGAGCCCGGAGTGGTATGAGCTGAGTCCAGAAGGGCCGTTCGAAGGTGACGTGGTACGAAGGCACACCCCTCTGGACCTCCCGGCGGAGCGGGATGAAGGCGGTTCTCTTGGGATATCTGCTGGTCGATGTTCCAGACGATAGGACTTACAAACACGGCTGGAGGGAGGATAGGTTCTGGGAGAGGGTCCTCACTTGACGGATGATACAGACGGGATAGAGCATCTGCCTTACAGTTCTTAGAGCCGGGTCGGTAGGACACAAGGAAGTCAAAGCGCGTGAAGAATAGTGCCCATCGGGCCTGGCGAGGATTAAGCCTCTTAGCCTCTCTGAGGTACTCCAAATTACGGTGGTCGGTAATGACCTCGAAGCGATGGTTTGCTCCCTCCAGCCAGTGTCTCCACTCCTCTAATGCCAACTTGATGGCGAGCAGTTCTCGATTTCCAATGTCGTAGTTCCGCTCCGCCGGGGATAGCTTTTTAGAGAAGAAGGCACATGGATGGAGTCTGGGAGGATCACCCTGCCGCTGTGAGAGGACCGCCCCAACTCCGGTGGAGGAAGCATCCACCTCTACAACGAAAGGGATCTCAGGGTTCGGATGAACTAGAACTGGGGCGGTCTGGAAGGCTTCCTTTAGGCGTTCGAAGGCAGAGATGGCTTCAGGCGATAAGGACAGAGATTTGGGCCGGGCCTCGGAGAGAAGAAGTCAAAGGAGAGCTGATGTGACTGTAGTTGTTGATAAACCTTCGGTAAAAATTGGCAAAACCTAGGAAACGTTGGAGGTCTTTTACCGTAGAGGGTTGAGGCCAGTTTTGGATCGTCTCCACCTTCCTCTGGTCCATCCGAACTCCATGTTGATCGATGAAGTAACCCAGAAACTGAACTGAAGGGGTATGAAACTCACACTTTTCAAGTTTGAGGTAGAGCTTGTGAGCTCGCAGCTTTTCCAAGACAGCAGTGACATGGCGATGGTGTTCAGAGAGAGATGAGGAATAAATGAGGATGTCATCTATGTAGACCACCACAAACTTATTTAGATATTCCCTGAAAACCTCATTCATGTACCCCTGAAAGACTGCTGGGGCGTTGGACAACCCGAAAGGCATTACCCGGTATTCATAATGTCCAGAGGGAGTGATGAACGCCGTCTTCCACTCATCACCCCGACGAATTCTGATGAGATTATAAGCACTGCGAAGATCAAGCTTTGAGAAGATTCGGGCTCCACGCAACTGTTCCAAGGCTGCTGGGACCAGAGGAAGGGGATAGCTGAATTTTACTGTTTGAGAGTTGAGATGGCGATAGTCAATGCACGGCCGCAGGCCTCCGTCCTTTTTTGCCACGAAGAAGAAGCTCGCAGCGGCAGGGGAAGTAGATGGACGAATGAACCCTGTTCGAGGGCTTCCTCCACATACTCCTCCATGGCCTTCTGCTCCGGGATGGACAAAGGGTACACACGGCCTTTAGATAAAGTAGCTCCAGGTAGCAGGTCGATAGCACAGTCCCATGGCCGATGAGGTGGAAGTTTGGTTGCCAACTGTTTACTGAAGACGTCCTGGAACGCCCTGTACTCCACTGGAATTTCCACCTGATGTTGTACCTCGGGACTCTCGATACTGGTGGAACAGACGGAAATCTCGGATCTTCCCGCAGGAGGTGAGTATACCATGGAGGATTCTTGGCTGACTTTCTTAACTGACGTTAGACAGGAAAGGAAACACTGTTCTCCCCAGTGAAGGACTTCTCCAGAGCTCCAGTCAATAGTAGGTTGGTGTTGGATCATCCAAGGGCGTCCCAGGATGAGCTCAGCAGTTGACTCCTCCAGCACCATAAAGGAAATCTCCTCAGAGTGTAGACATCCTACGCGGAGCGTCAGTGTGGGGGTAACGTGACGAATTCGACCTCGACCCAGCGGCTTACCCTGGATAGTCTGTACGCGAAGATCCAGATGACTTCTGAGTTTACGGATATTCAATTTCTGGAGGAGTTGCGTCGATATGAAGTTCCCCGCCGAGCCAGAGTCGAGGAGAGCTTGTGCAGAGACACATACAAGAGGGGTTAGAAGATGAACTGTTGTACGGTTCAGGGTAGCCATCTTGGGTGGAATCTGAATTGTACTCACCGCTGGGCGTTGAGGCCGAATGGGACAGGTGTCGATGAGATGCCCGTTACCTCCACAGTACAAACAGAGACGGTTCTGGATGCGTCGCTGACGTTCCGTGAGAGAGAGATGTGTGGAATCCACTTGCATGGCTTCTGGTGCTGGAGGGGTGACAGATGGAGCCGTGGGCGGAGGATGTGCAGCGGTCGTGAGCGTTTCACAGGCCGTCAAACGTTGAGACACTCGGAGGGTCTTTTGAATAAGATTTTCCAGTCCCAACGAATCCTCGTAAACCACAACTAGCTGTCTAATGTTCGGATTGAGACCATGACGAAAGGCAGTGATCAGGGCAGTTTCATTCCAACCACTGGATGCCGCCAGCGTGCGGAATTGGAGAGCATATGTGCTCACAGAGGATTTGCCTTGACGGAGATTAAATAGTTGATCATGTACAGATAAATCCGAAGCAGTCTGTCCAAAAACCTCCTTAAAGTGTTGGCAGAAACTTGGTAATGATTTAATCACAGGAGAATCTGAATTCCACAAGGATTGAGCCCACTGGAGAGCTCGGCCGGACAGCAGTGAGGTGATAAAGGCTACGCGAGCTGAATCATTGGTGAATTTATGTGCTTGTATCTGGAAGTAAAGTGAAACTTGAAGTAAAAAACCGCTGCAATCCTCCGCCTCGCCGGAGTATGTCGCTGGTTGGGCCATGGGACTTGCAGAGGCAGCTGACGAAGCAGCGGGTGTTTGCGGAAGTGGTTGTCGGCGGGCTGACTGAAGAATATCCTCGGGAATCATAGGCAGATTATCTGGTGGTGAAGGAAGTAGCGACTGACGAACAGCTTGAACCAGTTCCAGGAATGGATCAGGAGATGGATTTTCTCCGGGCTCCGTTGGGTTCTGCATTTTGTGGTCTGGTCTTCTGTCACGGGTGAAACAGGAGACGGACAGTTGGTAAGTGAAACAATGTTTATTTTAGGAACAGCAGAAGCAGACGGAGTTATGGTGAGTATCTTAACAGATGATAATTGGATGGACTTAGCCACAGGAATAATCAGAGTCTCTGTTACAGATGATGATGACCCGTCACTGGAAAGGGCTGCAGTAGAACGGCTGGGAACTGGAGACGGTAGATGATGATGAAGATAATCCGATAGGAACAGGTGAGTAGCAGGTAAGTAGCAGGTAAGTCTTTGGCATATCATGGAGAGTCTGAGTGTCTATGTAACGACGAGACCAGACAATGACTGTGAGAGTGAGAGTGGTATTTAAGGTGGTGGGATGATGAGGTGCAGGTGATGGTGATTAGAACTCAGGTGATAGTGAACGAGTAAATGAGTGAGTGGGAGGAGTGAGTGAATGAGTGGGAGGAGAGTGTGGATCTGCTGGAATCCTGACAGTAATAAACATGCATGAGCTGCATGCCAATTTAAACATATAGTCCACAAAAATATATATTTATTATATTGTCTAATATAATGTAAGTCTCACAAACCTAAATTATACATTAAGCAAGCATTTCCATTTCAAATCAGACATAACCAAACATGATTCATGTCTCAGTGGTAGAGTCAGTTATGAGCTAAAAGCAAGTGGCAACCTTCCAGTCTCTCTCTTGAATCCAACATGTTATTGTATTGATTATCTTTGAACTGATTATGTAATTGGCATGATACATTAATCTGACATACAGTAATAAATTGTGACATTTGGATTTATTCCGACTTACTCTGAAATTAATAATGCGACTTTGCCACCCGAGTGAACGAGGATAATAAGAGTAAAGAGTTTAACTATTATATATAAATGACCAATAACCAATTGGCATTCTAAATATTCGAGGTTGTGATAAAATTGAGTCAGATTAATTTTTTGGAATTAAATTACTTTGCTTAACATTGTTAAGCTTTGTTTGACAGAACTAATATATTGCCGGCCATTGCTTGAATGTGTGTCATCTTTGCTTGTTTTTTCATTTGCAATATTATTGTCTTTCGATTCAGCTATGAAAAAGCTAGACACCTGGTGAGTTTAAACCTCATCCACACTGTCTTTTTCAGGGGTCTGCTCCCAAAGTTTGTCTGAAAAGTAAGATAATATACTCCTAATGTTTGTTTCCTTTGGTTTCTCATTTAGTGATCGATATAACCCCCTATTTGTGTTATAGTTGTAATATATTCGTTACTATGACTGTTGTGCTCATGCTATCAAGTTGATCATGATAACTTTGTGGGTGTTGAGCGTCGTCTTCCGCGTAAAATGGAGCTGAAACATTGACGTGTTAAAACACACATTACTACTAGAACACATTCAACATGGATTACCATAGTAACACACTGCTCTTACTTACCATCGGCCGGCAGGTACTGCAGATTCCGCCATAGTCGCTGCCTGGGTTACGGTCGTGTACGTAAGTGTGGGGTGGAGCTATCAAATTATGAATGAGATCCTTTTGAGGTAGGGGCTTGTTTGTTTTGGTGATGTCATATATGAACATTGGCCAAAAGTGTTTTTCAAAAACTACTGATCCCACCTTTGAATGAATAAGACATTTTATAGAGCGCTTTAATATGTACCACTGTACACCCATAGCGCTTTACAACCATGTCAGGGTCTCTTTAGCCACCACCAGTGTGTGTTAGCCAGTGTGTGTTTAGCCATCTACTTGGATGATGCGACGGCAGCCACAGTACAACGGCACCAGTGTGCTCACCACACACCAGCTATAGGTGGAGGAGAATTTTTTTTACAGCCCGGTACAAAAAGTGGTTTTGGTTTATATAGCTAATTTGGCCCTTCATGACAACTGTGAGTGAGGTGCATTTTTTTATAACTCATCCGTTTAAATTATATTAAGCCTTAAAGTTCTGTATAATTAAGGGCGTGGCCACTTGAGTGACAGGTGGTTTGCCATTACTGTCATTACAAGCCGTTTGTCTGCTGTCTGTTAGCCGTCACGTTAGCTCAGCTAATCCCGCCTCTTTGCCAATATTCGGTTATCTTGGAGTGACCCAGGAGAGCGGCAGGGAAGATGGCGACGGCCGGGTCCGCCCACTTTGGGCTTAAAAAATGCTCTTCAGAAACCTACGAGTGACATCATAGACACCAGGTCCATTTTTTTTTTTACAGTCTATGACTAAAAGGTGTGTTCGCCTTCAGCTGCGGCTGAATTTAACTGATTGCCAAGAATTGGCGCTTACAGTCATGTGCTGTGTTCGAAGTCGCCCCTGTACCTCTAAATAGGGCATCGTTGCTGTTTTGCTTCTATGGGGTATCTCCTGGTAACTGCTGGTCGGTCGGCTTTTACCCGCGGCCACCTGTTTAACACTGATGTATGTTTTGCTTTTACGATTAATCTCCGGATGACTGTGCACGGCGTAAAGATACTGTGTGCTGGTTGGTCTGCCTTTACCCGCGGCCACCATTTCAACCGTGATACTATAGTTGTGAATGGAGTTGATGTTTATCAACTGGTCCGAATACCATTTTTTGAGCTTCGAAGCTTCGGTAGGAATGAACATCGAATATTCGAAGCTTCGGAATCTCTATAGGCTACCGTACGTCTCGGTCTCAGACATCCCAAATCTCCCGCATATTGATAGCGGCTCCCTGATGCCCGCAAATTAGTTAAAATCTCCCGGAATCTAGCTGCTCGCGAGCTCCAAACCGTGTAGCGCACGCACGACAAAGAGAGGGAGAGACCTTGCGTGTGTCGTGTGTGCAAATGTGCGTGTGTGTGCAAGTGTGCGTGTGTGCCTCTTGAAGCGCTTGTAAAATGCGCATGATCATAATCAGAACATGATTAATATTTCGAGAACCGTTCATCCAAACGACTTCACAAGGGAGTGCAGTGGATTTGGTGCAATATAGATAGACAGGCGAGACGCGACAAGTCAGAACAGCGCGAGCCGGAAGCGGCGCGCCTCATGCGAGCAGAGCTTATGCTCCGAGAACGGACACTGCTCTGCACTGATATAAAACACACACAGGTCTGTAACTTAAGCAATACTTCTAATAAGGTAGGCTAGTCTAATAGTCTCACTAACAAATTACTGACAAAGTAGGGTAGATGTAAATAAAGAAGCGGCGCGCCTCACGCGAGCAGAGAATGACGTCCGATATGCTATCTTATATGCTCCGAGAATGGACACTGCACTAGTGATATAAAACACACTAATACATACATTTATACATTTTAATACTACATACATTTTAATATATTTTGTTTCTATTATTCTATTTTCCACAATGTCAAAGCAATGCAGCTTAACCCAAAATACAAGCTCAGGCATTCACTTCTGTCCATACAAACTCTGCTGTTCTGCGCTCTAGCCAGAGAATACTCCCGTTGCAGGAACACTTTTAGTAGTCCAAGAAGAAGCAAATATCTATTTATTAAGTAGCTATAATGAATTTATATGTAAAGTATTGTATTTCACCAGATGTTATAGTGTAAAACGTATACAAGCGCGAATGAGAACCGTTTGGAGGGGGATGCCAGGTTTGCAAAAAAAAAAAAAAAAAAAAAACGAATATTCAAATGTCACATTTTCAAATCGAATACCAACCCACCGAACGAATATTTGAATATTCGAATATTCTGGTCCAGCCCTAGTTTATGATTGCTTGTTATTCGTTATAGTTTGCCATGCATTCTGTGCATTGTATTGATTATTGTTGATTGAGTGAACTGAGTGCTTTTAATATGTTTTCTCTTAGGAGAACAGTGATTTGTATGTTTTCTGTGTGATATGGTGAGTTTATATTGTGTTTTAAATGTGCTGATCCATTTTTGTGTGATTTCTTCTTTTGTAGGAGCTGGAGGTTCCTGGAGAGGGGTGGCTAGCTGCCATTGTGTGTGGGGTGGTTACACCTATGCCGTGTGTCTGTTTGCAGCTAATCTTCACTTGTGTGTGTGGGGCACGTGTATGGGGATAGGGGCTCATATTAAATTAGCGGCTAGCCTGTACCTCCAGGTACCACCATTCCGGTCGAATGGGTTTATTGTTGTGTTTGATACAGATGGTACACGTTACTGTGAAGTTGAGCCTGAGATTGAGTATTGAGTATGTTGTTGTTTGATACAGATGGTGCATGTTACTGTGAAGTTGATCCTGAGATTATGGTGACCTTTTTAATTATTTATTATGTAAATGCATATGAGAAATAAAAATACTTATTTTTGCACATGTGTTTCACCCACGTCTCTTTGCCCACGTTGATAATGAATCTCCAGTCCCCAGTATTCTGGGGTGGCGTAGTCGACATTTAGCTCTATTCTCCAATTAGCACGAGCCCATGATGCCACACTTGTCTGCTGAAACGTCAGAAATAATAAAAATACTTAAGGTGAATTAAGTAACTTTTTTATCTTAACCGAACAGCTTTCGAGTCATTGTAATGTTTATATTACTGATTTCGTGTTGAATGGTGGTCGTCTCGCCCATAATGCACTGTGAGGGTCTTACTGAATGAACTCCCGCGTCTGACCAGAAGATGGCGCCCGCAGCTGACACATCCACCCATCTATTTTATAAACCGCAGGACCAGTGTATACATCATAATTTCATACAGGTACAAATACATTTTTAATTGATTAGAGCTACCATATGTAATTTTTTTTCGCCGCCGCTAACCTTGATGACGCACAAGCAGAATTATGGAACTTGTCGTCATGCTTAAGGATCTAAAAATGTTTATGGATGAGTGAATACAGTAATGTTTTTAACATGACTGTGGTATGATAACGCGGATATTATGCCATTGACAGGCGACAAGTGAACATGGACGAGCCATTATTTAAAATTGGAATTTCTCTGAAATTAAACATTTTTGGGAACTATGAGGATATTGTAAGTACACAACTGCAGGAAATATATCACACTGCGCAAGTGATTTTTGGATATTTTATTACAAAAATCTTACATATTGTAGCTTTAATAAATGTTTAATCAAGGTTTATGCATAGTTTCCATGACAGAGTTCAAGATAAATCGTTTCATTTTACTGGAGTAGCCAGTTAGCAGTTTCAAACCCAGAAAGCAGCATAGTGTTGGCCCAGATCTGGCCCACATACCTGTGGATTTCACACCATGTTGCTGTGTGTGCGCATATATAATTTTTAAAAAGTTTTGATTCTCATACAAAAGTGAAAAACGTTCTCTCTCATTATGCTAGTCTTCTAGTCTGTAATGTGTTCAGCACAGAGTCAATGACATGGCAGATACTGTGATCGTGGAGGGTGACTTTGTAAAGCCAATTAATGGTCGAGTATTTGATCAGAGCTTTAACCATCATTCATTACTCCCATACTGCTCTACTAACCCTTCCATTAATTAGCTTTTATTAATGTGAGCAGTCAGGGGACTGTTCAGCCTCCAGGGCTAAAGCATTTAGAGCAATCAGCAGCCATGAATGTGAATGATGCAGAGTCGAGATGAATAATTTACAAAGTACGCGTAAGGACAAGATCATTCTTGGTCTGGCTAATCCTGCAGAAAAAAGGTTTTGTCATGCCAACACAGATGCTGGGACAAAATGGAGTTAACTAGACTTCAATGTCTGTCACTCAGTGAACATTGTGTGAACAGTCAGTGGGGGGGGGGTAGTGCAACCATTTGCATGCATTTATCAAGTTATTAAATGTACTTTAAAGTGCACAGTATTGTGGTATTCATGAAAACATTTTAGACAATGCAATTTAGAGTAGGCCCACTTTTGAACACAAGTCATAACACCATACCCTAATTACAGCTTTATTTTACATGGGGTAGGTCATCTCATGATGGCCGCCATGTTGAGATCACGACACTTTGAGCGAATTCGGACAGCCGGTGAGCGTACATTGGTTGTACACTCGTTATTGCTGTGTATTGTGGGATTGAATGAGTGCACTCAATATCGTCCACTACAGGGGGCGATTTCTGATTCAGCCTGTGTTGTTGCAATGACTTAAAATCAATAATACAGTCGATTTTATTTAAAGGGATACTCCACTTTTTTTGGAAATAGGCTCATTTTACAACTCCCCCAGAGTTAAACAGTTGAGTTTTACCGTTTTCGAATCCATTCAGCCGATTTTCTGATATTTAGAAGAATATCAGTAATCAAACAGTTTCTGGTCTCATTGACTTCCATAGTAGGAAAAAATATACAAAGTAGTATCAACCTTAAAAGATTCATCTACATTTTTCAATATTATGTGGTTCAGATTGGTTTCCATTTCATGCAGGACCATACTTTAGAAACGAAACCGTTTGATTGACAAAATCACATGAATATTAGTTGGGCTACATGAACACTCATGAGACAAAAACACTTGTGAGATATCATGGCAACAGTAAGATTGTGAGTAGAGAAAAATGCTTCCTGACATCACAGAACAACACATTTCAAATGAACAAGACAAAAAAAGAATGTATACATGCCTCAGTGCATGCTGGGAATGACTGCTGGGAACTACAAAGCACTTTAAAGTACACTTACTACAAGAGCAATCTGGTATTAAATGTTTTGCACAAAAGTAACAGCTTGTGGATCACCCCATCTAAGGTCAGGGAACTACACTGCGACCAAAATGGTCGCATATGCGACCTTTTGAAATGCCATTGCGACCCTAATTTTTAATGGGTCGCAAATGTATCACTGACTATTGTGTGTGTGAGAGATAGGACTGGGCGATAAAACGATAACGGTTATCGCGCTATGATTTTTCTCAATAAAACGATATCAAGAGGTCGAAAAAAGTTCGATAATGTTTATGCTCCAAAAGCGGAACAAAACTCATTTGAACCGCGCGGCCCGCGCCACACGGAGCAGTTATCCGCTCGGCTCAAAGTCCAAACGGCAGCGCGAGTTCACTAGAGCAGACGCGTTTACTCTGATCGGCCTCACTCACGACTCGAGATCCAGTGAGATGCGCTTGAATTCAGCAAAGAACACACATGTCCAGTTTAAAGGCAGATAAAACAGCGCTGACAAACAGGAGAAACACTGTGAGCAACGATACAGTCAGAATCTGAATTGATACTGAATCCATCTACCATGGATTTACTGTAACGTAAGCCTAGTAATATTAACTGCACCATAAAATGTGGAATATACATATTGAATTGTATTATATTATTAATGTAGACAATGTATTAAATGTCTAATGGAATATAATTACAGTATTTAATAATGTAAGTATTTAAGTATTTAAAAACTGTTATGCTACTGATTTTCATACTACCATAGAAGCTATAGTTATATTTTGCCATGATAGTGAGGTGCTAAGTTATAGGCTATCTATGCCTGGTTTTATCTGTGGATATCATGATCTAAATCAAATGCATGATACTGGATGACCAATGGTTCATTTTAATAAAACTCAAACAGTCAGAATATTACATTTTACCAAATAAAAATGTGGTCGTTCGTTACATTAAAAAAAAACATGTTACTGTTTTTGTTAATGAACATAAATTTATCATGGTAGTATTAGCTTGAGTTAGGATGCAGATTTACTGTCAACTCACTGTCAGATGTGCATTTCCGAGACAAAACATGTAATTTGAATATTGTAGCCTGCACTGCAAACTGCTGAAGAAATATTTTTCTATTCAGATATTTATTTTGTTAAGGAAAATGTTTCAATGCCTTCTGCATTTTTGTTTTGCTTTTCACTCCATTGTACCGAAATCGTACCGAACCGTGATGTCTGAACCAAGGTATGATTCCAACCGTGACTTCTGTGTACCGTTCCACCCCTAATGCAGAACAGTTTCATTATTGTTCATTATTATCCAGAGAGCGGCTTACTATAAATAATTTGTGCGACCAAATCATGTTTTGCGCCAGTAACTGAAAAAGTTAGTAGCGCAAGTGCCACCAGTGGAAAAGGTTAGTGTAGTTCCCTGAAGGTTCAAACCAATAACTTGCCAACTCAGATATTTAACCATTATTCACCAATACAGTCCTTAGAAATACAAAAGGCATGCAAAGAACTCTATTATAGTTTACTATAATCCACTAAGCTGTGGATAACATTGGTCATCTGTACAGCCATCATCCTTATCTTTTCCAGACACTTCATCAATTAAGAAGCCTTTAGCATGTTGTTGTCAATGGAGAGCACTTGACCTTGCTTTCAATATTAATTAGGCTTGATGTGTTTGACACACTGTGTATATACATCTCAAATTATCATGTTACAGTCTGATATAACCTTTAGTCAGCCTCAGAAATCCCGACACAGCTTTGCACAGGCTCAATAAGAGCTGCCAGGTAATGAGTTACCCAGTTAGACACAGACAGCTGCTCCCATCTGACCGGAGCCGAGACGAGACTAGACGTGGGAACAGAAAGGTGTCCGAGAGGGTGATAAAACGAGATGAGGTGCACCGGCAGAGAGGACGATGAAAGGAGAACTTTAAAAAGCACAATTATAGGTATAACTTGTCTAGAGAGGAGAGTAGCACAGTTTTTTGTAGTGCCATTGAGCTGATGCCTTCCTAGATTAAATTAGCATGGCTACGTTAGAACTTATTTATTTGAGCGAGCGCTCTCCGCTGACCCTTTTAAACCTTGCTGGAGTTTAATTAAATTAAATCAGCCATATAATTGTTCTTTTAAGCTTCCAATAACTTTAGGGGAGTGAGTTTTGAAAGTTCACCCAAATCATGTAGGTCAAAAAGAATCAATTGCGATTACGGCCAAAATATATTGCGCAAACGTCTGTGTTTGTGTGCTGCATTCAGACGGTGATCCAGAAATAGGATGGAAAACAACCTGCATGAGGTCACTTTCTGAATCATGTTGTCAACAGAAGTTGAAACAAAAGTGTTTGAGATTCCGGTGAAAGTAAAAACCAGAAAATCCTCAAATATCATGCGAAACCCATTTCCTCTCTGGATTGTTCATACCATGCATACATTTTTATTCCCTTAACATGACTTGATATATTGGCCAAAACATTAAACTATTACAATATTTATTCTAGTTTTGCCTTTTTGTCTCATATAACAAGAAAAACAAACATTTACAATTATTAATTTCCATATTTGTTTAATTATCCATAATATCTATATTTCTCAAAGGAATCATTTTCATTCCTAATAAAATTAGGTTTTCCCTGTGTCCTTAATCTCAAAATTCATTTTTATCCTGCTACTCTTTTGTAAAATTCCTCTAACAAAAGTGGAACAAAAGCACCGAAGTCAGTATGTATTAGCAAAAACGATTTATAAAGTTATATATTCTGACGTTTACTTCAGATAACCAACTCCATATGTGTGGCTGCTCTGGCGTAGAAAACTTACTTTGTAACTCACCTGGTAGAGCATTGCACTTGAGATGTGGAGAGCTTGGGTACGAGTCCTGTGAAACAAAAGCACAAACCCTTGTTGAAGCAAGATGGTTGCTTCGGCAAATGCTTTCTTTATGTATTTGATTTTATATTTTGATTTAAGAATGTTTTTCAATATTTTTTCTGGAAACAAGACAAAAATACTGAGCAAGAAATAATTTCTTCAGTGCAAATATCCAGATGATGCACTCATTTAAAAAACGAAAAAAAGTGTAGAAAGTCAAGACACTTTATGCACCCAACTGCTGTTACTGCTTTAATTGCAAACTGGTGGGGGAGGGGGAGTATCTAAGACTCTGATGTTAATGACAAAAAATATAGAATTGTTAATTATACATTAGCCGGTACAGTGCAGAGGCCTACGTCATTTTTTTTTTAACTAGTGTGTCAAATTGTGCAAACAAGTTATCATTTTGCAGAAATGCACCACACACATGTATTTCCAATAAGCCTGGGTTGAATTTCTTGCTTGCAAAGTTCAAAATGTATCAGAAATTACTCATTTACTTTTATTCCCAGTAATATAATAGTAGAAGCTAAGATTTGTTTGCCAGGTTTTGTAATCATGAAATGGTCAGTCATACCAAAAATTGGCTGATCGTTATCAGACCCTTTGTTATACTACCATAGTCAAAGAAAGCTCACCAAAAATGAGTTCAATTGTTAATCTTTGTATTAGAAAATGACACAGTGTACTTGTTTGACAATCTAGTTAAATATGTGCAGACCACATACTGTTATGGTATAAATGATCAGAACACCATGTCTTCTCTTAACAAGGCCTGCGTCTAATGGTTTTCATCAGAGCCAGACAGAGTACTTGAAATAACCCTCTCATGTTGAAAGAAAGGCTCACAGCTTTTTTTTCTCCTCTGTGTATCTCAGAGATCATTTTCACAGATAATGAGATTTGTTAACTTGGGAGATCAATAGAAAAGCCAGACTGTTTCCGCTTCTGCAGGGAAAGAATTTTGACCTAAACAGTGAAACCTTTAAAGACAATTCGTCATTATGCACAAAACAAAATGTGCATATAACAGTAGCGTGTGGTGGTCTTCTGAAATAGTGAGGTAAGCTTTCTGAGTTTGGGATATTTTGCATAGATATTTTCTTTAATATTTCAATTAATTTATTTTGGCCTTAGTAAAATAACAAATTAAAGCTATCAATTATTTTAGCAAAACATTCTCTCACGTAATATAAATGTGTCTGAAAAAAAAAAAAATCTTGCAAGTGGCTCCTGGTCCTTGGCAACAAAATGTTTGACAACTCATGCAGCGTTTTTCATATTCAATTAGTTTTTTTGCACTGTCATTTATTTTCTCATCTGAAATGTTGGAGGAGACATTGCCTTCCTTGTCTCCTTAGAGAAAATATTTCTGGTATGTACGTCAAAATAAGAATACAATCCAAAAACCAATAAGAATGTGTTATTATCTTTATCTCAAAAGCTATGTGCCACTCGAAAAGTTGATAGAAAATAAATTCAAATATCAGAAAACATTCAATAGCATTTTGTGGCAATGTGGCGGTTGGCTAGACCCTACACTCTTAAAAATAAAGGTTATAAAAGGGAGTTTTCACAGTGATGCCATTGAAGAATATGCCTTTCAGTGAACAGTTCTTAAAATAACTTTTTTGTTGTTGTTGTTATTTAATTGTTCTTCACAATAACAACAACGTCTCAGGTTACGTATGTAACCCTGGAATGAGACGCTGCGTCGAGATGTGATGGGAAGGCCCCTGCGTGATTGCGTCGTGAAGTACATATAATCAGTCTAATGGAGAGACGAGACGTCATATGCCGGTGACGTCATCGAACAGGAAACTATAAATCATCCCTGAAAACAGACCGTGCTATCTTCTGATAGGCAGAAGCAAGTCAATCACAGGGTTGCAGGGAGTATGGCAGGGCAACGTAGCGTCTCGTTCCCTCTTCAGGGAACCAGGGTTACATATGTAACCTGAGACGTTCCCTTTCAAGGGAACTCGAGCTGCGTCGAGAAGCTGTGGGAACATAATACCCACGACGCCATAATAGCAAATGCCTGCTCTGTGTGAAGTCATTGCACACACTAAGAAGCAAGCACCCTAGACCCCAGAGTGGAGCCCAGATGCAAGTCATAAAATCTAACAAGTGTATGTGGTGAGGACCAGAATGCTGCATCACAGATGTCATGAAGGGAAACCCCCGATAATAAAGCCTTTGAGGCAGCCATACTTCTGGTAGAATGGGCCCGGACAGCCAAAGGTGAAGGCTGACCAGCCGTTTCATAAGCAAGAGAGATAGCCTCGACTACCCACTTGCTCATTTTCTGCAGGGTAACCTTTTCTGGGGGACCCGAAACAGACAAATATATATTTTTTTTTTACGCCAAAACTAAATAGTTTTAGTTTTTTCCGATTTACGCCACAGGGCAGCTCTGTGTACGTAAGCATCCAAAGCCCGCACAGGGCACAGCAGGGCACTAGTGCACAGTGCAGGCCTCAGCCTCAGGGTGCCACAAGGAAAACGAGTAATGAGAGGATCTCTCCCCAAAGATGCACCACCCAGGAGGAGTGTGGTAAGCAAATATAGCCGCCACATACACCTTCAAGGTGGAAGGAGATAACCCTGCAGAGAAACGTTCTTGCAGATAATCAAGTACTGTACCAACAGGCCAGTACACAGGATTCAGTTGGCGATTTCCGCACCAAGCAGAGAACAGCTTCCATTTCATTGCATACAGTCATCTCATGGAGGGAGCTCTAGATTGGACTATGGTCTCCACGACCTCAGCCGAGAGACCTGATTCTATGAGCTGGGCCCCCTCAGGGGCCAAGCCAGCAGTTTCCACAACTCTGGGCGAGGGTGATAAATTGTGCCCCCTGCTTGGGACAGTAGGTCCCTACTGATCAGAATATCGATTGGAGAGCCGCCTAGAAGGGACACCAGGTCAGAGAACCAAACTCTGGCCGGCCAGTATGGGCTACTAATAACAGACGGACGAACCCTCTCCCGGATGCATGGATACCGGGGGAAAAGCGTACAGGTATAGCCTCAGCCCCTGCCTTGACAGGATATCCGCTCCCTGATTTAGATGCCCCGGAATATATACTGCCCTGTGAGACAGTAATTTCCCTTGGGCCCATAGGAGGATCTGATGAGCCAGTTTGCATAGGTGACGTGACCTCAGTCCCCCCTGGTGGCTGATATAAGATACCACCAAAGTGTTGTCAGTGCGGAAAAGCAAATAGTGACCCCTCAGGTCTGGCAGGAAGTGCTTGAGAGCTCGAAACACCACCATCATTTCTAGACGATTTATGTGTCAAGAAAGTAGATGGTCCTGCCATAGACCTTTCGCCGAGCAACCACTCATGATCGTCCCCTAACCTGTGAGGGAGGCATCCGTCAATAGAGTTACGCATGGACAAGAAGCCCCCAGCACTGGGCCTTGGGCGAGGAACCAAGGAATAAGGCACGTAGGCAAGGAACCAAGGAATAAGGCACATAGGCATCGCCACGTAACCTTGATCATGCGAAACTGATTTGCCCTCGGAGAAAACCCTTGGTCCGGAGCAAGCACTGTAGGGGTCTCATGTAAAGGAAGCCAAAAGTTATTACGTTGGACGCAGCTGTCATGAGACCCAACAGTCTCTGAAACTGTTTCACAGTGAGTGACTGGCCTAGTTTTTCCCCATTTATGGCTGAGAGAATCGAAGTAATACGTGCAGGTGACAATTGTGCCCTCATTGTTGTCAGATCCCATACCACACCTAGAAAAGTGGTCGTCTGAGACGGAAGGAGCACATTCTTCTTGGTGTTGAACCTCAACCCTAGCATCTTTATGTGGGACAGAACGATATCTCGATGCTGAACTGCCATCTGCTCGGACTAAGCTAAAATCAACCAATCGTTGATGTAATTCAACACGTGGATGCCCTGGAGTCTCAGGGGAGCCAGAGCTGCATCCACGCATTTCGTAAAAGTGAGGTGTGAAAAACCTATGCCGAACGGAAGAACCCAATATTGGTACGTTTCGCCCCTGAAAGCGAACCTCTGGAACTTCCTGTGATGAGGATGGATGGATGGATGGATATATGGAAGTTAGCATCCTTCAAGTCTATTATGACATACCACTCCTCGGATCTGTTTTAGTGTAAGCAACTTGAACTTGAGTTTCTGAACCTTGTGGTTTAGTTGGCGCAGATCTAGAATAGGAAGCAACCCCTCATCCTTCTTTGGAACAATGAAGTAACGGTTGTAAAACCCTGACTCCTTGCTGGAGGAGGAACCCTTTCTATAGCCCCCTTTCGTAGAAGAGTCTGTACTTCCTGTTCCATAATCAGAGCCTGCTCGGGGTCCACCACCATAGGGAGGACCCCTAGAAAACTGTGAGGTTGAGAACCGAACTGAATATTGTAACCCTTTTCTATTGTATGCAGGACCCAATGAGATCTATTTGGTATTAGTTTCCACGCTGCCAGAAAATCTACTGAGTGAACTAGTCTCTCGAGACTGGCCTCTGGTATTTGTCGAACAGCTACTTCGGTGCCCTGTAATGGCGAACCGGCAGGGAACAACCAAACTGACTGCTTTACGACCCTCCTCGGAGGATCGTTTGGGGATGCTGACACCTCGGTGCCCTGAAGCGGCGAACCGGCAGGGAACAACCGAACTGGCAGCGATGCGACCCTCCTCAGAACGTCACCCCCCAGAGGGCAGGGAGCAACACACCGCTTACAATCTTGCTTGCTCGCCATTTATATATATATTTCTGTGAAATATTGTGCTTGTAATGACAGACAACAATAAATAGACAGGGACAGTATACAGAGAGCGCTTGCTGAAGGCACAGAAGCTAGCGCGGTCTGTTTTCAGGTGTGCTTTATAGTTTCCTGGCTGATGCGTCACCCGCCTATGACGTCTCATCTCTCCATTGGACTGATTATACACGTGCTTCACGACGCAATCACGCAGGGGTGTTCCCACAGTGTCTCGACACAGCTCCCTTGTAAGGGAATCTAAAGAACCTTTTCCCCCATTATAAATAATCTTTTGTGCAATGGAAAGGCTCCATGAATCTTAAAGGTTCTTCATGGGACCATCAATGCCAATGAGAACTATCTGTTTTACTAGCATAGCATTCCCCTATAGCGTCAAACCAGACACAGTGTCTCATTTCCCTTCTCAGGGAACCAGGGTTACATTTGTAACCTGAGACGATTTCTGCCCCTTACCCCGATTTTGTCCTTAATTAAGTCTTGTAAACAGTTTACTTATTTACTTTCCCTCGGCTTGTTGCGATGGGTGCATTCGGTGGCTGCTCGCCTTTCAGGTATGTGCGAACTGTTTGTGGAAAGCATATTGTTTTCATTCGGGGGTTTAGGATCGGCTGAATGTTTTGAGTTATGTGCAGTGTCCCTGTAGTCCAGCTGAACAGCGGATTGCATGATTTTTGCCTGTGAAAGAACACACACATTGGGCTCTATCTTGCACCCGGCGCAATTGACTTTGTACACCGACGCATGTATCATTCCTATTTTGCACCTGCGCAAAGCGGGCTTTTCCCTCCACAGACGCACGTTGGTAAACTAGGAAATGAACTTGCGCTCCCTGGGCGGGTCGGTGCAAAAAGGAGGCGTGTTTCGGCGCAAACATTCCCTAGTGCTATTTTGCAGTTCCAGAAAACAATTCCGCCACTGACCAAAAAAAACCTGGTCTAAAGTCAGTGGCGCGTTGCGCGTTGTTCATAATGCTATTTTAAGCGCGCATGCTTGGCCATAATGTAACGGGTGCACAACGCGCACACACTTTGATTCTCTCATCAACACAGATGCAGCAGTTTTTATTTTTGCAAATCATACATTATAACAAGGAAATATATTACCATACGAGGGAAATCAGTGTGGTGTCCATGAAGATGTGAAAAAATAGGCATAAATCTAGCTTACACATTTACCAGTGTATATTGGTAATTTTTCAGGCAAATGTAGTAATGACGGATCAGACCTGTTTGCCCAATAGTGGCAAGACACATATGTATATAAGGACATCTGACAAATTAGTTTGTCCGTCAAGAACTAGGGAAAAAAATCTGAAGACTGCGAAATCACCTTTACCATAATGTAAGTACATTAAAAACCTTACTCTTTAACTTACCAGTTAAGTTGAGCTTTCTCATATTTTTTTCTATTGATTTGGGTGGGTTTGTCCCATCCCCAATGTCACTTCTCTTTCTTTTACGGCCCTGACGAGAACATCGATATCCTCGGCTGTGAACCGATTCTGAAGCGCGCCTGGTGCGCGCGCCATAATAATAACAATCCGCCATGCAACATGCGCACCTTTTCTTAAAGGGTATGTTGGATGACGCTCTGATTAGTTTATTTCACGTTACGCCCAAACCACACCTATGAATAATGAAGCTACTTCAGACCAACCTCTTTTAGATTTGCGCCAGGCGCAAGATGCATTTATCCTGCCGGGAAAATAGCAACAGCACCGGGATCCGCCCACAAAGTTACTTGCGCTTTGCGCTTTGACACTTGCGTTTCAGATCGTGCGCTGGGTGCAAGATAGGGCCCATTATGTGAACGCATCATCCCCTTCCGGTAAGTGTTGTGCATACAACTGTAGTTACGAACTGAAAATCTAACAATTGAGGCATACATTTTAGTGATGTTTTTCTCTGCATTGGCTTAGGATTTTCCCTCTCGTCCGGGCGATTTTTGCCTGCTGGTGCTATAATCAGTTCTGGCTTTTGCCTTTTCTGCTGTTGCTACAGTTTACATTAAAGGGATAGTTCACTTTGAAATTAAAGGTGCTATGCTATAACTTTTCTACTAAAATGAATCCTTTTTTTATTGCCTGTGTGTGAAGGGGTTGTAATCACACATTACAATGATCCACTTGTCCAGATTTGCTATTACCTCTGAAGGCCAATATTCATATTTATATGTGAAGTCTCCGGGTCGGATTTACCGCGAAATCCAACGGATGTGACGTGCATGCGCGCTCCCGAGCCTCTCTCCTTATATACAGTCTATTGTAGACGATCAGGGAGTTACGTCCGGGTCCCAGCGAACGGCGATCCGATAGGGGGCATCCCGAGGCCCGCCACTCTAGCGTTCGTGCAAGGGTCCCCCTGGGACCTCCTCGCCCGAATTTGAGCTCTCTGGGTCTTTCCGTTCTAGAGATACGAGCGATTTCTTCTGAGATCGTGACGTCACCGACGTCCGCAATTTTGCAGCGCGCCTGATGGTTTTCTGCTAATATCTCCGCGAAAACACAACCAAAAACTATGGAACTTACATGGTTCTTTTCAGCTCGACTAGATGGTCCCAACGAGCTCGGTGCTCCCCGAATCCGCCTAGTATTCGCCGAGATATTTGCGTTATAGACGGTATTGTCTATGAGTACGAGCACGAGCGCTCTTATAAAAATTGGTTGCAATCTGAAACATCACCGCTAGAGGCCGCTAATTGTTACATAGAGCACCTTTAATTTTTGATATGTTTTAGCTTACCTCAAGGGCGTCCAAGATGTAGGTGTCTTTGTGTCCACAGTATTTTCAATTTTTATATTTTTAGGTCAAACCGTTCTTGTCTGTCAGTCATATAATGCAGGTCTACGGGGTCCACCTCAAAGAGCATGCACAGAGAAGTCCAAATTAAACATGATTTAATGACTCATAAATGTAAGTACACATTGATGGCCTAAGACACGAAACGAGCGGTTTATGTGAGAAAACGAACAGTATTATATCGTTTTTACCTCTTGTAAACACAGCCACGTCCAGGTGATCTGAGGTCGCGGGCGCTTCGTTCTTTTCCGGAAAGCACCGGAAGGGAAACCTCGCGCGTGTACGTCACTCATTGTTTACACAGAACAGAGATTGTAGGTAGGCTAATTAAAAGGGTACTAATTTGCACTTATCCGGGATGTTTAAACCGTCGCTCCTCATATTTCTATCTGCTCATGATTGTACCATAAATACCATCCAACTGTGGTTTATTGCAGTTAGTATATGTGAAGTTGGTCATTAATTGTTTTTTTCTTTTCCTTTGATCTCATTTCAGGTGCTGAGGTTCCATGGGTTGAGGATCTCTTTTGGTGGTGGTGTTTTCTCCGAATGTTTGCCGTGACACTTTTGAAGTCTTTGGGGTGTTTGTGAGTGTGCTTTCGGTGAATTAGTTTAGTGATTCCTCTTCCTGTGGTTTACCTCAGCCCTGTCAGTCTGTGTGTTCTTTTTCTTTTTTGTTGTTGTGTCTTTGTATTTAGTGTATCAGTAAAGAAAAGGTTGTGTTTTTTTTTTCATTTATTTCAATGTGTATGTCCTTGTTTATTTGAATGTGTGTTTGTTACTGAAAACCTTAGCAGTAATGCTCCAAGTCGCCTCTTTTTAACGTGATTATCCTGCTGCTTTAAATTAAACTTTGTATTAATAAAACTTTTGTACAATTTTCATATCCATGTCTCTGCCTACCTTTATTAGGGATGTGAACCTGAGTGACCTAAGAATAATAATTTGGGTGTTGCCCATATTTCCCAGGGTGAAATTCCCTGGGTGGCGTAGTCGAAATTATTTACCTGTAATTCCAGCCTCCCGCCACATCAGCATATTGATGTTCATGGAAACGTGGTCACTGTTTTAGAATGAGACATCCGCAAATCCAGAGTATACAGTCAAGTTCAATGTGGTGCAGCAAATTTTTAAGGAAACCTGAGGAAGGCTTCGGTTTAGGGCAGAGAAGCATTGTATTTAGATGTACCTGACCAATTCTTATACATCTGTTTTAAAATATATATGTTTTAAATATTTTAATAGCATCGAGACAGTCGAGGCAATTATTTTATTGCAATGTCAAAAACATTAATCTAGAAAACTGCTGTATGAGACGTTCTGACTTTAGTGCACTTCATATGATGTAGAGCTGCATTTCAAATCCCCGCTTCATGTCTTTAAAGTTTTAATAGAGCTAACATTTATAGTACTATAGCTTAATACTGAAATATTTAGAACAAGCTCACTTTTTTACCATTTTGAACCTCAGTTGTATTTCTTCTCAGGGCTCCTCTGAATTAGCAAAGCACCACTGTCAAATCACTGGAGCTGACACATGGCAAAAACTTTCTGCCCTAATTCTTTAAATAAATCTCTTTCTAATGATGCTCATATAATATTCTTAGTGATTGAGTGTTCACAGACACAAACTATGCAAGAATTCATTCCTAGATAAAAGCTGTGGTCAAATAAATCATTGCTTGATTTGCATATTACCAAAGACTATATATACAGAAAGACAGTGTATTTGTATTACTATGAATGGGAGAAAGTGCAATGCACAATTTGGCGATACTAAATAAGAGCCAATCACCGTATGGAAAAGTCATTGCGTCACTGCAGCTCTCGTTAGAAGCTCAGTTAGATGCACGTTTCCACTGTGCATGCACATTAGCTTGGTCCAAGCTGATTTTTTTTTTTTTTTTCATGATTCAAGCATTTAGAAACAAAATGTATGAGAAGTGTTGTCAGATTTCATTGGTGATTTCAAATATGAAATTTAATCGTAAGCTTGGCGAAAAGTTTTGGAGAATTTAATGTTTCCCTATTCAAAGAGATAGGAGCTGCACTTGCATGACCATGAGACGTTTCAAAGATGGCCGCCGAGTTAAATGATTTGCCTTAAAGGGACTTAAATATTACAGTACAGCACGTAAAAGGTCATTTGGGCTTGTACTCCAGTACACAGTACAACTGTATGTGTGGTTAACAGGCCAACATAACATAAAGGGACAAATCACATCTCATCAAAAAGCTGTATTTTCTGACTTAAAGGAATAATTCACTTAAAAATGAAAATTCTCTCAGTAACCAAACAGTTGATGGACATTACTGACTTCCATTGTTTTTTTTTTCCTACTATGGAAATAAATGGGGTCCATCAACTGTCTGTTTACCGACATCCTTCAAAATATATTGCTTTGTTTTCAGCAGAAGAAATAAATTCATACAGGTTTAAAACAACTTGAGGGTGAGTAAATGACGACAGAATTAAACATTTTAAGTGAACTATTCCTTTAACATAATATAGGCTGAATTTTGGGAAAATGTAGACATTGTGTGGAAAAGATATACTTTAGCCACATTAAAGATCAACATTGTATATACATCAAATTTTGTGCCAGATGTGCAGAATTTGAGAATTTAGTTTTCATTTTTTATTTTGTTTTATGATGGCTTGTGTGGGTATGTGTTCAAAAAAGATATATTTGTGCTATTAAATCTATAATTGTAACATCATTTGCATTAGTTAAAATCTAGTTTTATCGACTTGATTGATTCTGTACAGTAAATGTAAGATACACAATCAAGATAATAATTTAAAGTTATTTTAAATTGTTTTTAATTAAAGTAATTATATGGTTAAAGCTCAACAGTATTAGTAGAATTTACATGTTTGGTTACACCATTTCAATAGCCAACTTTAGATAATTTGCTAACTATAAATAAGTTTGCAACTAAATGTCAGTTAACTCTCATTAATTTGCAGATACACGTCAACTAACTCTCAGAGTTAGCAGAATGATATAGGTTAAATTTTAAGTTAGTAGTATAAGTTGACATGTACTTGCAATAGACGTTAAGACTGTCTGTTGAGGGAGCATCAAAATAAAGTTGATATTAGCAGATATTAAGCAGACTGTCTACTAATACACTGACTGGTAGGTGACATGTAGTTGCAAAGTTACTTCGATTAAAGGGGTGGTTGATTGCGATTTCACTTTTTTCATTTTAAATAGTGTGTAATGTTGCTGTTGGTGCATGAACATTATCTGCAAAGTTGCAGCGCTGAAAGTTCAATGTAAGCAGAGATATCGTCTTTTAAAAATCAGGAAGTGTAAATGCCTACAAAAACGACTCGATTGGGACTACAGCTGGGTTTTAGACGTCACTAACCCATACATTTGCACCGGAATACGCAAAAAAAGGCATGACCATATTTCTGCGGCTTTGCCGAAGAGGAAGAGTTACAAGGGAGAGCTAAATATGCCATCGAAAGTGTTATTTTCACACAGCTGTTAGGTCTTCTGTGTTCGGGCTTCCTATGGACGCTGTAGTTCGTCAACAATAGCTACAATTTATGTTTGATATCGTAATTTAGCTCTTTGTGCGGCACATTTCACTGAAGACAGCTTCCTGAATATCCAACAATTCAATGCCGGATTCCACAAGAAACTGTTGCTAAAACCTGAAGCTGTTCCAACGTTAAAACCAGATGCAGCAGTTGTTGGGCCACAACCTGTAAGTAAGACTTAATAATTTTAAACGTATTTGTATAATTTTAGACGTAATGGTTTCGTTTTATCAAGGACGTAAACAAATGCCTGCGCTGGCTTTTTAGTCACTTGGTAATGCTATTTCGTGTTTCTATGGCAAACGCGTACAAACATTTTGGACCTGAATTTGTAATCATATAGATTTTGTAAATGTATTTGCCATGTATAGCTACTTTATGACGTAATTTTTCGATTTGATCATGAACGTGATCAATGTCAACAGTGTTTGTTTATAGTAGCCAGTTATATCGATGCTAAGAAAACGATACACAGAGTAAACTAAGTTTTGTTAATAGCTAAACGGTTGTTCATTATATCAATAAAACAATAACTTTAAAAAACTGTATTACTAATGTAATCATTTGTATTAAATGTTTAATCAAGATAAAAACGTATCTCAAAAAGCTAACAAGCAGCAGTAGCATTTTCAAGTATAACAGGTATCAAACTTCTTATGTAATAATAGAAGAATAGAATAATAATAATTCAAAAACGTACCATTTAGAAACGTTTTGTAACAGCCGTGTTTGGCGAGGTTCTACTTGACTCTCTTCATCGCCGCTTTATGGGTCTGATTCTGGCTCAAACTGATACGGCAGTAGTATCACCATTGTTTACATTAACCGGAGCACACGAGACTCACGCCCGTAAAGGCAAGGGGCGTGGCGGTTCCGGACAACGTGCGCTACGCAGTTTAGCCAATCACAACACACCGGCCCAAATTAACCAATCTGAGCCCATTGCCTGTTTCTGAGGGAGTGGTTTCATAGAATCAGGAAGTCAACCGGTCGTTCAAATGACAGAGGAGAAAGCGGCTTACAATAAAGGTGAAATTTATGAAAAATAAGACTTTTTAAAAAAGAAAAACACGAATACATGTTATATTGCACCCCATAAACACAATCATGCAAAGAAAAAAAGCAGTAAACCACCCCTTTAAGTAGAATGTCTTAAGTTGACTATTGATATAAAGTGTTACCGCAAGGTTTAACGACAATTAAGCCTTTAATATTTTGTACTTTTGTACTGTAAAATGATGTAAAGCTAATCTCAAATGTATTTAATGAGCACAAAGTAATCTGTACCATGCATTCAATTGAATCCTCTCCAGCAAATTAAAAATGAGAGTTATATAAAATTGATGCTTTGTTAACAGTAAATCAAATTTAAAACCATCTGGAAACCAAACTCATTGAAAACCAGAAATATTTTAAAAAGATAATCTTCACCTTTGTTTTTATTGGAAAGAACACAGAAGACTGATGCTCAAGAGCTGCTAACAGATGGCATGAGTCATCGGGGCCAGAACACTCCAGCGGAGCCACTTGAGGAGCAGCGGTTCACTAACACACGGGAGTAACACCTCAGGAGCAGGAGCGCTGCAGACGGACTCGGTGCTATAGTTCTCGGTCTCATTCCAAAAAGATTTGTTCACCCCCAAGTTAAATCTACAGTAATTTCCCAAGGTTGTTTGTGGTGTTGTTGTTTTTTTTGCCCGCAGATGGTGTTCTTCTCTGATTGAACAGCTATGGTTCTGTCAGAAAATTAATATGCAATTAAAAATGAAAATTGCACCTATCTATGGTGTGTCCATATTACTGAAATACTGTAAAGGCGTCATGCTGTTATGTGATCTCTAGGAGTTCTTTGTTCATTTTCATAGGGGCAACATGAAGCCGCTTTCTCCTGTGGTGTGGTCACCGTCAAGGTCATTTAAAGTTCAGCACTCGCAATCACTTTTTCTGAGAGGTTTTAACAAGCCATTAACTTGACCCAGCTTTAGAGATACTCAAACCCATTGTTCAGAATATGACAGTGCTCTTTTTCCCAGTCATCGTAATGGCAAAGAATGTCCCAATTAACCCAAATTCACCCTATATGAATATTTTAATGGATTTTTATGAATATCTGTTTTGTTTTTGTGTTATTTAAATCAGTCTATATATATATATATATATATATATATATATTAGTATTTTCATAATAAAATAAATATATGCATAATATATTGTTCTTTTCCTTCCACATTATCATTCTAAAAATAAAAAGCACATTAAATACACAGATTTCTCATACACCAAAATTTTCTAATAATATACAGATGTCTAAATATTTATAAAACAATCTTAAGATAACACCAATAAAATGGATGCAAAATAGTTTAATTTTATGAAATGTTGAATTTAAATAGTTCCAAAACTTATTTAGAATTTTCTATGCTTTGTCACAATTTTTATTACCACATAAAAATTACCAAAAAAAAATCTTGCTGCAAGAAAAGAGACAGAAAAAAAAGATAATTTCTTATAAACTTATTTCTACATTGATATTTTAAAACATCATCATTATCAATGTAAATATTTCCACCATTGTCCATGTTTCTATTCACCTTATTCTTGACGAGCTTACTGTGTTTTGAATTATGGGTGGCACTTCCTGTTTGGGGAACTTCAGTGAACTGAACTAACTTCAAAAAGACTGAAACGAATAATTTAAAATCATAAGGTTGCCCTACAAATAAAGCTTATCTGTCAGTTTGACTCAATGAGCTATCAGTTTTCTTTCATGTTTTATTTAAGAATAATGTAACACTTGGCATTTTAAAGTGACATGTTATAACAAGAATATCTATGGCAAGAGCTCTTTCAGTCACTGCATTCTTTTCCTCATGATTATTTTATTTTTGCCTTTTGCATTCCGCTGTAATAGTATGAAAAATTTCAACATATACTGCACATTTGTGGTCTGTTCTCAACGATTTAATTTATGATAAATGCAATTAATAATTCACTGGAATGCATGAAGAATCTCTCTTTTTTTCTACCCAAATCCGCACGTCTCTTTCCAGGTTTGTTTTCACAGGTAAATACAATTTATTATCAGTCAAAATGACTGAAATCACTTTGAAATGGTATCACGCAATGCTGAAGTAGCCAAATAAAATAAAAAATTAGGGCTGTGAAACGATTAATCGCATCCAAAATAAAAGTTGGAGTTTACATAATATATGTGTGTGTGCTGTGTATAATTATTTTGTATATATAAATACACACACATACATACATGTATATATGTGAAAAATGTGTTATTTATATATAAACTATTTATATATAATTCAAATGATAAATATATAAATATATATATATATATATATATATATATATATATATATATATATATATATATATATATATATATATATACACAGTCGTGCTCAGAATTAATGGTACCCCTGGTAAATATGATCAAAAATGGCTGTAAAAAATAAATCTGCATCGTTTATCCTTTTGATCTTTCATTAAAAAAATTGGCAAAAGTCTAACCTTTCATTGAAGTAAAAGAATTGAAAATGGGGAGGAAAAATCACATTATAAAAATATTTTCTCCAAAACACGTTGGCCACAATTATTCACACCCCTAGAATTTCTTATGAATAAAATATCTATGAAGTTTATTTCCATTAATATTTACCTTTTTTTTAGCACACCAGGGTGACTAGGAACATGAAACTGTCCAGATATGACTTCTTGTTTCACAGGAGTTTAAATATGAGGATACACAAAGGCCAAATTCCCTTAATCATTCATCACAATGAATAAAACCACTGAACATGGTTCTGATGTGCATCTAAAGATTGTTAAGCATCACAAAATAGAAAGGGGATGTAAGAAAATAGCTAAAGAATTGAAAAATCCCATTTTGATCATCAGGGCAATAATTAAGAAGTTATAATCAACTAAAGATGTTACGATTCTGCCAGGAAGAGGACGTGTGTCTATATTTTCTTAATGGATGGTGAGGAGGAAAGTTTGAGTGGCCAAAGACTCTTCAAGGATCACAGATGGAGAATTGCAGAGATTAGTTGAGTTTTGGGGGTCAGAAAGCCTATTAAAAAAAATCAAACAACCCCTACATCACCACATGTTGTTTGGGAGGGTTTTGAGAAAAATGCTCCTCGCTCATCCAAATACAAACTCCAGCATATTCAGTTGTCAGACACGACTGGATCTTCAAACGGCACAGGGTTCTGTGGTCAGATTAAACTAAAAAAAGAGCTTTTTGCCAGCAAACACACTAGATGGGTTTGGTGCACACAAGAATAAAAAGTATCCCATGTGTACAATTTAATATACCGTTGGATCTTTAATGTTGTGGGCCTATTTTTCTGCTGGAGGTCCTGGACTTCTTATTCAGACACATGGCATCGTGGATTCTATCAAATATCAACAGATAAAAAAATAAAACCTGACGCCTTCTGCTAGAAATCTTATAATGGGCCGTGGTTGGATCTTCCATCAGGACAACAATCCAAACAAACATCAAAATCAACAGAAAAATGTGTTAGGAGCACAAAATGAAGCTTCTGCCATGACCGTCCCAGTTCCCTGACCTGAACCATATAGAAAATGAGTGGCTGAACTGAAGAGAAGAAGCACCAATATGGATCTGGGAATCTGAAGGATCTGGAGAGACTCTGTATGGAGGAATGACCTCTGATCTCAGGTCAGTTGTTCTCCAAACTCATCAGGCATTATAGGAGAAGACTCAGAGCAGCTATCTTGGCAAAAGGAGATTGCAAAAAGGTATTTAATAAAAGGGTATGAATAATTTTGGCCAACGTGTTTTGGAGAAAAACATTTATTTTATAATGTGATTTCCCCCCCCCCACCTTCAAATCTTTTACTTCAATGAAAGGTTAGGATTTTGCCAATTTTTTTAATGAAAGATCAAAAGGATAAACGATGCAGATTTATTTTTTACAGCCATTTTTGATCATATTTACCAGGGGTACCATTAATTCTGAGCACGACTGTATATATATGTATATGTATACAGTATGTATAAGCAAATATGTCTTAAATATATAGATATTATTTTTTTATTAAGTCCATCTTTCACTGATCGTGTACAGCTTAACGGAAGTTACACCCATAATTTGCGCATAGCATCATGAGGCATAGGAATAATGTGGATAATATCACTTTTTTTAATATACCATTTGCAATTGCTGCCAAAACCATTACTGTAATTTTGTCTTTTTCAGACTACAAAAAAGTATTTTTTTTTCTGCCTGTTTGAACAAAGCTGATAATCCAGTGAGGTTCCATGGTATTTTTATATTAACTTTTGGTAAACAGTTTTGATTGAAGTGTATGACAATCCAGTTGTGATTATGAGCACAAATGTGTGAGTAGATGTTTTGCAATAAGCAGAGTCAGTAAAGTCATGCATGACAAATAAATGAAAATCTAGGCTCTGGTTTGACACAAGATGTTCCTTTCCATTAAGTT
Source organism: Chrosomus eos (assembly GCA_036326025.1). Classification (NCBI taxonomy): domain Eukaryota; kingdom Metazoa; phylum Chordata; class Actinopteri; order Cypriniformes; family Leuciscidae; genus Chrosomus; species Chrosomus eos. The sequence continues at coordinate 11,283,331 of CM070841.1, read as the reverse complement.
TTTCCATTAGGCAAGTTATTATTTTGTTCCCATTATGGTAATTTCATCATAATACAATAATATTATGATACAACTAATGCATCGTCAATACAAGCCACACAATCTACAAGAATTAAGACCCTAATGATTGCAGCACAAAGAAAGAACAAAATGAACCATGTGGTTGCTAGGAGATATACAGAAAAAATTCTGTTGCTGTGTGGCTTCAAAATAAGATCTATAGTTTTAGATTTTCTGCTAATCCAAATTAGTTTTCCGCTCACGCTATTATTTCCCCTTTGTGTGCGTCAGTAGCCCTTCCTGTATCATACTGGAGTCTGTCTTCCATTACAGACAGATGTGTTTTCTTTTGACAACTCCGACAACGTAATGGTCCTTCCATAATGTGTATGGTTCTTAACTGCCGACAGCAGCATACAAATAGCATCAATTACCATGTAGGACTACAGCAGGGTTAAGTATAGCTGTACTGTACCTGCCTGAGCGTTCTTTCTATCCACAATACAGCTAAGACATCAAGACAAATGGGATTTAGAAATCAATCTTTTGGTGGAGCAAGCTCTCTCTTATTGAACACTTAAATACCCAAAGTAATGCTGAACATGTATGCTATGAAATCTGTCTGTATTGAACAAGATGCACATAAGTGTGGTCTTTACACTGATCCATAATGGATTCCACTTACAAGTGGTTAAGCATCTGGAATTTGACTTGGTGCAGTTTGTGCATTATTCTGAAGAGATGTAAATTGTAGGCTTAAAATTTAAATTGCATAATATTTTCATGTTTAACAGGTTATTTCAATCATTCAATCCTTTTTTGCATAAAGGTGTTCTTTAAAATCGAGTCAAAAACTCTAGGGTTCTATATGGAAAGAAACCCCTTTTTTAAATCTAAGAATGTAGATTATAGAATGTATCTTAATCACGGATTCAAGTGGAAATGAAACCTTATCCGTATTGGCACGAAATGCAACAGTTAAACAATGAGAATGGTTTGGCCCAGCAGTGAAAAAGTGGCTATTGTGTCCATCAGATGAGCACTTCAGAAACTTGCAAGAAGTAGTACTGTAGGTCGGGTTTGCCTACTGTTTTCCAGTGCTATGTATTCGGACATTCTACTCTTTTGCTGTACGGTTATCTGCACACTGTATGTTCTGAACATAAGTGAAATTGTATTGCATGACTACTATTTTGACTACTAAGTCAGAACTGTTGAGGTTGTGCCTGAATGATGTAATGACGTAATATGCGAGAACGGAAGTGTGTAAAAACAAGATGGATGAAGTTTGTTACTTTGGTCTCATCTGCTTTATTGTTTAATTACTTGTGACAGATACAACACTATTCAGTACTTGACTTCGGAATGCACTGATTGGCTCATAAGTCGGTCACAAGTGAATTTGGGTGCTAAAACAACGCAGACTGAAAATGGAAACAACCCAAAATAGGGGGATAAAATCATGTAGAGAGAAGGGATTATAGTTTCAATGTCTGTCTCACAGCATTCTATCTTTGCTGGCGTGTTCGATTCTATAAAAAAAGTTATTTGTTCACAAAAGACTGGAGGTTGTTGTGATCTATACATGCTTGGCCTTGCAGGGCAGTTTGTTTGAAACTAACAATTTTGATGACAATGGGCAACAGACAACTATTTTGCAAGATAGAGTGCTTTTTTGAAGACATGACTGCCTCAACCTTGTGTTCACTTTCCAGCTGATTTCCCTAAAATGTCACCAGGCTTATGATCAGCTTGAAAAACATGAAAGTATGAACAAACAAAACACACTAGAAAATTAATTGATCTTGTCATCTTAAAGATATCTTTGCAAAAATTAATAAGCAGAGGAATCGGGTATTTACGCCAAAGGAAATGTAATCTTAATGTATGTTTGCACTTGACTAAGGTATATACGAGCAATGAACCCAGCCACTGTGCATTTCTTCAGTAACAGCGTGAGGCCTGACTGATGTCACGGCCCTTTGTTGGAAGTCAGGCTGACTGCTGTGTGTAAGCGTGTGGCTTGTTAGTGAGTGTGGAGGTGAAACAACAAAAGCTATGAGCAATATAATAATATCTGTATTATACAGATATTATGTAAGGGTTAATGCCCGACGAGGTGTCCGTTGTCAGGTTTTAATGGACGACGGCGAGGTGTAAACCGGCCGACGCGCGCAGCCTCCGCCGAAGTCCATTAAAACCTGACAACGGACACCTCGAAGGGCATTAACCCGCTTATACCATGGTCACTTGCCAAATAAAACATTTTTTAAAACATTAGTTTATATTTTAATTAGGCTAAATCTAGTTTTTTCAAATAATAACTTGCCTGACGGTTTATTTAGCAACCGGAGATATTTATAGTCCACTCAGCTTGTAGAACCCTTCAGGTTCAAAAATGCATTTTTAGTTCATGAAACACAAAGGCATAGTTATTTTTTTTATTACACATAAAACACTAGCATGTGTTACACTTGTCTACACTAACCACAGCCTCCGAAGCACCGCTGTAACGTTAGGTCGACTCTCCGATGCTGGACTGGAGAGCCGTCAAATAATGTCTGTGACAGGCCATCGATGCGAGAGCAGTCTGCGGGCTTACTGGGCTCCGTCAGTCCGTGAGAACAGTGTGAGAGACTGAAGATGAAATAACGAAGTCGCTCATTGTTGTATTAGTATTAGCCCCAGAACAGCCGATTGCATCATCGCGCAACCTAGGACCCTGAACGCGCGCGCGCCCTGTGTGGACTGCCTGTTGCTATGGTTACTCACAGCTGTTGTAGGCAGCGCATTTATTTGTTAATTTCGAATGGTAAACAGGCAGTTTCACCAGAACTACTTTACTAGGTGTCCTCTATCACTTTTTAACGGACACCCTGCAGCCAATCAGAATCGAGTATTCACCCAGACCATGGTATAAATAATAATATCTTACTTACAGAAAGCTGAAGTAAAATCCATGTGTAAATGCGACCCTATAGAAACAGGCTGCATTGCGCCACTGGACTGCTGCCACTTATTGACTAAATATGAGATGTATTAAATTAGAAATAGAAGCATTTTCATTAGTAGTCTCAAACATTTGGAGCACATATTGGTAAGATACAAGTGTTGGAGGTAAAGAAAAGTAAAAGTCATTTGGCAAAATGTACACCACAGGTCAAAAGTTTGGAATAAAGAATTTGGTTTCACTTTATTTTGATGTTCCCTTTAACACATTCGGTTGACTATAAGTAACATTGCTCTCATTAGAGTATTAGTAGACTGGTAGGTTTAGAATAAGTTGACATGTACTTGCAAAGTTACTTATAATCAGTAGAATATCTGTTACTTGCATAAATTAGTGATTTAAAAAATCAAGAACTTAATATATTACTAACTCGTATTCACTGCTTCCAAACTAGCTCTCCAGAAGAGGATCCCTTGGCAACCGAATAATGATAATGAGGCTTTTCTCTTTAATGAAGCATTGCATTAAAGCAATGACTAGATTAAATAAGACACACAACTCATGAATTATTCTTATGTTCAGTTATGCTGAAGAACACATGATTGCTTATCTTGACTGAATATGAAATTAGAAACGGCAAGAATGGAGACGGTAGAATTAAAGAAAAATCTACAAGTGAAATGTGTCATGGCAAAGGGAAGTCTAAATGTTGATGGTGTCACCTTAAGAGCTGATGCATTTGGGGCACAGTTGTGCTTTAATGCATGAATATTCATCGAAATTCAAAGCAATGCTGTAACCGCGTCCACATTAAGCATTTACTATGCTCCAGTTTGCATTGTGACAGAATGGAACCTCACACATGTCTTACTACCCACAATCAACAGACAGAATGAGGGGCTTCAATGTTAAAGGGATGGTTCACCCAAAAATGAACATTCTCTCATCATTTGCAAACCTTTATGTTGTTCTAAACCTTAATTACTTTCTTTTATTCTGTGGAAACACACACACACACACACACACACACACACACAAACAAAATAAAACTTATATTTTGTCCATAAAATTAAAGTCAGTGGAGTCCAACGTTCTTCAAAATATCCTCTTTTGTTGTTATGCATCATTAGTTAAAGGGGGGGGTGAAACACTCAGTTTCACTCAATCTCATGTTAATCTTGAGTACCTATAGAGTAGTATTGCATCCTTCATATCTCCAAAAAGTCTTTAGTTTTATTATATTTATAAAAGAAAGACAGGCTGTACCGAGTCTTTCCGGAAAAACCGAGCGGGTGGAGGCGGGGCGTGTGGGCGGGAGCGCGCAAGCTTTTGCGTGTGTTGTAAACAGACAGACTGGTGGTTTATGAGGACATGATTTATTTTTACAATAAACAAACTGACACCTACAGTGGCCAGCTAAACAAATGTATTTAAACACACACACACACACCATACATCGCATGCTCCAACGATACATTAAACTGTACGTGATCATGTTGTTTACTTGCTGTGCTTAACGTTACACGCCGATAGTTAACAACACACAGACATTTGAAGCAGTTTTACTCACCGCCTGCGGTTCCAACGCACGAACCTTTATCGTTGGGATTGCTCCATCTTTAAGTATTAGGCGATCTGCAAATCCGGCATCGAACTGGGCCTATAACTATAACCGTCGAAATGAAGGGAACAAACAAGAACAGTTGCACAACTCCGTTGCTGCTCTGGAAAAACAAAATCCATCCACAGGTCCCTTAACGCTGGGTTCTTTGGAAATTGTGCAGTGTTGTCTTGCCCTGGCAACCAAAAACACACTTTTTTGGTGCCATTTTTTTTTTTATTTTTAGTTGTTTATTTTTCTTTGCCGAGCCCGGCAGCGCTCTGATCTCTCTGATCTCTCACACGCACAGGGCCGGATTAACCATCAGGGCAACTGGGCACTTGCCCAGGGGCCCAGGACATCTAAGGGGCCCTGCGCACCGTCAAATATTATGTTAGATCACGTTATAAACGCAGTCCTTACTTTCTTAATTATATGCAGATTTTTGCAATATGGCGATATGGCTTTGTGCCTTTATAAAGCAGCAAAATACTTTAATTAAGTAGCCTATAGGCATTCTGTTTGTGCTGCGTGATTTAAAGAAAAGTGCGCACTTTGCTCACGCGATCAGCATGGTGATCTCTCCAAAATAGAAAGCTCAAGGATTTATTTGGCAATTGAAGAAATTAGGTTTAAGTATGGTAATTTTCCTATACTGTGTAATGTAATGCAAAATACTTTTAGGCTACATTTATAGGCTAGGTCTATATGGATTTACGTCATAGGAATAATTATATAAATCATTATTATAATAATTGTTTGGCATCCTAAAACACCAGTGATAATGTAATGTAGACTGAGACTCTATATCATAACTAAAAAAATGTTTGAGCCCTCTTTAATGTCCAGGTACAAGTCAATGCTTTTTCTTTGTTCAATGTGCACAGTTCATGGGTTAAAGCTCGTTGAAGCTCTTAATTTTGAGCTCTCAGAGTGCACCAGATTGAGCATTTAACCTTAAAATGTACAAAATTTTCTTACGGGGGAGCATGCCCCCAAACCCCCCTAGAGGGACAGAGCTCCACACAACATAGTTTTACAAAATCCTATGGGAAACACAAATCATTTATGAACTTTACTCTAGCTTAGTAAAACAGTTAGGATAATGCAAAATTAAAATATCCTTGGACAAACTACATAAGGGGGGCATACAATACATTGTGCCCAGGGCCCTCTGAATTCTTAATCCGGCCCTGCGCACGCACTAGGCTACAGCTGCGCGCGCCCTTCCGGGAGAAGTGCTCTTAAGACCCGTATAAGGAAATTCCGCCCCACCTGACGTCACACAGACCCGTACTCAAAAAAAACTTTCCGAAACTTTTGACAAACCGGAAGGAGTATTTTTGGAACAGAAATACTCCATCAAACTTACAACTTCAGTTTTGAAACTTTGTCCATGTTTAGCATGGGAACCCAACTCTTTAACAGTGTAAAAAACTCACTATGCATGAAACAGCATTTCACACCCCCTTTAAGTAGAAATTTCAGGCCAGTACCGTTAATACTGGTTTTGATTACAAGAACAATCCCAATTGCAATTTGTTAGTGTTGTGGTTACTAAAAGATCAATTTAAAAAAATGTTGAGTCTGATTTAAAAATAATAATGATTTTGGTGTCAATATTTGATCATGAGAAATAACAGAAGTAAATTAAAAATTGTTTTTGTAAATTAAAAAAAGCCTTTGTTATTTCATTTGAGTATGAGTGGAAACAATTGGAAAATCCTTAGAGATTTAATTTAAGTTTAATATTTGAATGTAATGTTTTTTTTTTAAGTTCTCTTACTTTGTGTTGCATATGGGCAATTCAGTTACTGTCTCTTTAAAAAAAATGAGCGAAGGCATAATCAAATGTCAATACCACACTGTCATTATGTCATATATTCTTCTATTTTATGACAATAAAGACATTTTTAACCCTTTAAAGCATACCTCTGGTCTTTAGTGACCCGGGACATCATTCACTACCCGCCTCCTCATTTAAACAACATTCTTAGTATTCCTCAATCAATTCATTATAAACAATACAATAGGCATTCTTTATATATATATATATATATATATATATATATATATATATATATATATATAATATATATATATATATATATATATACTACCGTTCAAAAGTTTGGGGTTGGTAAGATTTTTTATGTTTTTAAAAGTCGTCTCTTCTGCTCACCAAGGCTGCAATTATTTGATAAAAAATACAAAAAAAAAACAGTAATATTGTGAAATATTATTACAATTTAAAACAGCGGTTTTATATGTGAATATATAGTGAAGTGTAATTTATTCCTGTGATCAAAGCTGAATTTACAGCATCATTACATTACATCATTAAAGTCTTCAGTGTCACATGATCCTACAGAAATTATTATAATATGATGCTCAAGAAACATTTATGATTATTATCCATGTTGAAAACAGTTTTTTACATTTTTATTTCAGGATTCTATGATGAATAGAAAGTTCAAAAGAACAGCATTTATTTAAAATATAATCTTTTCTAACATTATAAATGTCTTTACTTTTGATCAATTTAACTCATCCTTGATGAATAAAAGTATTTTCTAATTTCTTTTCTTTTCCCCCAAAAATAAAAAATAAATTCTTACTGACCCCAAACTTTTGAATGGTAGTGATTAATGTTACAAAAGCTTTCCATTTCAGATCAATTTTGTTCTTTTGAACTTTCTATTCATCAAAGAATCCTGAAATAAAAATGTAAAAAAACTGTTTTCAACATTGATAATAATCATAAATGTTTCTTGAGCATCATATTATAATAATTTCTGTAGGATCATGTGACACTGAAGACTTTAATGATGTAATGTAATGATGCTGTAAATTCAGCTTTGATCACAGGAAAAAATTACACTTCACTATATATTCACATAGAAAACCGCTGTTTTAAATTGTAATAATATTTCACAATATTACTGTTTTTTTTTGTATTTTTTTATCAAATAATTGCAGCCTTGGTGAGCAGAATAAGAGACTTCTTTTAAAAACATAAAAAATCTTACCGACCCCAAACTTTTGAACGGTAGTGTATATATATATATATATATATATATATATATATATATATATATATATATATATATATATATATATATATATATAAGAATGCCTGTTTTACCATTCATTTTTTTGTAAAAATTGTATAGGGTCACTAATGACCCTAATTGCCCAACAATAATTGAATTTTAGATGACTTAATAAGTGCAATTCACCTTTATTCCACAAGGTGTCAATGTCTGATACACAAGGATGAAGTGACGTTTCACTCACAGTGACCGCAGGCAGAAAACAAAAGAATAGGAAGTATCATCAGCAAAACTTGAAATGGCTTTGACCAATCAAATATTAGTGTCACTGTCACTTGGTGGTTTATCTGGTGAAGAAGTTGTCAGTGATTAATCAAAATATTGATTTTAAAGATGTTGAAAATGCTAGTTTTGAGAATATATTTAAGATTGTGAATATGAGCCAGATGCTGGGTAAAGGGTCTGACGAGGACAGTGATGATGGTATAAAACATCTGCTCGAGCTGAACCCTTCCAAGCTCCAAAAGGTAACAAATTATGCTTTATTTGCTATAACTTGACTGTACTTCCCTGAACTCACATAATTATAATGATTTTCAGTATAGGCACAAAATGTTCTGCACATAAGGCTAGCCCCTTAATCATTTTAGCATTCATCCCAAATTATAGTTGAAACAAGTGGGGCATGGAGAATTTCCAGTCTACTATTTGTACTGCTGTGTCATGTGATTCGCTTGCCACTCTTGTCACTTACTGTCAAAATCTGGCACAAGTCACCATTTATATTTATATCATTAGCATACGTTAGCATCGAAGTGAATGTGACTGATCCAACATTCTGAAAAGGATACGAACAGATTCGAGCAAACTGAAGATTGTAACTGAAGATTTAGATGTTTCTGCAGATATGTTTCACAATTTGGCTATATGGAAACGAGAAATTGCAATGCTTGTTACCCATCTCATGGCTTAATATATTGTAAATAATGTTGAGGAATGTTGTATACTCACTTATTCGCTACAAGCTCTGCTCAATAGTTTCAGCTGTTCATTATTCAGACAGCTCAGAGGATGAAGCAAAATATATTTTCCATTTTCTGTGGTGCAGTATGCTTTAATGAGTTTCGTTAACCGATTCAATAATTCATCTCACCGCCAATGCCAACAGCCGCATAAAGTTGTAGATAGCATGAGCATATGGGCCTGAATCTGCTGCTCCCGTTTAATAAGCTCCATAAAGGGAACAAACAGCTTGAATCAAAATCCATCCCATGTGTTTCCTAACTTATTAAAACACATTACTTCCAACAATCCCTTTCTCCCCAAACTAAATCAGTGAAGAACTTGGAATTTGAGAGCGGGATGTTTTGCCATTTCCATCAGAGGAAAAAGGCTGAGACGCTCTATTTTACTCCGTACGAGCTGGTTATAATTGTGTTGGTTTGCTTGGACTCTGTTTGATCCACGGTTCTTTGATGCCGGATGCCGCAAAATGCTCACAAGATGCTCTTGTCAGAGTTGATTATGGTAGAATAAGGTGTTAATAAGAAAGATACTTGTCTCCCTCAGGATTTTTGATTCACGATAGAAGCGAAATGTGGATTTTTATAAATGTCACTATGCTTTCAAGGATGACGTCAAAAAATTATTACTCATTATGCTCTTTGAATATGCCAAGGATTTTCAAACATATAATGTTAACTTTAAAGCTATAATTATGCTCTTATTTAGCATACAGCCACTACCCAAATGCTCTTGTGACTTTTGAATGACTCACATTTAAACCGCATTCAAAAATGTCTGTTAGAATCATCGACATGGATAGAAAGAAAAAGTGTGCAAAAAGCATTCGAAAATTCATTCATGACAGGTAAAGGTTGCCATGCCAGCCATTTTTCCTCTGAACTGATTACTTCTGTTTTCTGAAACACAGCATTAATTAGACATTGCATTATGAAAAGTTGAATTCTGCACACTTAAAAGATGTGCGTGTCATTTGTATGTCATACAGTAGATCGTTCTGACTGTGTGGGCTGCTAGTTTCCATTATTAAATTGGACTTAATGACTATGTGATGAATAGGACGATCTCACTTAACATCCTGCAGGGGTCCAAATGGCACGTTAAGGTGCCAGTTAAAGGGAACTCTCAAAACAAGAGATAATGGATTGGTCGACATCCAACAAACACTAACATTTAGCTGCAGAAATGTGTGCTTAATTAGTCTGGATGCTGATTAGAGAGAAACACACAGCGTGTGGGTGAATAATTGAAATAAAAAGCCTTGTCACAAAGCTAGCGTAATGTCACAACCAAATACCAAAACGTGGTCCCTCCATGGGGTCTGAATGTGCCAAGCCTACGCAATAATTGTAGATAGACCACCAGTTTTGGAGAGAATAAAGTTGCAAGTTAGAAAGCTCTGAACTATCTCTATAAACATGAGCTATGGGAGTGAGATGATGAAATCGCAACTCATATATGCTCTTACACCCACAGCTCACTGAATCATACATTTAATTAGCGCCAACGGTGAGTTTCTAACAAGCACTAATGCCTACCTACCGTTCATTTACCTCAGAATCTCCCCACGGACAGCTGAAAGAATTAGCCCTGACTTGTATCCAAGCGCTTGCACATTAATCCGGAGACCTTGACCTTCTAAATGAATAGCGCCGTAGAGACTTAAGGGTCAGCGGCTATCGGCAGATATTTTTAGCATTAATATTTGTAACTTACCTGATAGACAAGCCCAAACCACCTGGGAACTTCAAAATGCTTCAGCGTCATTATTTTTTCTGAACTCAAAAACCATGTCTTAATACTGATCTACTCTTTCAATCAACACGTCTGTAAAGCACAAAGCCACAAAAGGCAAAGACGACCGTTTCACATATTAGAGAATTTCACATTTGTGTGAAATAGCTTTTTGTCTGCACAATTGGCGGGGAAGAAGTCTTATATAAAGGAAGATTACCCAAATTATCGCAGTAAGTATACTCGTTCGATCGCGCAGACTGACAACCTGTCTTTACTTTTATTTCTGAATGTGTCATCAGTAGGTTTTTTAACTATCTGTCCAATTGTCTGAACAGTCTGGAGCTTAAATTAAATGGGTTATGATTGCTCTGCAAAAAGAGATGAAAGTGACTATGTCAGTACAGATCAATCCGAGCAAAAATGTTTCAAGCGGTCGCAGGCAATCTAAACGTTATAGCACTGGAGACAATTTCAGAGAACCGTTTATGAAGCATTATTCCAAAGATAATTACAAATAGCGGCTGCTTCATATTGAGTTTTAGAAAAATCTTCCTGAATTTCCCATCTGGCAATGGTGCCTTCATACATGCCCTTACGCAACCTGGGACACAAGCCCCAGACTTCTTGTGGTCACGCTACCTGATTTGCCAGGGTTACCAGAAACATATTTTTTTACTTCAAAAACAAGACAGTACTACAGAAAACACTTTTTATGTAAATCTCTATTTAAGACGAGTCTTGTATAGACGGTCTTGGGAAGCTGATTCGTAACCCACCTAACGTTCTGGTAATGTTCTTTCAAAGCTATAAACAAGCATTATTCCAGTAAGGTTAATAGAATCTTCATTCAGTTATTGATCTTTAATAATGTCCTCAAGATGTTAGCACAAAATGTTTTTCTGAAACGTTTTAGTTGGACATTTATTTGTTTTTTCAAATGTTACTAGTTTCAGAATGTTCAAAGAACATTTAAAAGTAACATTGCCATAATGTTTACACAATGATACAATGGAATGTTCCCTTAAAGTTTGTATAACCACAAAAAAAAATTATATTATAACATAGTAAAAATAACATGCATTTTAATTTCATGATCAAAGAGCAGCTTGCACATTTTGACAAAAAATGATCTGCAGCTGTGACTCAATTTGAGTGTGAATGGGTAATTTTTACCTACAATAATCATGCAAAATAGGGCCAGATTTACTAACAGCTTGCGCCAGCGCAAACCCTCTTTTGGCGATAAAAAAACTGTCAGGATTAACTAAAGACACACAGTGAAAAACTAGCGCTGAAAAGGCATGGACAGGGTTATTTTTGTAGCTGACCTTACTGCATATGCATTTGTAGGAGTTTTCCCAAAAAAGCATGTCTTAAACCAGACACTAATTTATGCTACTCTTGGTAGATTGCATTGGTCATTATGGAAAAGGCTGCGTCAGTGTTATTTAATTTGCACGTCGTTAGTAATCATGCGCAGAACTTTCCAATCCTGTCATAGAGCAAGAATATGTAAGTGCTGTGACAAGTCCTAGTTAGTCTAGCATAGTAAACATAGCAAGTTTAATTTTTTTTAAAAAAATAAAAAAGATTAGAAATATAATCGAATAGTAAGTGTTAGTAAGTATTAATTGGATGCATCTTTAAATGTTTTTTGAAAATGACTCGGGTGGAATTAGACAGATTATTCCACCCGCATGGAACCGTCAAGGTAAAGATCCGTGAAAGTGATTATAGCAAAGTTAAGGGCTCAGGGAAGGCACGGGAACTGTTTAACACACTCTAAAATCAAAATAAACAACTAAACGAAAGCAGCAGCCCCTCACGGACAACTGCCGCACAAACAAACAAAACAAGAAGTAAAATCCAGGCCTGGTCTTCTCTTGTCCTTCCCTGTCGTCACTCCTTTTATTCATCAAGAGCTCCTCCGTGAGACACTAGAGACAGATGTGCCATGTCACCGGCAATGCTCTGTTCCCACAGCTCTCGGCCCCACACTGCTTGACAAAGTGATTGTGTGCCTGTTTGGGATGGTACCACAAGATGCCGTTCAATTGTAGAATGCAAGTTTTTGGAGGGCCTGATTTTCCTAATGTTGTTTAAGGCATATCTGCAGGACTAGACAGTTCTAGCAATGAGGTCTGTGAAATTGAATTGATCATCAACCACAATTTCAAGGTTCCTGGGCTGCGTTCCAGTTCAAAATTGTCATGCCCTTCACTCGCTAACTTCCCTCCGTCTCGTTCACTCGGATGTACGTCATTGCTTCCGTTGCATGAGTGCCCACTACTGGCGGAAACTGCAATGGGCTGAATTGGAACGTCCTAACTAAGCCCTTGATCACTTGGAATCAGCTATTGAGTTGATTTATTATTTACATTTTTTTCCCTTTAAGAATTTGTTTAATGCAGCATCCAAATGTATATAGATGTGTTTGGGTTGTTTAAAATTAAAAAAAATCTTAATTGATATATCACAGAGTTGTTCGTGGTGGTGGTGATTAGACGAGATCTGCGGTGACGTCACAATCGTGTTGCATTGTGGTATATGAAGCTGCCTGAAGTGTACATATGAAGTAGAAGTGAACGAGGGAAGTTTATATGGACAGACCCTCGCTCCCTCATCTGTCTATATAAACTGTGGAACGCACTTCAAAATGGCAGCAGGGATTCCCCCAAGGGGAAGTGATTAGGGAAGTTTGCAAGTGCGTGTCTAAAAGTGGACTGGAACGCAGCCCGGGCTGTCCTGAAAGGAGTTATGGTTGACGAACCTAGCTGAATGGAGAAGTTGTGATGAACTGTTGGGTTGGCACAAGCAGTTCTCCCTTTGGAAGGTTGAAGGTGGTGGTCAGAAATGTCTGTCAGGCAGGCTGAGATGTGAGTAGCTACCGTCAGATCATCTGGCTGGAATGAGAGGTAGAGTTGTGTGTCATCAGCATAGCAGTCATCAAAAACATATTTCTGAATGACAGATCCTAGTGATGACATGTAGATGGAGAAGAGAAGTGGTCCAAGCACTGAGCCCTGAGGCACCCAAGTAGCTAGATGTAAAGCTGTCTTGGACACTTTACTCATCCACAACACCCTATAGGACCTACCTGAGAGGTAAGACTTGAACAACTGGAGTGTGGTCCCTGAGATGGTCATCATCATGAGGGTTAACAGGAGAATCTGGTGTTTAACCGTGTCAAAAGCAGCCGACAGATCCAGCAAGAGGAGCACTGATTATTTGGAAGCTGCTCTTTCCAGTCTCAGAGCTTCAATAACTGAGAGCAGGGCAGTCTTGGTTGAGTGGCCGCTTTTGAAGCCAGACTGGTTGTTGTCCAGGCGGTTGTTTTGTGTGAGAAAAGTACAGACTTGGTTAAACATGACTCCTTCAAGAGTTTTAGCAATGAATAGAAGAAGGGATACCATTCTGTAGTTTTCTAAAAGTGCTGGATTTAGTGAGGGTATCTTAACCAGTACGTTTATCCAAGCCTGTTTGAATGCTGTGGGAAATGTACCAGTGTGAAGAGAGGTGTTGATCATGTGAGTGAATGCAGGAAAAATTGTAGAGGACATGGCTTGAAGGAGATGAGTGGGGATAGGAGCTAGCGTACAGGTAGGATGATTGGTAAGAATGAGTTTGGTGACTTTTGTCACTGAGAGGGGAGAGCATGTGTTTGCTGTTTGTGGTGTGGAGACTTGGCCACTGTTGGTTTTTGTTTTTATTTACGAAGAATGTGGCAAAGTCGTCAGCTGTTAGAGTTCATGAAAGAGGAGGACAAAGAAGTGTAGGTACAGAGTGAATCAGACAGATAACTCAATCAAACTAAGCAAGATTAGGAAGCAGAATTCCAGAGAGTCCAAATCAACAAGTCCAAATTAACTCTATAAATAAGAGACCTGTCAATTGGGTGCCACTCAGTCTGGAAACGAACTGACTCTTCTACGCATAGGACAACGAAAGCTTGTAAGTTATGGTCCCAATTAAAGATCGGACACTTAAGACGTCAATGTTAGGCAGTTTTTAAAAGATGGATTGGATGGTGGCACATCTAGAGTCTCCCAAGGTAACTCATGAGATAAAGCCAAAAATGGTTTGATCCCCAAGACACATACTTAAAACAGACATTCTTCCTTTTTTGAAAAAGACTTCTGTGGATTTTAGAGGGATGTTCGTACTGTGTTTAAGAGTTCACTCAAAGACCACCTTTACGTATCAAAATGCAGCATATTATTCCAAATAGGGATGTCACGATACCAAAACAGAAGTCTCCAAACTCATCCTTTCCAATCACTTGAATACATATTTTTAAAAAGGAATTACAATTATCTGACTCAATGTATTTGTGTTTTTATGAGGTTGCAATATTTGTTGCAATAGTCAGTTATAAAACAAGAATGAATAAACATTAGAATCAGTAGCATAAATGAATACAGTAAAACAAAGATAAACTAAACAATGCTGCATATTTTTTTTAGGTAGGTGTAACAGTAGAAATTAAGTAAAAATACCACAGAAATGTAATAATCAAAATACAAAAGGCGTCTACACAGTTATCTGTCACGCTACATCAAAGAGCGTCAAAACAGCATTTTTCATTTGAATTTCATGATAAAATGGGCAGAATTTGAAAGATGACACTGTGTTTCTTATCGAAAGTAACAAAACGCAGAGCTTATTACAATTATTGGTGGTTAGGCTACAACACTGTATTCGTCATGTTTGATTCGTCATAAGACACAAGGTCCAATGAGGCAGCAGGGGGCGGGGCGTATTTGGTACGCCATGAGAGTATTGCGATACGTACCGTGGGTGGTGTAGCACGGTTTTTCGGTCCGGTTTGAATATCGTTACACCCCAAGTAAACGTACATACAAATAGACAAAAAGATACATAAGTACAGTAAATTTTTTACACCACTGCTTGTGTGTAAACAACTTCCATCGACTCCTTTTGATTCTACACAGATCTTTTTGGATCCAGAGATGCTGTATTTCAGAAGATACATATCAGAACCCCTACCAGATTACTAAAAAAAATCAGAAATGGAGGGGAAGCATTGTCATTATTAAAAATCTCTTTTCAATTCTTGGTGTCTGGGAGAAAACCGTGTCAGTTCTGGAGATTATCAACAAAAATCAAATTTCAACATTTAAATGAGGAAAATGCCAAAAAAAAAAGAGAGGCAAGTGTTATCAACATAATTTTGGAGTCAGTGGGAAGCTAATTGACCCCAACAAGAGGCACAATGAGTTGACTCATGTATTATTTCAGCTTGGTGAAGCGCTTTATAGATAATCACATTGAGGCTGTCTAATCTTAGCGTGAATGAAAAATGACAATGAAAAAAGAAACAATCCAAGAGGAAGGCCTGGACAATTTATCTTATGTCTCAATCAGCAAACCTATTCTAACTAAGCATGTCTTGTTTAGTGTGATCTATGATCAGAGTTGTTAAATCATTTATAATTGAAGTAGTTTCTCGCACACTTGCTACATCTTTGTGAGCCTTCACGTAATAGATCACAGACTCACAGAGGCAGAAAATGCCATTTTTGAGTCCATTGTTAGCGTATGTGAACTCAAACACTTCAGATTCAAACAATATCCAGTCACAGAAGTTTTTTTGCTTTGTTGTTTTTTTTTCAGAAAAGGGCTGGCAAAAAAGCTTCTTTTAAAAATAATAATAAATTGAACTATGCTTCCTATGATATTGACCTTATACTCATGGTACAACTGAATAGAAGTGTCTTTATCTTTGCTAATGACTGCATTATTTTTGTCATTGTTACATGGTCAGCCATTTTGTTATATTTAGGTTGCTTCTCTATGCTTAAGAGAAAATTTTCAATTGACCATTCTCTTTTCAATCTTTTGCCTTTGTCTTATGAAAAGTCTTTGTGTCAATGTCATGTGACATTCACTACAGGTATAAAACTAATGAAATATTGACGCTCCACATTCTAAGTATCTCTTAATAGCTCGACCTTGGTTTAGATTTCATGTCTTCTGTAGAACTTGAAAAGGGTAGACTATCCTGTGAGGAGAGGATGGTCACTGAGAGGAGTGTTAAAAAAAGAAAATCTACAGATCTGGAGTTCTTTTTTCTTTGATTGGGATTTGGCATTTATTTATGATCCGCAGGAGGTCAAGGTTTGGCTGGTTAGCATTGGCAGTTAACCTCTGCTTCTAGATGCTATAACTACACCATTATCTTGGCAAAGAGCATTTTTTCTACATTAAAAAAACCATTCTAAAGTTAAAGTTGGCATGAAACAGATGTTGTGATAGTTTTTTCTTCCCAGTTGTGACGCATATCTGAGTGAAATAGATTCTCAAACAATAGGAAAATTGTAGGCGGTTACTTAGGCGTAGGCCGGGAATTGTATGGCTGTGATGTCATGCGAGTAACAGCTTGTCCTGCCCTCACACCAATAAACACTTCATTAGAAAAGAGAAAAGATGTTGCTGGAAGAGGGAGGGGAAGTTATTTGATTAGATTACAATTGCACATGAATAAAAAAAAAATAATAATCATGTGCATGGATAAATCATTTATAATCAATACTGCAACATAACCAATAAAAAAATAAGAATTGTCCATTTTTATCTCTCTGTGACTTTAAATATTACAAATACTCAGGACTTTCAGCGGATTAATTAAAGGTGCTTTAAGCGATGTTGGGTGACGTCACTTCTTGTTGACGTTAGGGTTGTGCCGATAGACGATATCATCGTCCATCGTGATGTCTGTCAGCCATGATGATATCGTCTATACATAATAGATGTTAAGCCAGCATCGTGACCCCCCACCCATGTTTCCATGGTGACGCGTCATGCTTGGCACGTGATTCACCACAGTCAAAATAGCGCTGTATGACAGATGTAACGTTAGCGCTTTTATTTATAAATATTAACAAAGCTGGTTACCATGTCATCAACTATCTTCTATTCCGATTCTCAAACGAGTTTGTTTGTGAGTTTGTTTTGTCGTTTAAAAAACCTTTATAAATGATTTTGATCTGTAACGTGAGATGGGCGCCGTCATGTTTGTTTGGGCCACAGTTCAGAAATTCCTGTCTGTTGGGTTTATTATAGCACGCGAATTAATCAGTTTCTCCCGAAATACATGGCCGGTAAGCTGGGAGAAGAATAGAGTTAACTTTATAGTTACTTACACTGTATGTCTGATATGAATAAAATCTGTCGGCAAATATATTTGAATGGGTTGCTATTGCTGCTTCCATAGACACCTTTGTGTATTTTACAAACTATAAATGTATTGTTTTGCTATAAATTATATGCATTTAAATGTCTGAAACCTAAAATAAACATTATGTGGTTAAAAACACTGAATAGTTGTGATATAATATGACAATCGCTGAGCGCGTCCATCTTTGGCTCAGCGCCAGCCACAGCGCGAAAGCACAGTCTGAATCTGGCAGTTCTGTCACGTCACTGTACATTTGCTCCTTAGTGGTCAGCTGATGCAGAGCGTGCCGAAATCAAAATTGCTGATGAGATGTAGAGGAAAATATCTCCACATTGTGCCTACACGCCCCTTAGCTGTTCTAAATCCACTGTAAAACACGTCTTTGCGGGGCTTATTGCTTAAGTGAACAATTAGAACGTTACCCCGCCCCTCCTCCCGATATCATCGTCCATCGCGATGTTTCACTGTACACATCGTCTGATGCCAAATTGGTAGCATCGCACAACCCTAGTTGACGTTCGAAGTATTGTCAAACAAAACGGAGGCTAGCTCGACCCTCCCTCCTCCTCATCCATGCACTAACCCCCCAAATCCTTCTTGTCGGTTATTGGCTGGAACAGTTTGTTATGTTTCGTGATGCGGGTTGCTACAGTTTTTTTTTTTTTCGTTTTTGGAGCCTGAGGTGTCTGCAGAGACCGCGTTTTTTTACAGTGTGTTCAGGGGACAGGCAACTAGCGGATAGCGAGATGTTTGCTGTATGTGACAAAAAATGTTTTGGCCTAAAAAAACGTGTGACATTGCTTAGAGCACCTTTAATCACAAACACAAAATGAGAGATTTTTTTAGAATGTATGATGCTTTCCAGATGCTCTTTGAAAGTTAATGGGGACCAACTTCAAAGCCCCAAATAACCATTTATGTATAATAAATGTAGTCCATATGACTCATAAAATATATATTTGAACTATTCTAAAAGGTATTTAACAGCATTTTGTTTGGCACAGACTGAAGTTTAAGTTGGTTTTCACTGAGATCTTTAATTTAGTTTGACAGCTGTGATCACCATTGACTTTCATTGTACAGAAAAAATCAGAAGCAGTGAAAAAGTTCACATCCTTAAATCTACATGTTGTGAAGCCTGACAGTTTCTTTTTTGTGTGTATGCAAATTGCTCTTACATCTTTTTTAAGAGTATGAAGGCAGTGCCACATGGACACTTTCTGTAATAACAACGATTGTTCATGCAAGTAGAGAAGTCATGTCCTTAAGCATAATTTTACATTCCTGATATCTGAACAGCATTTAAAGGGTCATGAACGACTTTAATAATGTCTTATTCAAATGAAACATTATATATATATATATATATATATATATATATATATATATATATTATATATATATATATATATATATATATGTGCAAATGAAAGTGCCTTCAACTCTGTTCTGTTTTTTGTTTGTTTGCTTCATATTTTAAAATTCATGTCTCTGTATAATGTGTGTTGCAGGTCTGTGTTTTATTGGTGGTTTTCAATCCTCTTCCCACCCTCTACACTCTCACATTTCCACAGTTTTACACACCCATTTCTTGAGACTTTTTCAACTCTGAGGTGTGAAAAACCAGGCTAAAACAGGGGGTTTCATGACACTTTAAGATAATGAGCTAAATGCTATAAGAACTTACACTTCTGTGAAATCTTGCAGACACTCTAAACTTGTTAAGCTGAATAAGAATAAATGTATACAGATAAGGTTAAACATTTTCAGCTGAACAGGGTATGTTAAAGGGTTAGTAGTTCACCCAAAAATTACACCCTCATGTCGTCCCAAACCTGTAAGACTTTCGTTCATGTTCGGAACACAAATGAAGATCGTTTTGATGAAATTTAAAACCTTTCTATCCCTCCATAGACTGCTACACAATTTCCAATTTAACGTTTCAAAAGTTCATAAAGAGATTGTAAAACTAATCCATTTGAATTGAGTGGTTTAGTCCAAATTTTGCTGAAGAGACAATCGCTTTATTGATGAACAGATTGAATTTAGGCTTGTATTCACATATAAACATTAATCAACTCACACATCAGTTTTGGTAAATGGAAGCTCAAGAATGTTTGCTTGATGCACGAGAACCAATAAGGTTTATTCTCGTGTTACGCAGCACGTTTGAGCTTGGATTGGTTTAAACAAAAACCAATGAGGTTCGTTCTCTCGTGTGTTAAGCAGCACGTTTGAGCATCCACAAGAACCAATGAGGTTTATTCTCATGTATTTCTCAGCATGTTTGAGCTACCGCAAGAATCAATGAGGTTCATTCTTGTGTGTTATGCAGCACGTTTGAGCTTCCGCAAGAACCAATGAGGTTTGTTCTTGTGCGTCAAGCAGGTTTGGTTGAGCCTTTTATGTTCACTGATCAATGTTTAAATGTGAATAAAAGCCTAAATTTAATCTGTTCATCAAATAAAGCGATCAAGTCTCTTCAGAAAAATTGGACTAAGACACTCAATTCATATGAATTAGTTTTACGATCTCTTAATAAGCTTTTGGACACGTAAAAGTAGCTGCCAATGGTGGGACAGAAAGATCTCAGATTTCATTAAAAAGATCTATATTTGTGTTCCAAAGATGATCGAAAGTCTAGTGGGTTTGGAACAACTTGAGGGTTAGTAATTAATGACAGAATTTTCATTTTTGGGTGAACTATACCTTTAATCATTAATTAAACAGCTCATCCAATAATTAACATTCAGTCATGTCGTTCCAAACCTTTATGGCTTATTTTCTTGAAAATCTTTTTCTTTTCAAAAAGTCTTGAAAATATAGCACATGAGTTTGTATGGAAAGGCATGAAAAGATTGATCAATCGAATTTCTTGTTCCACAGAAGAACGAAAGACACACAAGTTTGAGTAAATAATGACATAATCATCACAGCTAGAGATGACTTAATGCTGAAGTTTTACCATATCAAAAGTTAATCCTGCCAGGCATCAGTCTACAGCAGAGCTGGAATGGAGCAGTTTCTTTGCTCCAATAGCACGGCAGACCCTTTCAACCTCTCTGCTGTTTATTTGATTAGAAGGCTGCTGTGTCCATGAGATACACACTGAATGTTAGCATCTGCAAATGACCAGACAAAGCAGCAGCAGCAGCAGCAAGATCACTATTTCCACCATAGCTATGCTACTCATTACCGCAGCACACTCTTTCAAAACCAAAGCTCAACAGAAAAAAAAAATTGACATTTAAAGGAAAACAGGCTGATAATCATGGAATGTGAGAAATATACCCATATACTGTAGCATGATTTGACCTCTTAGTAAAGTTCACAAAATAAATAATCCATATTGGAAATTTTCTCAAGCCATTTGTTAGCTTTAACTTTAACTACAACTGAAATTTCACACAATGCTACGGTGTACAGAGGCTTTGTGGATTTGCACTTAAACCTAAACAAACAGTGAAAGAGAGATCGACTGAGCGTTTGCAATTACCTGTGTCTGTCTTTGAGGTCAAGTCATATATATTTGTGAAAAGGTTGCCATGTCCAAGGAAAGCGAAATATTTGTTGTATCATCCTGGGAATTTATGAATGGCGTCAGCTCTAGCAAATCCTTTAAATCAATGCCATTGGTCTCTAATAAGTGAAGCATCTGCTTCAGCGTTACCCATGAGACGCATTGCTGGTTAGCTGAGCCTTGAAAAGTGGAGCCCAAAGTTAAAAAAGTTTAAATAATTAACACCTTGGCTTGTTTCATTACATTAGCTTTTAATAAATCAGCGTTTTTTAATGTGTTAGTTGAATGAACAGTTAAATGATTTGCGCAAAGACAGTCCGTTGCGTAACAATGTAACTGCATGCTGAGTGACAGCCTGTCTGTGCGCAGAGAAGACGGCGATGAGACTGGTGAATTATCAGCAGAAAGCCTCTTGTCCAGTCAGATTCGAGGATCGTAATTGTTATATATATATATATATATATATATATATATATATATATATATATATATATATAGCCTAACAAGCTTTCTGTCAGGTTTATGTTCCATTATGTGGACCCTTAATTTGACATTCTCTTCTGTTTACTTCACTTCCTGTTTCAACACTGTTTAGTTTTGGTTACTGAATGTCAGTAACCAAAATATACTGAATATCGTTTTTGTGCATGCTGACCACATCATAACACTTATTTATACAGCAAACAATAAATCAAAATAAATAAATGGAAATAACACCTTATTCCTTCAAATTCCTTCACCACAACAGCCCTATTCAGGAGACTTGGAATATAGAGCATGAATCAAAACTATACTTTTATTGTGCATGTTGTTGTGATTCATCAGACTCAGTCAGATCCATTTGCAACAGTTTATTTAGATATAACAAGGTCGACAGGCAAGGGGTCCAGTACCAGCGATAATCAGTAGAGCAGGAGGGAACCAGGCAGGAGATCAGGGGCAGGCAGCAGACAGGATGAGATCCAGAGAACAGGCAGGAGGTCAAAGGGCAGGCAGCAGTCAAGACGAGATCCGGGAAACAGGCAGAAGGTCAATGAGCAGGCAGCAGACAATCGAAGACGAGATATAGCAGAGTCAAACACACAGGCAGGATAACAATCAGGAAAACGCTCAGAATTGGGACACAACGGTGAAACAAGACTTTGCACTGGGCAAGCTGTGAGTGTGAGTTATATAGGGCTGGGGATTAGATGCAGCTGCGTGCATGATCATTATACACAGGTAGGGAATGTAATCAGAGCCTGAGTGAAGCATGGTGGGATTTGTATTTCGGGAACAGTCAGTATTCGAGAGAGCTCGACCGTCGTGTGTTATCATGGAAACTAGCAGGATTAGTGGTCGTGACAGAGCCCCCTCCCTGCGAGCGACTCCCGGCGCGAGAATGTTGGCGACGACGAGGTCTACCACGTGGTCGTGGAGCCGGTTTGGTTGGGTTGTTTATATGGAACTCTTGGGTGAGCGTGGGATCCAGGATATCTTTGCCGTTGACCCATGACCGTTCCTCTGGACCAAACCCCTCCCAGTCAACGAGATACTGGAGACGGCCACCCCGGCGCCTGAAGTCTAGTAGTTCGTGCACTTGATAGGTTTCCTCACCCTCCACTAAGAGAGGTTGAGGAGTGGAGTCCGTGGGCCTCTCCTCCCTTCCCTCAGTGGGGGCTGTGGCTGGCTTGAGCAGCGAGACATGGAAGGTAGGAGCAATGAGAAGGTGGTTAGGCAGGGCAAGTCGATAGGACACTGGAGTGATCTGCCGAAGGATTTTAAAAGGACCCACATACCTCGGGCTGAGTTTTTTGCAGGGGAGCCGAAGGCGGAGGTCTCGAGTGGAGAGCCACACCCATTGACCGGGTTGGTACTCAGGGTTCGGTCGGCGGTGTCGATCGGCCTGTCTCTTGCAGCGGTTGATGGCCCGTTTTCAGGGGAGTGTGTGCGAGGTTCCATGTCTCCTCACTGCGCCTTAACCAATCCTCCATGGAGGGGACGTTCGTGGGTTCGCCGGACCATGGGAACAAGGGTAGCTGAAACCCGAGGACACATTGGAATAGAGTCAGACCCGTAGAAGGTTTTCGAAGAGAGTTCTGGGCGTACTCAGCCCACATTAAGTACCAACTCCAATCCTCCTGATGAAGGTGGCAGTAGGACGAGATAGGACGAGAAGGAACCGAATGATCTCCTGGTTGAGGCGTTCGACTTGTCCGTTGGCCTGAGGATGGTACCCGGACGTGAGGCTCATGTTAACCTGAAGCATCTGGAAGAAGGCTCCCCAGACTCGAGAGGTGAATTGGGGACCCCTATCAGACACGATATCGTCGGGCAGCCCGTTGAACCGGAACACTAAGTTGCAGAGGTGCTCTGCCATCTGTAGGGCAGTGGGGAGTTTGGCGAGTGGAATGAGGCGACAGGACTTGGAGAATTGGTCTACCACAGTGAGGATGGTGGTGTAACCGTCGGAGGGGGGCTAGTCGATGGCGATATGTGACCAGGGGCGCTGTGGGACTGGAAGTGGTTGAAGTAAACCGGCGGGCAGAAGTCGAGAAGCCTTCTGGGTGTTACAGTTTTGGCACTGCTGGATGAACTGGTTGACGTCGTGTACTAACGTGGGCCACCAATAGTGATTTTGAAGGAGCTGGATGGTGGCCGTGATTCCTGGGTGCCCAGAGCTAGGGAAAGCATACACGTGTTCCATGACCCTTCTCCGGAACGCCTCGGGAACATGAACCTTTTTTGGAGGACATTCTGGGGGAACTTTTATCTGGGCATTGGCCTGACTGAGCTTGGTCTCAATATCCCACTGGATAGGGTCGAGAACAAGGTCGGGGTTCAGGACGGTGTCAGGGGTCTGGAAGGTCAGGTCCGGGTCATGTTGACGAGACATAGCATCCGCCTTGGTATTCTTAGACCCGGGACGGTAAGTGACCGTAAACTGGAACCGACTGAAGAGCAAAGACCATCTGCCCTGTCTGGGATTCAACCTCTTGGCTGTACGGAGGTACTCTAGATTTTTGTGATCCGTAAATACCGTGAAGGGATGTGAGGCCCCCTCCAGCCAGTGCCGCCACTCCTCAAAAGCGGCTTTCATACCCAGTAGTTCACGATCACCCACATCGTAGTTCCGCTCTGCTGCATTGAGCTTCCTGGAGTAGTAGGCGCAGGGGTATAACTTGGAGGGAGATCCTTGCCGTTGGGACAAGATGGCACCCAAGCCTGTGTTAGAGGCGTCCACCTCAACTACAAACGGTAATTCAGGATTGGGGTGGTGCAGGATAGGAGCCGTAGTTTGAGTTGATTGAAGGCGTGGGTTGCGTCCTTACTTCAAGGGAGACATACCGTGTTCTTTCGTACCAGAGAGGTCAGAGGCCCAGCCACCGTGCTGAAGTTTCTGATGAAGCGGCAGTAGAAGTTCGCAAACCCAAGGAAGCGTTGTAACGCCTTCAGAGAGGAGGGTTGCGGCCATTCCACAACTGCCTTGACCTTACTCTCATCCATTGCCAAGCCTTCGGGACTGATGACATAGCCCAGAAGGTGGTAGAGGTCTGGTGGACATCTGGTGGTTTTCCACTCGTCTCCCTCGCGAATGCGGATCAGGTTATAGGCACACCGCAGATCCAGTTTGGTGTAGAATCTGGCCGTGCGAAGGAGCTCCAAGGCAGCGGGCACTAGGGGTAGTGGGTAACGGAACTTGGTTGTGCAATTGAGAGCTCATTGAGAGCTCTATAATCAATGCAGGGTCGGAGGCCGCCGTCTTTCTTCTGCACAAAGAAAAAGCCGGCCGATGCAGGGGACGTTGAAGGTCGAATGAAGCCTTTCGCCAGTTCCTCCTCAATATATCTTCGCATGGCCTCGGTTTCTGGTTGAGAGAGCGGGAAGATGCGGCCCTTGGGAGGGGCGGCACCTGGCACCAGATCGATGGCACAATCGTTGGTACGGTGAGGAGGAAGCCTTGAGGCTTGCTGAAGGCATCTGACAGATCGTGATACATGGATGGGAGACGGTTAATAATAGCGTCCTCCTGGGGCTCGGTGATACTTAGGACTGGTAAGGGTGTGACAGTGGTGAGACAGGTGGCGTGACAGTTCTTCCTCCAGCAGATGATTTGACCAGTTGCCCATTGGATATGTGGATTGTGCTTGCGGAGCCAGGGCAGACCCAGGATAACAGGTGTGTGTGGAGCATGAAATACAAAGAATTGAATGGTCTCACGGTGAAGAACTCCGGTCTGCATGCGAACCTCTTGAGTGATGTGGGTGACCAGGCCGGAGCCTAGCGGCCGCCCATCGACTGCTTCGACTGTGAGGGGAGAGGAACAGGGAATCAGAGCAATCTTGTGGTGCATGGCATAATCTCGGGACATGAACTTACCAGCAGCTCCAGAATCAATTAAGGCGGACGTCAATACTGCTTGGCCATTAATTGTGAACTCAAGGGGTACAGACACACAGGAGTTGGGATTGAGAGAATCAATGGTTAAACTCACCGGTGCTACATCTCTCAGGTGGCCGTGAGGGACAGTGGAGACGGAAGTGACCAGCCCCGCCGCAGTACAGGCATAGATTCTGAGATCTTCTTCTCTCCTTCTCCTCCGGAGTCAGGCGGGAGGTGTTTATCTGCATAGGCTCACTGGTCTCCATTGACGTGGAGTCAGAAGCTCGAGGATTGAAAAAGTTGCGGGTGGAAGACACAAGACGCTGGCCGGGACGACATGCTCGCATGAGGTGGTCTATTTGGATTGACAGGTGAATGAATTGATCGAGGTCCTTTACCTCGTCGCAACATGCCAGCTCGGCTTGCAGCTCATGGGTTAAGCCTCGCCGGAAGATCACCTTCAAAACATTGTCGGTCCAGTTTGTCTGAGCCGCGAGGGTGCGGAATTCGAGCGCATAATCAGCGGCTGTAGACCGGCCCTACACGATTTCCAGGAGACGGTCCTCCGCTCCCTTACACTCCTTGGAGTGTTCAAAGACTGCCCGAAACTTCTGAAGAAAGTCGGCAAAGGTGGGAAAGAGGAACCATCCGGTCTCCATACTGCTGTGAACCAGTCTAGAGCACGACCGGTGAGCAGCGAGAAAACCAAGGCGATTTTGCTGTCGTCAGTGGGATGAGACATGGGTTGTTGGGCCAGATACATCGAGCACTGGAGGATAAAGCCCTTGCATTTACTTGGACTCCCGTCGTACTTCTCGGGAAGGGCAAGGCGGGGGTTTGTGCCAGCGGAGGGTTGGGGCTCGGGAGCGCGTGCAGCGGAAGGGCGCACGGGCACCGGAGATGAATCGGTGGACGAGGTTTGTAGCGCTCGGACCGCTTGAATCAAATCCTCGGTTAGTGAGGTTAAGTGGTTTAGCTGGTGATGGTGAGCAGCGAGCTGATTGGCTTGAGCGGAGAAAGCAGCTGACCAAGCAGATACCGTTGCTGGATCTTCTTGTGGCGAAGTCTTCTGTTGTGATTCATCAGACTCAGTCAGATCCATTTGCAACAGTTTATTTAGATATAACAAGGTCGACAGGCAAGGGGTCCAGTACCAGCGATAATCAGTAGAGCAGGACAGGCAATAGCATAAAGGGAACCAGGCAGGAGATCAGGGGCAGGCAGCAGACAGGATGAGATCCAGAGAACAGGCAGGAGGTCAAAGGGCAGGCAGCAGTCAAGACCAGATCCGGGAAACAGGCAGAAGGTCAATGGGCAGGCAGCAGACAATCGAAGACGAGATATAGCAGAGTCGAACACACAGGCAGGATAACAATCAGGAAAACGCTCAGAATTGGACACAACGGTGAAACAAGACTTCGCACTGGGCAAGCTGTGAGTGTGAGTTATATAGGGCTGGGGATTAGATGCAGCTGCGTGCATGATCATTATCCACAGGCGGAGATGTAATCAGAGCCTGAGTGAAGCATGGTGGGATTTGTAGTTCGGAACCAGTCAGTATTCGGGAGAGCTCGACCGTCGAGTGTTATCGGGGAAACTAGCAGGATTAGTGGTCGTGACACATGTATGTCCTTTTGGGAGCTTGGCACCTCTTAGTCACAATTTACTATTATTGTAACAGTTGTCAACATTTTAATTTCTCCTATTGTGTTCCACGGAAAATCATACAGTATGAAAGAACATGAAAATGGTATGAAAATAAAATGGTATGAAAATAGTTTTCAACTTGCAAAAACCACTCATGTCCTCATTGAGCCTCATTGATTTATAATAAACACTGCCACAGTCTTATGTAATATATATATATATATATATATATATCTATATAAATAAAAAACAACAGAATTGTCTATTTTGATTTTGATTGAGATTTTAAAGAGAATCTATTATGCTTTTTTACATTTTCAACTTTCTTTAGTGTGTAATGTTGCTGTCACAATATTCCTCATTGAAATAAATAAGACATACGCAAAACAAAGGTACGAGACCTGGTTGAGTTGCGTTAGTAGTGCTGTCAAATCGATTATTCGCATCCAACATAAAGTTTGTGTTATTTAATATACGTGTGCATATATTATTATATTTATATAATATTATTATAGATTCCATTTAACAGCACTAGTTAGTAGTGTGTTGAAACTCATGGTTATGGTATAGGGTGTGAAATTTCAGAAACATGTTTTTACCGGTTAACCAATCACAACACATTGGTCTAGCCAACCAATCAGAGCACATTGCGCTTTTCAGAAGGAGGGGCTTCATAGAGACAAGATCTAAATGGGGCATCACCGATAGAATGGGAAGAGAGATGCTGCAATAATGTAAAATTATTGTATTACAAAACCTACTTTAGTGGACACCAAAAATAAATCCAAGACTTTGTAAAAGGGCATAATACTGTGGGTCCTGATTCACTAAAGATAAATTGAATAAGCACCAGCTCCTTATTACACAGCTCTTGAATCTGACTGAACAGGTGCATTTGTTTTTTACTTTGGTGGATAGTCATGTAATAATGTAGCCAGAATAAAGTATTCTACAGTTAGCCATGCAATGACTACATGTTATATTAATATCAGTATAAATATAGACTTGATATAACACAATTATTATCTTGGAATGATGTTTGCTTAAGCGTAAAGGTCATGTTAGTCCGCAAGTTGTTTTCTAATTGACATACATTTAGAAGGCTTTTTAACTCCCATAGCAATACACCCCAGTGATTCCTGAAATGGGTCTAATAACTTTCAGGGCATTAAACTACCTTGCCGCCTGTTGTACAGTGTGGCCACCCAATCAATCACCACTCTACATGGTAATTGTGGTTTAATTGCAAGACAACTGCCCAGAGAGTGTTTCTTTATATAGATAGCCTGTAAACCCATTTGTAACCATGACTAGTTATGCATGACAATTACCTGCAGATCTTTCAAATAAATTTAGACATTGATGTGGGGGACGAATCTTTGTCATTAAGGTTCATCTAATTAACAGAAAATATTATATTTGCATCCAAGACACCCTTTACACACATTAAGCAATCAGAAGGGTGTGTGGTGAGTATATCAACACAGCTGCTCAAAACACCCGTTGGTATTCAACACATGCAAACGCGAGTAGCCTAACAATTACCGCGCGCTACTGAAAATGCACACTTCGCTCAAATTTAGATTAGCTGCTGGATCTGCCTCTTCATTATTTACAAATTTTACCTTTGAAGAAAGCAAAAGCATGTATCTGTTTTTCCTCCTTAGTCCACTGGCAGTTTCTCGAGCCCTCTTCTTTCGCCTTCATGTCTGTTTGGAGGAGACGAGACCATCAATCAGAAAATCAGAGAGCTGGATAGGAATCTGACAACACACACACACACACCTGTTCTCTTGAAGGTGAATTGGCAGGATATAGCCTTTTGGCTTTTTATCATACTCTGCATTTTAGTTTTTGATATTTTCAAATGTAGTCAGTGTAGAACCTTCTTAAAAATTAAAATGTCGGACGAGAATTTAGGACTTGGTGTGCAAGAACCTTTACATGTCACTTTCACTTTCATATAAATGCTTGTAACACTGACCATTTATGAAACCGCATATCCAGTTCAGTAGGACAGCTTCAGGTATAGTTGCGTTGGAAAACCGTGAGATGGAGGGTAGTGGAATGGAAAAAAAGAAAGACATCTTTTTAAAAGTTGAACTCATTTTAACTTGAGACATTTTTCTAACATTTTTAGAACACCATGTCATGTCCGAGACACTGGAAAAGAGCGCAACGGTCAAAAAAATTGAGAAAAATTCTCAAGAACTTATTTTAACTCAGACGCAGAGTTTTTAGAAAGCGGTGTAATGCTCGAGACATTGCAAACGACATAAGCGTAATGGTCAAAGGGGCCATTCACACAGAACAGGGCTCCAGACAAAAAAAAAAGAATAATAATGGGAAAATATTTTAAGTGCCACAAAAGAATAACCGTGTTTTAATTTTTGTCATGTGTTGTCACTTCTGCCCTCCTTTTACAGCATCAACATTTTCATCCATCCTGTAGATGTCCTGGGAACTAAGATTCACTTAAAGTAGGAACTGGATTGATTTTCCAACAAAGAATTGTTCTTTACACAGAATCTGGACCAGTGTCAGTGACTAGGGCTGTCACGGTGAAGGATTTTCCCTTGCGGTAATTTTGAGTGACTCAATAGCGCGATATGCGGTTTTACCGCCATTTATTTATTTATATTTATTTGTTGCTATATAAATACGTGTTATGATGTGGTCACCATACACAAAAACAATGTAACCGAAACTAAACAGCGTCTCTGCGCATTGAAAGACTGCCACTCAGCGCGCAGTTACATTGTTACGCCAACGGATTGTCTTTAAGTGAGTCATTAAACGTGTTCATTCAACGAAAACGTTCAAAAAAGCTGATAGATAATGAAACAAGGTGTTAACTATTTTTTAACTTTGAGCTCCACTTTTCAAGGCTCAGCTGGCCAGCAATGCTTCACTTTTGGGCAAAGCTGAAGCAATGCTTCACTTAATAGAGACAAATGGCTTTGATTCAATGCGTGACTCGCGCTGCTTTCCCCACGGCTTCCTCACGCTGTGTAATGCTGACCAGCGCTGACGCCATTCATGGCAAATACCCTTACACGTTAAAAGGATGATACAACAAATATTTCGCTTTCCTTGGAAACGGCAACCTTTTCACGAATATACATGACTTCAAAGACAGACGCAGGTAATCGCACACGCTCAGTCGATCACATTCACTGTGTATTCAGGCTTAAAGGGTACCTATTATGGCATTTAAAATGTTCCTAATAATGTTCTGGGAGTCCCCAACAACAGTTTTACATGCATGCAATGACAAAAAACACTTTTGTTGTCTTATAATATGCATTTATTTTTACCTGATTTGCTCACTGACTCCCTAATGATTCGTTTGACGACTCATTTTTCAAACCCCGCCTTTGCGTGACGCTAATCTGCCGTGATTGGTCAGACGACCCAGTCAGTTATTTTTCGCCTTAACCCAAAGCTTAAACATATTGATAAAGCACTGCAGTACTACAATACGCTCTATTCTTTATGACAACTCCAATAACAACGACAAACATTTTACATATTTCAAAACACACACCACAACACACACACACACACACACACACACACCACAGCACCAACTCACACAGCTTGACCTAAGCTGCGAAAGCGTAACTGACACACACACACACACACACACACACACACACAGACACACAGACATCCCAAGTCTCCCGGAAGTTCCGGGAGTCTCCCGCATATTGATAGCGTCTCCCTGATGCCCGCGAATTAGTTCAAATCTCCCGGAATCTATAACGCGCGGCGCGTGCGAGACAGAACATACTGCGCGGATAACAAACATAGCGCGCGCGCACGTAAGCACGGTAGAAAGGGAGAGAGCGAGAGACCTTGCGAGTGTCTCTCGCTCTCTCCCGTGCGCTCGCTATGTATGCGCGCAGTATACAACAACCCCCCTGACACACAACACACACACACACACACACAACACACACACACATTGAGCATGCTACAAAACCCATTAAAAGCAACAATTATTAACAGTACTTACAGGTTGTGATTCGGAGGAGGAAGCCGATCCAAATAAACTTGGTACTAAACGTTCCTTCAGTATCAACCGACTCGCGAATGCGACTTGAAAGCATTTATGATTGTAAAGGAATCCTCATTAAAATGACGCGAACACAGCTCAAGGTGGCTATACTTGTGTGGTATAGTTGTAAATATAAACTCTAGCCAGATTCTTCACATGCTCGTCCCTGGGCAGTGAAAAAAAAAGTTCGCTTTTGATTCGCACTTCAGAACAGCTCGTTGACATGATGTTTTCACTGGTGTCTGGCGCACGCAATGAGTGGGCGTGTCTTATTCAAATAATTTGTACAAGTGACGTACGAAAGTTAGAGAAAATGCATCGTTCGTCTATCGATTCATATCAGCGACTCAGAGTCGACTCTTACTTTTGAGAGACAATAACTTTGTATACGGTGAACTTTCATATTTAAAACTTTGCAGGATGTTTTCGTTCACTTAGATCTATGTTAACACTACATGAAGGGCAATTTTCAAAATTCCATGATAGGTACCCTTTAAGTCCAAATCCATGAAGCGTCTGTACAAATCACCATGATAAACAGTCTTGTTATCATTATTAACTTATTTAACATTCAATACACATGGTACGAACTACGATGGGTGGCCTTATGAAAAAAGAAAACGCGGTTCGCGGTTGCTGCGGTTACTTGCGTTCCTCTGCGGTTGGCCTGTCAGTAGCGCGGTACTGCAATATTGCGGTTATCGCGACGGCCCTATCAGTGACCATAAAAATGTAAGCATCACTTGGCCAATGAGTATAGTTTGGCCTCCTCCTAATGCTATGAATGTTGTTGTGTGTCTTGCACACACCCAATCCATTTTTCTTTATTAGTAATAGCCTATATATGAGAGGTAAATTTGGTGAAAGGAAGCTCTTCATATGCAATTATACAGGTTCTGTTGAATTTAATTTTTAGCTCCTTTCATTATTTTTCATGTAAACAACAGGTCAAGTAAAAATATAAGGATTATTTGATAAAGTGCACATATATAGCAAAATGTTGCTTTCTATTTATGTATCTAGCTGACTAACGAGTTTATGAGCATTGAATGGCTTTTCTGATGTAAATTTGACGTTACATGACATGATTGTTCTCAGGCTGTTATACAAGTTCTTTCCAAGGTCTAAATCACAAAAACAATATTTATTGCTTGAATTTCATGATAAAATTGACAGAATTTTAAAGCTGAAAGTTTGTAAATTGTTGTTTATTAAAATTAACAAAACACATTAAAGGTGACAATTAAGTACAAATCTTACTGTGATTATAGATGGCTGTGCTACAAACGTGAAGTTTAGACAGTAACAGAAAAGATTAACACAAATCAATTAAAACCAAGAATTGTTAATGATTAGTTGGCGTCCACACAGCTGATGTGTTTATCTGTTGTACTTCATCCATGTTGTGTACAAGAAATGGACTGTCTTCCTGCACTTTTATAGTTCTTTCTTTTTCATTAATTGACACATCTCTGCCATTTTCTCTCTCATGCTGGCACCGCTGTCATGTTGCTCGATAGAGATGAAGGCTTTGAAAAAACGTAATATATTTCGGGTTGATGTGTTTCTGACGCGGAAAGCTGATCCTCGCTGTCCCCATGCCTGTTTTGGCGCTCGCTAGAACTCAAGTGAGGTTTTTATACTACAACTTTGCTGCAAATAGTCTCATTTTATTACGTCAACAAAACAAAAGATGTGATGGGCTACATCACAGAACATCAGGTAAAAAGGCACGCAATTTTTATCCATAACATTTAAATTTATTTTGTCACCAGTGGTGATCTTAGCAAAAATATCACTCACAAATTCATATTTTTGGTCACAAATGACAGTTTTAGTCGCAGTCTGTAGCAGGGATGGAAATTAGCACCCGCCACCAGCCAAATGCGGGTGATTTTGTGTTGTGGCGGGTAAACTCGCTTCACTTACCGGCCACCGTGGCGGGTAAATAAAAATTGCATACTGTTTCACCCGGACGGCGGACACTTTTAGAGGCGGCACACGTTCAACAACCACGTGCTTTTTCCATCGAGGCTCGGCGTGGGACCGCGAAAGGCGGTTTGCCGTCCAAAGGGAGAGATAGCCGCGAGCGCATGGTGTATTTTTTGGGCGGGGTAGCTCTCTTGTGTAGTAAAGAGCTAGCCGCGCAAATTCTACCCGCGCGCTTCTTCCGTCGAGGCTTGAGCGCGAGAGGCGGTTTGCCGTCCCAAAGGAGAGAGAGAGTGAGTGAGTGGCGCGATCAAAGTGTTGTGTGGTGTGTGTGTGTGTGTGTGTGTGTGTGTGTGTGAGTGAGTGAGTGAGTGAGTGAGTGTGAGTGTGAGTGTGTCGCGATCAGTGGAAACGTAAAAAAAAAAAAATCGCGATCAGTGGAAACATAAAAAAATACAGGACATCATTCAAACTGAAAAGTGTTTACTTGTGTACACTGACACACGCAATAAAACACAACATTGTGCTTTTGTCACACTCTAAACTCTTGTCAAACTGTAACCTACAACTGTCACCCAACCACACACGCACAGTTTTAAAAGCAAAACATATTTATCCAACCCCATTTCAAAACAGGTTACATCTTTTGGACATCGTATTGGTTTTCATTTCTTGTCCTTGGAGTCTGAGCACTAATCTTTTTTTTTTTAAGTTACACATTCTACATTGATTAAAAAAGAAAATCAAATGTGTTTTTAATGGTAGTATTTTTTTTATACGGAAATCAATTATTTATAATTCAGATGAGAATAAAGTTAAGGTTAATGAAAATGAAGGAAAACAAATATATTGATCTGAAATATAGCAAATGAATTTTAAATTCATTCAGGTACAATTACCAAACATATCTCAAGGTCTTTTTTATTAATTTAATAAACTAATTATATAAAACTATTGTCAGTGCACTACAAATAAACTGGTTCTATGCCTTTATTAATAAAACGTATACAACTTAAAAATGCAAGGCTTAAGACATTTATAAAAATGCCTTCTGCATTTTTGTTTTGCTTTTCACTCCATTGTACCAAAATCGTACCGAACCGTGACGCCTAATGCAATACAGTTTCATTATTGTTCATTATTATCCATACCTTACAATAAATAATTTGTGCAACTAAATCATGTTTTGCTAGCCTGGTAATACCAGACTCTGCTACTTCACTTTGCTTCGTAGACTACAGGAGCGAAATGAAATTAGCGGAAGTAGGAAGTCTGACGTAGTCAGGCTAATGTTTTGCGCCAGTAACTGAAAAAGTTAGTAGCGCAAGTGCCAGCAGTGGAAAAGGTTAGTGTAGTTCCCTGTCCAGCATATGCGGTTCAGCATCGGTTCAGTTTTTTGTTTAATCTGCCTTACTCATTTAAATCAAATGTATATCAGTTCATGGTTTGTGTATAAGAGAGAAAGAAAAAAATGCCAGTATTGCATTGAGACTTGAGATTAAATAAACTGCTTGTATTGTAGATCTTGTAGTCCTATTAATTTTTACATGCAGTTACACATTGTAAATACATTGTCGGTTAAAAACAAGAAAGTGGCTGGTAAAAACATTGAGTGGCTGGTAGATTTTGAAATCCACCAGCCACAGTGGCCGGTGGACAAAAAAGTTAATTTCCATCCCTGGTCTGTAGCCCTGTGGAACACATTTTCTGTGTGATTTAAAAAGTGTGAGACATTTTTAGAATGCGTGTTGTGCATGAGACGCTGCTAAAGACGTGAGCGCAACGGTCAAACATGTCAGACTAGTGCATGTTTAACATAGAAAAACAATTGAAATGTAGCGCAGTTGCATGCAAAAACACAAATTAATTCTGCTAAAACATCACATATAGAATGGCTTCCATTTTGTGTTGCATTGAAAGTCTCTTTTTCTCTAGTATTCTTATGCACTTGACAAGATTGTTCAGAAAGGCACAACGGGAACTCATTTTCTAGTTAATGTCCCTCAACGATATTCCAGCTGAATGAGGGTAGTGTTCTCATGGCTCCTGTACAGCTGCTTGGCTGACTCTCACTGATTTGGTCTTTTGGATGACACTCCAGAAAATGTTATTTCCAGCAAATGTCACCCTGACTTCACTGATCTCTCTGACAGTGCTCGGAACGGCTCAGATATACCACCCGTTCTGGTAAAGCTGATCATGTTCAATGCCCGGAGCACCCTTCTCAACATTCCATTTACTTTAGATGGAATGCTCTGCTTTAGAACAGACCGTCTGCATTGAGAGGAAAACAACCCTGGAGTTTTCTCCCCATCTGGGATACGAGAAAGCATTTACACACTCGCCATTCCATTAATCAATGTTTGGAAATGATTTTCAGGGAGATTTCGGTTGTGTCTAGCTGAGCCAACCCTATTTGGCCACCTGACTGTTTCCTAGTCAGCTAACCATGTGCCTTTCCTTCTGGTGATAGGCCACGGTTTTCCAGCTAATATCCCTTTGCTTTGCAAGGCAATAGCAGCTGTTTATAGTGTGCTCTCAGACAGGCGGTAATTTGATATTATACCAGAAATAAAATGGATCATGGCTTGATTTCAGGTTTAAGTGTTCCTCCTTCCATCGCCAGTGTTTTTGGCCCCACATATGAAATATGCTCACAGATGTTTGGAGTAAAAGGGTGACCTCAGCTGTTTGGAACAAAACGTAATGAATTCTACATCCACATTTAACTCAGCTTTGTGCCTCCATTTATCAAATTAACTTAACTTGACGATTAAGAGCCAACATGTTGAGAACTGTGGAAAAAGTAGTTGGAGTAATATTTTAATTTATTTGTAGATTAATGAAATCTCAAAAATCAAGTCAAGTAAGCAATAAGGTTTCTAAGGCTGTGCTGTGGGCTATTGTGAATATAGTCATGATGAAACAACCCCTTCAGCCGTGACCATATTCACAGTAAAGCACGCATTGAGTATCTTATTGCTTTTATAAAACGGTCACAAGCCAAAACATATATCTAATAATAGGTTACGTTTTGGAAGTAAAATCATTAAATTCCATCCTTCTCCCAGAAAAAGACCCTGACAGTGACTGTAAATGGCAAGAGAATGTTCCTAGATGTAATGCCCCATCTCAAATAAACTAGCTAGCTACCTTTTCTCAATGGACCTCAAACCACACACATTTCATTTAGGCTAAACTACACATAACTAAGGCAGTTTTTATTTAGTCTTTATAACAACAGAATTAGGCCTATGTTGCTACTTGCTAAACATTTAAACAACAGCAGTAATAGCCTAACTTGTTTTCATGACAGATTTATTTGCAGGCTACATTAAATAATGTAAAAATAACTAGGCCTACGTTAGGTAGAAAATATAACGAACAGGATAAGTAAAAATAATAAATATGTAATCTCATGCATAGGTTTATTAAAATACTCCTCTTTAGATTTATTCTTGTCTAGTTTGGTTTACGGAGTTGTGGGCACTAAATAGCTTTCCTGAGGTAAATGTTACATCAAGTGACATTAGCTAGCTGTATCTATAGCCTACTTTCTGATGTGTATTTCATGCTATAATAACTAGTTAAGATGATGATGATGATGATGATGATGATGATGATATAAGTTAACGTGCAGCTTGGTACGCAGAAACTTGGCGCCAAAAACACATTTAATGTTTGAATTCCACGATACAATTAACATAATTTGAAAGCTGAGATAATGTTTCATATTAAAAGTAGCAAAGCACAAAGCTCATTGCGGTTATTGGATGTCAGGAGCTGTTCATGCATCCAAACCGAAAACAGACCGATTTCCTATGGAGTTACAGATAGTTAAACACTTTGGGATGACCTGGTGAGACTGTAAAGCTACAAAATGCATCTCTTTTACAAGGGAAACACACATGAGGTAATATATACAGGCTTACTTGTAAGTGTTGTCCTTTTCAGGGTCAAAACGACCCTCCCTCACACGAACACTGAAGTAGGTTACGATTAAAGTGGCGCTAAATCGCGCGTACACGAGTAAAGGGGGCGGGGTTTAAGAAGGAAATCAAAGGAATGTGTGTTGCTGTTGAATTTTGATATACAATATTAAAGTCCTTGTTTGATAATATGTGTAGAACCTTAAAATATAATTCTATGCAAAGTATTCGTCATGTGCTTGGCAAATGGGTTGGGGTTGGGGCGGTATATGGCCAGAGTTTTTTTAGGGGTGGTGTGACGGCCGAACCTGTGGCCACACATCAATAAGGGTAACAGATGCGCAGTCATTCACGATACATATATTTATTTACAGACTGATAGTTATTTTCTTTCTCTTTATCATTCAGTTATGTTTGAGTTTAATATAGTATAGGATTTAAGGTTCAGGTGTAAAATCACTACACAGATTTCGTTTGATAAAGTTGTAAAAGCTTTATTTATACATGTTAGTACAAGCTTTATTTATACATGTTAGTACTTCGTTTGTTGGTTTGGAGGGCACACTTACTGGCTTGCGTTGTACTATGTCTGTTTCCTTATCCTTGTTTCTATTTGAGTTTAAGTTACCGTGGCATGGAGGTTGGATGAATGGCGTTGGCTGCAGGTGTGCGTCTTTCTGTCATCGCGGCCTTGATTGACAAAAGGCTGAGGCGCGTGCAGCAGTGAATATTTGTGGTCTGAGCGTTCCGCTGGCCGATACCAACTGGATGCTGTGTCATGGGGGGGTGAAGAAAATGAGATTTATATTTTTGATTGGTTACAATTTATTTTTATTAACATTTGTTGGGTTGTATTCTTATATTGTTTGTTTTGTTACTCTATTTACCTTGATTAGTTAACTTGTAAATAATTTGTTGATTTATAAAGTGTTGATTGTATGCTTTTCCCTGTCTTGTTTAAATGAGATCACCGCCTGTGATAAATACCTGTTTGTTGTCTCATTTAAGGGGTAGTTTTGTTCTGTTCAGTTCTCCTTAGTTTGTTACTGCGCTAAAGCTTGTTTTGTTTATTTTTGTTTATTTAAGTCTAGCTAGATTATTTGTTAGATCAAGTTGATTTATTTTGTATCCTTTAATCAGGACCTTTTTCTTATTTTTGGGTAAAATAAAACCCATTTTTGTTGGAAATCCTGTGTCCTTGTGCCTTACTACTTGGCTATATCTGACAGGTGGCATAGCCAAACTTCAACAACATTAGGGCAGATACTCAACAACTTAATGTAATGAAGAGAAGTGGGTTGTTTTTTCTTCAGAAAGCGAAAGTAATATATGCTAGGTTAGAACTACGTTCACCACTCAATAGTGTTCATGCATCTTAATTTATGACCAATATTAAGGGTCACCTTTATAAATCATCCAGATTAATAATTGACATGCTCATTGATTTTAAGCTTGGAGTCATATCCAAGCATATGACAATGCATTTCCAATTGTATTATGCAGGGAGAAAATGTGTTGTTTTTTCTGAAAATTATGTTAATTTGACAACTCAACTCTCTCTTGTAAGCATGCAGGTTTATTACTGTACTGACCAGCAGCACTACACTAATCGTATTACTTTGCTTTACTTCTGGCCAGTTTCATGACACTCCAAACAAGCTCTAATGTGCCTGCTTAAGGATCCCATGGATGCCTCAAATGTAAATAATTGGAAGAATCAGGCCATCTAATCAGTCATCTGCCGGGCTGCTTAAATAGAGCCAGATCAGTACTCTCCATATGTTTAGTTTTGAAGCTCTGCCAGCTCTAAGATCTGTCGCTGTTAAGACGTACACACATATTTATCTTTTTTTCTCAGTATTATTACAGCTAAAGCATTACTAACCAACCCTAAAACATGCATCACATTTCTGTATGCCTGTGGCACTTTTCCCGGGTTCAACACGCAGTCAAAAGAGGCCACGATTTTCTCCGAGTTCAGTTTCAGGGCACAATAAATTAAATTTTCATTGCTGCTGGATGTAGTG
The DNA here is from genome assembly GCA_036326025.1 of Chrosomus eos. Taxonomy (NCBI): domain Eukaryota; kingdom Metazoa; phylum Chordata; class Actinopteri; order Cypriniformes; family Leuciscidae; genus Chrosomus; species Chrosomus eos. The sequence continues at coordinate 11,244,296 of CM070841.1, read as the reverse complement.
TTTTTTATTTCACCTTCTCTCAAAGGCTTGACTAAATGGACAGTGAACAACATAAGGTTGTTGCAGAAATCTCATGGCTGAAACATTTAATTTTATTGTACAAAACATAAGCATTACCCTGATTTGGAGGGCTTCTGTCTCTGTCGTTCATCTCAGAATCATGAAAATCATTGATTAGAAGAATACAACCTAGGTTTCACTTATCAATATTAGTTATTTGTTAACACTTCTATTGCATGTATTAATCTTAGTTAATACAACACTTTAAAATACATTTTAAAATCAAAAGTTGTATTTAGTTAATTCATTGTGAACTTACTAACATGAACAAAGAAAGAAACAAATAAATTTGTATTAAGTAACATTAACAAAGATTAATAAACGTCCTAAAATTATAGAATTTACTGTCAAGTTTTTACATTAGCTAATGTTAACAAATGAGATCTTATTGTAAAGTGTCACCAATCTTCCTACTGACAATCAGATTTTTAAATGGATTTATATTCTTTAAATATTTTAATTAGTATTATATAAGTATTATAAGTATAGGTATATAATATAAGTTATACCTGACCTCTCTCACTTTAGACAACTAACATTCATCTGAGCCACATCAGACTGAAATCATTGAATTACCTTTGATACGAACAGAAATTGGTATTTATTTGTATTTTTTGCTGCATGCTAAGTCCGCCACCTCAGTTGTTTAGATTACTTAAGTATTTCGTTTGTTTACATCAGCTTGTAATATGACACCAGGGGGATTGAATATATATACTGATGTGTTGAATCCTCAGTTTAAAATTGGCAGTAATCAACCTGATTATAACAGCATACAAACTAACAAAGTAAAAGTTAAATATATCATCATTGCAGGCGGCACATTAATGCAACATTCTTGCCAGGGGCTCCATATTAAAATGTATGAGCAAAAGGGCAGCAGACTCAAAAATACACTGACATCATTAGAATTGTTGAGGATGCTCACAGTATGAATAAACATAATCCAGGAAGACTGTTGCAAAAGAGAGGTTGCAGCAGAGCCCCGGGACATCAGCGAAATGATGTGACTTAAAGTACATGGACATGTGATTAATGTTCTCATAAAGTAGGGCAAATATTGTTGCCAAGAAAGCTCATTGGGACTGTAAAGCTGTTAGGCAGGCCAGAGAAGATAATGATGATAACTGTATCATAGCACACATTAAACATGCTACGCTTTACCAGCTCTACTATTTAGATGATATTATGATGAATTGATACCTGAGAGGTAGGGCTGTTCGATTCCGGATTTTTTGGAATCGATTCCGATTCCGATTCCTGTTTCTGGAATCGAAAAGAATCGATTCCAAGAATCGATTCCACACTGTTATTTTCGATTCTTTTTTTTTTTAAATACCAACACCGTGTCAAACATTGTCACGTCTTTTACCGTGCCACGGACCACGGTGCCACACAGCGAGAAACTTTGTACACCTGGCGTGACAAGCGAGACGTTTTGCGTGCTGTTCTGTCATAAATAAAACGAGGCATTTACTTCGGGGATTTGTCACGCGTGCTTCCTGCGTCAGGTGTAGACAGACACAGTGTAAAGACTATGAATATATTCACCATATAGCCTATATGGTAGATTCTATTTATATACATAGGCCTAATACACACACGTACACACGAGAGAAACCGAAGTGTCCGAGCATTAGAAATTAATTGGTACATGCCAGGTAATATATAATTACTAATGAGGCATATGGACAACAATAATCAGAAGGCTACAAATGTCTTATTTAATAAATATAAATAATTCGAACACATAAACATTCAAATGGTGGATTAAATAAGATTGGATTTATGTAGTAGGCCTAAGATTTCATAACTAATCACTGCACCACAACCAGGTTTTACAGTTCTTAAGCATAAAAAAAACAATAGCTGCGTCCCAATGTGCATACTATGCCCTAAATAGTATTGAAAATTACTAATGTCACATACTATTTAGGATGGATAGTATGCACATTGGGACGCAGCTAATGACTCTGAATTTTATTCACTGACATCGGGATGTTGTCAGTGCAAGTCGGTATCACGAGAGCTGTGGAGATGATCATTCTGCAATTAACCAGGGCAGTGTTGGGAAAGTTCATTTTCTACATGAACTAGTTCAAAGTTCAGTTCACAACTTTTAAATAAACTAGTTCAGTTCATAGTTCATATAGCCTACTTCAAAAAAATGAACTATAGTTCATAGTTCTTTTTTTCCATATGTTGCTGCGAGCAATTATTATTATTGCCACAGCCCATATACAACCACAGAGCAATTATTTTATCGACTGGCAAAGTTTGCACAGAAATGTAAGATTTTTCCCATCCTCACCGACCTTGTCATAAAACTCGTAACTTAAATAAATAAATAAATAAAACTTGTCATAAAACCTTGCCTCCTCGCTCGCTGCTTTGTCGACGACATGCTGCTTTTTGTTTTGATGACGCATGCGGCGGTGCGCGACACTGGTGGCTGATGTTGCCAGATTGGGGTTTTTTTTCGCTACATATTAAGGCCTGTTTACGGTGTGTTTTAGCTGGGTTTTCGCCTGGAAGGCTCTAGAAATCTGGCACCCTATTGAACAAAGTTAAACTGAGAGAGCGCGCGTTCACAGACACCAGAATGAACGCGTTAACGTTCATCAGGCAGTAATTCAGTAAGTTCAGTTCACGTTCAGCACTGTTTGGTGGTTTGTAAAAGGCTGTGAACTAGCTGGCCTAATCATTTATTTAGTCTGAACTTTATTGCTTTACAGGTGACGTCTGAAGTGATTGTGTTGACAAATTAAACCGGCTACAGGCCACGGTTTTTGTTAAAAAAAAAAAAAATCTTAGAGAGGAGTCGATTCCCCTTAATGGAATCGATTCCAACCTTTGGAATCGATTCTCAATTACCAACGCCTCGGAATCGAGGAATCGATTCTTTTTGGAATCGATTCCCAGCCCTACTGAGAGGTACTGAAGGGTCTTCAGTTTTCTCACCACTATTCTCATATAGCCGCCACCATACAATTTGTTATGTGTGATGTGTCATGGCAATAATCCATTACTGTGTTTTTTTTGTTGTTGTTTTTTGGCACCAGAATGCTACCACCTCCTGAGGGCCACTGACACATCTGTCCGTGATAGTGGCCTTAGTATTGAGCAGACGCATTTGACCTATGGGACGTGACAAAGAGGTCACACCGGTGCAGCAGGACAAATGGCTCTAATGATGATTACAAAAAAAAGAGAGATGCGCTACCAGGTGGAGCATTGTATGCCAGGATTTGTCCCATTGCTAAAAGATGAGAGTTGTACAAGAGCTTTCATTAAAAACATTTCTCATTCACAAAACACTGCTCGTCTATATAGTGCCTGACAGATGCTCTGAAGTGAGCATTTAGTCAGAGAGCGGGAAACGATCTATATGCTGATTACGGTTTATTGTCATTTTCTTTTTTCAAACAGGTTCCTTTTTGGCACAATTTCACTATGTTGTAGATTGAGGTATTCCTCTTTTTAAAGGGATACTAAAAAGAAAAGTCTGACATCCTTTTCTGTCACCATACTTTTGTCACCTTGATACTACAAGATACCACACCCAGTCTGACTTTTCGCGGGCTTTAAGCAGGGGAACATAACATTAGACAAAATCAACAGAACTTACCATCATACGTGAACAAATAATAATATAACATCATCCATCCCGCATTTACCTGAAAACTGTGTCCTCCAAAAATACTCGACGCTGGAAATCGTGTTCTGATCTGAAGTTCTGTGTCGGAAGAACAGGTCAGTACCGGTCCGCACCAAACGACTCACTCGAGCTAGGCGGGAAATTTTCTTAAAGCGACAACATCCATTACGACTGCATTTATAAGCAATACATGTGTTGAATGTTTTTGTTGCCGTTCATCGTCGTCTTTATTTCAAATGTAATTCAAGTATGTTTTTGATGCAACTGTTAAAACAAATAAATAAATAATTAAATAAAAAAAGGTTTTAAAACAAAAAATGAATACTAGCTACTTTACAAAAACCATGAATACTTATGTTTAATATGGTGGTTTGATGTTATCATGAGTTGACATACATTAAATTAATAAAAATAAAAACAAAAACAGATAAGTTATTCTAGTTGGAGCTCAACTGTAAACAAAAGAAAAAAAGAAAAAGGTACAAAATGGTCCTTTCACATCCAAACCTAAAAATGTGTACCTTTATAAGTCGTTTTGGGAACATAATTGTACCTTAAGGACCTATTGTGGACCTTTAAAGGTACAGTTATATATTTTGTACCCATTGGAACAAAATTGTACCTTCATTGTACCTTTTTTTCTAATTGTGGTGGAATGTAAAAAAAAAGTTATTTTAAGAAATGTTTCAGTCACCACCATCATTTTTACTTTTGAATGGACTATCTCTTCATCACGACAGGGTTGTAATTTGGGCTTACCTGGTCATTCCAAAACCATGACTTTTCAATATGCTGGTGTCCTTGGTGTCATTTTTCTGTTGTAAAACTAGCCAAGCTTTAGATGTTGGACAGATAGCCTCATATTTGTCCCTAGAATATTGTTATTTAGAGGAATTCATGGTGGACTCAATGACCGGAAGCAGTCCAGATCCTGTGGCTCCAAAACAAGCCTAAATTATATCACCCCTCCACCAACAGGCTTGATGTCTCATAATTATATTTGGGGCTTTTTGTGATACATTTGTTTAGGACTGTGCTAGAAATAGCATTGTGCATTATTCCCAAACACCCTCACTTTGGTCCCTCCTGTGCAAATGACATATTATTTCTATGACTTTGTATCGTTAGATATAAACCCATGGAAATACTACTCCATTTCTATCATAAAAATTCCTCAAACACTGAACCCACACTGGGTTGCAGCAATTTCATACACACAGCTGGACAGAATGGAAAACATATAACGCATGTCCTTTAAAGCAGCATTTTCACAGAAGAACATTACACGAAAATGAGAAAACAGGGTTGAACCAGACCACAATCATGAAATCTCTAGTAAATACACTGCAATATTTTGGATGATCTGGCCTTTATATTAATCTCATGTTTTCTCTGTTCATTGTAAAGTGCACAGTATAATCAGGCGTTAACATTCATTTAATCAAATCAATGGCAAAGATGCATAATTTCATACGTACAATGCCATGTTTGCACTGTTGCTCACTAAAATAAAATGTCTCAGAAATAGGAAGACAGCCCAACGATATATGGGTTCTTTTTATATATGTCTTGGTTTTAATGACAACGGCACCACTCTGTGGTAGCATGCTGAATGTCATTTACAAGATCTTATAACTGTTTTAAGATTTAGACAAATGAAATAAATGGAATGAGAAAATAAACGCAGATTTATTATGAACCAGAAGGCAGGTCCATGGTGTTTGTCCTGCCATTTTCCTCTGGGAATCTAGCAGTATGATGAGAAGCTAAACTGTGTAAACAGTGGTAGGCCTACAGACTATCTACTGTAAATAGTCTTCTGAATAACATGATACTCCCACTCAAACCTTGCAGCACTGTCAACTACTACAGACTTCAGTTTAGAACTTAAAATCTTGGTGTAGAAGGCATTTTTATCTTCAGTTTTACTGATTTGAATCTTTGCCCAACAGAGCTTATGGGCAGCTGCCAAAAAAAAGCTTTCCAAATTAAATCAACGAACATAGGCTACATACACCAAATAATATTGATAATGGGTCTGGGTCTGGTGTCAGAGCAAAACCATTAACATTGGAGGTGAAATAAGACTCAAAGTGAAATAAGCACTTGAAAAGTTACAGCTTTGAAGAAAATAGTTTTGCACCTATAGAAATTTGAGGCAGATGCCAATGACAAATATTTTAACATCAAGGTCAATCATAAACTGATGGCTGATATTTTTATTTCCCCTTAGCCACTTTTTATTTAATATACACCTACACATTTCAGCATGTATAACTACACCCCTTTATCAAGTTAAATAACTCAACTAGCATGAGTTATATCCTTTAAATGTTGCATAAAACCCACAAGAACAAAACTTTTCAAACATTTATTCTGGAAGACATCACTTTGCATTATGAGGCAGTTTTTGTACAGTCCCTTAGCCCTTGACGGAGTATAACGGCTTGAGGAATGGTTGGTTGTATAGCTGGACATCTGACCCAGATTCACGTAGAGCCTGTGCAGTCTGTGGGATACCAGAGAACATACCAACAGAAGATGCTTGTGCAGTCGAGCCTGAAGATGGAGCTCTGTTGGAACCTGTGAGGCGCTGCAATGTCACAAAACGCTCAGATATTGGTTTACTGCTTGGAGAGTCAGAAGGAGCTTGAGATGAAAGTCTCGTTCTTTCAACGACACCCTGGGTTCGCAGAGAGTCTGATCTATACAGGCCATTTGACCTCTGATTACTGGTAGACTGACTAGAAACAGCTAGAGGAGGGTAACCAAGCTTGGCATATGCATGGGACCCAGGGATATAATTGGGACTTTGAGAATGGAGCAAAAGGCCACCATAACTTGTGCTACCATCCTGTGCAGAAACAAACTGTCCAGAATCTCCTGATGATCCTCCTGCTGAAGACAGGGAAGAGAACCTACTCTGCATTGGAGAGCTTTTAGACAGAGAGCTACCCTGTGCTGCAACTGCATCAGAAGTCTGAATACCTTGTGAAGGCTTCCATCTTTGGGACACAGAATAGCTTTGAGACGCTTGGTTGGATTGGCTGGCAACACCTTGGGGCGAGGACAATGATACACAATGACAATTATAGGATGGAGATGCAGGGACAAACTGATTTGTGGAGGCTTGTGGCTGCTGAGATGCACCATAAGTGGTGCTTCCCTGAAGGCTGAATGGAGTAGAGGACCCTGACTGGGAGTGCGAGCTAGAGGTAAACTGCTTCTGTAAACTAGTCTGGACTATAGCAGACACACTGGCAACATCTTGGGGCGAGGACAATGATACACATTGACAATTAAAGGAGGATGGAGATGCAGGGGTAAACTGACTTGTGGAGGCTTGGGGCTTCAGTGATCCACCGTAAGTGCTTCCCTGAAGGCTGAATGGAGTAGAGGATCCTGAAAGAGTGCCATAGCTAGAGGTAAACTGCTTCCCTGAACCTCTCTTCAGGAGTCTGTTAATGAATACACTTGAGCCCACTTCTTCAGGCAAAGTCCCAGACACAGGGACCTCTGACACAGAAGACTGGACTGCAGGAGGCGAGAAAGCATTGTCAGAAGGCTGACCCCACTGGCGGTAGGCATTTGAATAAGCTCCACCTGTGAATTCAACAAAATAGAAGGCTTTGTAGACAAACCTCACAAATAAATATATATAATATATATATATATATATAATATATATATATAATATATATATAATATATAATAATATATTATATATATAAATATATATATATATATATAATATATTATATTATATTATATATATATATATATATATATATAAGAGACAAGAAAAAAAATAAAGGTTACCTTTAAACCCATAAGCATTCTTCAAAGAAATCAGGAAGATTACAAACAAGATTAACCTAGAATATAAAATATACATAAATACATAACATAAAAAGTAAACTCAATATTTTCAGAATCATTCATAAACACAGATTGAATAAACTCACTTTTTCCACCCTTGATCCATGGCAAACAAAAAACCCACAGTACTCCAAAACCCCAGCATTTACTTTTTCAAACCACTACACAGAAGCTACAAACACAAGCATACATGTAACTCGAGATAAGTGTATTTTATAGGCCCTCATTAAATAACTAATTACATGAAACATCATTCACCTGGAAAACTAACTGGCTGTGAAAAGATAATTGGTAACAATTTACAATAAGGTTTCAGTTAACATTAGTTAATTACTTCGTTAACAAGAACTAAGAATGAACAATACTTCTACAGTATTTATCAATCTTAGTTACTGTTATTTTCAACATTTACTAATGGATTGTTAAAATCAAATGTTGTATTTGTTAATGTTATTAATGCAATGTGAACTAACATGAACAAACAATGAACAGCTTTATTTTTACTAACTAATACTAACAAAGATTAACAAATGCTGTAATGTATTGCTTTATCTGAATCTGCTTTTCAATGTTTAAACAGCAGAGTGTATCAGGTTCTCATTGTAAAAATGACTGAGTGTATTATTAACTAAGTTAAGTGGAGTTGTAATCACAGACACCTGTATGTCCTTCACGAGGTTAACCCTCTGAGGTCTGAGGTGTTTTTGGGCCCTGGAGGTGTTTTGACGAGCCCGATCTCGGAGCTTACATGTCCTGACATTTGTGCTTCACCCTGTTAGCTTATTTTCTGAAAGTCTGAATACCCTGTATTCAGCACAAGCTCTGCTACAATAATATATGAGGAGCATTGTATGTAAAGTTTGTAGTTTTGAGAAAAGAAAGTTTTGCATGGTACATGAAAAAAAAAATCACTGAAATAAGGCCATACACCCAGACTGAATATTTGTTCACAATACTTTTGTGAACCGGATCTTGTAGAATTTTTGCTTCAAACAATGTTAAAATCACCCTGCACACTGTAAAAAAAAAAAGCTCAAGGGAAATATGAATAATTATTTATGACCTGGTATAATTAATTATAAAAAAAACAATACCACAATCAACTAACCTGATTATCCAGCAAACACTTAGTATTAAGTATTTATTAACCCCTTTATGCCTAGTTCAGACTACACAACTTTACATTTCAGCAGATCACTGTTGTTCAGACTAAATTACTTGCTGTCTGTATGGAGTCTTGAAGTCATTGTGGTGTTCACCAGTTGATTCAGAAATTGGCTCTTTGTTCACAGTCTGAAGGAGTCATTGCAGTCTGATTTGCTTTTAGATACAAACCAGACCACAATCATCAAATCTCTAGTAAATACACAGCATTTTGAATGATCTGGCCTTTATAATAATCTCATGTTTTCTCTATTCCTTGTACAGTAAACATTTTTATCAAGCGTTAACATTCATTTAATCAAATCAATACCAAAGATGCATAATTTCATATTTACAATTCCATGTTATATATCCACACTGTTGCCCACTAAAATGTCTCAGAAATGGCCTCAAAGGGGAAGACAGCCCAATGAGATATGGGTTCGTATTATATAGTTCTTGGTTTAAATTACAACGGCACTACTCTGTGGTAACCTGCTGAATGTCATTTACTACTTTTTATTAATAACTGCTTTAGGCTGTGGACAAATGCAATAGAACAGTGGAATTTGAACAAAAAAAATTACCCAAAATAAACCCAGATTTATTATAATGGACCAGACATAAAAGTCAGGCTTTTTTTGTTTTTATCCTGACGTTTTTCTCTGGCTGGTAATCTTTGGCAGTAATATGAGAAGAAAGATTAAAAGTTAACTTTGGTTCAGTGACTATCCGCTGTAAATAGACATCTGAAAAACTTAGGTTTCTCACACACAAAGCACCTATTACTACACAGACTTCAGTTTATAAGTTTTAAAACTTTTGTTCTAGAAGCCATTTTTTACCTTCAGATCTTTAACTTCAGGTTATGTTCAGGGAAGTTATTGATTTGAATCTCTGCCCAGTAGATTTTTTGTGCAATTGTTATAAAAAGTTAGACATCAACTTTCTTAGTATTCCTCAACCAATTAACTATAAACAATATACAACAAGAAAAAATTATACAATTACAAAAGAATGCCTGTTTTTCTATTCATTTTTTATACAAATTATATAAGGTCGCTAACAACCTGAGGTGTGTAAAAGTTTAAGTATATTTTTTTCTGCACAATTTAATCTTTAAAGGGATAGTTCACCCCAAAATTAAAATTCTGTCAGTAATTACTCACCCTCATGTTGTTCCAACCCTGTAAGACTTTCGTTCATCTTCGGAACACAAGACAAATTAAGATATTTTTGATTAAATCTGAGAGCTGGATCACTCCTCCATAGGCTTCTAAGGGATTGAAACTTGCCATCCCCGAAAGGTTATTAAATAAATCATTAAAATAGTTCAAGTGACTACAGTGGCTCAATATTAAGTTTATCAAGCGACGAGAATACTTTTTGAGCGCAAAAAAACAAAACAAAAATAACAACTTTATTCAAGTATTCATTTCCTTCTCTGTTAGCCTTGAGATATTCACGTAGTGTAATAGCGTAGTGCTTCTGGATTAATGTCACACACATGACCAGCGTCGGCCAATAGTGAGCCTACGTGTGACGTAGAACACAGAAGCTCTACGCAATTATACTACGTGAATATCTCAAGGCCAACAGAGAAGGAAATGAATACTTGAATAAAGTCGTTATTTTTGTTTCTTTTTTTGTGCTCAAAATGTGTTTGTGTTCTCGTTGCTTGATAAACTTAATATTGAGCCAGTGTAGTCACTTGAACTATTTTAATGATTTATTTAAAAACCTTTCGGGGCTGGCAAGTTTCAATCCCTAAGAAGCCTATGGAGGAGTGATCCAGCTCTCAGATTTAAGCAAAAATATCTTAATTTGTGTTCAGAAGATGAATGAAAGTCTTACGGGGTTGGAACAACATGAGGGTGAGTAATTACTGACAGAATTTTCATTTTGGGGTGAACTATCCCTTTAAGGCTGAATAAGCGCAATTCACATTTATTCCACAAGGTAGCAGTGTCTGATACACAACAATGAAGTGACGTCTCACTCATATGAAGGACTAAAAATGACAGAAGGAAAAATAAATAAATAAAAGTAGAAATAAATAAATAAATGCAGAAATATAGTGAAAATAAATACATTTTGTTAATATAAATGGCTATTTCTGTATTTTTTTATTTATGCTTTTATATATGTACTTATTTATGTATTTATACATTTATGTATTTATATATTTATTTATTCATTTATTTATACATTTATTTATTTATACATTTATTTATTTCTGTATTTCCACATTTCTACATTTATTTATTTATGTTTTTCCACATTTCCACATTTATTTTTCCATGCGCCTGTATCCTAATTGAGTGGGGGTGCCGTGCCAACATCAGTCTGAAACAGGATTGGTTAGAGCGATGTGATCGAATCTACTACTACTGCCTTGAATATCGCTGGTACAAGGAAGCCTACTCGGTAATGCTGCTTGCTGTTATGTAGCCTGGATGGAGACTTTTATTCAAACAATTGACCGTTCGCAGGCCCCTCCCCCAAAACGGCCATTGTCCAATCACACATCATAGCAACCGTTACTATGTGAGCAGGTCCGTCAAACATTGACTCCAAGGAAGCTGGTGAAGCGGTGCGCCCACTGCGTTTGTAAATCAGACACTAGATACCCCGAGAGATTGTCTGGAGGAGTTGTGTTCTTTCCATTCCCAAAGCCGAAAACACAACGTGAGCGGTGCCTACAATGGATAAAACAGTGTGGACGGCACTGTGTCGAACATGGTTAACTCGCGTGCGTGAGACTGACACACTGAGATTAGTCAAAGAAACATGGAGAAAGCAGGTCAAGAGGATCCACAAAGGAAGTACGTTTTCTAAAGGGTTGTTGTTAACATGATATTTTCAGGGGGAAATGAGCAGCAGTCACTAGCAGTGCAGGACCTGTACAGTTTAGAGGTGCACGCTCGCAACGGGGAACGCATGAAGCTTACTTGACAACATCAGTTCACATATCAATATCGTAACGAATAGAAATAACCTTAAATAATGTATGATTATCTGCATCTTTCCGTCTCTTATGTATAGTTACTTTTTAAACACAAAAATCGTATTCAGCATGACACGCAAGCGGTTGCCGTGGTAATGAACAAGCCGCTCGTTAAAGCGAATGTATAACCCTGTATCTGAGGCAAAATTACTAAATATGCAGCGTGAGTTATATATTTATATCTCCAAACAATTACCCACTGAACCAGCTTATAAAATCTTCTTCAAGGCTATGCTGCTTGCATTTGAGGTAACGTTACAGGTCGGGTTTCTCAGATTTCGCTTGAGACCGGTGAGCATTAACGTTAGCCTCGATAGTAGTCATGTCTCCTTCATTGCGTATTTTTATATTTTGAATATATCCCTCCACTGTATACTGTAACCCCTTGTGCTTCGATCTGGAGGATATCGCGGAGGTATTGCTCCAAAAAAGGGTCACTGACACGCACGGGTATACCTCTTCCCGTCATGGCAATCTGTGGCGCTGGTCGTGTTTGACCATTTGTTTGACGGGCGTAGCAACAATAACTAGGGGGCGTGGCTTTTGCGAACGGTCAATTGTTAATGATTTGAGATCATTAGCGCAGGATTGTAAGAACAATGCGTCCAATGACTATCTCCAGTTTCGTTTGTGCAGAGTAATGGACAGGGGCGTAGCACCAAATTTTGGGCCCTGGGTACAAACCATCTTGCTGGGCCCCCATATCAAATACCATAGTGATACCAATGGGTGGGGTATTGCATTTTTATCATAAAAACACTTAAAATGTAAACAAAATAAGCCACACTCAGATTAATATATTTTTGTTTTATTGTCAAAAGTACTAACTGAGATGACAAAAGGTCTAGCAGGTCTGAAACTGAAATATATGGCTTCAAATGGTTGCTAAAATATCCTTTAGTGTCACCATACCTATTGAAGTGTAGGCTAAGTACGAGTTTATTGACGATTATTTGTCTGTTTAAAACAAATGCAGACTATAGAATCACAGGGTACACTAACCGCCAAACTAGACAGTCAGTCTTTGAATTACGTTTTAAAATAAGTCATTTTCAATCATTAAGATGTGCATTAAACTGAGAACAATCGCACTTATAATGTAAGCGCGTGCGCGAGCTAAATTGCATAACAATGCGGTAAAATAGGCGCTAACGATCTGTGTTTTCGCGGGTGTTAGATTTTGACAATAAAGGAAATATAGGCCTACATGTAAACTTCTAAATCTGGGGAGAACTGCAGCAGAAGAGGAGACGTGCTGGAGACAATGTCAATGCTCGATGATGCATTTGGAGCTCACCTTTCTTTTAAAAAAACTGAGTGAGCAACTGCTTTCCCTCATTTGCCTTTCTCTCTTTAATCTTCTTTTCTTTTCGTTTTTGAGCCCCTGATTTTCCTTTCTTAAGGAAAGACATGAATCTTCCTAGTACCTATCACATGGCTCACTCCAGCTGCTGTCTCATCAACTGATCTGATTCACCGCAGGTCCACAGCAGAAGCACCTAACCTGCGGGTCGTACCATTTACATTGATTCGAGAGGGGTGCTGGGGCCCTGCACAGCATGAAAATAACTTTTTTTTATACCAAACCAGTGCCTTAACTACAAGTTTAGTTTTGCATAGGATCTTTTTTATTTGTACATTAATGCTATACAAATGTTAGTGCATGTATATGTCTGTATAGAAAACTGACTTCTAAGGCCCCCCCCCTGCCTCGGGCCCTGGGTACTCGGTACCCTTTTCCCCCCCAGTCCGACGCCCCTGGTAATGGACTCATTACCATAGATTGTATTACACACTAGCCGCAGCATTCATAGGTAACCTGCGTCCAGAGATGGATAGATGGATCCTTTGCTTTTGTCTGGTTAGCGATGCGGCCCACAGCTAACCAATCCTGCTTCAGACTGATGTTGGCACCCCCCACTCAATTAGCATACAGGCGCAGGGAAAAATAAATGTGGAAATACATAAATAAATAAATGTAGAAATACAGAAATAAATAAATGTAGAAATAAACAAATACATAAATGTATAAATACATAAATAAGTACATATATAAATGCATAAATAACTACATGTAAAAATACAGAAATAGCCATTTATATTAACAAAATGTATTTCTTTTCACTATATTTCTGCATTTATTTATACTTTTATTTATTTTTTCCTTCTGTCATTTTTAGTCCTTCATACACTCATAGTTATCGCAGGCAGAAAACAAAAGAATAGCACAAGAATATCAGTAAACTTGAAATGGCTCAGCAATTTATTGCAGAGCAAGTACTGAACGAAATCAAAGTGTCACTGTCGCTTGGTGGATCAGGGGTAAAGCTGTCAGCAATCAAAATATTAATTTTGAAGAGGTTGATAATTATAGTTGAGAATGTTTAAGTTTACAAATTAGAGTCAGATACTGCATGTACTAGGAAATGAGCTCTGACAAGGTCAGTGATGGTATAAAACATCTCAAACTGAACCCTTCCAAACTCCAAAAGGAATCAAAATATGCTTTGTCTTCTGTAATTGTTACTTTATTAGGAGAGTTTAATATTATCACAACTGTAGAGATCAATTCATGTTAGATGTAGATCCAGGTTGCTAAAGACCCAATTATGTATTTAAAATTAGAATAAAAAAAAACATGTATTAAAAACTTGTGCATTTAATACAATGGTTTATACAATGATAGGTCTGGCATTAGCACAAAAACATTAAGACTTGAGGTAAATAAGATTAAAAATATAAAGCTTTGACTAAAAAAAAATACTGTATTGCACCAGAGGAAAATACCAATCACTAATATTTAAACTAAGATTAGCCATTTTTTCTTACTTCCCTTGCCACTTATTTAATAAACTCAACACACTTCAGCCAAATTATATTGTGAAATATTAACACCAAAAGGTTGAATGGCACCGAATAAAAAGTGCAGATCATGACACTGCAGAGAGAAAAGTGATTTTTAAAAGGATTAGAAATCTCCAAAACTGCACAAATCTTAATTTTAGTAAAAAAAAAATATATGTCATTATAAGACAGCGACTGACTAAACCAATTTGACAAAACCACACACACAAAAAAAGCACCTCTTTAGCAAGTTACACCAACTTACCTATCATTAGTTCCTTTAAAAGAAAAAATATTGCTTAAAAACCACAATCACAATAAAACTTCATTTAAAACATTTATTAGATTTTATATTCTGGAAGACATCACTTTGCATTATGAGGCAGTTTTTCTAGAGTCCCTTAGCCCTTGACGGAGTATAGCGGCTTGAGGAATGGTTGGTTGTATAGCTGGACATCTGACCCAGATTCACGTAGAGCCTGTGCAGTCTGTGGGATACCAGAGAACATACCAACAGAAGATGCTTGTGCAGTCGAGCCTGAAGATGGAGCTCTGTTGGAACCTGTGAGGCGCTGCAATGTCACAAAACGCTCAGATATTGGTTTACTGCTTGGAGAGTCAGAAGGAGCTTGAGATGAGAGCCTTTTAACTACACCAAGGAGACCCTGGGTTCGCCGAGGGTCTAAGCTATACAGGCCATTTGACCTCTGATTACTGGTAGACTGACTAGAAACAGATAGGGGAGAGGAACCAAGCTTGGCATATGCATGGGACTCAGGAGTGTACTTGCTAGAGAGGCTTTGAGAAAGGTCACCATAACTTGTGCTACCATCCTGTGCAGAAACAAACTGTCCAGAATCTCCTGATGATCCTCCTGCTGAAGACAGGGAAGAGAACCTACTCTGCATTGGAAAGCTTTTAGACAGAGAGCTACCCTGTGCTGCAACTGCACCTGAAGTCTGAATACCTTGCGAAGGCTTCCATCTTTGGGACACAGAATAGCTTTGAGACGCTTGGTTGGATTGGCTGGCAACACCTTGGGGCGAGGACAATGATACACAATGACAATTATAGGATGGAGATGCAGGGACAAACTGATTTGTGGAGGCTTGTGGCTGCTGAGATCCACCATAAGTGGTGCTCCCCTGAAGGCTGAATGGAGTAGAGGACCCTGACTGGGAGTGCGAGCTAGAGGTAAACTGCTTCTGTAAACTAGTCTGGACTATAGCAGACACACTGGCAACATCTTGGGGCGAGGACAATGATACACATTGACAATTAAAGGAGGATGGAGATGCAGGGGTAAACCGACTTGTGGAGGCTTGGGGCTTCAGTGATCCACCGTAAGTGCTTCCCTGAAGGCTGAATGGAGTAGAGGATCCTGAAAGAGTGCCATAGCTAGAGGTAAACTGCTTCCCAGAACCTCTCTTCAGGAGTCTGTTAATGAATACACTTGAGCCCACTTCTTCAGGCAAAGTCCCAGACACAGGGACCTCTGACACAGAAGACTGGACTGCAGGAGGCGAGAAAGTATTGTCAGAAGGCTGACCCCACTGGCGGTAGGCATTTGAATAAGCTCCACCTGTGAATTCAACAAAATAGAAGGCTTTGTAGACAAACCTCACAAATGTATATATAAAAGACAAGAAAAAAAAAATAAAGATTACCTTTAAACCCATAAGCATTCTTCAAAGAAATCAGGAAGATTACAAACAAGATTAACCTAGAATATAAAAATATACATAAATACATAACATAAAAAGTAAACTCAATATTTTCAGAATCATTCATAAACACAGATTGAATAAACTCACTTTTTCCACCCTTGATCCATGGCAAACAAAAAACCCACAGTACTCCAAAACCCCAGCATTTACTTTTTCAAACCACTACACAGAAGCTACAAACACAAGCATACATGTAACCCGAGATAAGTGTATTTTATAGGCCCTCATTAAATAACTAATTACATGAAACATCATTCACCTGGAAAACTAACTGGCTGTGAAAAGATAATTGGTAAGAATTTACAATAAGGTTTCAGTTAACATTAGTTAATTACTTCGTTAACAAGAACTAAGAATGAACAATACTTCTACAGTATTTATCAATCTTAGTTACTGTTATTTTCAACATTTACTAATGGATTGTTAAAATCAAATGTTGTATTTGTTAATGTTATTAATGCAATGTGAACTAACATGAACAAACAATGAACAGCTTTATTTTTACTAACTAATACTAACAAAGATTAACAAATGCTGTAACAAATGTATTGCTTTATCTGAATCTGCTTTTCAATGTTTAAACAGCAGAGTGTATCAGGTTCTCATTGTAAAAATGACTGAGTGTATTATTAACTAAGTTAAGTGGAGTTGTAATCACAGACACCTGTATGTCCTTCACGAGGTTAACCCTCTGAGGTCTGAGGTGTTTTTGGGCCCTGGAGGTGTTTTGACGAGCCCGATCTCGGAGCTGACATGTCCTGACATTTGTGCTTCACTCTGTTAGCTATAACATTTTCTGAAAGTCTGAATACCCTGTATTCAGCACAAGCTCTGCTACAATAATATATGAGGAGCATGTAGCTATGTAAAGTTTGTAGTTTTGAGAAAAGAAAGTTTGTGCGTGGTACATGAAAAAAAAAAAAAAAATCACTGAAATAAGGCCATACACCCAGACTGAATATTTGTTCACAATACTTTTGTGAACTGGATCTTGTAGCCTATAATTTCTGCTTCAAATAATGTTAAAATCACCCTGCACACTGTAAAAAAAATAGCTCAAGGGAAATATGAATAATTAATTATGACCTGGTATAATTAATTATAAAAAAAATCAATACCA
The DNA here is from genome assembly GCA_036326025.1 of Chrosomus eos. Classification (NCBI taxonomy): domain Eukaryota; kingdom Metazoa; phylum Chordata; class Actinopteri; order Cypriniformes; family Leuciscidae; genus Chrosomus; species Chrosomus eos. Next base: position 11,226,858 of record CM070841.1, on the reverse strand, counting down.
CATTTTTTTTTTTTTTTTTTTTTTTTACCTTTATTTTACCAGGTAGGCCGATTGAGAACAAATTCTCATTTACAACGGCGACCTGGCCAAGATAAGGCAAGAAATGTGCAAGACAACATAGAGTTACACAATAAGTACACAAAAACACAGGAGTGCAAATAACAAATTACAGTGAGACACAATAGACAATATTGAATAAATATTAAAATATAAAAGTACAGAAGGTATCATTTTACTGGATATTCCAGAATTAGAATGTGTCTAGCAGGTAGATCATGTAAATGCATGGATTATAAAACTGCAATTATGGGAAAGAGCATTTGAGAAATATCTGAACAGATAAGGGTAATACAAGAAAGTCAGCAGGTATGACAGTAGTGCAGGTGAGAGAGGCCCACTGTGCAAGGCGGGCATAGCATAAGGGAGAGAAGTTAAGGACAGTTTAGCAGGTACATAGATCGGTCAGGTGTTCAGAAAGGAGTAGTTTAAAGGCAACTGGTGATATGAGTGTTTCAAGTTTTAGGGTTTTTTTTGTGGTTGGTTCCAGTCGTTTGCGGCTGCAAACTGGAAGGATTGACGGCCGAATGTTGTGCAGACTTTCGTGGTGACTAAGGCGATATACCTACACATCAGTCAACTAACCTGGGGTGCGTTTCCCAAAACCATCGTTGCTAACTAAGTTAGCAACTTTGATGGTTGCAATGCAATTTCCCATTGCCAACCATCCAAGTTGCTAACAGGTTAGCAACGATGGTTTTGGGAAACGCACCCCTGATTATCCAGCAAACACTTAGTATTAAGTATTTATTAACCCCTTTATGCCTAGTTCAGACTACACAACTTTACATTTCAGCAGATCACTGTTGTTCAGACTAAATTACTTGCTGTCTGTATGGAGTCTTGAAGTCATTGTGGTGTTCACCAGTTGATTCAGAATTTGGCTCTTTGTTCACAGTCTGAAGGAGTCATTGCAGTCTGATTTGCTTCTAGATACAAACCAGACCACAATCATCAAATCTCTAGTAAATACACAGCATTTTGAATGATCTGGCCTTTATAATAATCTCATGTTTTCTCTATTCCTTGTACAGTAAACATTTTTATCAAGCGTTAACATTCATTTAATCAAATCAGTACCAAAGATGCATAATTTCATATTTACAATTCCATGTTATATATCCACACTGTTGCCCACTAAAATGTCTCAGAAATGGCCTCAAAGGGGAAGACAGCCCAATGAGATTTGGGTTCTTATTATATAGTTCTTGATTTAAATTACAACGGCACTACTCTGTGGTAACCTGCTGAATGTCATTTACTACTTTTTATTAATAACTGCTTTAGGCTGTGGACAAATGCAATAGAACAGTGGAATTTGAACAAAAAAAAAATACCCAAAATAAACCCATATTTATTATAATAGTCTAATAATAAAAGTCAGGCTTTTTTTGTTTTTATCCTGACGTTTTTCTCTGGCTGGTAATCTTTGGCAGTAATATGAGAAGAAAGATAAAAAGTTAACTTTGGTTCAGTGACTATCCGCTGTAAATAGACATCTGAAAAACTTAGGTTTCTCACACACAAAGCACCTATTACTACACAGACTTCAGTTTATAAGTTTTAAAACTTTTGTTCTAGAAGCCATTTTTTACCTTCAGATCTTTAACTTCAGGTTATGTTCAGGGAAGTTATTGATTTGAATCTCTGCCCAGTAGATTTTTTGTGCAATTGTTATAAAAAGTTAGACATCAACTTTCTTAGTATTCCTCAACCAATTAACTATAAACAATATACAACAAGAAAAAATTATACAATTACAAAAGAATGCCTGTTTTTCTATTCATTTTTTATACAAATTATATAAGGTCGCTAACAACCTGAGGTGTGTAAAAGTTTAAGTATATTTTTTTCTGCACAATTTAATCTTTAAAGGGATAGTTCACCCCAAAATTAAAATTCTGTCAGTAATTACTCACCCTCATGTTGTTCCAACCCTGTAAGACTTTCGTTCATCTTCGGAACACAAGACAAATTAAGATATTTTTGATTAAATCTGAGAGCTGGATCACTCCTCCATAGGCTTCTGGGAATGAAACTTGCCATCCCCGAAAGGTTATTAAATAAATCATTAAAATAGTTCAAGTGACTACAGTGGCTCAATATTAAGTTTATCAAGCGACGAGAATACTTTTTGAGCGCAAAAAAACAAAACAAAAATAACAACTTTATTCAAGTATTCATTTCCTTCTCTGTTAGCCTTGAGATATTCACGTAGTGTAATAGCGTAGTGCTTCTGGATTAACGTCACACACATGACCAGCGTCGGCCAATAGTGAGCCTATGTGTGACGTAGAACACAGAAGCTCTACGCAGTTATACTACGTGAATATCTCAAGGCTAACAGAGAAGGAAATGAATACTTGAATAAAGTCGTTATTTTTGTTTCTTTTTTTGTGCTCAAAATGTGTTTGTGTTCTCGTTGCTTGATAAACTTAATATTGAGCCAGTGTAGTCACTTGAACTATTTTAATGATTTATTTAAAAACCTTTCGGGGCTGGCAAGTTTCAATCCCTTAGAAGCCTATGGAGGAGTGATCCAGCTCTCAGATTTAAGCAAAAATATCTTAATTTGTGTTCAGAAGATGAATGAAAGTCTTACGGGGTTGGAACAACATGAGGGTGAGTAATTACTGACAGAATTTTCATTTTGGGGTGAACTATCCCTTTAAGGCTGAATAAGTGCAATTCACATTTATTCCACAAGGTAGCAGTGTCTGATACACAACAATGAAGTGACGTCTCACTCATATGAAGGACTAAAAATGACAGAAGGAAAAATAAATAAATAGAAGTAGAAATAAATAAATAAATGCAGAAATATAGTGAAAATAAATACATTTTGTTAATATAAATGGCTATTTCTGTATTTTTTTATTTATGCTTTTATATATGTACTTATTTATGTATTTATACATTTATGTATTTATATATTTATTTATTTATATATTCATTTATTTATACATTTATTTATTTATACATTTATTTATTTCTGTATTTCCACATTTCTACATTTATTTATTTATGTTTTTCCACATTTCCACATTTATTTTTCCCTGCGCCTGTATGCTAATTGAGTGGGGGGTCCAACATCAGTCTGAAACAGGATTGGTTAGAGCGATGTGATCGAATCTACTACTACTGCCTTGATTTCGCTGGTACAAGGAAGCCTACTCGTAATGCTGCTTGCTGTTATGTAGCCTGGATGGAGAACTTTTATTCAAACAATTGTTAATGATTTGAGATCATTAGCGCAGGATTGTAAGAACAATGCGTCCAATGACTATCTCCAGTTTCGTTTGTGCAGAGTAATGGACTCATTACCATAGATTTTATTACACACTAGCCGCAGCATTCATAGGTAACCTGCGTCCAGAGATGGATAGATGGATCCTTTGCTTTTGTCTGGTTAGCGATGCGGCCCCCAGCTAACCAATCCTGCTTCAGACTGATGTTGGCACCCCCCACTCAATTAGCATACAGGCGCAGGGAAAAATAAATGTGGAAATACATAAATAAATAAATGTAGAAATACAGAAATAAATAAATGTAGAAATATACAAATACATAAATGTATAAATACATAAAGTAAGTAATATATAAATGCATAAATAACTACATGTAAAAATACAGAAATAGCCATTTGTATTAACAAAATGTATTTCTTTTCACTATATTTCTGCATTTATTTATACTTTTATTTATTTTTTCCTTCTGTCATTTTTAGTCCTTCATACACTCATAGTTATGCAGGCAGAAAACAAAAGAATAGCAAAAGAATATCAGTAAACTTGAAATGGCTCAGCAATTTATTGCAGAGCAAGTACTGAACGAAATCAAAAGTGTCACTGTCGCTTGGTGGATCAGGGGTAAAGCTGTCAGCAATCAAAATATTAATTTTGAAGATGTTGATAATTATAGTTGAGAATGTTTAAGTTTACAAATTAGAGCCAGATACTGCATGTACTAGGAAATGAGCTCTGACAAGGTCAGTGATGGTATAAAACATCTCAAACTGAACTCTTCCAAACTCCAAAAGGAATCAAAATATGCTTTGTCTTCTGTAATTGTTACTTTATTAGGAGAGTTTAATATTATCAACAGAGATCCATTCATGTTAGATGTAGATCCAGGTTGCTAAAGACCCAATTATGTATTTAAAATTAGAATAAAAAAAACATGTAAAACTTGTGCATTTAATACAATGGTTTATACAATGATAGGTCTGGCATTAGCACAAAAACATTAAGACTTGAGGTAAAGAAGATTAAAAATATAAAGCTTTGACTAAAAAAAAAAATACTGTATTGCACCAATGAGGAAAATACCAATCAATAATATTTAAACTAAGATTAGCCATTTTTTCTTACTCCCCTTGCCACTTATTTAATAAACTCAACACACTTCAGCCAAATTACATTGTGAAATATTAACACCAAAAGGTTGAATGGCACCGAATAAAAAGTGCAGATCATGACACTGCAGAGAGAAAAGTGATTTTTAAAAGGATTAGAAATCTCCAAAACTGCACAAATCTTAATTTTAGTAAAAAAAAATATAATATATATATATATATGTCCATTAAGACAGCGACTGACTAAACCAATTTGACAAACCACACACACAAAAAAAGCACCTCTTTAGCAAGTTACACCAACTTACCTATCATTAGTTCCTTTAAAAGAAAAAATATTGCTTAAAAACCACAATCACAATAAAACTTCATTTAAAACATTTATTAGATTTTATATTCTGGAAGACATCACTTTGCATTATGAGGCAGTTTTTCTAGAGTCCCTTAGCCCTTGACGGAGTATAGCGGCTTGAGGAATGGTTGGTTGTATAGCTGGACATCTGACCCAGATTCACGTAGAGCCTGTGCAGTCTGTGGGATACCAGAGAACATACCAACAGAAGATGCTTGTGCAGTTCGAGCCTGAAGATGGAGCTCTGTTGGAACCTGTGAGGCGCTGCAATGTCACAAAACGCTCAGATATTGGTTTACTGCTTGGAGAGTCAGAAGGAGCTTGAGATGAGAGCCTTTTAACTACACCAAGGAGACCCTGGGTTCGCCGAGGGTCTAAGCTATACAGGCCATTTGACCTCTGATTACTGGTAGACTGACTAGAAACAGATAGGGGAGAGGAACCAAGCTTGGCATATGCATGGGACTCAGGAGTGTACTTGCTAGAGAGGCTTTGAGAAAGGTCACCATAACTTGTGCTACCATCCTGTGGCCAGAAAACAAACTGTCCAGAATCTCCTGATGATCCTCCTGCTGAAGACAGGGAAGAGAACCTACTCTGCATTGGAGAGCTTTTAGACAGAGAGCTACCCTGTGCTGCAACTGCACCTGAAGTCTGAATACCTTGCGAAGGCTTCCATCTTTGGGACACAGAATAGCTTTGAGATGCTTGGTTGGATTGGCTGGCAACACCTTGGGGCGAGGACAATGATACACAATGACAATTATAGGATGGAGATGCAGGGACAAACTGACTTGTGGAGGCTTGTGGCTGCTGAGATCCACCATAAGTGGTGCTCCCCTGAAGGCTGAATGGAGTAGAGGACCCTGACTGGGAGTGCGAGCTAGAGGTAAACTCTTCTGTAAACTAGTCTGGACTATAGCAGACACACTGGCAACATCTTGGGGCGAGGACAATGATACACATTGACAATTAAAGGAGGATGGAGATGCAGGGGTAAACTGACTTGTGGAGGCTTGGGGCTTCAGTGATCCACCGTAAGTGCTTCCCTGAAGGCTGAATGGAGTAGAGGATCCTGAAAGAGTGCCATAGCTAGAGGTAAACTGCTTCCCAGAACCTCTCTTCAGGATTCTGTTAATGAATACACTTGAGCCCACTTCTTCAGGCAAAGTCCCAGACACAGGGACCTCTGACACAGAAGACTGGACTGCAGGAGGCGAGAAAGTATTGTCAGAAGGCTGACCCCACTGGCGGTAGGCATTTGAATAAGCTCCACCTGTGAATTCAACAAAATAGAAGGCTTTGTAGACAAACCTCACAAATGTATATATAAAAGACAAGAAAAAAAAATAAAGATTACCTTTAAACCCATAAGCATTCTTCAAAGAAGTCAGGAAGATTACAAACAAGATTAACCTAGAATATAAAAATATACATAAATACATAACATAAAAAGTAAACTCAATATTTTCAGAATCATTCATAAACACAGATTGAATAAACTACTTTTTCCACCCTTGATCCATGGCAAACAAAAAAACCCACAGTACTCCAAAACCCCAGCATTTACTTTTTCAAACCACTACACAGAAGCTACAAACACAAGCATACATGTAACCCGAGATAAGTGTATTTTATAGGCCCTCATTAAATAACTAATTACATGAAACATCATTCACCTGGAAAACTAACTGGCTGTGAAAAGATAATTGGTAACAATTTACAATAAGGTTTCAGTTAACATTAGTTAATTACTTCGTTAACAAGAACTAAGAATGAACAATACTTCTACAGTATTTATCAATCTTATTTACTGTTATTTTCAACATTTAATGGATTGATAAAATCAAATGTTGTATTTGCTAATGTTATTAATGCAATGTGAACTAACATGAACAAACAATGAACAGCTTTATTTTTACTAACTAATACTAACAAAGATTAACAAATGCTGTAACAAATGTATTGCTTTATCTGAATCTGCTTTTCAATGTTTAAACAGCAGAGTGTATCAGGTTCTCATTGTAAAAATGACTGAGTGTATTATTAACTAAGTTAAGTGGAGTTGTAATCACAGACACCTGTACTGTATGTCCTTCAAGAGGTTAACCCTCTGAGGTCTGAGGTGTTTTTGGGCCCTGGAGGTGTTTTGACGAGCCCGATCTCGGAGCTGACATGTCCTGACATTTGTGCTTCACTCTGTTAGCTATAACATTTTCTGAAAGTCTGAATACCCTGTATTCAGCACAAGCTCTGGTACAATAATATATGAGGAGAATGTAGCTATGTAAAGTTTGTAGTTTTGAGAAAAGAAAGTTTGTGCGTGGTACATGAAAAAAAAATCACTGAAATAAGGCCATACACCCAGACTGAATATTTGTTCACAATACTTTTGTGAACCGGATCTTGTAGAATTTTTGCTTCAAACAATGTTAAAATCACCCTGCACACTGTAAAAAAAAAAAGCTCAAGGGAAATATGAATAATTAATTATGACCTGGTATAATTAATTATAAAAAAATCAATACCACAATCAACTAACCTGATTATCCAGCAAACACTTAGTATTAAGTATTTATTAACCCCTTTATGCCTAGTTCAGACTACACAACTTTACATTTCAGCAGATCACTGTTGTTCAGACTAAATTACTTGCTGTCTGTATGGAGTCTTGAAGTTGTCACAGGTCGGGAGGGTCGACTGGGTCTACCCCCTCCCTTTAGAATGTACCACTGAGGAGCAGACCAGAAACCAGGCGGACAAGGAAAGTAAAATGTAACAGGCTTTATTGATTAAAAGAATTTGTATATCCTAATTAAAATTCCTCCTTCCTCCCCAGCATCCAGTGGCCGCCGGGACGTCGGCTGGACGACAGGCGGGGACTGGGTCCACTCAACCCCCTCGGACTCTTCTGGTGCCGAGGTTCTCGGCAATGGAGGGAACGCAGGACCTGACCAGCAGGTAAGTGCTCTAAGCATGGCTTTCCTTCTCGGACTCTGAGCGGGCTGTACTCTTCTCGACCTCCCAAGTACAGAAGTTTACAGCGGTGAAGAGGAGCGTCGACTGGACAGCCGGTAGGTACTCCTGGTACGGTAGGTTCTTTCCTATGCAGGGGATGCAGAAAGCTTACGGCTGTGAAAGGGGCGTCGACTAGACAGCAGGTGGGTACTTCGAGCACGGTTGGTCCTTTCCTATACAGGGGATGCAGAAAGCTCACGGCTGTGAAAGGGGCGTCGACTAGACAGCAGGTAGGTACTTCGAGTCCGGTTGGTTCTTTCCTATACAGGGGATGCAGAAAGCTCACGGCTGTGAAAGGGGCGTCGACTAGACAGCAGGTAGGTACTTCGAGTCCGGTTGGTTCTTTCCTATACAGGGGATGCAGAAAGCTCACGGCTGTGAAAGGGGCGTCGACTAGACAGCAGGTGGGTACTTCGAGTACGGTTGGTCCTTTCCTATACAGGGGATGCAGAAAGCTCACGGCTGTGAAAAGGGCGTCGACTAGACAGCAGGTAGGTACTTCGAGTCCGGTTGGTTCTTTCCTATACAGGGGATGCAGAAAGCTCACGGCTGTGAAAGGGCGTCGACTAGACAGCAGGTGGGTACTTCGAGTACGGTTGGTCCTTTCCTATACAGGGGATGCAGGAAACTTAGGGCTGTGAAAGGGGCGTCGACTAGACAGCAGGTAGGTACTTCGAGTCCGGTTGGTTCTTTCCTATACAGGGGATGCAGAAAGCTCACGGCTGTGAAAGGGGCGTCGACTAGACAGCAGGTAGGTACTTCGAGTCCGGTTGGTTCTCTCCCATACAGGGGATGCAGAAAGCTCACGGCTGTGAAAGGGGCGTCGACTAGACAGCAGGTGGGTACTTCGAGTACGGTTGGTCCTTTCCTATACAGGGGATGCAGGAAACTTAGGGCTGTGAAAGGGGCGTCGACTAGACAGCAGGTAGGTACTTCGAGTCCGGTTGGTTCTTTCCTATACAGGGGATGCAGAAAGCTTACGACAGTGTTGATAACACAGAATGCACATGGCGTTCGATGGAGGACACTCAGAACAGCAGATCACTGGACTTCCTCCGTTCTCCAGACAACATCAATGATGAATCAGAACATCGCAAGCTTTTAATTCCACCGTCGCTTAATCTCTTCTTCAGCGGCTCCAAACTGCAACACAGGGCAAGGCCGATGGGCACGTGACAGAATTCGGTATAGTAAGCATGCAGTAGCTTCACTTCAAACACACACGGTGGGCACAGCATCAACTCACGTCACTCTCAACCACTCTGTGAAATATAAGGCCACAGCCCACCTCCTTGTTCTGAACAGCAGGGACAGTAAGACGGAAGAATATATAGCGATCTCACTCGTGCATCATAACAGCTGTCTTCTCATTACGGTGTCTAGACTCCGGTTCCTAGATCGCTTCTCTTCATATACAGTGTCTTGGTGTATAAATCACGTATCATACGGCCAGTAAAAGGTTTGCACTTATCTCTACCCAGGAAGGGGACTTGATGTTTCCAAGGCAACTTCTCCTCTGCTTCTTTGTTCCACTCCACCCAATCTTTCGTAGCGGATTCCCTTTCCGCGGATCGATCTCACCAGTCAATTTTGTCCCACAGAAACTCTCAGCCTTCCTCGACGGAACAAGGTCAGGACACAGCACCCGAAACCGAACACAGAACACTGCACTGAACTACCCTCTTGGTCTCCCAAAGCTTGGTCTTTATCTGTTTCAAGCCGCTGTGTGTCCCAATCACCAAACAGCCCCTTGATGCGCCGCACCTGCTGTCACTCTGTCATCAGCGGCTGCTGTTGCCATGGTAGCGACGCATATCAGGCTGACTGGGTGTTACGTCGAAAGCGCTCCGGGCAGGAAACATTCCTCCGTGGAATATATAGTTCCGCTGCTGGTTCGTCACCTTGTGACATACTCCCCCGCCAATCCGTTCTAGTCCCGAGAACGGGTTCCGCTCTCCCAGTCTCCATACCTCACCGGGGGTCGACCTCGGTTCTCCCTCTGGGACCGCCTCGGCGGAGACTCGGGTCTCACCGGTCCCGGTGCTGGGCCCAAGCCCCTGGGGACCACTCCCCATCCTACCAATAACGGTCCTGGTGCTGCCACAACCGGGGGGGCTTCCTCTCTAGGATTTGGGTAGTTCGGGCAAGGGCGAATCAGATTCCGGTGGAGCACCCGTTCCGGGCCCGCTCTCCCCTCGGGTCGGATAGCATACACGGGTTGATCTGGACTTGGTTGTCGTAAGACCACATAGGGCCGAGGCTCCCACCGATCGCTCAGCTTACCCTTCCCTTGGGGACGATTATCCCTCACCAAGACTCTCTCCCCTGGGAGCAGTGGGGCTTCCCGAGCTGTTTGGTCGTACAGTCTCTTGCTCTTTGCCCCCGCCTGGTTATCCGGTCCGAGACCCGGCCATACGCCCAGTGGAGTCGCTGGTGGTGCCTCGCCACCCAGTCTGACAAGCTCCCTTCCTCCCCTTGGGTAGCAGCCCCCGTTACTAAGTCGGCTGGTAGCCGCACGTGTCTTCCAAACATCAGATATGTTGGAGCATACCCAGTGGTGCTATGCACGCTGTTGTTATACGCTTGGATCAGTGCCGGAAGCGTATCTGCCCAATGGCCCTGCTGATCCATCTCCAACGTTCCCAATAGGCCCAGCAATGTTTGGTTAAACCTCTCGCATCCTCCATTCCCTTGGGGGTGGTACGGTGTCGTGTGGGTCTTCCTACCCCCGTACAGCTGGCACAACTCATGGACCACCCTGGACTCAAAGTTCGGCCCCTGGTCTGAGTGGAATATTTCAGGGCACCCAAAAGGCTGAATCACAGCCCTCCACAAGGCATTTGCGGTGGTGGTAGCAGTTTGGTCCAAGGTGGGAATGGCCCAGGCATATTTGGTGAATAGGTCTGTCACCACCAAGATGTTCTGAATCCGGTCCACCGGCCTTCCCAGCGTCAGATAGTCCATGGCGACCATGTGCATGGGAGCCTTTGCCTGAATCGGGACCAATGGGGCTCGGATCTCCTTCCTGGTCTTAAACAGGGTGCACCGGGGCATCCCTGAAGGTAGGCCTTGGTAATCCTCTCCATCCCAGGCCAATAGAACTGGCGTCGCAATAGCGAGATCGTCTTCTCCAGGCCCTGATGGCCCAACTGGGTGTGATAGGCCTGTAGCAGGGACCGATGTTGCCCCTCCGGAACTACTGTTTGCCAGATCTTCTCGCCCAGGTTAGGGTCCTGGATGGAGCGACAGAGCACCCCCTCCCTCAAAGCCAACCTTTCCCATTGTCCTAGCAACCCTCGGACTGCCTGAGTCTGAGCCCGGCGTTCTCTGGCCCCTGGCCATTTCCCAGTCTGGACCCACTCTCGTACCGTCCGCAACCCTTCATCCTCCGCTTGTCTCGACCTCCAACACTGTGGGTCCCAGCCCCACCCATTGGGGGCCTCTTCCTGCGATGATCCAGGCGCTTCCACGATCCCCACCATTGCTCCTTCCTCCTCCTCGGAGCTAGAGTTGGGCCCCTGAACTACTGGACCTGCCACCGGAAACCTCGACAGCACATCAGCATTCGTATGCTCTTTCCCTGGCCGATACTTCAGCTGGTAGTCGAAATTCGCCAGTTGTGCCACCCATCTCTGTTCGACAGCCCCCAGCCTTGCCGTCCGAAGATGTACCAGAGGGTTGTTGTCCGTTACCACCAGAACCTTGGTCCCCCACAGGTAGTCCTTGAACTTTTCGCTCATTGCCCACTTCATGGCCAACAACTCAAGTTTGAAGGAACTATACTTAGCATCGTTCCTCTCTGCCGGGTGTAAGCTTCGGCTGGCGTATGCAATCACCCTCTCCTTCCCCTGCTGTTTTTGGGCTAGCACGGCACCCAGGCCGAGATGGCTGGCATCAGTGTACAAGATGAAAGGCTGGGAGAAGTCTGCATAGGCCAGAATCGGGGCCTGTAGTAGTTCCTGTTTAAGCCTCCGGAATGCAGCCTCACATGCCTGGTCCCACTGAACCGCGGGAGATCCCCGGCCCCTCGAACGTCCCGTGCCCCCGAGCAGCTGGTTAATGGGCTTGGCGATTTTGGAGAAGTCCTGAATGAACCGCCGGTAATATCCGACAAAACCCAGGAAGGATCTGACCTGTCGCACAGTCTTCGGCGCCTCCCACCCTTGCACAGCCGACACCTTCTCTGGGTCCACAGCGATCCCAGCTGCACTCACCACATGGCCCAGAAACTTCACCTCTTTCCGGAAAAGCTGACACTTGTCAGGTTGCAGCTTTAGCCCGTATTTGTCCAGGGCGCGGAAAGCTTGCTCCAGATGTTGGAGGTGAGTCTCAAAGTCCGGCGAATAGACAATGACGTCATCGAGGTAGACCAGCGTGGTTTCCGTCAACTGACCTCCCAGGCACCGCTGCATAAGCCGCTGGAACGTGGCTGGGGCGTTGCAAAGGCCAAACGGCATCCGTTCCCACTCGTATAGCCCGAAAGGGGTCGTGAAGGCTGTCTTCTCCCTGTCCCGCTCGTCCACCTGTACCTGCCAGTACCCACTGGCCAAGTCGAGAGTAGAATACCATGCAGACTGTGTAAGACTGGTGAGTGAATCCTCTACTCGGGGCAGGGGGAAAGCATCCCGCTTAGTCACCTGGTTCAGCTTACGGTAATCCACACAGAATCTCCAGGAACCATTTTTCTTACGCACCAGTACGATAGGGGCGGCCCAAGGGCTACTACTTTCCCGGATAATCCCCTTGTCCAACATTCCTCGCAGGAGGGTGCGGACCTCAGAATACAGGGTCAGTGGCACTGGTCGATAACGTTCTCTACTCGGGGCGGCGTCCCCGGTCGGAATCTGATGTTTTACAATGTCCGTCCGGCCATAGTCCTCGTCGTGAGTCGAGAACAAGTGCTGCCATTTGAGCAGGAAATCCTGGAGCCGCCCAGTCTGTTCCTCTCCCAGTCCTTCACCGCGTAGTGACCCTCCCTGGAGGTGATTAGGCAATTCCTCTCCCTCACTACCCACCGGCGGTCCAGTTCGGGTCAGGGCAACTTCCACTACGGAGGGGCTTACCCGGTTAAACTGCACTTCACCCGGCTCTCTCACTTGTTGCGGGCACACCCCTGTGACTCGGGCCAGACACTGATGTCGATGCAACAGGACGGGGAACGCATTCACGTTCCGTACTTTCACAGAAATCCTCCCCCGCCGTGCTGTGGCTAGCCCCCGAGCTACCTCAAGGTTTGGGCCGTCCAGATGGGGTTCCACCAATACCCACTCTCCCGGGCCATAGAGTTGCGAGGGGAGCCTGGCCCACACCACAGCCTCACTCTGAGCGGGAATGGACAACGCGTATCGGCACGCCGTCCTCCCAGTGCCCTCTCGATCTCCTCGCGTCTCGGCAAGGCGAACCCGCCGACAATCGGCCTTGATCCGGTCCCACTCGTGACTTTCCGAGGTCGAGGCCGTCTGCTTTAGTCCACCTCGGAACAGTTCCTCCCAACATTCTGCTATAACGTTCATGCCCAGCAAGGCGCGGTGGTTTCCCAGGCAGGCGTCACGAACGATCACCACCCCCTTCTGGGGGACAACGACTCCATGGATCTTCAAGTCAGTCACCAGGTATCCCACGTATGGGATGTCCAGACCGTTGGCTCCCCGTAGCGTCAACCAGGGGGCTTCTGAGGTGGGGCAATCCTGGCCCTTAAATAGCTCTCGTGACAGGCTCTCAGAGAACAGAGTGACTTGTGACCCAGTGTCTAACAGGCACTGTACTTCCAAACCGTTGACCTGGGCCACTACAATGGGGCAATGCCCCACCAAACATGCTCTGGACTTCGTAATCAATAGGGGGTCTACCATGGGAGTCCCAGCCACTTGACCCACAGTGGCCGGCAACTCTAAAAATCCTCCTGTGATCCCCGACGGGAGCGGCACTGGCGGAAGTAATGACCCGGCTCTCCACAACCATGACAAATGGGGCGTCCCTGTTCGTCCCACCTGAACCGCGGCCCCATTGGCCTAGCTGGGCGTCGCTCTGGGAATCGGCTCCCCGCTGAATAGGTCCGCTCTCGGAGCAATGGACTGGAACGTTCACGCCGGAGCTCTTCTCTGAAGGAGTTGGATAGCTCGGCCAGCTGTTCCTGGACGTCCTTTTTCAACTCCTCTCGTAACGCACGTCTCCATTCCGCTTCGACCGGGCGTGGGGGGTCGACGGGTGCACTCGCAGCCATGCACGTTGAGGGCTCTACCGTGTGATCCCGTTCCAAGGCCAAAGCCTCTTGTCTCAGTTCGTCAAAAGACGAGTCCGGGTTCCGGCGGACCTGTATTCGCAGGCTTTGGCGTACGGGGCCTTCCCGTAGCCCCAGGAGGAATTGGTCTCGCAGCAGGCTCTCTTCACCCCCTAGACCATGGTCTTGCCTTCCTCTTAGCCTAGCGAACTGCTCTCTCAGCTGTAGCAGTGAATGCCCGGATGGTCTGTCGCCGCCCTTGTTTGCAGTTGAAGAACTGTGTTCGCAGAACGGCTACGGGAGTGGTATCGCCGTATTGCCCCGAAAGGAAGTCAAAGATAGCTTGAGCCGTGGTACGGTTCGCTTCTGGCGCTGCTCGCACTTCCCTCAGTGCTTCTCCTTCCAAGGAATTCAAGATGAACTGCACTCCCTGAGGGGCATCCAGACCTTGGAGCCCGACTAAATATTCGACCTGGGCCCTCCATGTCGACAGACTCATCTCCGATCCCGGGCCTTGGTACTTTTGGGCCCAAGGGGCTCCCATGAATATGGGCATGGCTTGTCTTCGTGCTCCCGGTGCCTCTTCATCTGCCATAACGGCTTCTGGTGGCTCAACTCAGTGGTAACCCTGCCGACTACGCCAATAATCTGTCACAGGTCGGGAGGGTCGACTGGGTCTACCCCCTCCCTTTAGAATGTACCACTGAGGAGCAGACCAGAAACCAGGCGGACAAGGAAAGTAAAATGTAACAGGCTTTATTGATTAAAAGAATTTGTATATCCTAATTAAAATTCCTCCTTCCTCCCCAGCATCCAGTGGCCGCCGGGACGTCGGCTGGACGACAGGCGGGGACTGGGTCCACTCAACCCCCTCGGACTCTTCGGGTGCCGAGGTTCTCGGCAATGGAGGGAACGCGGACCTGACCAGCAGGTAAGTGCTCTAAGCACGGCTTTCCTTCTCGGACTCTGAGCGGGCTGTACTCTTCTCGACCTCCCAAGTACAGAAGTTTACAGCGGTGAAGAGGAGCGTCGACTGGACAGCCGGTAGGTACTCCTGGTACGGTAGGTTCTTTCCTATGCAGGGGATGCAGAAAGCTTACGGCTGTGAAAGGGGCGTCGACTAGACAGCAGGTGGGTACTTCGAGCACGGTTGGTCCTTTCCTATACAGGGGATGCAGAAAGCTCACGGCTGTGAAAGGGGCGTCGACTAGACAGCAGGTAGGTACTTCGAGTCCGGTTGGTTCTTTCCTATACAGGGGATGCAGAAAGCTCACGGCTGTGAAAGGGGCGTCGACTAGACAGCAGGTAGGTACTTCGAGTCCGGTTGGTTCTTTCCTATACAGGGGATGCAGAAAGCTCACGGCTGTGAAAGGGGCGTCGACTAGACAGCAGGTGGGTACTTCGAGTACGGTTGGTCCTTTCCTATACAGGGGATGCAGGAAACTTAGGGCTGTGGAAGGAGCGTCGACTAGACAGCAGGTGGGTACTTCGAGTACGGTTGGTCCTTTCCTATACAGGGGATGCAGAAAGCTCACGGCTGTGAAAAGGGCGTCGACTAGACAGCAGGTAGGTACTTCGAGTCCGGTTGGTTCTTTCCTATACAGGGGATGCAGAAAGCTCACGGCTGTGAAAGGGCGTCGACTAGACAGCAGGTGGGTACTTCGAGTACGGTTGGTCCTTTCCTATACAGGGGATGCAGGAAACTTAGGGCTGTGAAAGGGGCGTCGACTAGACAGCAGGTAGGTACTTCGAGTCCGGTTGGTTCTTTCCTATACAGGGGATGCAGAAAGCTCACGGCTGTGAAAGGGGCGTCGACTAGACAGCAGGTAGGTACTTCGAGTCCGGTTGGTTCTCTCCCATACAGGGGATGCAGAAAGCTCACGGCTGTGAAAGGGGCGTCGACTAGACAGCAGGTGGG
Source organism: Chrosomus eos (assembly GCA_036326025.1). Taxonomy (NCBI): domain Eukaryota; kingdom Metazoa; phylum Chordata; class Actinopteri; order Cypriniformes; family Leuciscidae; genus Chrosomus; species Chrosomus eos. The sequence goes on along the minus strand of CM070841.1, from coordinate 11,210,939 downwards.
TACTTCGAGTACGGTTGGTCCTTTCCTATACAGGGGATGCAGGAAACTTAGGGCTGTGAAAGGGGCGTCGACTAGACAGCAGGTAGGTACTTCGAGTCCGGTTGGTTCTTTCCTATACAGGGGATGCAGAAAGCTTACGACAGTGTTGATAACACAGAATGCACATGGCGTTCGATGGAGGACACTCAGAACAGCAGATCACTGGACTTCCTCCGTTCTCCAGACAACATCAATGATGAATCAGAACATCGCAAGCTTTTAATTCCACCGTCGCTTAATCTCTTCTTCAGCGGCTCCAAACTGCAACACAGGGCAAGGCCGATGGGCACGTGACAGAATTCGGTATAGTAAGCATGCAGTAGCTTCACTTCAAACACACACGGTGGGCACAGCATCAACTCACGTCACTCTCAACCACTCTGTGAAATATAAGGCCACAGCCCACCTCCTTGTTCTGAACAGCAGGGACAGTAAGACGGAAGAATATATAGCGATCTCACTCGTGCATCATAACAGCTGTCTTCTCATTACGGTGTCTAGACTCCGGTTCCTAGATCGCTTCTCTTCATATACAGTGTCTTGGTGTATAAATCACGTATCATACGGCCAGTAAAAGGTTTGCACTTATCTCTACCCAGGAAGGGGACTTGATGTTTCCAAGGCAACTTCTCCTCTGCTTCTTTGTTCCACTCCACCCAATCTTTCGTAGCGGATTCCCTTCCGCGGATCGATCTCCTCAGTCAATTTTGTCCCACAGAAACTCTCAGCCTTCCTCGACGGAACAAGGTCAGGACACAGCACCCGAAACCGAACACAGAACACTGCACTGAACTACCCTCTTGGTCTCCCAAAGCTTGGTCTTTATCTGTTTCAAGCCGCTGTGTGTCCCAATCACCAAACAGCCCCTTGATGCGCCGCACCTGCTGTCACTCTGTCATCAGCGGCTGCTGTTGCCATGGTAGCGATGCATATCAGGCTGACTGGGTGTTACGTCGAAAGCGCTCCGGGCGGAAACATTCCTCCGTGGAATATATAGTTCCGCTGCTGGTTCGTCACCTTGTGACAAAGTCATTGTGGTGTTCACCAGTTGATTCAGAATTTGGCTCTTTGTTCACAATCTGAAGGAGTCATTGCAGTCTGATTTGCTTCTAGATACAAACCAGACCACAATCATCAAATCTCTAGTAAATACACAGCATTTTGAATGATCTGGCCTTTATAATAATCTCATGTTTTCTCTATTCCTTGTACAGTAAACATTTTTATCAAGCGTTAACATTCATTTAATCAAATCAGTACCAAAGATGCATAATTTCATATTTACAATTCCATGTTATATATCCACACTGTTGCCCACTAAAATGTCTCAGAAATGGCCTCAAAGGGGAAGACAGCCCAATGAGATTTGGGTTCTTATTATATAGTTCTTGATTTAAATTACAACGGCACTACTCTGTGGTAACCTGCTGAATGTCATTTACTACTTTTTATTAATAACTGCTTTAGGCTGTGGACAAATGCAATAGAACAGTGGAATTTGAACAAAAAAAATTACCCAAAATAAACCCAGATTTATTATAATAGTCTAATAATAAAAGTCAGGCTTTTTTTGTTTTTATCCTGACGTTTTTCTCTGGCTGGTAATCTTTGGCAGTAATATGAGAAGAAAGATAAAAAGTTAACTTTGGTTCAGTGACTATCCGCTGTAAATAGACATCTGAAAAACTTAGGTTTCTCACACACAAAGCACCTATTACTACACAGACTTCAGTTTATAAGTTTTAAAACTTTTGTTCTAGAAGCCATTTTTTACCTTCAGATCTTTAACTTCAGGTTATGTTCAGGGAAGTTATTGATTTGAATCTCTGCCCAGTAGATTTTTTGTGCAATTGTTATAAAAAGTTAGACATCAACTTTCTTAGTATTCCTCAACCAATTAACTATAAACAATATACAACGAGAAAAAATTATACAATTACAAAAGAATGCCTGTTTTTCTATTTATTTTTATACAAATTATATAAGGTCGCTAACAACCTGAGGTGTGTAAAAGTTTAAGTATATTTTTTTCTGCACAATTTAATCTTTAAAGGGATAGTTCACCCCAAAATTAAAATTCTGTCAGTAATTACTCACCCTCATGTTGTTCCAACCCTGTAAGACTTTCATTCATCTTCGGAACACAAGACAAATTAAGATATTTTTGCTTAAATCTGAGAGCTGGGTCACTCCTCCATAGGCTTCTAAGGGATTGAAACTTGCCATCCCCGGAAATGTATTAAATAAATCGTTAATTTTAACGACTTTTTAAGTGACAGTGGCTCAATCTTAAGTTTATCAAGCAACGAGTACACAAACACATTTTGAGCACAAAAAAAGAAACAAAAATAACGACTTTATTCAAGTATTCATTTCCTTCTCTGTTAGCCTTGAGATATTCACGTAGTGTAATAGCGTAGTGCTTCTGGATTAACGTCACACACATGACCAGCGTCGGCCAATAGTGAGCCTATGTGTGACGTAGAACACAGAAGCTCTACGCAGTTATACTACGTGAATATCTCAAGGCCAACAGAGAAGGAAATGAATACTTGAATAAAGTCGTTATTTTTGTTGCTTGATAAACTTAAGATTGAGCCACTGTCACTTAAAAAGTCGTTAAAATTAACGATTTATTTAATACATTTCCGGGGATGGCAAGTTTCAATCCCTTAGAAGCCTATGGAGGAGTGATCCAGCTCTCAGATTTAAGCAAAAATATCTTAATTTGTGTTCAGAAGATGAATGAAAGTCTTACGGGGTTGGAACAACATGAGGGTGAGTAATTACTGACAGAATTTTCATTTTGGGGTGAACTATCCCTTTAAGGCTGAATAAGTGCAATTCACATTTATTCCACAAGGTAGCAGTGTCTGATACACAACAATGAAGTGACGTCTCACTCATATGAAGGACTAAAAATGACAGAAGGAAAATATAAAAAATAAAAGTAGAAATAAATAAATAAATGCAGAAATATAGTGAAAATAAATACATTTTGTTAATATAAATGGCTATTTCTGTATTTTTTTATTTATGCTTTTATATATGTACTTATTTATGTATTTATACATTTATGTATTTATATATTTATTTATTTATATATTCATTTATTTATACATTTATTTATTTATACATTTATTTATTTCTGTATTTCCACATTTCTACATTTATTTATTTATGTTTTTCCACATTTCCACATTTATTTTTCCATGCGCCTGTATGCTAATTGAGTGGGGGGTGCCAACATCAGTCTGAAACAGGATTGGTTAGAGCGATGTGATCGAATCTACTACTACTGCCTTGATTTCGCTGGTACAAGGAAGCCTACTCGGTAATGCTGCTTGCTGTTATGTAGCCTGGATGGAGACTTTTATTCAAACAATTGTTAATGATTTGAGATCATTAGCGCAGGATTGTAAGAACAATGCGTCCAATGACTATCTCCAGTTTCGTTTGTGCAGAGTAATGGACTCATTACCATAGATTGTATTACACACTAGCCGCAGCATTCATAGGTAACCTGCGTCCAGAGATGGATAGATGGATCCTTTGCTTTTGTCTGGTTAGCGATGCGGCCCCCAGCTAACCAATCCTGCTTCAGACTGATGTTGGCACCCCCCACTCAATTAGCATACAGGCGCAGGGAAAAATAAATGTGGAAATACATAAATAAATAAATGTAGAAATACAGAAATAAATAAATGTATAAATCAATAAATGAATATATATATATATATATATATATATATATATATATATATATATATATATATATAAATTAATAAATAAATATACAAATACATATATGTATAAATACATAAGTACATATATAAATGCATAAATAAATAACTACATGTAAAAATACAGAAATAGCCATTTATATTAACAAAATGTATTTCTTTTCACTATATTTCTGCATTTATTTATACTTTTATTTTTTTTCCTTCTGTCATTTTTAGTCCTTCATACACTCATAGTTATCGCAGGCAGAAAACAAAAGAATAGCAAAAGAATATCAGTAAACTTGAAATGGCTCAGCAATTTATTGCAGAGCAAGTACTGGACGAAATCAAATAGTGTCACTGTCGCTTGGTGGTTCAGGGGTAAAGCTGTCAGCAATCAAAATATTAATTTTGAAGATGTTGATAATTATAGTTGAGAATGTTTAAGTTTACAAATTAGAGCCAGATACTGCATGTACTAGGAAATGAGCTCTGACAAGGTCAGTGATGGTATAAAACATCTCAAACCTAACCCTTCCAAACTCCAAAAGGAATCAAAATATGCTTTGTCTTCTGTAATTGTTACTTTATTAGGAGAGTTTAATATTATCACAACTGTAGAGATCCATTCATGTTAGATGTAGATCCAGGTTGCTAAAGACCCAATTATGTATTTAAAATTAGAATAAAAAAACATGTATTAAAAACTTGTGCATTTAATACAATGGTTTATACAATGATAGGTCTGGCATTAGCACAAAAACATTAAGACTTGAGGTAAATAAGATTAAAAATATATAAGTCAAGTCAACTTTATTTATATAGCGCTTTTTACAATACAAATTGTTTCAAAGCAGCTTTACAGAGATAACAGGAAAACAATGTTGTAATAGTATTGTTCAATTGAAAATTAAATGTCCCCAACTAAGCAAGCCAAAAGGCGAAGGCAACAGTGGCAAGGAACCAAAACTCCATCAGGTGACAGAATGGAGAAAAAAACCTTGGGAGAACCCAGGCTCAGTCGGGGGGCCAGTCCTCCTTTGGCCAACGAATGAACAGTGTATGATTATGAGTTAGGCAGCATAATGTCAGGAGTCAGATGGGATCAGAACTTTCACGATATTATCCAGTTCATCTGGTTGGGGGTTGGGTCATCCGGCCGGTGAGGAGATGAGTGGTGAGGTGTCCATGGACCTTCACAGCCCTGATAATGCGTGTCGTCGTGTCCATGTGATGGTCCTTCATCAGATCTGGATATGCCCTGGATCCGGCGGTCTGCGGTGCAGACCAAAAAAGCTTTGACTAAAAAAAATACTGTATTGCACCAATGAGGAAAATACCAATCACTAATATTTAAACTAAGATTAGCCATTTTTTCTTACTTCCCTTGCCACTTATTTAATAAACTCAACACACTTCAGCCAAATTACATTGTGAAATGTTAACACCAAAAGGTTGAATGGCACCGAATATAAAGTGCAGATCATGACACTGCAGAGAGAAAAGTGATTTTTAAAAGGATTAGAAATCTCCAAAACTGCACAAATCTTAATTTTAGTAAAAAAATATATATATATGTCATTAAGACAGCGACTGACTAAACCAATTTGACAAACCACACACAAAAAAAGCACCTCTTTAGCAAGTTAACCAACTTACCTATCATTAGTTCTTTAAAAGAAAAACATTTGCTTAAAAACCACAATCACAATAAAACTTCATTTAAAACATTTATTAAATTTTATATTCTGGAAGACATCACTTTGCATTATGAGGCAGTTTTTCTAGAGTCCCTTAGCCCTTGACGGAGTATAGCGGCTTGAGGAATGGTTGGTTGTATAGCTGGACATCTGACCCAGATTCACGTAGAGCCTGTGCAGTCTGTGGGATACCAGAGAACATACCAACAGAAGATGCTTGTGCAGTCGAGCCTGAAGATGGAGCTCTGTTGGAACCTGTGAGGCGCTGCAATGTCACAAAACGCTCAGATATTGGTTTACTGCTTGGAGAGTCAGAAGGAGCTTGAGATGAGAGCCTTTTAACTACACCAAGGAGACCCTGGGTTCGCCGAGGGTCTAAGCTATACAGGCCATTTGACCTCTGATTACTGGTAGACTGACTAGAAACAGATAGGGGAGAGGAACCAAGCTTGGCATATGCATGGGACTCAGGAGTGTACTTGCTAGAGAGGCTTTGAGAAAGGTCACCATAACTTGTGCTACCATCCTGTGCAGAAACAAACTGTCCAGAATCTCCTGATGATCCTCCTGCTGAAGACAGGGAAGAGAACCTACTCTGCATTGGAGAGCTTTTAGACAGAGAGCTACCCTGTGCTGCAACTGCACCTGAAGTCTGAATACCTTGCGAAGGCTTCCATCTTTGGGACACAGAATAGCTTTGAGACGCTTGGTTGGATTGGCTGGCAACACCTTGGGGCGAGGACAATGATACACAATGACAATTATAGGATGGAGATGCAGGGACAAACTGACTTGTGGAGGCTTGGGGATTGATTGATCCACCATAAGTGGTGCTTCCCTGAAGGCTGAATGGAGTAGAGGTCCCTGACACAGTGCCATAGCTAGAGGTAAACTGCTTCAGTGAGCTCTGGACTGCACCAGACTGACTAGCAGCACCTTGGGCAGAGGATAATGATACACTTGGATAGGAGGATGAAGACCCAGAGGCAAACTGACTTGGGGTACCTTGAGGCTGCAGTGATCCACCATAAGCGCTGCTTCCATGCAAGTTGAAGGGAGTAGAGGACCCTTCCTGGGTGCCAGTGCTGCCTGTGAAAGGATAGGTAAACTGCTTCTGTGAACTCTGGACTGTAGCAGACTGACTAGCAGCCCCTTGGGGTGAGGATAGTGATGCACTTGGATAGGAGGAAGAATACCCAGAGGCAAACTGACTTGTGGTACCTTGAGGCTGCAGTGATCCACCATAAGTGTTGCTTCCCTGAAGGCTGAATGGAGAAGACCCTGACACGGTGCCATAGCTAGAGGTAAACTGCTTCTGTGAACTCTGGACTGTAGCAGACTGACTAGCAGCCCCTTGGGGTGAGGATACACTTGGATAGGAGGATGGAGACCCAGAGGCAAACTGACTTGTGGTACCTTGAGGCTGCAGTGATCCACCATAAGTGTTACTTCCATGCAAGTTCAAGGGAGTAGAGGACCCTTCCTGGGTTCCAGTGCTGCCTGTGATGGTAGAGGTAAACTGCTTTCGATAAATCTGGCCTGTAGCATGCTGACTGGCAGGACCTTGGGGTGAGGATAGTGATGCACTTGGATAGGAGGATGAAGACCCAAAGGCAAACTGACTTGTGGTACCTTGAGGGTTGAGTGATCCCCCATAAGCGCTGCTTCCATGCAAGTTGAAGGGAGTAGAGGACCCTTCCGGGGTGCCAGTGCTGCCTGTGAAAGGATAGGTAAACTGCTTCTGTGAACTCTGGACTGTAGCAGACTGACTAGCAGCCCCTTGGGGTGAGGATAGTGATGCACTTGGATAGGAGGATGAAGACCCAGAGGCAAACTGACTTGTGGTACCTTGAGGCTGCAGTGATCCACCATAAGTGTTGCTTCCCTGAAGGCTGAATGGAGTAGAGGACCCTGACACTGTTCCATAGCTAGAGGTAAACTGCTTCCGTGAACTCTGGACTGTAGCAGACTGACTAGCAGCCCCTTGGGGTGAGGATGATACACTGGGATAGGAGGATGGAGACCCAGGGGCAAACTGAGTTGTGGTACCTTGAGGCTGGACAGAACCACTGTAAGTGCTAGTCATTCCCTGAGAAGCAAAACTAGTATAGGGCCCAAACCGAGCTCCAGAGCTATGATAAACAGCTTGGTGTGAAGACATGGGAACACTCGCATATTTGGTAGGAGATGCAGGGACATACATACTCACAATGCCCTGAGGCTTCAGAGATAAGGTAGAAGTAGTGTGATTACCTCTTTTAATAGGGAAAAAGTGACTGGAAGTGGTCAATTGTGAGCCAGACCTGCTCTGGGTGCTTGTAGACACACTAGGTGAACTTTGAACACTTGTATACTGGCTTGAAACCCCAATTGGGAAGGCACCAAAATTGCTATACATCAGGGATCCTGGAGCATACTGATTAGAAGTGCTAAGTGATTGGGACACACCCCTATAACTACCACTTTCAACTTGTGTGGGGATAAGTTGCCCAGAACTTCCAGACAATTCAGGCCCAGAGCTTGCTTGAGAAGTGGAGGCAGAGCCCTGAGTCAAGGTAGACAAGATGCTTTGAGAAGGACTACTCTGCGTGTCTAGAGGTGAAGCAGGACCGGTTGACTGTGAATCAGTGTTAACCATGAACAAGCTGGGAGTGCTTTGACCATTACTAGTCTGGCTAGAAACCTCCAATGGTGATGGCAGGAGCTGATTGGAGGTTTCTTGAGATGGGGGAGACAAGTCAACATGAAAGGAAGAGCCAGAAGCTTCCAACAAACTGCCAGAACTACTCTGAGAGCTCAAACTATACAGACTGGGGGTACTCTGATCACTGGTAGACTGACTAGAAACAGATGAAGAACCAAGCTTGTTATAGGAGTCTGGGGTATCCGAGGTACCTTGAGACTGAGACAAACCACTGTAACTGCCATCACCCTGAGGGGAAATGGATTGACCAGAGCCTTCTGAAAGTGGTACAGGGCTATCTTGAGAGTTGTAAGTGGCACCTGGACCAGATGAACTGTTGTTCAAGATACTACCCTGAGAGAATGCAGGCAAAGTGGCTTCTATGGAGTTATCACCCGAAGTTTCCTGGGAGTTAGACATGTATAAACTAGGGGAGCTTTGATTACTGGTGGACAGGCCAGAAGTGCCAAGTACAACAGGGAAGCTAGTACTTTCTCCTTGTGCAGAAACACTAGCAGTATCTGTAATGGTTGATCCAGAGGAACCATGGAGCAATGTCAAACTGCCTGCTAGCTGTTCATTTAAGGGTAGGGGCAAGGAAGCTAACATTGAGCTGCTTGGAGCAGTTTGGGCATAGGAAGTCGATTCAAGCCTGCTGGAAACACCACCTTTAACAAACTTGAGTAAGTTTAGCCTTTTCAGAGGTCTGTTAGTGAATAAACTAGAGCCAAATTCAGGCAAAATCCCAGACACAGGGACCTCTGACACAGAAGACTGGACTGCACGAGGTGAGAAAGCATTGTCAGAAGGCTGACCCCACTGGTGGTAGGCATTTGAATAAGCTCCACCTGTGAATTAAACAAAATAGAAGGCTTTGTAGACAAACCTCACAATAAAAATAGAAAAATCCTCAGCGAACTAAGGAGAGATAAATTGTACCTTTAAATCCAGAAGCATTACCCAAAAGCAGGAAGATTACAAACAAGGGTAACCTACAAGTATTTACACAAAATATTAAATACATAAAATACAAAATAAACTCAATATTTGCAGAATCATTCAAAAACACAGATTGATTAAATTAATGAACTCACTTGTTCCACCATTGATCCATGGCAATCAAAACCCCTTTCACTTTCTCAAACCACTACATATACAAGCATACATGTAGCTGGCTATAAGTGTATTTTATAGGCCCTCAGTAGTCCAATTAGAGCAAATAACGAATCACATGAAACATCGTTCACCTGGGAAACTAACTGGCTGTTAAAAGATTAGTGATGATTGTTTAATGAAGGCTCTGATACCCTCTGCTGTTTAAACATTGTAAAGCAGATTTTCATCTAATGTCTAGGATATTCTCATATACCTTACACAAAATGTGCCAGATCACTTCATAATGTAATGCAGACTTTGCAGAGACACTTACTGATATATAGGGTGGATACATTTTAGGATTGGGCACATGCAGAAGTAAGAACAAAGCTGTTTGTGCAAAATTGGGTGGAGTCTAAAAACGTTACATGGACATGGATAAACATAAACGTTACAAAATGTGTGTGAACAATTGAGAACCACTGTGCTTTGTTAAGTCCCTAGTACTCTGTAGTATTATATTTGATTACTTTCATCATGATCATTAATTTACACCACATCAAAGTTTATTTAATGAAGCAAGTGGTCACATACATATTTCCAATATAGTGTTCATGCATTAGGATAATCACTTCATTATGAATTTCACTTGACATTACGCACTGTTTCACCGTAAATATTTATGGCACTATAATAAATACATTTCTTACACAACTATAAATAACATTTTTATACAGAACATAAATTAACTAACAGTACGACAGCATGAAAAAAAAATATTGCTCAGTGTTTGGATTTCTTCCTTTGATTTGATAGGGCCACCGTGCTTATCTATTCCCTTTTAATGCATTCTATGAACAAAATGGCTTCCTTTTATACTTTATGATACATATGTACTTATAGACATCTAGTAAATTCATTATAATGATGACACATTCATAGAATACATTAAGCCATTATACATTAATCTTGGCACTTATAAAATCAATAAACACTGTTTTGTGACTTATACTAGTAGTTTGTCAGTTCTAAAATTTTGTAGGCTAAGAGAAAAGTTGGCCTTTACATCATACACCACTTGGTCAGAACACTGTTTGACACATTGAGCTACACACATAATAACTTACACACCATAGTGTAGCGACGATATTCATACAATATTTTCTTTACTACTTAGCAAAACTTTCACAGTAAATAAATAAATAAATAAATACCAAGAGCAGCAATGAAAAACAACTTTGTAATCCGTCAATGTAGACTTGGTGTACTTGATTTGATCAGAGAAATTGAGTAACATCTAAAAGTGTAGAAGACAGATTCATAGCTGATTGAAAGACAAAGTGAATGAACAAGGAAAGAAGCAAGACTAATGTTTGGAGTCTCGGGGATAAAACTCAGCCAGAGTGCTCTGAGGAATCCTCTTCAGCATCTCTTTGGGGAAGATTCTCAAGAGCTGCCAGCCAATGTCCAATGTTTCGAACACAGTTCGATTCTCATATGCACCTGTGATACAAAATATACTAGGTTCATTCTGAAGTAATTATATATATATAGTACAGCCCATTGCCTTTCACGAAATTTGATTACATTTGTTAAAAAAAGAAAAAAGTATACACTATGTTTTTCTTTTTCTGCTTTCTAAATGTCCTTTCACACCATACTTGAATAATGTGAAAAAAAAAAAAAAAAAGATTTACAATGCAAACAATGGATTCCTAAAAAGCTATTCACACGGGGGTGAACATTTGCTGAACAACAAACTAAAGTTTTTGTTTCTTTGCACGGTGCTGAAACAGCATTGACAAATAAAGTTATAATCGTCAGGTCATGTGACTGTAACCATTGCAGGTACACATATAACTACATCTCAACGTGCCGATAAGCATTAAAAAAATGATACAAAATTCAGAATTATTAGAAAGTAATAAAGATAGAAAATGCAAGCATTTGGTATGGTATTTCAAGTATTTGGTTTGAAAGGGCCTTAAAGAAATAGTCCGCCCAAAAATAAAAATTCTGTAATCATTCACTCATCCTCAAGTTTGTTCTGCTGAACAAACAAAAGAAGATAATTTGAAGAATGTGGGAAACCAAACAGTTGCTTGTCCCCATTGATTTCCATAGCATGAAATAATAAAAATACTAGGCAAGTTAATGGGGACCACAAACAGTTTGGTTACCCACATTATTCAAAATATCTTCTTTTGTGTTCAACAGAACATAGAAACTCAAACAGGTTTAGAACAAACTGAGGGTAAGTAAATGATGACAGAACTGATGTCTGATGTATCCTGTTGTTACTTACCCTGGGCAATAAAGTTCTTCTCAAACTTCTGTAAGAACTCCAAGTACAACAAGTCATCCGATGTCAGTGCTTCTTCCCCAACCACGGCCTTCATTGCTTGCACATCTTTCCCGATAGCATAGCAAGCATACTGCAAAAGAGGACATGCTTTGTCACAGACAAGTCAAATGTCCATACACAATTAACTCAAAACATTAGATAAATAAAATAAACATTTGCATGAAAAAAAGAGCAATTATTTGTGAAATAAGTGCTTTGGTCATACTACGGGTGTTGTTATTTAATTTACAATACCATTCAAATGTTTGGGATAGAATGTTGATATATATTTTTTTTAATCATTTTTATTTATTTATTTAGCAAGGATGCATTAAACTGTTCAAAAGTGTTAGTACTGATTTTACTGTATTTATCATCAAATACATACAGTCTTGGTGAGTATAAGAGACCTCTTTCAAAAAATATTACAAACCCCAAACTTCTGAACAGTAATGCATGTTCATTTATACTTACCAGCTGATTAGAAACATCTGAGTGGTCTTTGCGTGTCATTCCCTCGCCAATGGCAGATTTCATCAATCGAGACAAAGAAGGTAGTACATTGATAGGAGGATAGATCTGCATAGAAATATCAATAGTTGGTATAAAACAGCACATGAGATTTATTAAAGTGTTTGATCACCCAAAAATGAAAATTGTCATCGTTTACAGATTTACGTTTCTCATGTTGTTCCAAACAAGACTTTCGTTCATCTTCGGAACACGAATTAAGATATTTTTACTACAATCTGAGTGTGTTCTGTCCCTCCATTGACAGCTACGCAACTACCACTTTGACTCTTCAAAAAGTTCATACAGAAAAGGCAAAACTAATCCATATGAATTGAGTGGTTTAGTCTAAATTTGTCTAAAGAGACACGATAGCTTTATATGCTGAACAGATTAAATTTAAGCTTTTATTCACATGTAAACATTCATCAACTCACACATCAGTTACAGTGTTACACAGCACGTTTGAGCTTGGACTAAACCACTCAATTCATATGGATTCGTTTTACAATCTATGAATTTTTGAAGCGTCAAAGTGGTAGATGCAACTGTCAATGGAGAGTACAGAAAGCTCTCAGATTTTAGTAAAAATATCTTCATTCACAAAATCTTACGGGTTTGGAACAACACCAGGGTGAGTAAATGATGACAGAATTTTCGTTTTTGGGTGAACTAACCCTTTAATGAAGTATTCGACTAATATTCACACTGTAAGCTTGTTTCCATCACTTGCCTGTCTGTTATGAAGCTGTCTGTCCACATAAATTTGACCCTCAGTGATGTAGCCAGTTAAATCCGGAATAGGATGGGTAATATCTGCAGATAATTGTAAGCAAACCATTAAAGTAGTAAGCAAACCATTTATGATGATATAAGGATTAAAAGATGAGTAGGCAGATGTTTGCTGACCATCGTTGGGCATAGTGAGGATTGGGATTTGGGTGATGGAGCCATTGCGTCCCTCCACACGTCCGGCCCTCTCGTATATCGTGGCCAGATCGGTGTACATGTAACCTGGGAAACCACGTCGACCAGGAACCTCTTCTCTAGCCGCAGATACCTTCAAGACGATGAGAGAGTTTAATGCATAGCAATGAGTAACAAGTTTAGAATTAATCTTAATGGCTGTCAGTATAAATTCACATATTATATCGTACCTCTCGTAAAGCCTCGGCATAAGAGCTCATGTCAGTCAGTATGACCAGCACGTGTTTCTCACACTGGTAAGCCAGAAACTCAGCTGCGGTCAGTGCAAGCCGAGGGGTGATGATGCGTTCAATCCTGCAACAGGTAAATCAAACTTTTTGGTCCAAGTTGCTCCAAAATATATATAAGTCTTATCATGTACTCACATTCATGTTGTTCCAAACCTGCATGACATTTTTAAGGATTGCACTTATTACTCTTCTTGAATTCATTTACTTTTGGTCTACTTGGAATCATTTAGAATGACATGAGGGTGAGTAAATGATGACAGAATTTCATTTTTGGGTGAACTATCGCTTTACTTTCAAGAATATTCAAGATAATACTGACGTGGGATCATTGGCCAAATTTAAAAAGAGGCACACGTTGTCCATGGACCCGTTCTCTTCAAAATCGGACTTAAAAAATCTTGCAGTCTCCATGTTGACCTAAAGATACAACAAATGTCATGAAGATATCCCACTGGTATGAATGCATTTATTTAGATTAATCTGATTCTGAAGTACTCCTCACCCCCATGGCAGCAAACACAATGGCAAAGTTATCCTCACTGTAATCCATCACATCTTTCGATTTTTCACCAATCCCGCCTGACGACAGATCTGTGCCGCAATCTGGGAAAAGAAGAAGAAACAATTTTTAATTTTCAGTTTTTCAGTTTCATTCAGTTAAATACTAAAGTGTGGCTAAAAAAATCCAATAATGTTTTAGGCAGGTACATTTGAAATAGAAATCTTTTGTAACATTATAAATGTATTTAAGGTCACTTATATATTATTTAATGCATCGTTGCTGTATAAAAGTATTTCTTTCAAAAAACACCCCAAAGAAGATGGACTGACATCGGCCTCACCTCATTGTGGGGTAGACCAGCGCAGAGAAAATGGGAATTTTTTGTCCTCTGGCAATACTGTTCATCCCATCAATGGCAGAGATGCCGGTCTGGATCATTTCCTCAGGATAAATACGACACTGTGGATTAATCGGCTGGCCTGCAGGAAGCAATTTGATGGTATACATATATCATCAATATTAAAAAAAAAACAATGATGACAATTTATGAGCATAACAGCTTATGTGGAGCATCACAGCCTCATTGAAATGTACCCATGATGTCTAAGTAGTCCTCCGCCAACACTGTAGGCCCTCGATCAATCGGCTTTCCTGATCCGTTGAACACACGGCCTGTAACAGACTTCAAGTTTAACCAAATACACATAATAAAAAACATCACATGGCTTCAGAATGCCTCTTTTTATTATTACCCAGCATATCCTCGGACACAGGTGTACGCAAAATGTCCCCTGTAAATTCACACGTGGTTTTTTTGGCATCAATACCAGATGTTCCCTCAAACACCTAAAAATGAAATATTGAGATGCTACAGATCAGATTACAAAATGGTGGGAAGAAGTAAAAGTGTAGGTCTGTTTCAGAAGGTGTTATTCCCTGACCTGAACCACAGCTTTGGAGCCTGTGACCTCCAGCACTTGTCCGCTCCTCTTGGTACCATCAGGGAGAGTCAGATGGACAATCTCAGCATACCTAGGAAACTGTTAACCAGGTAACCAGTTAACAACATTGCATCAAAAACATCAATGTAATCCAGTACTTTCCAGCATGTGATGTTTGCAGAAATCCAATACCTTCACTTGATCCAAAATCACCAGGGGTCCATTAACACCAGCCACGGTTTTATACGCTGAGCACACAATAAACATGAATGACACTCACAACACAAGAGTGTTTTCATAGTCTAGATCAAATCACAAACACAATAAGGTACGCAAATTCAGCATAAGGTTTTTCTCTTAATTACATGAAGAAAATATGTAAGCACTGCATTAAAGAAAACAAATACAGGAAAAAATAAAACACATCACCTGATAAAATATGACATCATGCTGTGTCTTAAACAGAAAAATAAGAAAACAAATGAGGGTATGTCATTAATATTATTTGAAAACATAAATAACAGATATAAATAACAAACATAAATACCATATGCTTAGAATATAAGAAAATAAAAGGGCATGATGCCTTAAAATGTGTTATTATTTATGCATTTAAGAGATAATTAAGAAACAATTAGATATTTTTGTCTTTTAACTAAAACAACTTAAACTTGAGTAGGGAATGAACATGTTTAAATGTCATTTTTTTTAAAGCTTCTTGCGTGTTTTGACCATCAATGCATCTGATGATGCTGTCATCATCTATGGCAAGCCAATTTAACATTATTCCTCACAACTATTTCTATTTGTAGTAGTATTTAAACTAATTTCTAGTAAAAACAACAACAACAATTAGTAACCAATAGGGGTGTGTGATATTGACAAAAAATTATATCTCAACATTTTCTGGGATTTTATTAATAACGATAATTCTCAGTGTGTTTAATGTGTTGGCACCTTGTCAGGTTTAGAACTGCCGTGGACAGCTGACTCCTAAAGTCTTTTATATAGGTTTGATCGCAGTAGTGACAGAAATGATCTTTTCAAGTAAGTTTAAATTGATTTTTACCTTTTATAGGCATTTTTACCTTTGTAAAGATTTATTTTGACCTAATTAAATGTATCGTAAAACTAGGGGTGGGCGATTTTGCAATGTTGCTCTGTCAACATTGAACATTGAAAATAAGGGAGATTTTCTGGAATCCATCCCCAAAATAAGGGATTTTTTTTACACAATTATTACCCACAAACTTTAAAAATAAAGCACTAATCATCTAAAGTCTAAAGCACTAATCACCCAAAAGTCACTCTGTGTGTGTGTGTGTGTGTGTGTGTGTGGTGTGTGTGTGAGTTGTGTGAGGTGTGAGAGAGAGAGAGAGAGAGAGAGAGAGAGAGAGAGAGAGAGAGAGAGAGAGAGAGAGAGAGAGAGGAGAGAGAGACAGAGTGTAATTTTTTATCATAGAGAATGTTTAAATAATATCAGTTTACAAGGGAAATGGAGGCGGGTTAGTGGTGCTTCTGCTACTGCTGGAGATGATGCGGGACTGCGGGAGAGGTGTCTGTGCACCTTTACCGATCAGAGCGCGCACTGACATGAAATAAAGCCTTGTTTATACAAAAAGCCTTGTTTATATTGCGCGTTCGCTCGCACGACCGCGGCAAAAATGACGAGTTGGGTGCCATGACCCTCTTACTGTCTATGGCGAGAGCTAATTTCGCTTGGCTGTGTTCACAGCGTTTTTGTAACAGCGCGCGCGGGATGAACAAGCCGAATCTGTCCGAGCTTGTACGTCTCACACAACCAGGCCGTAACAATACGGGATATTTTGAGATGGTCCTCACTGCAGAACATGAAATCCACGGGAGGAGTCGGATCTAGATCCGACTCCTCCCACCTTACATACCTAAACCTACCCAGCTCCACCCCTTATCCCTAAACCCACCCCTAAACCTACCCAGCTCCACCCCTTATCCCTAAACCCACCCCTAAACCTACCCAACCCCACCCCTTAATCTGGATCCGACTCCGCCCCCCGGATCTCGTGTACTGCAATGAGGTGCTACTGGATATTTTACGGGAAAATACTAAAACGGGAAGACAGCGGGATAAGAGCTAAAATACGTGAGAAACCCGGATAAAAACGGGAGGGTTGACAGCTCACGCTGACATCTAGCGCTCCGCGCATCGCATGCTGTACAAAGCTGAAAAAAAGCCATAGAACTACATCTTATAGAACACGCACGGGAGCGCGATTCTACGATATTTCCGAAAAAGTGAATCGTGGAGACATTTTAATCGTCCACGATTAAATATCGTCATATCGCACACCCCTACGTAAAACTTCAAATAATAGCCGAGTCCTGAATAGACGCCTGTCTCTTTTACACGCCTGGTGTGGCTACAGGTTTGTGTAAATAGAGGCCGGGTCTGTTTTTTAGTTTCGGGTTGTATTTAATCTTCTAAAACCCGTCAGATCGTCCGCTTTTTGGTGGCCGCCAAAGCAAATTTGTGTCCCGCTAAAGCCTTTTTTGATCGGTGAGTGATGTAATAGAATGACTGCTGCGCTTGACAGAGCGCATAACGAGCAGAGAGAGAGAGAGAGAGAGAGAGAGAGAGAGAGAGAGAGAGAGAGTGTGTGTCACGGCCGTGCGCGCGCCCTTTCACGTCTATAAACAACACAAGCTCTTGCTCTCTCTCCCTCGTGCATATTAATCAAAATCAATGGACACGATAGTAAAAGGTCGGAAGACCGCGGTTTCACGTGGAGCATTTTGAGATTTTTAGAGATTAGAGACTCTAGGAACAACATCTCAATGAACAACATCTCAACACTAAATTATAAAGGCCTGTCTCATACAGTATAGACGCCTGTCTCAAATACAAGCCGGTGCAGTTCGACGATTTGGGCAAATAAAAGCCCGGGCTATTATTTGAAGTTTTACGGTATGCATGATCTTTCGTCGAATTCTTACATTTGATCAATAAATTCAATTAGAATAATGATACACAATAGGGCTTTTACCATAGACTGTAAACAAATATGGACGTCACCCGTATGTTTCTGAAGAGCATTTTTGAAGCCCAAAGTGGGCGGAGCTGGCCGTCGCCCTCTTGGTAGCGTGTCACCACGAGTCCCTCCCGGATAAACGAAAATGGGCGAAGAAGCGGGATTAGCTGAGGTGACATGACGCTAACAGACAGCAGGCAAAAGGCTTGTAGTGACAGCAGCGGCAATCCATCTGTCACTCAAGTGGCCACAAATTTAGCTATATAGACCAAAACCACTTTTTGCACCAGGCTGTAAACACATTTTTTTCTGCTGTAAAGTTCGGCATATTAACATTAGATTGACTCTAGCCTGTCTCTAGTGGCCAGTTGATAAATTGCAATTTAAGTCACTTGTGTTGCCACCGTGTTGGTTTCAAAAGAGAGATCAGAAGGTTGCCGCTTGGCTTTTACCAAATAAAATGAAATCAGTATTAACAAAATGCATCTTTGCAATGCAAAGGAAACACAGAAGCTGCATCTGAAGTGGCATTTAGATGCATTTTGCACAGACTGTTTGTCTAATTGTGAAATTAAAACCGCCAGTAGGTGGCAGCAAGTCACTGTTAATGCGTGAGTCATTGAGTTCTAATGTCAGATTGAACATCATTAAAACAACAATCGCAATATTATCGTAGACGGTATATATCGCACACACTAGTAGGGGTTGAACTAGTCTCAGCCTCAGACGTCACGCCCACGGAACGTTGGCTAAACGTCTGATGCATATGGTACACTTAACTGGAAACACTTCAGGAATGTCGAAGTCGTCATCTGATTGGATGAATTTTATCGGATTTCCGGGGGGCGCGAGTGTCGCGTTTATTATCGGTCCGCCGGGAAACAAAGCGCAGACGTGTGATTGCGGAAGAAAAACGGTTGTGTTTACATGAGTGACAATGAGCATTTATCAAGTTCAGCTAAATGTAGTAAACGTAGTAATCAGTAAACGTAATCAGCAATGACTTACTGCTTGTTTTCTTCTCCTCTTTGATTGTCTATGCTGACTGACTTGTTGCACGCTGGTCTGTTGTTGTGGTGACATTTCCACGCCCCGAAACGTGACGCTGAACGAAACGAACTGTAATTGGTTGTTTGACATGTCGGTCAAACGGCCTTATGGGCGGGCCTTGGCCAAAGAAAGCTGCTATGAATTCCAGACCTTCAGCCGTCAGTCTGAAGGTCTGGCTACGCGAGACTAGGGTTGAACAGACTAGTCGACTTCAATGGTCTGCCATGATACTTTAAGCTTGACGTTGACAAGTCGCTGATCATTCATGGCCTAAAGAGGGCGCAACAGGATAATACATCTTTGAAGTCCACTTTTACGCTCTGTTTCAGTTAAAATGACAAATAAATGCATACTCAGGATAAGCTCCACAAGATATGTTTGATTATACCATCTGGATGCTCAAAATTTACCGCGTGAACCCGCTACGTTCTGTTCACATGCTCTGTTAATAACAGCTTTGTAGGACTATACATTATTTGGATAACTGGTGAAAATTATTTTGTTAAATCTAAATTTTGTAAAGAATAATATATTGTTTTTGTAATATTAATATATTTCCAGTCCAATTTTAGTGTTACTTTCAGTAAAAGTGTGGTAATTTTTTTTTAATTGTCTTGTATTTCTTAAAATCAGTTTTTGGCCAAGTGTATCCAGAATTTTCAGTTTCAACCCAGAGTTTTCATTTTGGAGCATCCCTAATATTAACTTTTATTCTGTTTATGTCACTTTCAGTGTAAGCCTATTTTTTACTTGGTATTGTACATTTACATTTACAATATTTATATTTACTAATTTATAACACACACACACACATTATATATATCCCAGCAAACACAAAACGTTTTTACAACTTTTCACAACGTTGTATTTTAGTTGCAGTTAGGTAATGTTGTAGTACAACGTTTCCAAAACGTTTTTAAAACGTTTTTTAAAAATGGATAAATAATGTAACCAAAATAAAACGTTTTAAAAACGTTGTAAAAATACCAAACTGGTATGTTTTCTTTAAGTAGTCAAAAATACGTAAATATCACGTTTGTTTACTACTAAAAGGAAACTAGACCAAGCTACAACTTTTTGGAGACGTTTTAATCAGGTGTTAAAATAACGTAATCTCTTCGTTGGAATAAGACGTTTTAAAAACGTTGTTAAAATACCAAACTGATATGTTAGATTAAAGTAGTCAAAATACGTACATATCACGTTTGTCTACTACTAAAAGGAAACTAGACCAAACTACAACTTTTTGGAAACGTTGATTTCAGGTGTTAAAATAACGTAATATGCACGTTAGATTAAGACGTTTTTATAAAAACGTTGTTAAAATACCACGTTTTCTTTAGGCAGTTAAAAAAAAAACTAGATGTTTGTTTACAAAAACGAAACAAGACTAAACTAACTAACCCAGCAAAAAACGTTGTTTTTTTGTGCTAAATCAAGTTGCCTAGTCAAAAATGAATTATAAGCACATATGTTCGCAAACCATACCGCAAACCGTGATATGTATGTCTACATACATAATTTTGGCAGAAACCCAGCGCTCCCTGGTGGTTTATCGCTCCCTGGTGGTTTATCGCAAACCGTGATATGTATGTCTACATCATACATAATATTGGCAGAAACCCAGCGCTCCCTGGTGGTTTATATCTCGTTGAAAACATTTGTGCTGTATATTAGTAGGCTAACTCTATTTCTGAACTGTTATTAATAATCACTAGGCTACATTTAAATATGCCTAATGCATCCATAAAAACATTAAACATCACAGTAGTATAAACACAATACACCCCAATAAACAACAGCACTTAAATAGCATATGAATAACTGCATATTAATATATTCATAGCCTATATGAAGCACTGTTAAATATATTTTAAATATATTTGAAAAATACTTAAATCTTAATTGTTCCTCGTGTTATCTGTAAATTTGTGTATATAAGAAAATATGCCCATGCCTTAGACTATATCTTGTAGTTTTTGCAATTTCATTTCTACACCACGTTTACCATTAGGCTACATTTATATTATAGCCTACTAGGCTACTATATAGTGTACTTCAAACATTGTTTTACATACTCAATGCTTTCATTCTCATTCCATTTACAGTTTGACGATGGCCACATACGATCCACTATGAATCAAGTTTCAGGATATGTTTTCTGATTATCAAAAATAATTCACTCCATCAATTCTAAATGTATGTAAGTGCTGCGTGACTTCACGTATTTTAATGGGCGCGCGCGCTGAAAATTCGAGCCGCATCTGA
This sequence comes from Chrosomus eos, assembly GCA_036326025.1. Classification (NCBI taxonomy): domain Eukaryota; kingdom Metazoa; phylum Chordata; class Actinopteri; order Cypriniformes; family Leuciscidae; genus Chrosomus; species Chrosomus eos. The sequence continues at coordinate 11,189,857 of CM070841.1, read as the reverse complement.
ACTGGAGAGGAGCGCGTTACCATGGAAACGGAACTGCAGCTCAACCGATACACTGCAAAACTCCGTATCTCACACTGTTGTTTTAACTACTTTCAGGTAAGTTTAGTCCCTGAAATTACACAATGGTTCTGACACTTTCTTTCATGTAAATGACTCGCTTTCGTTGAATATTTACTGTATAGAAATGGTTATGTCTTCGAAAAAGTCAGCATCTTAACGTTAACCGTTAGGCTAACTTAACTAGCAGCTTAGAGGCAAGTTAGGTTAGCAGCTAAGCTGTAAGTTTGGGCCTTTAATCGCATTTTATGTGTAGATGAGAGATTTTGATAGTTTTAAAGGTTTTTCTGGTAAGCTAATGTATTTTAACCTAAAGGTAACGTTATGCACTGTGATCTGTGCATCCATGACTGAAATCTTGCTCGTATATGTAGAGGGAAAACTCCACTGTACTTCACATTTTGGACAACCATTGTTTTTTTTACATTTACGTTTTCTTTCTCACTTTAGATGCTGGAGAAAAAACATCAGCCAGGCTAAAGCATTCAAAGTGGAAACTTCAGTCGTGGCTCAACAATCCTTGCGAACCAGGGCTAACGTTAACTCTTTCACTTAAAATATAATTCAAGTAATTTTTTATATATATATTTGGTTGGGACGAGTCACTGAGTATGTCATTAGAGAATATCGAGTGCGATTATTGCCTAAAAAAGATTCATGTTTCAGTGCTTTAAAGCGCTCTGCCAATAAAGCATCTCAAATCTGTCACAATTAAAGAATCGGCTAAAGAATTCATGATTATGAATATGTCAAATATAGCAAGGAGACATTTTAATTGTTTATTAATAAGTGTTTTCTGTCTGTCAGTGTCGCGATACAGTTGACGATGCTGACTCGTGATATTCGCAGTAGTGAACGCGCCAGTGAGAAATGCACATTTGATACGGATTACATAAGCAGAGAACAGTCGTGTTTTATTTCGTTTTGAATGGTCCTGTTTAAAATTAGACATACAGGCCTATATATTTCTCAGGTCTGGGAGTTAATAGGCTACCTTATAAGCTGAGTTTCGGTTCATTTTATACGAGACGAGCTCCAGTTCAGGGCGGCGGCGCTTCCATGTCGTTTTTATCTATTGTCTGCTATATTTAACTTACTTCTTATTTGTTAAATCCAGGTAATTGTCTATGAAATATTGATTAAAATTAAGATACAATTCATACAAAACGAAATTCACCTTAATAGGGTTGTAACGATACGCAATCGCAATATTTAATCAACATTGTATTTTTTTTTCATCAATACTTTTAGCATTATTTATTGCAGTTGTGCATCTATGTTTTTTGCATAGTTGGTTTTGTCAACATGATTGGGAATTAACTTTTGTTATACAATGTATTTTCTTTGTTGATTACATTTATTTGGCTAAATTGGTTATAATATTGGCATATAATATATCAAATTCTAATATATTTTATATATATATTAATTATTAATTATTATATTAATATATTAATAATTAAACATTAAATGTATTTTTTGTGAGGTGCAAGTCCTTTTCTTTTTTGAGTATACTTTTGTTTTTTTGGACACATTTGCTTTAATGAAAAGTTGGGTAGTTACATGATGGTGAATTAATGAATCAATCCATAACTTTTAATGTAATAAGTTAAGTTTTTGCATAGTTGGTTTTGTCAACATGATTGGGAATTAACTTTTGTTACAATGTATTTTCTTGGTTGCTTACATTTAGGCTAGTTGGCTAAATTGGTTATAATATAGGCCTATAATACAATACAAATTCTAATATATTATATATATATATATATATATATATATATATATATATATATATATATATATATATATATATATATATATATATATATATTATTTTTTATTATTATTAATAAATGTATTTTTTTGTGAGATACAAGTTCTTTTCTTTTTTGAGTATACTTTTGTTTTTTTGGACACATTTGCTTGAATGAAAAGTTGGGTATAGTTACATGATGGTGAATTAATAAATCAATCCATAACTATTAATGTAATAAGTTAAGTAAAATGTATGTCCTAACCAAATGTCCAGTGACGCTTCAATGTTTTTAACGGGTCGACTACGTTTCACAATGGAATCACAAAAGACCGATGTAGGACACATGCATTTTGTGAGGAACACTTCAAGGTAATTTACATCCAAAGCACCTGGAAACCTCATTTTGGTGATTTTGGGTGAATGTGTTATAACCAAGACGACATCCAGAAAGTAAGACGTGATATTTACGTTTTAAGAACGTCGCATTAACAACGTTAAACAACGTTTATGCAACGTTTTTACGACTTTATGCAACGTTGTAAAAAAACGTATTTATAACGTAAAAAAAACCCCGACATCTGTCGTATTAAATACGTCGGATAAAAACGTTATCACAACCTTTTCACAACGCGAAAAAAACGTTTTTAAAACGTTTTTGTGTTTGCTGGGATAAAATTATATAACTGAAATATAATTTTCCTTATTTGGATGGTAACTATTCAGCGGGTAATAGTTGTTATATGTTATTCTGGAAGTAATGAAAAAAGAACTAGTAACAAAAATAAATACTAGTTAATAGTCTAAATGCTAAAACGGCTTGCCACTCCATCACGATGCAGATCCTACACGCATCAACCTAAATCATGCATCATGTTGATTTATTAACATCTAATGTGATGAAAATCCAGCCAATCATTCGTTTGATTGTTTGATCATGCAATTAGAGGTAAACAATATGCATGAACAGGGAATAAACTGACCCTAGATTATTTACCTGACTGCATAACGTATTTATCATAAATGTACAACATCAGAAATGTTAAAGTGCTATAAGTCTACAGTTGAAAATAACATGATTATTAGCAGATTCAGTGTAAGTTCAATACAAAACACGTCATTCATTCGTTGCGCCATACACACATCAATTGTATCGCTCTAGTGTGGGGCTCTGTTTGTAAGGGCCCTTCATAGTCAGCACTGGACACTCACTCAATCTCGGCTGAGAAATGTAGTCACGAGTCACGGCAAGAACATTTTCCCGAACGGCGACGTGTTTGGTCCCGGTAACCGCAGATGATATTTCGCTGACAGCTCCGCTCACCATTCCTCTAAGAGCCTTCATGATGACTGTAATACTCAAAAATCACTACAGGTCTGAAGCTAAGCGTGACAACACGGCTGCACATGCGCAATAGTGCTTATGTGTGTTTCTCTGCCCTCCCCTTTTCAAAATCGACGCAGTGGACGATGACGCCCTCTAGAGGTGTATGAGTGGTCGACACGATAACCCATGACGGTATAACAGTATATTTTATAACATTTTCTCTCTCTATATACACACACACACACATATTCCCCCTTTTCTTTATTGATAACAGCACTTTAGCTGCAGGAACCATTTTTTAGTTTTTTTTTTAGAATGTTCTCCAACATGATTTGAAAATGATCCAAAGCACATATTGTGCTTCAGTGGAAGCAAGAACTAAACATCTGTACAAAGCTCTTGTGCTCATTGTCACATAAAAGATTCTATTTTATTTGTGACCTAGAAATAAAGTAGAATGCTACATATTTATTTTTAAGTCATATTGTCTCTTTGTTAACACTTCCAGATTTAAAATCAATTTTAAAGCTCATATTTAAATGCAGTATCAGGCAATACTGAACTTCATGTAAAATTAGTTTAAATTAATTTTTTAGAGTTATTGTAAAATTATTATACAATTTGCGTTTATGACTGCATATTCATTTTGATACTACAGAAAATATGTAAAAAAAAAAAAGTGCAAAAGTCAACAGCTTAAAAACAGACTTTCATTCATATCTTAACCAAAAATCTTGATGTATAAAAATGTTAATCTGTTATTTGTAAAAAAAAAAATATATATATATATATAATATATCTTCATTTTATACAATGCTAATTTTATTTTTATTGTATTTTAAAGAATACATTTTATATGCAAAAATTTTACATACATGTAATTGTTTCAAATTCTTAGTTTCAGTTTAAAACTTTCATAATGTTAGCCTTTCAGTATAACATCTGCAAATCTTCATAGTACTAACAGAAACAGCTGAAGAACTATTATTTTGATTGCACTTTATTTTACAGTACGTGTACTTACAGTATACTTAGCTAAGAAAGTACTGGGTAATATAAGGTTACTACATGGTTTAAGGTTATAGGCTAAGGGTTAGGTTCCGGGTTAGAACCTAGTTATTACACAGTTATTGTAATTATTACTATAGTAAGTACACAGTATGTATATTGGGAAAAGGACTGTAAAATAAAGTGCTACCATTATTATTTTATGGGCAAAAGACATGTCATCCTTCTTGTAAAAATAAAATAAAAAAACATAAAAAAAATAACTATCATTCAAATGCGTTTAAATAACATCTTCATTGTCATTAACATCAACATCCAAATCTCATACAAAACCATGATTTTTTTTTTAAATACATTATCTTAACAAAAAAGCGAAAGAGAGAAACAAAGCAATAATGGACGCCTCACAAAAAATATTGAATTTTAGGCCTTAAGAGCTCTACCAATATCATCTTACATGACATCTGGTTTTGCATCATTAATCTGAAGAATAATGTATCCTCTCATATTAAACTTTATTACATTGAATGTTACACAATTACAAGACATAACATTTTGGTTCCATATTGTATCTTGAAAGAAACAAATGGGGTTCTATATAGAACCCTAGGATTCTTAAATCAATTTTAAAGAACTTATTAAGGAGAAATATAAATGATTGCATACTTTCATGTTTAACAAGTTATTTCATTTCTTTCAATGAATCAATCCTTCTTCCAAAACGTGTTTTCGTCTTACCCTTATTCACTAAAATAAGTCTATTTTAAGTGTTTATCTTTTAGACTTGGCAGGAATGTTTTTGCTGGAAATTGCGTACATACTACACTCACCCTTTCTTGTCTTGTCATATCAATAAATAGAGAAAAGTTGCTCCTGCTACTCTGGGTGCTTCTCAATCTGAAGGATGTGTCCTAGTAAGGCTGCAGGCTGCCACATCATCAGCCATGTGCACTTACTAAACCGTCTCATTCTATCGTTCCAGACTGATCTCATGAAATGCCGTATGTATAACATGCCAATTCGTATTTCCATTTTTGCCGTGCTATCAACACGCATAATTGCTTTTCAGCGTGTTTATGAACGCCGTTGACTTAACGTTACATTACTGTATATATAAATATATGACCTACCCCAACCTCGTCCCTAAACCTACCCGTCACTGGGGTTAATATCATTAATAAGTGTTCCCCTACCATCCTAGAAAAAAAATATCGCTCGCCAGATGTAGATCTACATTTTGCTTCGTTTCGCTTGGACATTTAACGGCGTGTACATGCACGTGGAATCACTCGGACATTTAATGGCGTAGACATACACGCGGATAGCTCAAAATGCGTTATAGATAACAAGCCACTTGACTTGAAAGTGGCGTGTATGTTTACGCAAAAGTCATGATGTCATGTTGAGCGTCCAATCCTGAGGAGGACTCTAGCCAGTGTTTTTCTACGGAATTAGGCTACTTATAAACTGTTGCCGCTGGTAGTTTTTGACGAACCATGATTTTTATCAATACTTTTTTTTACTGGGGGACGCAATTGGGCTAGTTTTTATTAACAATTAGGCGGGCTTTGTTGGGCAGACCTGGCAACCCTGACTCTAGCCTACAATCCTCAAAAGGACTGGACTAGGAAGGACAAGGCCTCACTAGGATGCAGCTTTCCATTTGAGATGTGTGTATGGTGTGGGAATGGCATAGTTCATTGTCGTTATTAGTGAAAAAGCTTGACAGAGTCGCTAAATCTCAAACCTCCGGGGAATCACTCATTTTAAAAAAAAAATGCAGAACAGAGGAGAGTCTGCTGGGAAAAAGAGAACGTGACAGAGCTGGTAATAAAATGAGAATCAACATTGGCTTTTCAGAGATTGCGAGAACTGAGGGACACAGAGATGGTGTTTTTACTCAAGCGAGTAAGATATTTTATTGAACAGAAAAACTCCCATATGTTGCTCTCTAACATTCACGAGTTCATTCAAGCATTTTCTATTGTGAAAGGTCATATTCACCATAAGCACAACCAAAACAATGTTCTTCTGTAAAATGCGTCCATTTTTTTTTAACCATTACAGAGTAAAAAGTTACATATTGTACCTTTAACTGTAAACCAAAGGCAATCTACAGTATACTATAAGCATGACTCCTCAAACAGCATAGCCAAATCTGCTGTCATACTTTGCAGTGCTGTAGCTGGTGTTAGTAGAGGGTGGATGCTCAGTTTGGGTTTGGTCCACCTGACTGTAGGCCACACCTGAACGGAAGCTGGAGATTCGGCTGGTAGGACGGCTCTCAGGCGCAGGAGCATCCTCTCTTTAAAGACAGAAAGAAAACAGAGCCAGAATGTCTTGTTATCATCATCAAACTTCACATGATTGAAGGAAATGGAGGGATTCATGGAGGAAAATGGAGGGGTCTTATTACCTAATTTCATTGGAGAACTCTTTCTCCTGTCGATTCCTGTTACATCTGAAGACGAGAAGCCATATAATGAGCAGGACGATCATGATGAGGAGTAAACACCCAACAACGGTGCCTGTGATGACCCCCGCTCTGTTAGCAGCTGTGAAAGATTATTAAGACTGACCATTATGAATAATCAGTTAGCATCAAATCACTGGAGTGTGTCATGCGCTTTACATACGCTTCACAGCTTGAAGGTTAAGCCGACAGCTCTCTCTCCCAACAGAATTTGAAACTTCGCAGGAATAGACACCGGAGTGGCTTACGGAGTGGTTACTGATTAGAAGTTCTCCTGTGACGGAGTCTAATGTATAGAGAAAAAAAACATGCATTAAATCTCATTCATTTAAATAAATCTGGGTTATTTTCCTCCTGTGTGTTAATATAAATAGCTATGAATCCTCCACAGAAATTAATTGACAAAACGTCCCTTTCTAGCCATTTTGGGACGTATCAATTGAAAAATGAATTAAAAAACATTAAGTAAAAATAATATATTTTTTACTCAGTATATACAGACAATGCAATCTCAACTCTCAAAAAAACAAAAAATTCTGCACACTTTGAAAAATAAAGGTTTAAAAAGGGTATTTTTCCACAGCAATGCAATAGAAGAACCATTCTTGACTTCCCAAATAACCCTTTAGTTATCAGTTCTTAAAATAACCATTTTTTAAAAGAAAATTTTAATCAAATAAAAAATAAAACCCTTTTTCCACTATAAATAACCTTTTTGTGCAATGGAAAGGTCCCATGGAAGTTAAAGGTTATTTATGGAACCATCAATGCCAGTAAATAACCTTTATTTTGAAGGGTGTATTGCGCATAAATCAAATACATTTTTAAATAAGCCATGATACAGTAAATTGTATTGGCTCCACATTCTTTTGCAAAAGCCATAATTTATATATCAAAATAAAAGACGTAATTTAGCTATCAAAGTGATGGTACTATTTTAGGGAGTCAAAACGGTTTAGAAACACAGCAGCATTTCATTACAATACATTACCACCAGAGGTAGCACTAACTCTGAATGGCGTCTGGAGGAATGGGACCTCCGCTCTCCCTCCTCCATGAATACAGCAGAGGAGCAGAGCCTTGATCCGATCTGCAGCGGAGAGATGCTGTCTCACCCACAGCTTCACCAGCATCAACCCAACACTTCGGCACGGACGGCCTCACTACCACAGAGAGAGTCAAAACACTGTTATTCTCCCATTCAAATTCAAGACTGTATGAATTATATTGCATTGTGCAGTTCTGTAGGGAGCCGAAAGCACTGCTGAGAAATGGTGCATGGCTAGTTTCCTCAGACTTCTCTTCAAAGTAATCCTTTCAAAATCAAGGAAAAATCCAATTTTGAACAAAAACCAGAACTTGGGAACTTTTGTTGGAGGAAAAATAAAATAAAATGCCATGTCTGCTTTTACATTAAACATTTTCAAACAGGTTGCCTGAACACTTTTCCTCACTTCTAATTGGTCAAACCAACCAATAGCTCCGCCCCCAAACTCACACGATTGGTTGAGCCCTTTGTTGCTCTGTCGGACTATGTTGGTACCGATGGAACTTGAACCATACTTAGCTTCGGGAAATGCTTCCTGTTTGGGATTCTTAATCATGTCATAAGAAAAATCTAATTCTTTGTAATTGAACAGTTTATTGAGCCTTTATACAAAATATATTTTAAAAATCAAAAAAAAAAGAGAAAAAGTTTGCATAGGCCTATTTGTTTTTTGTTGTTGTTGAGTATTATATTTGGTAGGCTTACATCAGGTTTTTATGGCTCATACATAGGCTATGAAATGAGAATATGGAGTTCATACTTAAGGAGGAAAAAACATGTTTTATTTAGAGACCCAGACTGAGCATAAATATGCAATTCGGTGCATATGCTGAAATTTCTATGGCCAAAAAGTAACATGAATTATAGTGTGTAATGTAAATCAATGAAATCTTTATAACAGTATAGCAGACTATAGATAAAATGCATATACATATCAGTTGTCACTGTATATATCCCAATAATGTGTTATAATATTGTATTTAAATGCTTAGTTTTATGATCAAATCTCTGTATTTTTTTATTGTGGGGGGCAAAGGCATATAATGCAATTGATGATTGAAAGATGTACAAATAAATTGTATTAAGATGCCTGATGTATCATTTGATACTCACAATTTAATGTGAATTTAATGTAGGGATTATGGATAATGGACAAAATTGCATTAAATTGCTTTATTCATTACCCCATAATCCCATAAATAAATTTGTTTTCACATAATCTTTTATCAAAATAACTTCCCCTCACTCTAGCTGTGACATTTCTTCTCTTCTTTGATGACGTGTTAACAGATGCAAAGGCGAGACAACCTGTCAATCATATGAGATGCCCAATAGCAAATTACAACCATCCAATCAATTCCACATGGACAAAATCAAGCCCCACCCTACATTTTGCTCGAGAAGCCGTTTCACTCGGATATTATGTCACAATAGGGAAGAAAAGATTATGGCAGCAACTTCTGTTTAATGGCGTCTAAAGATTCCTCAAAGACTGGAAATACATGACATTACCCATCACAATCAGAGATATTTTCCGACTGTCCACCCCGGGTGCCTTTTTAACTTTGCACTGATACGTTCCAGCATGACTGACCATCAGCGAGGTGATGGATAGAGATGCGTCTCCCTGGGCAGGGTCAACAGCTGTGAAGTTCACACCTTTCATTACAGCAGGGTCACCATGGGTATATCTCCTTCCACCTGTATATGATATGATCTAATAGACAACACATTTAAACAACAGTTCAAGTTGATAGTTGTTTTTCAACACATACATAAATCATCAGTAAGAGTGTGGTCAAAGCAGTGCCTAGGGAGATTATATTTCACTGATATAAGCAGAGCCTTACGCACCATCTGGTCTTTTTTTGTGGTGTCTGGACTGACAACTGACCACTCAATGTCAAGCTCGCCGATGTCTGCTGGACTTGACGTGTAGGTGCAGTCTAGTGTAACAGGTTCCCCTTGAGCCATCTGCATAGTCTGTGGTCCACTGGAGGTCACTTTCATCGCTACTGACACATCTGCAAAAGATTGATGTGCATCTACTTTCAAAATTCTCTGAAGAGATGTTTAGTCATGACGTTAATGACTATGCCAACCTAGAACGCTTATCGAAAACAGCTTCTCTTTATTTTGAATGGGACTTTAGAGCAGTATTTTTTTATTTATGAGTAAAAAAGGCTGTTTAACTACATGAAGAAATGTTCAGGTCAAAATTATGAGATACTAAATCATAATTATGAGATCAAGATCAAAAGATGAGATAAAGATCGAAAGATGAGATAAAACGTCATAATCATGACAAGTCAAACTTACAAGATAATTATGATGACATAGAAGATGGGATTATGAGATAAAAATTATAATTATGATGTAAAAAGTTGAAATGACGAGATACTAAGCCATAATTATGTTATGTTATTATAATTATAATAACATAACATAATTGTTAAGTTATTATATTAAGTCATTATCATGACAAGTTAAAAATATGAGATGAAAAGTCATAATTATGACATAAAAATCCTAATCATGACAAGTCAGACTCTTAAGATATAAACATAAATATGACAAATATTTTCATAATTATGAGATAAAAGTCAAATATATAAAAAGTCATAATTATGACATAAAAATCTAATTATAATTGTAAAATTTTTATTTGACTTTTATATCATAATTATAACTTAGAATCTCATAATTTCAGCTATTTATGTTTTAATTATAACTGACCGAAGAATGATTTTGTTTTTCTTATGTGACAGAAATGGGCATTTATTACATGAACACACCCACACCTCATGTCACATATGATTATACAACTATATATCTACAGTATATAATGACTACAAGGTAACCGTACATCTTTGTGGTATAGTTGTAGTCCTTATTTAGCAACTTATCAACTTAGAACATGACTTTATTTTACACATTAATTGAAAACTACTATTCTAATTTCAGAGAGAATCCATGGACTGAACATGCAAACTCTGTCATTTTAGAACTACAAACTGATTAAAAATGTTTTCAGACTATAAATATAGAATTTAGTCAACAAACTACAAAGACACTTTTCTTTCAACTATGATATATTAAAGCTTCAAACCAAATTGAAAATGAAATAAGTTATGAGAATAACTGGTCTTTTTAATTATTCTGTTCTTTCTAGGTCATTCAGCTTTTTTTCTTTGTCATTTAAAGTCTAAGGATGATTATTTTCAATTAGCCTGTAATTCCAAAAATCCTGGTTTCATGCTGAAGTTCCATCCTGGTGCTCCCTCATAAATGATTCATATGGGCTCATATAATGAAACTCTCCAAATGACTAATATCTGGATTTTGTCCAGATGCTTGTGAATAAATCCCATCATACATCCATGACTTGGATGAAGGAAAACTTTCAGGTCTAATTGAAGAACTTTAGCAGGGTTGTGAGCAGAATGCCATATTATCTGGACTAGTAGCAACAAATTGTGCTGGAAATCAAGTTTGAAAGTACAATAAGTCAAGTTTTTGCAAAGAAACTTACTTGCTTTGAGAAACATGGCGAGCGCAGTCAATAGCACAAATGAGGACAACGGGGACAAACTTCTTCGTCTAGCACAAGGCCAATTTAGACATCTGTGAGAGATGAAAGTAAAAAGAGAGTGAAAGCTAGAGGAGAGGAGCATGACTGGAAGAGATTTGAGGAAGATAATGAGCATGTCTTGCTGGGTGCCATATTTTGAACTTTTAGTTCTAACATGTACCTTGTGTTGCAGCAGCAGTTTTGTACATTCATGTTTGGACACCCTTTTTTGTGCCTCTTCCTCCCATTCAGCTGAGTGAAGTTTTTAAGACACACGCTTAAGCCTAGAAATGAAAAGAGACTTAAAAAAGGATCGATATTTTATTTTTATAGTAATTTGTTCGGTCTTAGTTTGCTATTTTGGTAACACTTTACAATAACGTCCCATTAGTAAACATTAGTTTATGGATTAACTAACATTAACTAAAAAATTAGCAAGACATTTTTGTTTTGAGATGAAGATTATATTCCAACACGTAATTAAATGAAAGATAACAGGAAGGGTAAACAGACAGGCGGGGCGAACCAACGAAAAGCAACGTAGACATGAGAATGAATGTGAGGGACCAACTTAGTAAACACAAATGAGGATGATTAATAGAACACAGCTGACACAAATTAACTAATAATGAGGAGTGGGAAAAGTGAACAAAGGAGCACATGATGGGAATGAAAACAATGTAAAAGTCCATCATAAAAAACTAAACATAATGATGACAGAACGCCCCCTCCAGTAGGCGCAACCTTGTGGCGTAGTAGCAGATGTGAGGGAGATAGGGATGGAGGTGGACGAGAAGGAGTTGTGGCAGGAGACGGTAACAGAGGATTGATGTGAGGACGAAGATCTCCTGGCGGCGATGATGGCAATAGTCCACAGGCACAGACCCAGAGCTCCCCAGTGCCGACAGGAGTCGAGGGAGGGAGGAGCCAAGGTGGTGTAGTGGCTGACGACAGCTGGGGGACGACCGCGGGAGACGTGGCCGATGGATCCACAGGAGCAGACGGAGAGCCGATGGAATTGAGCGACATCGCTGGTACCCGAGAGCTGAGGTGGAGCCGGTGTGATGGAGGACAGAGGCGACGCCGAGGGGAAGGAGGAACCCGCTGCAGCTGTAGGGGTGGAGGGACGTAGTGCAGTGGACGGCCTGCAAGTCCGCTGCCGAAGTGGTGTGATCACTGACCAAGGGGAGCCGGCAGGACGAGGGAACCCGGTGGAGCCGAAGGTGTGAGGAGCCAAGACGGAGCTGACAGGCCGAGATGGAGAGAAGAGATCTGAGCCCAGAGGCGAAGCCACAGGATCCTCTCGCACTGACACTGCTGGTGGTAACACGACCTGCAGTTCAACGTCATAGCAGGGCTTCCACGGAGACGGCGCAGGGCTGTTGATATCTGGCTGGAGGACTGGCTGAGCTTCGGGATAATGGCAGAAGAAATCTCGACAGAATGATGGTGAGTATGACAGTCTATGTAGGTCAATGAAAATAATAGTTCTTAGTTTATACAGTCAATGGTACTGTTCCAAACTAGCAATAATAAAGGTACCAGGTGGGATAGGGTGGGAGTCGATAATTCCTCATCAGCCAGTCCTCATTGTCTGCAGTCATGACTCCCTCGTTCGCTGATGTCGTGGGCTCACGCCCCTGGTCAGACTCACGATGGAGCTCCACTTCCGGGGCGAGGGTCAGCTCTGTCCTCTTCTCATCTGGCTCTGGGTGATACGTCACGGCGGGGGGCTCTCCGTCTGTGGGGGGAATTCATCACACGAATTATCCGCAGTTGATGGTGGTGATTCGGGCTCTGGGTCTGGCTGTGTTCGGGGAAGGATGCTCTCCAGACACTGGATGATTGCGTCTTTCCAGTTCAGACCGGTAGGTCAACTGGATGATGATAGTTCTCCCCGATACAGAACAGTGACTTCAAGGTCTCGTCGCCGAAGAGACAGGTGATGGAAAGACGGAAAAACTCCTCTGAGAAAGACAAAAAATGAGCCACGGTCGCAAACTTCGCTGCGTAATCTAGATATGGTTCGGTCTTCTGTTACGGGTGGTTGCAGGAAGGCAGATGTAGATTAAGTTACAACATGTAATTTAATGAAGATAACACGAAAGGTAAACAGACAGGCAGGGCAACATACGCTAAAAGCAGCGTAGATTGAAAAAGAGAATGAATGTGAGGGACCAACTTATATAGCAAACACAAACGAGGATGATTAAAGTCATTTCAACTTAAATTACATTAAACTGGCATAAAAAAAACATCACTTATGTTGAAGTTAACATCTACTAAGATTAAGATATTTTTTTTATTGTTAGTTCATGTAAAAGAATGCAGTTAACTAAAGTTAACACATGGAACCTTATTGTAAAGTGTTACTATTTTACAGTGGTGGGCCGTCGTCAGGGCCAGCAAGGCCTTCTCTGCTGGCCTAAACACTTATCAGAATCACTGACTTGCACTTTAATATATTTTTTCCATGAATGAGTATTAAATTATTCTCAATAGTTCGTTCTCATAATATCATAGCTTTTCTCTTGGTTGCGCTGCTTCCAGTAGTGTGTTTTTATGTTAGAGCTTTTATCCAATCATATTTCAGCCATCATCGTTGCCGGGTCAAATAAATCTGCCTGGAGGCCTTCAGAATCGACAGTGCGGGCGTCTGTAACTTAAAGGTTCTCTAAGCGATCCTGGGTGACATCACTTCTTGTTGACGTTCGAACTATTGTCAAACAAAACGGAGGCTAGCTAGACCCTCCCTCCTCCTCATCCGCGCACTAACCCCTCAAACCCGACCCCACCATTCTTGTCGGTTATTGGCTGGAACAGTTTGTTATGTTTCTTAGAGCGGGTCGCTAGAGTTTGTTTTTGTAGCCGTTTGTGGAGCCTGGGGTGTCTGCAGAGACCGCGTTTTTTTACAGTGTGTTCAGGGGACAGGCAGCCAGAGGATCGTGAGTAGATGTTTGCTGTATGTGACAAAAAATGTTTTGGCCATAAAAACGCGTGACATCACTTAGACCAAAATGAATGGCAATGAAACTGTTGCTTTAACCAATCAGATAATCAGTCAGATTTAATCAGCCAATCAGATTTCGCTTTGACTGCAGCTGGGCCATCTAGCAGGCATTCAATAACGTCTACATTTTCTCGTTCTTTGATTGGATGCTCAGAGCGCTTACTATTACTGGTAGTATCCGCATCTGTAGCGAACTGCGTAAACTAAAATATATTCCTGTAGATTTGATAGTTTTTCAACCCACAAATTAATGTTTCTTTCCCTCCTCGACCCCCAGCAAGTTCAAACATACCGGAAAAATCCCTTATTCAGCCTGAGTTTAACGTCACGGAACACTGCTCGATCTCTCCGGGTAAAAACAGAACTGACTAATGTAAGTTATGCCACGATTGATTTTGAAGGCAAAAGTCCCGCTGATCTCATTGATTTCGTTCAAAACTCTGTGTGAGAGCATGGGACAGCTGTACACATCGGCGTGTGTGTGTGTGTATGTATGTGTGAGAGCATGGGGCAGCTGCATCGTCATGTTTTGCGGTGACTGTGTCCACTGCTTCTGTCGTGCAGACACTAATATAGCGAAGTACAACTTAACCCTGTAAGACCCAAATATAGAAAAAAAAGAAGAAAAAAATGTTTCACCAGTAAGATGTTGTTTTAGGAGGCCTCTAATGCAAATAATGAAGGATTTTTAAAAAAATTATGTTTTAGTAAGTTTTTAAGGAAACGTTGTAATATTGCAACGCTGGGCCTATTTGGGAGCAGAATTTCAGCATTTTCACTCAATCTGTCAGAACAAATATACAGAACTACTAAGGGCTCATTTGAAGTGTGGATTGCTTACACAGCACCATAACAGTAAATATTATGAATAATAATAATAATCACCCAACAGTCATATTTTTATGATTTATAATTTATTAAAAATCAACATAAAATATAAATATGAAATACAAAACAGATTGAAAAATTGCCAAAGAAACGGTGTCCAATGTTCACTTGCAATGGCAGTCCCAAAAGCATTTCCTTTCCTGTGAAAAGCAGTGACGGAGATTGCACTTCCTGCAGAGCGTATTCGAATTTCCTTTTTTCAGTGTCTGCAGCGTCCTCTCATTCTGAAATGAAAATAATAGTTATAAGAGTTAGAGTATGTTCAAGTATAAATAATTTATATCTAAATGAATCCTATTTATGTGATACATTCCACTGAAGTCTATGACTGGGACGGTTACCGCAATACTGCGGTCACATGACGCCTACCGCGGGTCAGGCCAAAAACATTGGCCTGTGCACGTTGTGTCCTGTGACATGGATAAATTGATTCTAATGACATGGACTATGTCTAATGACATTGTGGACTATGTCTAATGACATTCATGAATCCATGGATTCAAGCAAATCCGACCTTTCGCAAGTTGTGGAGCGCAATGTTCCATGACACATAATAACACTCCATTCGTATTAGAGATGCGTGGATAGGCTATTATTTAATCCGCAACTGCATCACAAAACTCATCATCCGTCCGCCACCATCCGCTCCAACGTTTTTTGACTAATTTTCAAAACCGCCATCCGCTGATTGTTGTAAGGTCTATAAGCAATGTGAGGCGCTGTTGCCGGGAGGCTAGAAAGCAGCTGTTCTAGAAAGGAGACTGATCCAATGCAGCAAAGACATTTAAAGGCTAAAGTAGTATAGCATATTAGCTGTTTTATCCCCAGAATATCATCATGAACTCTGTCTCCGATCTGCGCACAGGGACAAAAATAATTAAATAGCCTAAATAAAACACACATCGGCAAACCTGACCTTACCTGACTAGGCTACTGTACAATTTTATCATTTCATTTAGAATTTTGTTTAAAAGTAGACATTTCAAGCTTTCCATTTATTTCTCATGTCTATGAGGCAAGTAGCCTATACGCTGAGTTTAGTTTTATTTATGAGACAAGCTCCAGTTCCAGTATTTAACGCGGTTTACTGCTATACCGCAGAATTTCTTGTTTTTCAACCGCGGTCAGAAAAAATCCATTCCTAGCCCTACTGAAGTCACACATTTCTAAAAGGAATATACAAACCCCCAAACCTCTTACATCCCCACATTCCAGAACATTAACACCTGTCCCTGAACAATGGACCATGCAACCCCCTACGAACATCCACACCTTTCCTTGAATAACCATCCTCCAAAGCACTCCACTAACAGTGTCTGCCTTGCTAGCAGATATATGGGCAAACAAACAAAGCCCAGATTAAAAAAAAAAAAAAAAAAAACAGTTAACTATATATAGTACCGCTAACATACAGGAACAATTTCAAATACTGGTTATGACAGGACTTGAAACACTGCAACCAGAAATAATTTATTAATTTAAAATGATTAAAATCTGATCTAAACTGAAAATTATAACAAATAACACATTTAGTGTTACATTATATTTCTGTACGTATTTATCCTGTATGTGAAAATTTGAGAAGTGCAATGCCTCCATGTAATGTGCAAGGTGCACATGCTATTTTGACTACCATTATATCCAACGTTGTAAAATTACAACAAAGACACAACAAGCTAAAAATCTAATTTGATGCATGCATTCCACAATAACCAAGTATTTACATGAACTAGACATTCTAACAATCACACGAAAAAATATTTCTGGGGTTTTACTTACTTCAATGGTGATATATCCAGTCCAATGGAACAAGGAGATGCGCTTCCAGGAAAGTTTGAAGGTTGCTTGAGTTCATGACCTTATGGCAAGACCTATATACATATTTAATGGCATTGTGAGGTTAAACAATAGAACCCGGCTATATAAATGTGGTCTTTCAAAAAAAAATATTTTGCAGATGTGTTTTTTGAAGAGCTAAAAGTGATGTTGTAATTTTACAACCACGGGTCTTACAGGGTTATGCTAGAAATATGACGGGACAGACACATTGTTGGAAATGAAACGCAGTTTATAACCTGTACAACACTGAAGTCTTATTGAGGAAAGAAATAAGGATGGATTTTGTGTAAAAAATAATCAGTAGTTTTGGTGAGTAATGCTTTTTCCCCCGTGGTGAATATGATTTTCTTCCTATTTTTTATTTTAAATTTATGATCGAAACTCAATTTTTTTCAAACATTCATACTTTTGTAACATCTGAATAGGGACTATTGTAACTCTTGAACGACAAGATAAGGGAGGCTCCGTTTCTGAATTTATAATCGGATTCGGGACGCAAGAACCACTGAACACAAACGCGCCAGCCGAACTCACGCGCTCGTTTCTCTCTACCGGCCTTTCCCGAACTCACCGCATTAACCCTATAACTGCCGGTGCAAAATAAAAACAACAATTATAGAGAGTTTTTGCGCTGCTACACTACACTAATTCAGGTAGGAGAAGGCCTAGGTGTGAAATGCACGGCCCGCCACTGCTATTTTATTACATTTGTAAGTATTAAAATATTTTTAGTGTCACTTTACTAGCGAATGTCCACAAAATACCTTAAAATTACTCAAAATGAGTAATTCCCACTTGCTATAAAGCAATTCAATGGTAGTCTATAATTATAATGCATATAAATAGGAAAAAAAATAGGACACAAAACCTGGAAAAATTACACTGTAGCAAAAAGTCAAAAATACACACCTGTTGTGACCTGAAGACATTCAGTGTTAAAAGTTTCTTATCTACTTCCCTGCTGAGAGAGAAAAAAACACATCTTTGTTGTTTTTCTTTTTGTAACACACTCCATTCTTCCTCCTACATTGTTTTGAGAGCCTGTAACCTCATTGTTCACCAAAATCTATCCTGTACCATGCATTATACAACACAAGACGAAACATTTTGGCTGCTTTTATGCTGATCGACTGGAATAACTGGTTCCTCTGCATGAATGTTCATCTGAGCAGGAAAATAGGCCATGAAAACATAGATAAAATGGAATTATTTATAGAAATTATTTATAGAAACTTACAGATGGAGGGCCAGTTCATCTCTGTGCTTTAGTCTTCATGCACGTCACCTTCTGAATGGCTCCACTGTGAGACAACAAGTCACTCCTGGTATCAAGTGAAGGTGGTGCCATGGTGATGTGGTCCACGGAGACTGGTCTCAGGTGACAACTGGTTACTCCACTCAGAAAAACAAAGGACACAATAATAAGTTATTATAGAGATTCAGTGTGCAGGGAATCATTTATTTTATCGAAAATAAACTTTTCTTCTTTTATTTTCACCAAGCTAGCAGTGGAAGTCCATCTGGTGGTTCTTTCGCAATGAACAGTGAGGCACACATCTTCATCGTCCTTATCTTTAAGAAATACACATGCTTGAATAACGAGAACCATTAACATAATTGAAACGGAGAACGATTACTTACATTTAAGACATTTAACAGCTGCCGCAGCTTCACATGCGAGGCCGCAATAGTCAACAGATGGCAGTTATGCAATTCAGAAAGACAGGTGGGAAATTAAATGTTTCCTAAAGAAATACAAATAAACAACACACATTTTTTCAGTTAAACCAATTCTAATAATTTGGGCTAGCTGTTCAAAGGTTAGCAGACTATCCATATAGTTAAAAATTCATACAATATATAGTAAATATTATATAAAATATGAGCACATGGTTTCACAATAGCAGTTCCACAATAGCAATTTTTTTTTTAAATTACACATTTATTCAATGTAGCATAATTTACTGTCAGATTTTTTTTTAAATGCACCCTTAAAGGTGCTTTTTTTGTGCACATTTTTATCTGAGAGTGTTCTTTACAGTATCCATTGGCCAAAACAATGGTTTGATATTCTGTATATGTTGATATTTTTTTGTTTGGTTTGTTTTCTGTTACACATTTCAGTTTACATTGTTTGCAAATGTTTGATATTTTGTTGTCTAATGCAACATTCATTTTTTAAATGTGACTGAAGTAGCCTATACATACTTTTTGGGAGGCTTTATATACACAGAAATCCAGAGAGAATAATCAGTTAAACACAAGTGGGAGGTCTGAATATCTCAAACTGCAGTCATGGTCCGCTTTATCAGGCGAAGTGCCAAGTGCGTACACGGTCTGCAACAAGTGTGCATCATAAAGTCGAACTTTAACCATTCTTGGCTTTGCAGTTTCTCTGAAGGATAATCGAGCTGATATATTCGCAAGTGAAACACATTCCCTCGAGCTATTTCATCAACCCGCTGCTGCAGGAATGAGTGAAGATCAGTTTGACGTAGTTGTCGTCGGCGCGGGCCTGTCAGGACTCAGCGCGGCTCGAAGACTGCAAAAGAGAAACTCGCAACTCAGCGTGTTGGTTCTGGAGGCCAGAGGTGTGTCGCTCGCAAGAAAACATACTTTTATCTTAGATATTCTCTTTAATTAACTATATGTCTGCAGTCCACATGCATAGCTATGCAAAAAATGAGCATTTCTTGTTTTCTATTGGCTGCATACAGACCGTGTCGGGGGAAGAACTGTAAGCGAAAAGCTGCCAGCCGCGAATGGCGTTGACCAGTGGGATATGGGGGGACAGTGGGTGTCCAGGTAAGCTTTCCATGATTAAGTGGTCATGATGATTCAATTTTTCAAGGAAGGTTTTTAAATGTCACTTAGAAGTCTCTTACCGAGAGAGTGAGGATGAGCGAGGCTCACACTCATTTAAGAAAACTATAAGAAAAAAATAATAATAATCATGACAAAAAAGATCATATATAAGATCATTTCGAAATTATGACAAGTCATACGAGAATTAAAGTCAAAATTATGGCATAAAAACTGAAGTCAAACTTATAAGATAAATTGAGGCATATAAGCCATAATTACGAGATTAAAAGCTCATCCTCAAGTTGTTCCAAACCTGTATGCATTTCTTTCTTCTGCTGAACACAAAAGAAATGTTGAAGAATGTTGGTAACCAAAAAGTTGATGGGTCCCAATGACTTTGATAGTATGGAGAAAGAAAGAAAAAACGATTGAACTTGAAGTCAATGGGGCCCATCAAGTTTACCCAAATTCTTCAAAAATGTCTTCTTTTGTGGTCAGCAGGGAGATAGATTTCTCAACTTGAGGGTGAGTAAAAAAATGATGACATAATTTTTCATAACAGAACTTTTATTAGAAAAATTATGGCTCAAACGTCATAATCGTTTAATCTCACAATTATGATCTAGCTTGTCATAATTTCAAATTTATCTTTCAATTTTGACTTTTTATGTCATAATTTTGACTTTTTATATCATGACTTTAATTTCAATTATGACTTTGTATGTTATAGTTATGACTTTTCATGTCATATTTGGCAGAAATGGGCTTCTACACTTAATAACAAAATAACAAGACAGCAACAAAATAAACCACTACAAATCTGCTCATGCATGTTCTCCTCGCTTTGGTTTTGCACATACCTACATATGTGCATTTTAAGGTGTTTGAAGGCCAAAAAATTGGATAACAATAGCTGTAAAAGCATGTTACATGATTTTTTTTTTGGTGGCATAAAAGGCATATACACACTGTATATATAAAAATAGAAAACTTAGAAAATAGAAACTGAGAGAAAACTTTCTTGCACATTAGCATTCTTCTACAACAGTATACAATGATTAATAATGAATAATTACCTATATATTTTTCAAGAATTTAGAATTAAGAATTACAACATTCAAAGAGTTAATATATCAGTGAATATATATCTAAAATATAGAGCATTATATTCTAAAAGAATTTGTTTTAAACAAGTTCCCCAGCCAAGCTAAGTTGATTTATTTGTTGACATTAAAGCTACACTGTGTGAATTTTTACCCCCATCTAGCGGTGAAAAGGTATATGACCATCCAGCGAATATTAGTTTCTGTTCCTCTCAATTCCGATTTCGTTTTAACTCCTACGGTGGCCAATGTAGTCCAAGATTAACATGGCTTCCCCCTCTTCACATTCGACACGGTGCCATCGAGTGTTAAAACGCGAAAGGCGAAGCTTGAATTAACGGCCTATGTCCCTCTTTGGCTAATGTACTTTCAAGATGGAGGGGCAACATGGCGACCGACATTAGAACCCCTTAGCCGTATGTATTTTCAAAGGCATATTATACACTCACAAGAATACTTCATTACTTGAACGAAGTAAATATACATTAATGAGCACATATATTTTTGAAAGAACTAAGTGTTTTTAGCTAAGAATAAACTAAAAAAGTTACACAGTGTAGCTTTAAACTGTAGCTACCGCCTATGCTTCATTTTGGCAAAACGGTCAATCACTTGACTCTGACTCAATTTTACTTAAATAAGATTATTTGTATTATTTACAAACTTTGGTTTCGTCATGTTTTCATAGCCTAAATCAATAGCGTGCCAACACCAGACTTTGGTGTGGTCAGATTGCGCGCTGCAGTTGCTAGGAAACACAGGCGCGCGTGGATTTCTGTCGCGCGGGTCAGCTTCTGTTTCGGTTAAACTGCGTTGCTTTTACAAGCGTTGATTGGTTTATTACTGCGTTGCAAATAGATCATTTATATTACCCTATAATATAATTTCTATTAAATATACTGACAAATAGAATCAATTGTTAAACTCAAACTTCAGATTTACTGGGGTACAGCAGATTTAGCAACACCCCTGTATACATTTAAGACACGTGATTCCTTGCCCAACCTGACATTCATTAAAACTACCCTTGTCCTGAGACTACCTTTGTTTTAAGTTTACTTTTGCTGGAATGTATGTTTAGTGTGGTTGTATTGTGTTGTTACCCAGCATATACAGCATGATCATATTGTGAAGAACAGAATTTATTTTTAATTGAACAGGGTTAAAACAACACACATTTGTGTAATTGGACCTTTGATTCAAAACCTCATAGTTACTGACTGAAATATAGCCACTGCGACAACTAGCCCCGGTCTCCCTATAGTTTGTTTTCGAGGTGTGATAATTGGATCGTCACAAAAGCTTGTTTAAGCCTACAAGTGTGTTTTCAAGCAAGGCATTTGTTGCAGCAATCCACTACCCAAACTATTATAAAAATACCCTGAGCTACTCTCAGAATCCACAGAGATCAATAAACAGCTGTTGCCTGGGGCTGTGAAAGACGAGGACAAGCAGGGACTTTCATCAAGTTACATAAAAGCTGATTTGAAGCAGGTTTCCGCCTTTAGACGTCCGAATGTGTGCAGAAACACGGTTACTCGCAATTTACTTGATTTTCATTTTATGTAGCTCTCAGACCCATGTCATGGAGCTTATTCGAGAGCTTGGCGTGGAGGTCTTTCCACAATACACAGAGGGCAAGAAGGTGCATCACATGGGCGGTCCGCATGCCAAAATCTCAACGTATTCTTCTAGCATCCCATCATACTCCCCGCTAGTCCTGCTGGATTTCACCCAGATCCTGTGGCGGGTAGGAGAAACAGCACAATCTCATCTGACAAAGTGCATCTACAGTAGAATAGTTCTTTTTTTTTATTATTGAGTTGTAGAATGTGAATAATAGCCATCATTTCATATCTTAATGGATGAATGGATTTTGGTTCCATACGGAATTTAAGATGCATGTTTTCCTTATACGTTCAGCCATGAACATACGCAATAGTCTTTTAGATTTCTCAGACATGTATGGATGTATGAAAGCTTTTAGCTGCTATTCCTAAGAGTACCGAGTGGATTCATTGTTTTTTTCTATCAAATCTAATGACATCATGCTAGTTTTAAGCTCAACCATGAAGATAGAAATGTGTTGTTGATGTTAGGGCTGCACGATATAAAAAACAGTTATTGTGATATTTTTTTAGATTTTCTGCAATATATTGTGATGAAAAAGTACAGGAAGTTTCACCACATGACTTGAATAGCTCTATTTGGAAAACAGGGTTTTTCCTGGGTCAAAAATGGCCTAGTACTGACAATAAATCCCAAATAAATGCAAAGAAACAGTTTGTAGTATTAACTCATCTCATCCTATTTATTTGTGAAATAAACAATAACCACTGTCAGGTAAAGCAAAGTGCTTAGAACTATTTTATATAAAAAAATCGGTAAATGTATATGTTAAAAGTCACATAGTGACTGATTTGAAATGTTGAAATGAACAACAAAGTAACACATTAGATAGAAAAAGTGGCAGGCCTATTATTTTGCACTCCAAGACTTAATGCACAGATCATTTGGCATACAGTATCTGTTTCGTTCCATCCATTGCTACGGTTGTCAATCCAGAAACTTTGCAATTTGCTGTAAAATATATATAATTTACAGAAAGTTGGCAAAGATCGCTGCCATTATATACACTGAAGCTGTCAATTACAACGTGAGGCACACAAAGCTGCACTCTTGTGAAAACCTGTTATAATCAATGAAGCTGTCTACACTGTACAATGAATCTCTTATTCACATTGTGTTTATACTTTGTTGGTTAATGAAAGGATTCGCAAGCGTGCAGTACTTGAGCTTGAGAACCATTTTGAGCGGTGTTGAGCGGATTCTGACTAACTTAAACACATTTTATTGGTCATTGCTTTCACGCACTCAACAGATGTGTCTGATCGCACTAAGCCATATCGCGATATTGATTTTTTTTCAATATATCGTGCAGCCCTCACTGGTGTACTAAAAGCATGCTTTTCAAGTGGATTATGTGTATATCTCCTAGATCGACTCTCTCACTAAGACCATATCAGTTGAAGACCCGATGAGTTCTCCTAATGCCGAGCTCTATGACAGCATGACGCTTTACTCCTTCATGGAAAAACATATCTGGACCAGACGTGAGCATTGTGGATTTCTTGCATGTTCGATTCATTGCATTGTACAAAACAGCCCATTGACATTTGTCGATACTTATCTATCTGTCCCTGTGCGTCCTGCAGAGATAAAAGAGGAGATAGCCCTGTGTAGCCGTATCGTGTTCGGCCTGGAAGCCTCTCAGGTGTCTTTCCTCTACTTTCTGATGTACTCCGCTGCAGCAGGGGGCACTCTACGCCTCCTGGAGACCACACCTGGATCGGGTCAGGAGTTCAGAGTCAAGGTGAGGGAGAGAGATAAGGTGGATGAACGACACCGAGACGTGACAGAGATAATTCTCACTATCTGCAACTCTTATTTAACAACAGAAGCGCAGTTTCAGATCTTAAAGAGGCCAGTCATTGCTTGAAAGCACAGCTTTTGTAATACAACTGGTTTGACAGGAATACTTCAGCAAAAAAAGAATACTTATTTGCACTTACGCACATGACTTGACCTTATCCATAGAACATAAAAGTAGACAGTTCTTGCATTATAAAAACATAGCGATCAAGGCCTTTCAAGCTTCAAAAAGTACTAAAAACACCATGAAAGTATTATAAAATGAGTTTTTGATTTTTTTTTTTCATATGGAATACTTTTTGAGGTTTTTTTGTTTTTTTGGGGGGGTGGGGGGCGGTTGGGTGGGACTAAACACAAAATTGTTTTTCTTTTTTTAAACAATGTGTATATGTTTTAAATACATTCTATTATTATTAACTTTCTTAAGGATAAAAAAAAAAACAATCTTACCTAATGCTGTAAACTATTGTTACGTTGTTTTTGCCCTTGTGTTCAGTAAGTTAGTTCTGCCCTTTGACCTTGTTTTCCCCAGTCTGTTTAATTAGTAATTTCGTCCACCTGTCGTCTATTAATTATATCACATGTACTGTATATATACCTTGTGTTCTCACCCATTCTCTGTTCATCCTCGTTTGAGATAGTGTTTGGTTGTGTTTATTCTTTGTTCTCCAAGTTTACTATTACAAATTTAACTCCACTTAAATCTCCTTCATTATGCGCTTCGTCAACTCAACCATTCCGTAACAACTATATGGGGAGTCCTTAATTACACAATACTATAATATTAAAGGTTGCAATTACAAAATAACAGAGCCCAAATTATTAAATTCAGTTTCTATTTATTTTTAGATATAACAATCAACACTCAAATAAAAAAGCATGTACTGTAAATTGCACATCAGGAAGGTTTTGCATTAACTTATAAATCTAATATAAAGTAATTTTCTACTCCAATTCATTTTTGAAATATAATCATTTACACAGTGGCTGTCATGTTGTTTTCATGACAGATTTATTTAAACATACATTAAATAATCAAGACATTATTAACAGGTTAAAGGTACAATATGTAGGATTCTTCGCCTCTTACAATAACAAAGGCGTATATTGATGACGCAAAGCATTAAAGCGGAATTATGGATCTTGTCATCAAGCTGATGGATCTTTTATGAATACATTGATGTTTTTTACATGACTGTGGTATGAAGCAGGTTGCTAGACGTATACCAGCGCCACACGCAACGCGAGTCCCACGGATATAAAAGAACTAGGACATTTCATTCAGCCAGCAGCCATATCACCCTGTAGCCCAAGACTGGTTGCCCACTGAAGCTAAGCAGGGCTGAGCCTGGTTAGTACCTGGATGGGAGAGCTTCTGAAAAAACCAGGTTGCTGCTGGAAGAGGTGTTAGTGAGGCCAGCAGGGGGTGCTATCCCTGTGGTCTGTGTGGGCCCTAACACCCCAGTATAGTGATGGGGACACTATACTGTCAAAATAGCACCTTCCTTCGGATGAGACGTTAAACCGAGGCCCTGACTCTCTGTGGTCACAAAAAATCCCAGGATGTCTTTCGAAAGAGTAGGGGTGTAACCCCGGCATCCTGGCCAAATTTGCCCCTTGGCCTCTGTCCATCATGGCCTCCTAATAATCCCCATATACTGATTGGCTTCATCACTGTCTCCTCTCCACCAGTAAGCTGGTGTGTGGTGGGCGTACTGGCGCAATATGGCTGCCGTCGCATCATCCAAGTGGATGCTGCACATTGGTGGTGGTTGAGGAGATTTCCCCCTTTCTATGTAAAGCGCTTTGAGTGTCCAGAAAAGCGCTATATAAATGTAATGCATTATTATTATTATTATTATTCTACCGAACTACACGCAAGTGCTGAATTAATACTCACACAGGTCAGTTTATTAGACGAATTAAACTTGAGGTAACGCAGCGCTGTTTCACTTGCTCTAACAGTTACACTATCACACTAAACAGCATTTGAGTGTTGTTGAATGTTGTTAGTTGGGTTGTTTGATGTTGGCTGTACGAGATCTAGCAGTAAGCTAGATCAACATTAGAATAACATACAGATCATATTCTAACATTACATCATGTTGAACTAAATAACATTGATTAGTTATGTACATTTGCTCTGCTGTCTAATAAAGTACATGCAACACTCGCGTCTCTGTCAAGTTGAAGTTAGTCACGGACGTGGAGCTCTCGGCATCTCGAAAGATGTTGATCTTCGTTTTAGTCCTCTTTTTGTTTCAAAGTCTGCTTGCCATGGTCCATAATGTTTAAAGAAAACAACAACAGTGTGAGTGTCCTGCTAGGCATAACCCAGTTGTCCACGTCTGTCGCCATGGTTACTAGCAGAAACCGAGGGTAATGTGTGTATGACGCTATTGCCTGGCGACTCCCTCACCCCTGCTCACACGCCCCGTTTCCTTGGTTAAAATCACAATTTTCTCACAATTTACAAATAGTTGGAAACATTTGTATATTGAACAAAATGTATAACATTGGCCTAGTGGTTTTTGGATATTTTACTGCAAAAATCATACATATTGTACCTTTAAGTAAATATAATGAATAGGCTAATAATGTGCATATATGAAATGCTGAAAAAGCGAAGTAACCTGCTGTCGACACTAAATGCCTGAGGTAAATGTAATGCTACGTGAAATTATTCTCAAGCTGTTTTATTGATATCTTTCCGCAGTTGAAACACTTGATCGTTTCTTCTTCTTCTGTTCTTTTTACTGGTAGCAAACAGCATTGCATTGCCGTGCGCGCCCCCTTCTGGATTGGGGAGTAAATCGGATGTGACTGCATATTTTCTTTGTGCGTCCGTACCGTGCGGTTTGGAACGAATACATTACTGTTACACCCCTAATATATGTATATTAATATTTTAAAAAAAATGATAAAGAAAGAAATATCAAGTTTAAACAAACTCCCAAGTGGCTGAATAGTGTGAGCTAGATGGGAACTCAGGGATAGCATCAGATATCAGCAGATTAGATTTAGGTGAAAGGGTGAAAAACGTCTCATTTTCAAAAAGCTTTTATCTCTTAGTCCACTTTTACCTACTTTCTGCCAGCACTGGCTGCCTTGTTTATCTCTCTACCAGATTAGGTCTGTCTTTAACCTCCTAACCATTGAGCACTGCATACGATTACAATGCGTACTGTATTCCCCATTGCGTTTTTTCAGCACACAGTGAGTCAATGTGATCTCACAGTCTCATAAAACAACACAGATGTATCATCATGGCATGATACTCTTTTGCACACCAGACATTTTGAACTTAATTTGTGGCAGAGGAGAAGCCCAGTGGAGCAACACAGATGTCTGAAACAAGGTGTTGTGTTTTTTTTTTGTGTGCATTGAGAGCAGAATCTGTGGATGACCCTAGTGTGATACCCATCTCTCTCCACAGGGAGGCACTCAGCAGCTGTCGGAGAAGCTAGTGGAGCAGATCGGAGCAGAGCGGGTTCGGCTGGGTGCCGGCGTAACCACCATATGTCAGGTAACAACTCCATCAGCGCAGGCTTGACACAGAGATAATGAGCATTTCTCCACCAGCCGTGCGAGTGATACGTTCACTTTCTTTAAACGAGATACTATTCAGATACCAAGGCACGGGTCCCGCTGTGGGCTTTTCTCTCTCTCTCTCTCCTCTCTTTTGTTTTGTTTTGCACTGCCTCTTCCTTTCCATTTCTGTATAATGCACTGTTGGACGCTGAAGTGCTTGTCATGACTAAAATATTTAGATAACCTAAATCAAATCCACTCCATTAGATCGTTCTCATTTGAGAATTGGTGACACAAAATCTTTTGAAAGCCTCACGTCAGGGAATTAGCCTATAATGTCGCTCTCTCACATAGAGATGTAAAATCCATTAGCCATTTTAATGGTGTTACATCGACATGGCTGAGTAGAAAGTTTTACTCGCCTCTCACTGTTTATTAAAATGAACTCGTTGACATATATCAATATCAATTAAGTGAAGTGGTGGTCACCGTATAGCACATGTGAGAATAAGTCTACACTATTCAATAGAGACAAAAGCCTCTGCAGCACATTTTTTGAGTATAATATAGTTATATAGTTTAATATAGCTGAATATAGTTGGTTACACTCAAAACGATCTTCTATACTCATTGTCAAATATAATATTTAAAGGTGTTTTTTTTTGCGATACCATGTATGAGATTTCACTGGAATAGTTCCTCTGAGAAATCACACATCTGGGGTTCTGTAAATAGAAAAGGGCTCACATTTGTTTAGCTAATCAGAAAATTTGTTTAAAGTCGTTATACATATGAAGATACAACCTGAATAAATGTGATGTTGGTTCCTACATATATTTTTCTATGCTATGAACACACTACCGAAACTAGTTTGGGGTCTATTCGATTTTTTTAAAAAGAAGTGTCTTATGCTCATAAGCGCCGCATTTATTTGACCAAAATTACAGTTTAATTAAGTTTCATAAAAATATGTAAAATGTATTGTGAAATATTACTACAATTAAAAAATATAAATTTTAAAAGCTGAATTTTCAGCATCGTTACTCTGCATTTTCAGCATCATACTGTACATCTGATATACTGGTTTGCCGCTCAAGAATTGAATGAATGAATAAAAAGTTTAAAAGAACGACATTTATTAACTAAATATAAATATTTAGTAACATTTTACATGTGTTTCGATCAATTTAATGCATCCTTGCTAAAAAAAAGTGTAAATAAAATAAATTTCTTTAAAAACAAAAAAATCAAACTAAACCCAAACGTTATTATTACATTATATAAAAAGATCAATCAGTAAAAGCTTCTTGTCAGTTGCATGCTTTACAGTTTGTAGAGCCGCCTATTGAATTTTCAGAGCCCAGGAAAAATGCTGAATGTTTGTGGATCCCAGCAGTGTAAAGACCTGTTAAATGTGCCCCTCTTGTCCCATAGCCAAGGATAACGTTTATCAATGTCCTTTACAATGATCTGCCGAAGTGTTTTACCTTCTATTTGAGTGTGGTAGCTGGTCTCCGTCACTAAATCTATAAAAGGCACTCATATTTCTATCTGCAGCACCTCTGGGGGTCGTACATACTGTAACAGCCTGTATTTATTTATATCTCAGTCTGGCCAGCGGTGAGTTCTGTTTGGGGAGAGCTTTATGACAGATGGCCATATTAATAATATAAAAATAAAATAAAAATGAATAAAGAATAATGGCACTATTGTCTTCTTTAGAGTTGCTTATATCTAAATTTAATTACTTTCATGATTGATGAACTTTACAAAGTTAATGAACTGAACTGTATTGCATTTAATAATGACACTATTGACTTTTAAGCCTCGTCACACTATAAGTCCAAAACTGAGTTTTGTGCATATCCGAGTGGAATCTGATCATATTTAGCAAGTGTGAATGCCAAAAAATCACATGATCCTATTTCGAGACGCATTCTTATGTGGTTTGAAATCTTATTCAAATTGCATTTCTGGAAATCCTTTTCAGTCTGACCGTTCTAATCGGATTTTGTGCCGTTTGTTGCTTTCGTTTGCCACGCAAAACGACTTTGTTATAGGAAACATGATGCAAGTCTCTGCAGAAACAAGTGTTGTTGCAAAGTGTCGGTCGAGCAGAAAATTACAAAATAATGGAGACATGTTTTGAGAATGACGTAGACGAAAGCACATCATGTTGTAAATAGGACACAACATCTGTTTTGCAAATCCCCTCCATTTTGCTGTTGTTGTTTTTGGCGTATGCCTACCAACGCAACGTCATTGCCATAGAAACCAATGCAGATATTCTGGAAAACCAAAGAGCGGCATGGGACACACAAATCAGATCTAAACAGTTGCGATGTACAGTGTAGACAGGCAATAATGTAGATCAGATTCCAATCGGATACACAAATAATCAGATCTGATGAAGTTTCATTGAAAGCTGTCTTGTATAAAATGCTGTAGAAATATAAGTGGCATGCCTCTCTGTTGTCCAAGAGCCAGATATGTGTGTGTGTACAGTATGTATTCTCCAATACACAATTACATGAATTTCTTGATAGGGGATCAATAGAGTTCATTAACAATACCGTTATTGTGTATTGGCTACAGTTTCAGAAGCCACATTGTGTCATTGTCCTTGCCATTTCAGTCTAACCTCACAATACCAGACTGTTTTAGTCTTTGAATCAATCCTAATATGTTTTTCTCTTACAGGATTCAAAGAACATAAAAGTTACGACTTCTGCAGGCACAGTCACTTGTAAAGCCGTCATTGTTGCTTGTCCTTCTAACTTGGCAGGTTAGTGCACGTACAGTATACATACACGTCTGAATACACGTCATGTGAATCTCAAAGTTCATACTAAACAGTCCGTCGCATGGACCCCGAAACAGCCGTCAATCACATGCCCCCTGTAGTCTACTTCCTCCTGGACTCCCGCCATCCTGACTGCACGTTTGGCTGCCACATTTTGTTTAACAGATAGTGCAGCTCAGTCTGTGGCGCGGAGTCTGGCGAGGACACTTTTAATGTGACGGATCTAAGGACAGCTCTGAATTACGCAGAGTGCCTGAACTGCCATCGTCCCGCTGGCTCGAAATCAGAATTCACGCATGGCAAGCTGACAGGTGACGGGAACTCTTAAAAACTGGAGACACCGTTAAGTTTAGACAGCCGTCCAAAATGCATCCAACGAATAAATAATGAAGGCAGTGTGGCTTGAAGTCAACCCTCTGGCATCTTCTCCTGTTACAAACTGAAAATGTTTAATATTTGGAATGGGAATCAGACTGTTGAAGCATCACGCAAGATGCATTGTTGAGCACACATACACACACACGGGCCTAATATATATATATATATATATATATATATATATATATATATATATATATATATATATAGTCAGGGTTTGTGCAGGTGCTGAAGACGAGGACACGAAAGCTTCAATATAAATGTTTTAATAACAAAATGAA
Organism: Chrosomus eos; assembly: GCA_036326025.1. Taxonomy (NCBI): domain Eukaryota; kingdom Metazoa; phylum Chordata; class Actinopteri; order Cypriniformes; family Leuciscidae; genus Chrosomus; species Chrosomus eos. The sequence continues at coordinate 11,158,550 of CM070841.1, read as the reverse complement.
AACTTTCCAAACTTAAACAGGAACAGAACTCCAGGAAATCAGAAGACACACAACCATACGAGGACGACGATCGACAAACACTGAGGGAAAACACAGGGCTTAAATGAACTGAACCAAACAAGATAATTAACTGAACACAGGTGAGAAAACTGAACACAAACGAGGAGCGGGAAAACTAAACAGGACTAAACCAAAAACCACAAAGACAGGGGGAAACAAGATCTCAAAAACATAACTCAACACATCCAAAACGTGACAGTACCTCCCCCCTCCCCGAAGGCGCGTCCTCGCGCCGTATAACATCCAAAGGGGTGGGAGGGTGGGCGCCCTGGAGGCTGACGAGGGCATGGTGCAGGTCCAGGAAGCCTCCAGGGCGGAGCAGGCTGTGGGCGTGGCCATGGCGGAGCAGGCTGTGGGCGTGGCCATGGCGGAGCAGGCTGTGGGCGTGGCCATGGCGGAGCAGGCTGTGGGCGTGGCCATGGCGGAGCAGGCTGTGGGCGTGGCCATGGCGGAGCAGGCTGTGGGCGTGGCCATGGCGGAGCTGTGGGACCCTCGGGCGTCCAGGGCGGAGCTGTGGGACCCTCGGGCGTCCAGGGCGGAGCTGTGGGACCCTCGGGCGTCCAGGGCGGAGCTGTGGGACCCTCGGGCGTCCAGGGCGGAGCTGTGGGACCCTTGGGCGTCCAAGGCGGAGCTGTGGGACCCTCGGGCGTCCAGGGCGGTGCTGGCTCTTCAGGTGGCCACGGCGGTGAAGACCCTTCAGGTGGCCATGGCGGTGCAGACCCTTCAGGTGGCCATGGCGGTGCAGACCCTTCAGGTGGCCATGGCGGTGTTATCTTTTCGGGCCTCCGTGGATCTTTGGCCGGCCACGGCGAAGGCGTATGGCGCCCCCCCAAAATTTTCTTGGGGAGGACAGGCTCATGATCGGGAACTGACTTGACATCAACGGGCGCTGGGTCAACGGGTTCTGGGTCAACGGGCTCTGGGTCTGGGTCAACGGGTTCTGGCTCTGGGTCAACGGGCTCTGGCTCTGGGTCAACGGGCTCTGGCTCTGGCGCTGGGTCAACGGGCTCTGGCTCTGGGTCAACGGGCTCTGGCTCTGGCGCTGGGTCAACGGCTCTGGCTCTGGCGCTGGGTCAACGGGCTCTGGCTCTGGCTCAACGGGCTCTGGCTCTGGGTCAACGGGCTCTGGCTCTGGGTCAACGGGCTCTGGCTCTGGGTCAACGGGCTCTGGCTCTGGGTCAACGGGCTCTGGGTCTGGGTCAACGGGCTCTGGGTCTGGCTCTGGGTCAACGGCTCTGGCTCTGGGTCAACGGGCTCCGTGCTGGATGGGACCAGCATATCAGGAAACTCTGGGCTGGACGGGACCAGCATATCAGGAAACTCGGGGCTGGACGGGACCAGCATATCAGGAAACTCGGGGCTGGACGGGACCAGCATATCAGGAAACTCGGGGCTGGGCTCAGGCTCTGGCGGGCAGGCGACGGGCTCAGGCTCTGGCGGGCAGGCGACGGGCTCAGGCTCTGGCGGGCAGGCGACGGGCTCAGGCTCTGGCTGGATGTGGTTAACGTGAACCCCAGCCTCGGCAGCCATCCTCCTGGCTAATCGCACTGACATCAGTGGGGGATCAGTCATACCGGATATCAGCCGGGGAAGTCCAGGGACCGATCTGGCGGCAGGGCTGACGCGGTGTGCAGGCTCTGGTGGGCAGACGATGGGCTCTGGTGGGAGCGTGCAGGTGATGGGCTCAGGCGTTGGCGTGCAGGTGATGGGCTCATGCTGGCCGTGGAGATCGGGCTGGATGTCTCCCACGGTGAGTGAGGAACAACACACCCACAGCGTACGGGCAATGAATTTTACTAACGGGAGGTGGAGATCTCCCAACAACAGTCTCTGAGCGAGGGTATCGTCCATCCCACTCCAAAACTCATGTGTCAGGGACTCCTCGTCCCAATTAGAGTCCTGGAAAAGATGGAGATATATCTCCGCATATTCCTCCAGAGACCGGCCATCTTGTGGGACACAGAGTTCGTAGTTCATCCCTTTTTTTTTTGTTAAGGTCGATCGTTCTGTCAGGGTTTGTGCAGGTGCTGAAGACGAGGACACGAAAGCTTCAATATAAATGTTTTAATAACAAAATGAAAACTTTCCAAACTTAAACAGGAACAGAACTCCAGGAAATCAGAAGACACACAACCATACGAGGACGACGATCGACAAACACTGAGGGAAAACACAGGGCTTAAATGAACTGAACCAAACAAGATAATTAACTGAACACAGGTGAGAAAACTGAACACAAACGAGGAGCGGGAAAACTAAACAGGACTAAACCAAAAACCACAAAGACAGGGGGAAACAAGATCTCAAAAACATAACTCAACACATCCAAAACGTGACATATATACTCTGTCAATTGATTAAAAAATTAACTAATTAATCTGAGATATTTAATATTTTTAATATTTTACATTTTAGATTGTATTATAATTTCACATTTAATCTCCAATTTAATGCAGAAACAACATTAAAACGGTAGCCTATTTGCATTGTATATATATATATATATATAATATATATATATATATATATATATATATATATATATATATATATATATATATATATATATATATATAAAATTTGTTTAATGGCATATTTTTTATGAAAGATGGCCAGTATCAGAGACACCAATAATGCTAGATGTCTCAATAAAATTTATTTATTTTTTCTCACAAATTTAGCCATTACATCCATTCAGCATTACATAATTGAAAGCTATACATTTTAATATTTATTAGGTTTTAAAAAATATCACAACTTTCACATACAACCATTATAATAAATGTGACATGTACCTCTGCTCTTCAATACAGCAGGGTTACAATTGTTCTATTGACCGGTTCAGATTTTTACTTGCCCAGTCAAAATGCACAAAACAGTTATTATTTTCGTTGTTTTTGACCCATGTAAACTTGTAAACAGCGCTTTAAGATTTTAGGTCTAATAGATATGCATAAATTATAAATTAAATATAGATTAATCCTGATTAAAGCTACGAAAGTTATTCAGTCAAGAGCAGTGAAGGATGTTCTTTGATTACCATTAATGACAGACAGCAGCAGTAAGACCTGCCGCACATCACATGGATCTGACACACATCCCATTTTCTCACAACTCTTCACGTTCATTTTAGACTTCATTTAACTCATATAAGACAGTGCTTGCGAAGAAACGCAACAAAAAAAGCCATTTTGGCATAATTTTATGTATTTGTTAATTCAAGCGTTGTCTGAAATGGCTTTCTGTGCGCAGCTGCGCACGAGTCTTGTGTGTGTGTCACAGACAGGAGATTCCCAGACGCGGCAGTAGCGCACTGCGTTCTCTTTTTGCGCTTGAATGGTTTACAGCATTAATAAGAGCATGTTCAAATAATGGTAATGCTATCTAAGCATTGGGAAAAAACGGAGGCTGCATTAATTACCTAAAATATTTTTAACGTGTTCAACAAAAAATAATATTTGCATGCGTTAATGCATTCATTTTGACAGCCCTAATAAGTGTGTGTGTGTGTGTGTGTGTGTGTGTGTGTGTGTGTGTGTGTGTGTGTGTGTGTGTGTGTGTGTGTGTGTGTGTGTGTGTGTGTGTGTGTGTGTGTGTGTGTACATATTCTGATGATACAATGCAGTTCTACTTGGTGAAACTAGTGACAGAAATTAGCTTTAAAGGAATAATTCATTCAAAAATGCAGTATTTTCTTTCTTACATGAAGCACAAAGTATATCTTTATTAAGCAGAATGTCCTTAGACAGCTTTTCTCTACAATTAAAATTGATACTGATTTAATACCAAGCTTAAAAAACCCACCAATCGCATAAAAGCGGATAAGGAGGATACTGTTAGGGAATAAAAGTTTTTTTTTATTTCCTCAAACAAAGTTATTATATAACTTCAGAAGATTTGGAATGTAGCAGAAGAAGTCATATGGCTACTTATTTGAGGTTAGCATTTATAAATCACCATCCATTCTAATTGAATAGAAAAGCTGCTTAAGGACTTCTGTGTTTCATGAAATAAATTAATACTGGGAACTGAGGACATGATAACAAAACAGTAATTTTCGGGTGAGCTTTTTCATAAAGACTAGTTTTCAGAAAATGTCTTATGCCTTTATTTACATTAGTGTAAGAATTGGAATATGTTGTAAATATAATTAATCACTAATTAATTATATTAATTATATCATATTTATGATTAATAATAATAATTCATTTATTAATTAATAATAAATATATATTTTTTAAAACGTGTATACAGTTCTAAAGCGTATTTTGTCATCTTTTGTTTTTCATTTGTTTAATAATCCTCACTAAATGATTATTTAATTCCAGTTTTAAACTGCTATTTACAGTGTCCAAACTGATATAGTCAGGGTGTCAGCAAGTGTCTCACAAACAGATGATGAAGAAGGATAAAGTTTAAACACAAGTCTTTAATAGCAATCCACAGCATAAAGCAGAACAAAAGGAAGTCGCTTACCCAAACGCTAATGCAAACGGACCGAACCTTAAACACAGGAAAAGGCTGAACTGAAATAAGGGAAAAAAAAGAACAAAGGAAAACAGGAAACTAATGAATACAAACTAAAAGGCCATTAAAACTCAATTAAGAACAAACACAACAGATTATTATTATTATTTTTTTAAAGCCTATAGACTCACTTACGCTACGTGTGGTCTTGTCATCCGGGCTGATGGAGAACAATGTTTTAACCTCTCATCCATCTATCTTTTATAATGAGTGAAGTCACTTCCCCACCACCTCCATTTCAATGATTAATGAACAGCTTGACTTGATAGTACTTTATTGTGCTTCAGTTTGCCATGCCAGATGATTGAAGACTTCTGTGCTAGGCAGCCCAAAAGAGCTTGGTTTCGATGTATTTGTATATCATTAAGTATTTTAAGGAATAATTCAGCCAAAACATACAAAAATGGTCAATTTAGTAGCATTACAAACACATTTGTTGTTATATATATATATATATATATATATATATATATATATATATATAATATATATATATATATATATATATATATATATAAAACACACGTTCTTGCCATTCAAAACAGTAACATATTGGTCCAAATGACTCATGGTGTGTTCTAAAATCATAAAATGAAGTACTATTGGGGCCATATGAAGGAATCCCGGGATCCAGTCATAAAAATGGAGTTGACTGTATAATGTGGAATGACATAAAATTTGGGATGAATAAAGGGCTGTACACTTAATTATCATGATATGGACTAGTGTCTTATAAATATAAAGGATTCAACACAGAATATCTAGAGAAAAACATTTCATATTGCCCTATTATTTTAAAGAGATTTTTTTAAATAATAAATTATTAAATTAAAACTCAACTGATTAGACATTATTTTTCATTTTTTAAATTTAATTGAATCCAGAAAAATGAAAATTGACCTTTTTAGAGCCTCTGGCTACAATTAACTACTGTTTCATTCCAAAAGGTGCATTTCTTTATGCATATTAGCATAAAAATAACAGCATATAGGTTTAAAGAGAAATGAGAATGAATGAAAAATAATAGAATGTTTATTGTGAACTGTTTCTCTGATAGTGAATTATACTCCTTTGCCTTGGATTTGGATTTACAGTTTTTAGATATTTCTTTACTTTAAAAGTCATAGGTAATGGCTGTCACGAGTAAAGTCAGCAGGACAGACGTCTTCAAGCGATCGCTTTAAATCCGTGTGTTAAAACCGTATTCGCAATCCTGGATTTCTGTGACAGTTGGGGAGAGGACAGAATATGAAGTGTGGGTGTGCGTGGGCAACCATGAGAAACGAATGTGTGTGTGCATGCGTGTGTGTTTGCTGGAATTGTTGTGCGTGGTATAAAACCATGAAGTATTCATGCTTTGCTGCACCAAGCCTACATTATGCCGGCGATTAGTCAGGTTGTGGGATGTATGTGTTTTTTTTGTCTTGGTATTTTGGTTGGCGTTAAGATGCTCAACCGGGTTTGGACGCGTTCCTTCGGTGGGTTTGTGGCGTGTCGAAGCATAACCGGGTGCAGCCGGTCGGTTGCTATATTTAACTCTCCAGTCTTCCTCCAAAACGCTGTACCTGACTTAGCTGGCATTGCAGCTGCATGCAATTTGAGCTGACTGGCAGAGAAAGCGGTCCCCGGCCCAGCCTCCTATTGACTCCACTTTGATGAGAGAACATCTCCAGTGACAGTGGGCTACGGTAGAAGCAAGCAACCTCACAGACACGTCACTCAGAGTTTCGCTTAGAGGCCTGTTTATACTTTAAGAAAGAAGGGAAGCAATATATTAGCATCCGTTTGACTGCAGTGACCTATTTTTAGTTAGGTGTGGTTACACCTTTTTTTTGTTTGTTTAAGAGAGCCGGATTTTTTCCAATTTCACAGCGCTTTGGGAATGTGTTCAAAAGCACAGGCTTTATACAGTGGCGGCGCCAGGGGGGAGCTAGGTGGTGCTGTAGCTCCCCCTATAATAGTCATAGCACCCGCCCAGCACCCCCAAGAAATGTCTGTGATTTTTTTATATTTATATTTTAATGTCATGTTTGATTTGAATAGTCTTTTTCGTGTTGTTAAAAAAGGGTATTAAAGAATAATTAAAAAATATATATTTAGTCTAAAAAAACCCAAACAGGCCCAAACAGGCGATCTTCTTTGGCCAATGGACGCGGCGCCCGGTGAACGTTTGCAGACACCCCAAGTCTCACGTATATAGATAGCGGCTCCCTGATGACCGCAAATTAGTTCAAATCTCCCGGAATCTAAGCTCCAAACGTGTAGCGCGCGCAAGACAGAGAGGGCGAGAGACCTTGCGCGTGTGTGTGTGTAAATGCGCGCGTGTGTGTGTGTGTAAATGTGCGTGTGTGCGCATGAAGCGCATGTAATCGGACAGAGAGAGCGAGAGACCTTGCGTGTGTGTGTGTGTAAATGTGCGTGTGTGCGCATGAAGCGCATGTAATCGGAATCTAAGCTCCAAACGTGTAGCGCGCGCAAGACAGAGAGAGCGAGAGACCTTGCGTGTGTGTGTGTAAATGCGTGTGTGTGTGTGTAAATGTGCGTGTGTGCGCATGAAGCGCATGTAATCGGAATCTAAGCTCCAAACGTGTAGCGCGCGCAAGACAGAGAGAGCAAGAGACCTTGCGTGTGTGTGTAAATGTGCCCTAACCCCAACCCCCCCCCCCCCCCCCCCCCCCCCCCCCCGTCAACAAAACCGAACAATCGGCCCAAATTTCAAAGCACCGTCTATTAAGTGTTGAGCATCCCCATAGCACCTGCAACAGAAAATCTCTGGCGCCGCCACTGGCTTTATACCCGAACCTTTAATTACCAAATTGCTGTTATCACTTTTGCCATTTACAGATGAATGGAGGCTGTGTGGGTATGTGAATGGGAATATGGGATACAGCACATTTCGGCCCTTGAATTTTCAGCTGAAAATGGCATTGTAGGACATTTTCGACTGGAGGAAGAACATTTGGACGAAAATGGTACTTTATCATACAATAACAGAATCTTGTTGGAGAAAAAGCATCTGTGTCGTCCATGTTCACATGAAAAGATCCAAATTTGAAGATGCTTTGACATTGATTGACAGGTTTGGTTTTCTTTCCTGTTTTGACATATTTCCTATTAAAGTGTGCAATTCAATTGGATGGCAATTTTATATGCAATTCAAATACATAAATCTTAATTTTAGGCCTAAATATTTTATTTTTGAGTGAAGAATTGTCCGTCAAAAATGATCAATTCCCAGACTGTTACAGGCAATGTCCCTCACATTGTCATTAGAGAGCATTTGATTGGTCAAAAATCTATGAAGTGCAGGATGAGTCATAATTTTTTTTTTTACATTTTTAATGTATGTTTATATAATATTATATTTAATTAGTTTAGTTATTCAAAGCAATTCCTACCTGATAATTAGTAAGTTTTCAGCCGTATCCAGGATTTTCAGTTTCACTGCCTCACTAGTGTAAACAAGTGCTTCTTTTTTCCCCCTTCCTTTTTAAGTATAGTTTTCCCAAAGGCTCCAAGCAGGAGGGTATCCTAGAGAAATGCTGAGAAGCACCTGTGGCCCATTAGCCCGAGGTTATGCTATAACTGTCTGTTCCACCACTCACGGCTACCTGGGTAACATAGGTGACAGAGATGCCAAGGAGTGAGGGGGAAAAGAGACAACACAAAGACACACACAAAAAAACCTTAAGGCAAGAAAGAGAGCGACAGACTGACTGAAGTGTAGGAGGATCTAGAATATGGTCTCTAAAATATCCTGGGAATTCACTAAAGCTTGAACTGCAGCCACATACCTGTAGAGTGTGCATAGTGTTGTTTATTTGCATTCAACACCGGGTTCAATAAAGGAATAATGCAAATCAGGTAAAGACAAACATATCTCACTCCCTAGATGGCTCTTTAAAATGATAACTTCATTTGAATGATGACTTGGAAAAATAGTGTGGTGATTTTGTTGGGAAGTGCATCTGCATTAAAAATAAATATATTTATAAAAAGATAAAGCTTAGAACTATTTCTCTGAACACTTTAACACAAAATTAATTTTAGGGCTGGACGATTTAGGAAAAGCTTCACTGTTAAAAAAGTTAAAAAATAGTATTAGAGTATGTTTTACAATATACTATTTCAGTATTTCTACTTCAGAAACTTTGTTTAATTCATTTCTTTCTAATTATTTGGGAAATTTACAAGCAATATCTGAGTGATTAATCCTGGGTTAATCCTACACCAAATGTGTTTCTAGTGTTGCAACATGTTTTTTTTCTTAATCTCTCAAGGCCACATTCACACTGTTTTATTTTTATTGATTGTTATTGAAAATAAAAATGACAAAATAAGAAATAGATCGTCAACACTGTTGTACTATTAAATACAAATCTAGTATATTTAATTAGAATATTTAATTTTTTTTGATGGGTTGCTGCTCAATAAAAATATGCACTGTGGTTTCAGAATGAAGCTCGGCACTGTGTTCATTTACATGCATGCAACTCACGATATCATGTGTGTAAATGGCACACTTCACTTTGAAACTGGTAGTGCATATATATGCATTTATTTGATTATATTGCAGCCTTCGCGATTTCACAATTACACTAAGCCATGTTGCGGTATTGATTTTATTTTGATATATCATGCAACCCTCGTATATGCCTGTTTAACACTCCATCATTTGATTGCAATTTGATGAATTTCCACTTCCATAATCAATATAAAATGTACACAAACATCTCTTCATTTCTTCTAAGGTTGCTCATCCCTTTGTCTCCCTGTGTGGTTGCCAGATTGGTGGTGTTGCAATTTCCTAACATCTAGCAAATTGAAGCAAGCAGACAGTTGCTGTCTCTCACAAGCACACAGTTATGATGGACTGCCAGACGCAGAGCGATTGCTCTCAATCAACAAGAGCAACTCTACACCTCAGTCACTGCGGTTAAATTAGATCTGTTTCCCCCATCTGCCATCACAGCTCTTACGAGAGACAGATTCATGCGGGCTTTCATGATTGGCGGTCACATATAAATGATCACAGAAATAAATCATGGTTAAGAAAAGATACATTAGAAATATGGCTTGCGTTTTTTCTTGCGAGAGAGTCAGTACAATGGAAATGTGCTAATCAGAGTCTCTTGTTCAATTAGCAACGTGTTCGTGAAACATAATGTAATCAAAATATCTTTTTCTGATTGCCATCTTTTAACACAATCGCAATGTAGTGCTTCTCCGCATCGCTTGCCCTGTTTGATTTTTCAGTCTGGACAAAGACTATTAACATTAGCTCCAATTAAAATGCTTCTCTGTCTAATTCTGGAACCACTTTAATGAGATGTTGGGTGATTTGCTAAACATTTTACAGATGGACTTAGTGATAATTTCCTTCCCAACAGTATCCAAGCTCCCTTTTTTGTCCCATTTGTTATAATCACTCTGGTGTTTTTGTAATTGCTTTGCATTTCCGGCTCTTAAGATAATCAGATTCAGTGTTTCCCATAGGATTTTGTGAGACTATATGAGGGGTCAACCGCGGTCCCTCTAGGCATGCCTCTATCCACAGTCTGTGTCTATATTTTTCTTCACGCTAATAAGTGCTAAATAACTACTTTTACACAGGTATATTGTTGAGAACATTGTAGCATACCCTGTACACAACCTCATATACACGCTGCGTGTGTGGATGCAGTCAGTATTGACTGACACAGTCATTTGATTGGTTGTCATCTATTTGACCTTTTACGGCATTTTTCCTGTTAGAAATACATGCACGGTTTAATGCTAGTTTAAAGTGAGGTAGAAATAAATGAACGGGAAAACTCTTGAGCTGGTTTAACTGAAAGAAACTTGCACTGATATATCTTAAAATATGTCAGTGCAATTGTTTTGTTGTCAGTGCACGCCAGTAATGTTTTTTTCTATGGCATGTTTATAAAAGTTATCTACATGTTCCAACTGAACTATGGCCTAATCCTGGCTTAATCTAATCTTTTTATAGTGTTATGCTTGTCAAGCATTTACTTTTCAATTGACCAACTGGATGACAGGCTAAAATGTATTTGTGTGTCCTCTCTTCAAAAGGCCAGTTCACATGTTGGCTTGTTCCCAGAAGGCTGTCTTGTCAAAACTGAGGTCAGGGTCCCTTCTGGGACTGTTTGCGTTACGCAGACATAGAGATGGCCTTGTGGGCCGCACATAAAGTTATTGGATACCCCACACTCGCGAAATGGCTAAGCCTTAATTATGGCTTTTAAGAAAACAAAGTAGTAGTGTTAAATCGCAGGGATTCTTTAATAGATTGGCAATTTCATGGAGAGCTAGTCACTGGGGTATTAGATCCAATTTTCCAAAGTGCTGCTTGATTAGAAGGTATAGCCACCTAAATCAATACCAAGGGATGATCTGAGACCTATGAGTTATTCTATACCATATTCTTCCTGTCTGTGATTCCCATTTTCCCCTTTCCCCTCATCTGGGAGTCCATTTTCTGTTTTCCATTGCTCTTTAAAATGTGTATTTCTATTCAGTACTGTCCTCCCCTTTATAACACTCTTAATCCAATGTATACAGTATGCCAGAATCCTTTGGCCAAGAGTGTTAGCGAGACGTTTGCTCTTCCAAAATCTAGTGAGCTGCCTTCATAGGCAGGATTTTACGGCATTGTATGTATGTTCTTGACTGTGAATGTTCTTGAATATGAAGCAATTTTACGTTTTGATTTTATGCATATTTTTAATTACCAGTAGACTACCCTTTCCATTTTTTTTACAGTTTTTTTTTCTAGTGTAGGCAACTTACAGTAATCATACTGCCTTTTAAGACAAAATCTAAGTTAGCATCCAATCAATGCATCATTTGCAAGGAAAGGCAATCCCAGAATACACTGTGGTGAGCTCTGTGAAAATATAAATCCAAGATGATCACAGATGAAATGTTTCAAATTAGCATATATTGTATTTCAGTACTCAGACAGAATTGACAAAACTAGCTAATTGTAATTAAACATAATTGTACCTAATATTTGTATACATTATGTTTGTATGCTTTAAAATTTCACATTAGCTTAGCAACATGCTAACATCAAACCAACATCTAAATCTAAATGCTAACATTTAAATCCAAATGCTAACACGTAAATAGAAGGTGGTCTGCGTCGTAATTGTTTAAATGTTGCATATCTGCATTTCTACTGTGAAATAAATGATCAAACATTTTCAAAGCATTATTTCAGCAACATGTTACATCTAACTATTGAAATCAATTGTGAGTTGCTTCTCTCATGTGGAGCGACATTTGTTGTTGCTCAAAGTTTTCCAAGTTGCTCCCTTATGAGGTTGTGATGGATTTTCTTATCCTCAAACCTAACTATTTTAGATTTGTCTCCCTAAGACTGACTACTCTATTATCAACCCTATTATGAACTTATACTCTAGTGCGTCTATACTCTGGACGTTAACTAGGTTCACACCTCTGCGAGTCTACAGTCGACTACAGCTTCGGCTCCCTACCTATACTTCAGCGAGTCTACAGTCGACTACAGCATCCGTCTAAATCCTATACTTCAGCGAGTCTACAGTCGACTACAGCATCCGTCTAAATCCTATACTCCAGCGAGTCTACAGTCGACTACAGCTGAGTTTTATCCGTATAATTCTAACTTACTGGTTTCTTTGCTGCGCAGCTTAAATGACAGACAGACTTCAGTAAATGTCCTTGAAATGCTTTTAATTAACGGCCAGGAGTCTCGAGCAATACTCAAGAGAATCTCCCAAGTAAAACCAAGGCCGGTGGATCTCAGACAATTTCCATTGAGAATCCCACCGAAAACACGGAAACCACAGTTTTTATACAATAGGGAGGTATGGCATAATGACATTAATTTGATTGGTTATTCATTCACAGTATCTTCTGTTACTGGGTAGAGAATAATATGTTTTTAAACCATTTCTTCATTTATCACAAGTTCTAACTAGTCATCTCTGTCTAGTCTCATTTCCCATATTATGTTATTTATACACACATCATGGGTTCGACACACACACACATTCACCTAAAATACAGAATGTCTTAGAACATTGTTTCAGAGATTTAGCAGGTCAAATAAGGTCAAATGGTAAAACATGTTTAGCTTAATATTCAGTTTAAATTTTCCACCACATTCCCCTCTCTGGCCGTAATCAAACACGGCCATATTAAATTTAATTATTCTAATCAATTGTCCATAGCTGCATGACTTACCTGCTCCACCGAATCATCTTATTCTAAGTCAGTGACTTTAATACCACCTGTTATCTCTAACCATTTCCTTGTTTCATCTTTTACTTCATAATACCTTTAAGATATTCCTTCAATCAACATCCTGCTGTAATACAACCAATTTCTAATGTTTCACATACACATACCATCTTCTCATCTATTCATCTCCTTGCCAATATTCTATCTCTAGTAAAAAACTAAACATACCATAGTACATTGCCTTTTAACTTTAGACCTTGAGTCGAGTTTCATCGTCTTTTAGCTATCTTTCAAATTGCATTGATCTATTAGGCCTTATCATGCCAATAATGCTGATTAACCAATTTTCTTAATCTTATGTTATTAGCTTTTAATTCAAGAAGGCGATTGTTTTACTTAGTCAGATCTATTTAAGGATCTTTGTAATAAAATCTAACCAAAAAGGTTCTATAATCTTTCATTTTTATCTTTAACACTAATATCAATAATTTTATTATCTTGTTTCAAACAATGTCATTATTTTAAAATTAACTCTGTTTACACAGCTCTTGCCACGAGAATAGCCTTAGCTGATGACATGCCATTTAATCTTTAACTACTTATCTTCCTACAATCCTATTTTCCAGAATTAACTGATGGACATAACTTATACCACCTCTAAGTTTTTGCAATGTGGAATAGCTCATAATTGATCTATTTATCCAGATCATTAAATCTTTAACTTCATTGTGAATTTAGAAAGCTTTTCAGAATTTTTTTCTATATTAGCAAATACTCTATTTCTCTGACTTCTCTAAACTGATTAGACTAATTTTAGTTTAAATGTGTCTAGGTTTTAACTCTGTCCCCTACATAATTGTTTTAAAACCTTTCTCAATAATACAATAACAAAACAATATTTCATTCCTCGAAGCCGGCTAAATAAGCAAGCACTGTTGCTGTATTCCTAGCTAGCTAGACCCGCAGTCACCTCTCAGATATCAAATACACAGACGTTAGACAATACATGAAAGGAACACTTCAGTAATCACACTGGTAACTTCTTCAACTAATAATAATCCATAAATTAAAGGTTTCCCAAAATCAATCCCCTTTTGAAAGTTTTCTTTAGCTATTTTAGCAATTTGGAACCACCTAAAATATATTTAATGTAGTCATTAATTCATCACTATAGAAGTTTACCCAATTATCTATTCAGACCTAGTCTGGCAAAGTAACTTATCACCTATTCCCTCTCATTAGTGAACAACTATTGCTATTATATTTTAGCATCTATGATATCGGTCTTAGACTTTTAAAACCCTCAAGTTTCTTCAATAATAGTCCCTAGATTATTTATTATTTTTACAGTAATGTAGTTAGTTAAAGTCTATATACTCTTCAGAATTAAGAGATTTTCCTCTTTTCAATTTACGTGTACCTAAAATATTTTCAAATTAATCAATAATTTGTTCAAATTTCAACCCTATATTAATTCTCGGTCCTACAGTTTGATTGAACCAAATAACACATCAATAAACATCACATTATTGCTTCTGGAAGAACATCACAGCCTGGAAAAAATTCAAACAGAAATAGCAATATGATCAGCATCAACACACCTGCAGATATAATAACACATATGCATTTAAACACTTTGTTAGACCACATTTGTTCCCAGGTGTGCTGGTCGTCGCGTTGGCCCCACAGACGTCTGAAACGTTCCATGTTCGCCTTTTGACTCTTTGCGAGCCGTAGCAAGGTCTTTCCCTCGTAGGTAGAGGAGGCACGTTACCAGCACGTCCTTTTATTTTCCCTCCCCTACTTTTCCTCTGGATGGCGGTTGGTGGGGCTTGCAATGTGACACGTGAACCCAAGCGTCACGCTCGGAAACCTTGATTGCTGTATTCGTTGTTAGAATGATCTCATACGGACCCAGCCACCTCGGGTTGTACCACGCCTTACGTCTGTGATCCTTGATCCAGACCCACTGTCCTGGCTCGTAAGAGTGCTGTGTCTCGTACCTGGAACCGGCAATGCAGCTTTGACCTGTTAAGGGAGACCTTAACTATTTTTGTTAGTGACAACATCTATTAACATAATCTGCTTGTCTGGCCGGTCGTCCTTTCTGATCAGACCTGTGAAATTTCATGATAAACAGTAACAAGACAATATTTTATACATTTGGAACATAATAAGTTCTGTTCGACAGGATCCATCATGACATCCTGTAAAAAGGAAGAAGTTAAATGTGGGGTGGACAGGGCAAGCATGCTTTCTCTCTGCCTTCCCAGAGTTATACGCTGCGCATGTGTGACACTGTTTATTTCTGCCACAACAATAACCCATCTCAGGATAGTTAGTCAAAAGCATCCATGCCATTATTTTATTGGGCATATTTCACCATGTGGTCATAATTTACTCTGTTAGTGATATCAGCAAAAAAAAATATCCTGTACCTTCGAAAAACATTGTAAGGGGTTAATATTTCAGTCAATCATTTCTCAATACAGTCAAAGAACAGGACGCTTAGTCCATTTGCAAAGTTCCATTGACCAAGGTTACATCCAGTCAAAAGTGTCTTTAGATGATTAGATCATATCGAAAATTTGTCTGAAGGCTACATCCTAAATAAAAGGAAGTAAGATTTATTTTGTTCTATTGTTGGATCTAGAATGGAAAGTTAGTCACCATCAGACATGAAAATGGGAAGTATGATAAGTTTTACCATAGGACTAGGGATGGGGATATGGCCTAAAATCCATATTGCGATATACATTGCAGCCTCTTGCGATAACGATATATATCGCGATATATAAATTATAATAGAACAATTTCAGAACAGGTTAGATAGACCATAAGGAAAGTCAAACTGCTATGTAGGCTATTTGTTTTAAAAGAAACGTATGTAGTTTTGAGAACATTTATTATGCAAAACTTTAATTATACAACATAATTTTGCAGATTAATAAAATCCAAGTGCACTAGCTGCAGAGACTTTAACAAAGAAAAAGCTGAAAAAGCAACTACATTTACTACATTTATGTTAAAATTGCAAACATTTTAAATTAAAGCATACACAATTGACAAAAACAGATTACCATACCTTTTCTTTTGCATTTAAATCTTTTTTTACAAGAAATATTGCGGTCACAAAGAACTTGTTTTTCCACCTCCACAAGAGACAAACATCCATTATTGTCGCGTTGTTGAGGTAACTTTTCCTTGCTTATTACCCCGAGCTTACAGTTAAAAAGAAAATGATTGAAAAATAGTAGTATAAATGCATTTAAGGAGAGATTACTATATTTTCATATCAATTCGTGTTCATTTTGACCACGAGCCATGCGCTGTCACTTTAATTCAGCACGTGCAGCACAGACTCTGTGCTGAAACGATCTCAACGCATTGCCGCACCGCATCCGTGTGCAGGCCTGTTAACATGGGTACGGAAAAAATATACACCGCATATGCCATATGAACTGCAAACGGAGTACCGGTATGTGTGAAACAGGTGTTAGCCAGAACTGTTGCCCCTACAGAGTATAGTTTGCTGCTGTTTGTCGGACGGCTTAAATCCGAACCTAATCCAAATATGGATGTTGTACCGGTCTTTTTCACCAGGTCCTCCGTTTCGCTTTCAGACGCATGTTTACTCAGATGACGAATATGATGATGCGTTGCTGCCGGTTGCAGCTCGTGGCTCTAAATTTTTTGCGGGAAAATTGCGTCAACATGCAATATCGCGATAGTGCAATAGAATTAAAATCTCTATCGTAGACCAATTTTATATCGTTTATATCGCATATCGTTTATATCGCCCATTACTACATAGGACAGAAATATAAAATCAAAGTTTTATGGTTAGTACCATAATTAATCTTATCTATTAAAATTTCCATTCATTCACATTCACACACTTTCACACACAAACAAACATCCCACCCCTCTCTGGCCAGAGAATCATACCTTTTTGTCTGCCATAGCAGTTTATGAACTGAATGAGGAACATATATTTTATTAGGAGTGGAATACCACCAAATCCGAACGGTAACAACTTTTACGACAGAAGCTACTGAACGTAGACACACTGTGGCATTCCCCTTGCGACAGTGTCTAAACGTTAGGATTATTAATTCTCAATCGTCCGATGCAGTCGTCATGTGTTTGAGTTTAACACAGTGAACGTAAACCTCAAAATCAAATAGATTAAACACTTTAAAATAATGATCATATAGACTTTCAGTTGCATTTGAGAGATTCAGCTTCAATCCCCCAAACGCAACTTGTCATTAATTACACAATTTCAATTTTTTCAAAACTTTTTTGTTGTTGCTCCTATGCTATTTAAAAGAAGATTTGGAAATCTTCACACAATTTCGGATCCATGGAAAAAATAAAAACATTTCTATCTCGTACCCCTGGTGATGACAGCATGTGATTTCAAAAGTTTATAATTAGAAACATTGTTCTTATTGAATCCAGAAAACTACCTTTAAATGAAATGGAGTGACCAATAATTTTGCTTTTCTAGCCATAATGTCTCTTTGGGACATTTTGTGCCCTATATTTAGTAGTCAATATATATATATAGTCAATAATCTATTCTCAACAAATATATGCTTTTACCACTATTGGTTTAAGTAATAAGCCTCACTATCCAAATCCAGTGTTTTAACTGATTGGTGAGTCAATCTCTCACTTCTGCTATTGAACTTCTTGTATTAGGCCAGCTGGACTGGTCCCTATTGGAAAGCAGATTCAAAGTGTTAGTTGAAGAAATATAAAGAATTGCTGAAACCAGTGGATAATCAAAAACAATAATCCAACTAAATTTGAAACGTTCTCTGTAGTGATCAAAAACTCAGCACCTGGCCCACAAGTGAGGGGATGGAAGTCTTTCTTTTCTGTGTGGATTGTCGTTCAGTTGACTTGTTAGGCTGATACGTTTGATCATCAGGCTGCGATGGCCCTCTCTTTCTGGCTTCTGATCCACCCTGGCACAACATTTCATAATGCATGGCAAAAATTGTCTTTAGGAAAAGTCTCAAGTGAACTTGTCACCTTTTCCTGCACTGTCTCAGTTGACCCCTCAGAAGTGTCCACTTCCTCTTTCGGGAGCTGGGAGCTGAGGGCACCACTTCCTCTTTCTCTTTCTCTTTCCCAACTCTTCAAGCCAGGCGTCTGAAATCTTGAACACTCAGAGAACTGCAAAACTCAAATTAAACTTAGTTTAATAACTAAATATCTCATCTGGTTATCAAGACAGCAGTTCTTCATTTTATTAAAAAGCGTCCTTCATTGCGGAAAAAGCAAGCATTCTTCATTGCCAAAATGCAGGAAAAAGCAGGAAAAAACTCTAATTACAATACAGTTTTTTTCTTAATTTCCTTTCTTTGTCTTTTTTTTTTTCTTCAAGAATCCAAAATAAAATGACTGTAAGATATATGTAATGTGCTTGTTCAAATCACAATTTATATTTAAATTGGTCACCCAACCTCATACTATGCATAATGCACAAAAATTATCTTAGTTAAACATAAACAATTGGTTCTTCGAATCTCTGCAATGGATAATTTTTTTCTCAAGTTCTTTCACACTGTCTCCAGGGATAACGGGATACAAATTCTAGACACCTTCAGATAGAAATTATAATATTTAAAACACGTGTACTTAATATCTTATTATTTATTACTTTATTTTAAGAGCACCTACACTGTAAAAAATATTTTAGCAATTTAGTTATTTCAACTTATTTTTTTAACTAGATTGTCCAGACAACAAGAAATTTTAAGTTTTCTTGTCCTCAACTTATCAAAATAGTTAGTTAAACTAAAAAAAACCCATGCAAAAAGATAACTCAAAATAATGAGTTAACTTTTTTTACAGTGTAATTGCTCAGTCTTATATACTCTATCTCATCTACATAAATAAATCAGAGTTTAACTCACAAAAGTTTCTTTATGATTCAAAATCTTATGTTATCTCAGAATGCATATTCTTATTATAATCATTTATAACTAACAATTTCTGTAATTTCTTAATTGATCTCAAAATGTAAAAATTCATAAATGTTAACAATAGTACCATGTATCTTGTCTCAACTCTTTCAATTGTATCTTTATATTTTCTCAGAATTAAACCTTATTCAAACAAAAACTTCAAACAAAAAGCAAATTGCAGCATTACAGCATCTCGGGGTATTTTTCCCTCCCGGATCTGGTTTCCAGCATGACAAGTTGCTCTCTTTGCAGGAAGTTTTATTGACACCCACAAATACAATACTCAACAAATACCAATTTAGTTGAATTTAACCATAATCATTGCTCATTGTCCTTAATAGACAAGGTAAAAACATTTTTTTTTTCAAAATCCTTAAATCTTTTAATGTGATAGCCAATTTTACATAGGCTATGTATATATTTTTAATATAAATTATCTCACTGTGGTAAATTTAGTTGACTTTTGTCTTCTTCATATGATAATGAGATACATCGTTTAAACCTGGGCTCAGCCAGTGTTTTCTCTTCTCTTCTTTTTTTTTTTTTTTTTTTTTTTTTCAGCTAAATAATTTCTCAATTAAATTTCATTCTTCTAAAATCCCTCTTTTAGATTTCTCAGATATGGAAAATTTCAATTTCAACCATCAAAACAGAACAAACTAGAAACACGTTCCAAATTCTTCTTTTTTTTTTTTTTTTAAATCTTTTTTTTCTCATACGCACAAAAATGCTTTATTTAACATATTAAAAAGGAAAACATAAACTGAAGTCTGTGTGTCCTACCTTCCTAAGTTCTTTTTTTCTCGCCCGTCTGGGATGGTCCCTCCATCGGTCCTATTCGGTGGGGTCTGCGGCAAGTTGGCACAATTCTCGTCCATTGTCCGGTAAACAACCCCCACCGACGGAGGGAGTATCCTTGGGCTCCTGGCTGGCTCGCCAAAATGTGATGGATTTTCTTATCCTCAAACCTAACTATTTTAGATTTGTCTCCCTAAGACTGACTACTCTATTATCAACCCTATTATGAACTTATACTCTAGTGCGTCTATACTCTGGACGTTAACTAGGTTCACACCTCTGCGAGTCTACAGTCGACTACAGCTTCGGCTCCCTACCTATACTTCAGCGAGTCTACAGTCGACTACAGCATCCGTCTAAATCCTATACTTCAGCGAGTCTACAGTCGACTACAGCATCCGTCTAAATCCTATACTCCAGCGAGTCTACAGTCGACTACAGCTGAGTTTTATCCGTATAATTCTAACTTACTGGTTTCTTTGCTGCGCAGCTTAAATGACAGACAGACTTCAGTAAATGTCCTTGAAATGCTTTTAATTAACGGCCAGGAGTCTCGAGCAATACTCAAGAGAATCTCCCAAGTAAAACCAAGGCCGGTGGATCTCAGACAATTTCCATTGAGAATCCCACCGAAAACACGGAAACCACAGTTTTTATACAATAGGGAGGTATGGCATAATGACATTAATTTGATTGGTTATTCATTCACAGTCTCTTCTGTTACTGGGTAGAGAATAATATGTTTTAACCATTACTTCATTTATCACAAGTTCTAACTAGTCATCTCTGTCTAGTCTCATTTCCCATATTATGTTATTTATACACACATCATGGGTTCGACACACACACACATTCACCTAAAATACAGAATGTCTTAGAACATTGTTTCAGAGATTTAGCAGGTCAAATAAGGTCAAATGGTAAAACATGTTTAGCTTAATATTCAGTTTAAATTTTCCACCACAAGGTTCAATGATGGTTAAATGCTTTCTTAGAAGGTAGCTGCCTATGAAGACAGTAGGCAACAATGCAGCTTACTACTTTTAAAGTCACCATGGAATCAAAATTTACAAGTTTTGTTTTTTGGAATATATGGAATATGTATTATAAATGATGTATGCGTCCACATCACGGATAGGAAAACCCATCACTCATGTGAGATCGCAGCATTAGCAAATCACAATCATCCAATCAATTCCCCAAGGACAAAATCAAGTCATGCCCTACATTTTTTCTTGTTTAAGAAGCCATTTTACTCGGATATACGGCACTGGAAGAAAAGACTATCAAAACTTCTGTTTAATTCCATCTTTAAGAACAGAGCTGTTAGCTTTCTCATCCGTCCTTCCTATCTTATGTCAGTATCATTCCACTGTTCTTTTTTAGCACTAAACAGCTTTTCATTCAGTGCTGATTATGCCCTCATTTCCAGCCCAGATCCACTACGAGCCTGCCCTGCCAGCCGAGCGCCAGCGCCTCATCCAGTGCCTGCCCATGGGCCACATGACGAAATTTATCGTCACGTACCCCACTGTGAGTAACACGCATAACCCATCCACTTACCCACAGCCGGCTTTACTGGCTTTCCTAGCGCAGCGCAGTGCAGTTACTTCCCCTATGGCTCTATTGCATTATACTCTATAATGAAATTAAAATGTGCAAAGGCATGGAGAGCTGTCTCCTAGTGCTCAGTCTGCCATATTCAGTATAAGCCCTCACTTTAATATTTAATTTTGACCCTGCAGTGACTGGAGAAACCACCTTAATCAGAGTATAAGGCTTGTCTGTTAACTGTGAAATGTTTACTTGAATATTTTCTATCTTTTGTATATTAATTAAGATCATGGGTTTCATTCATTAACAACGTGTGCATAAAACATGAGAAATATTGATTCAATAATAAGTTCACACTTAGATTAGAAACCAAACATGCTCAAACATCACTCCCAGTGGCCTCTGAAACGTAGATTGTGTTAATGTGAATTGATTATTTATATATTGTATTATGTATTTAATAACAGTAGCTATGTTTCCATCCACACGTTTTTATCCGCATTAAGTGATATCGAATAAAAAATGCCTTATGGAAACAGTAAAATTCGATTGAATTTCATGAATATCGACTCAAATGAAATACGATTGGTCTCATCGGATTTTATCTTGATCGATATACGGCTTATGCGATCAACGCGGATGGAAACGTTATTATGGTGCGATCCATTTTGCCTAGTAAAACTTTGTTCGCAAATGTTGGCTTGAATGTTGTGCAATTCGGTGAGAAAATGAATGGAAACACCTTAACATGTCTGAAATCAATTTGAAATACCAATTTGATCGCAAAACAGCATGTGACGTCATTACGCACAGGTTTTTATCCGCTTTAAAGCCGTTTGATGGAAACACACTTTCACCAGCTTTATTCGCATGAGGTTTTTTACCGAACTTCAGATAATTCGATCGACAAGTGAATGGAAACATGGCTTATGTGACCCTAAAATTCAGGGAAAGAAAATGATCGATCAAACCTCTTGTGAATCTGGTTGAAATTTTCAGGGAGAAGCTTTTCTGTGCAGCACACTCAATTATTAGTGCATGAAAGCCTGCCTGAGTGCTTAAAAGTGTGTTTTATTATTTCTTAGCATCTCTAATTGCATATATACATGAATTATGGATAACACATTTATAAATGCAGTTACATATCATATGGGAGCCCCATAAGTATGCATCAAGTTTGCTAAATGAATAAATGTAAAAATATAAATGAATATATTTTACATTTATTTATTTAGCAAATGCTTTTATCCAAATCAACTTACAAATGAGGAATACCACATAAGCATATCTTTTTTAAATAAGGTACTTATTTGAAAAAGTACTAAATATTTTAAATTGCACATAGACAAAATGTGATTATGAATTATTTAACCTTTAAAACACAATTTGTATTTTTCTGTGTCTTTACATAAAGAGGTTGATAATGACTAACATTTAAGAACAAAGTAATTTATGTGTTATTGTTTTAGTTTTAGTTTTAGTTTTAACGGTTAGTTGTTACTTATCATCATGTCATATATATATGTATGTTATGTTATATATGTTCATCTCAACATCCAAAATTCACTTTTCAACAGGCCACGTAGCACCTCAGTTCGAAAGGGCATATTGCTTGAGAGATGATCAATATGCAGATAATGCATATAAATTCTAATAAATCTACAATTGAATATTTACATTGATGCAAATATAGTTGACATTTATGTAGATAATGTCAGTTGTCAGCATAGTGCTTGTCTCATTTAATCAAGAATGAATGCTTTTCATTTTCAGGGATGTTGATTCTCTGCATTTTTTATCTGACTTCACAGGCATTTTGGAAGGAAAACGGTTTCTCGGGGGAAATTGTGGTTCGCCCCTCAGAGTTCTGCCCTTTAAGTGTCACATTTGACGCCACCAGCCCCAAAGGCAATCCTGCGTTGGTGGGGTTCATCACTGGAGTACAGGCCCTTGACTGGAGCGAGAGAAAGGTGAGAGACAGAGAATGAGAGCGGGGGTTTATGAAAAACAAACATACTGTATAGTGAGCAGAACTGGAGTGAGAAATGGGAAGAGGGAGTGTGAGATAAAGAGAAAGAAGTGTCAGGTCTATTCTCAGTTTCACACTTTTATAGGAATACTGAGTGAGTCAAGAGGTGAAAATAAATACATTTTGACATTTAGTTGCTCAAAAACTGCCCTTGTAAAGCATAACAGTCATAATACCCTGCTGGAAAGAAAAGACAGACAGCTGCTCACAACCGTTTGTTGTGTTTTGGATGCTCATGTACTAGTTTGCTTCATCTAGCTGAACTTAGAAATCTATAATATGTGGAGAAATATTCGCATTCCCATTTTAAAGTCTGTTTCATATTTTTAAGAGCCTTCAAAAACAATGTCTACCTATAAAAAAACATGTAAAAGTTCCTTCAAGACTAGTCATTTCACTTAAGTCATGCAAGTACATCTCCTATCTTTATGAATGGGGAAGCATCAAATTCTCCAAAGCTGTTCACCAAGCTAACGATTAAATTTCATATTTGAAATCACCATTGAAATCTCGAATCTGACAACAGTTGTCTCATAAATGTGTTTTCTTATGTTACATTTTTTATTAACTTTTCAGGCTGGACCAGCCAATGCACATGTGCAGTTCTAAGCGTGCGTCTCACAACACTGACTTAGCTTCTAACGGCAGCTGCAGTGAATCAATTACTTAACCATTTAGCGATGGCACTTTCTCCCATTCATAGGAATACGAGAATGAGCTACATTTTGCTGAAGAAATCATGGCTGTGTCAGTCTTTAAGCGACTGAATGACAGTGGGAAGTGCCTATGGTGCGATGATGTATTACTATTTGTCCATTTCTTGCTCTGGAGATGGTCATATGCAAATATGTCTCCCTGTGTGATGTCACAGATCCCACAATATCTGAACGAGACATTTTTTGGAGCTTGATTAAATAAATGCTTTGTTTAAAATGAGGAGGGACGTTTTGAGCTATGAAACTTGCAGGATGTTTTAATGGTACAAAGACCTCTTATATGTTAAAAGATCAAGGCAAATTTGATTTATGATGTCATGACCCCTTTAAAAATAGGAATGTTGTCTTGCAACTAACTGAAATAAATAAGTTGAAGTTGAAGTTCTAAAATTATTAAAATAAAAATATGAAAACAAAAGTTAATTAAAAATATTAATTAAAAAATATTTTTGTATAACTAATACTAAAATATAAAATAAATAATACTAAAATAACACTGACACAAATTTTGTTAACATGCTATAAGCTAGTCTTTGTGAGTGTTTGAGCCAGTGCAATGAAGGACAAATGTATATCCTCAGCATTCTAATCTGATAAGCGATTAGCTAAATGTCTTTGCTACAGAATTAAACTGGAAGCCTTATCTTGGGAAAACAAATATTTTCAGCTTTGCGTCTTCAAAGGGTCTTTTCCTGACTGATAATGTGGCAAAATATTGATTTATCTGTTACTCGATGCTCAATCAAACAAAGATAGCCACACATCCTGCATGCAGAAAATAGCTACTGTAGCTTAAAGTTAAAATCCAGATGAAACCAGAACTCCCTCTTCGAGATGAGTTGGTCTGATGATAAACATGTTTCCATCTCGCTTATTATGATAAAACTCCCAGACCATCCGTAGCATGCATTATAGACAAGAGGAGTTCTTCTAAGCCACTGAGTTTATGATTGCTTCATTCATAATGAATCAGATGGACAAGTCAATCTGGTTCTCATCTACTAATACAACATTACTGTTTTGTGTGGTATTTTATGCTGGAATAGACAACCCATTTTTTACCTCCATTAATGAGTTTTGTCGGTAAAATGTCTTGTACTCTGCAAAGCAGTTGTCACCGAGCTCTGGTTCTTCTTATACAGATGTCCAAGAAGTCCAGACTGACTACTCAGCGCATTATGCCTGAGCCATGTGCTCTCTGCCTTTACTACACATTAACTTCACATGAATGAGCTGGCAAAATTTGAACTGCAGACATGAAGTGCAATTTCGTACGGTTTGTTTTATGAGCAGGCATTAGAGATAGCGGCTAGCCCCCAGCTCCTTATGGACACTTTTATACCACCCAACACATATGGTTCCTCTGCCGCCCTGCCCCCTACCTGGTGCAAAGCCATAATTGTAGGCTGAATTATGGTCTTGGACACTTGGTTCAAGTGGAAGTGTGCACAACATGCAGATGCAGGGTTTTATGTGTTCCCTTAACATCTGTCACTCGTTGGCATAGTAACAGCAGGGGTGTGCGCCCCGGCCCCTTTCTGCCCATAACTCATATAGCACAGAGACCAAAAAGGAAGTTATTCAGATCGATGTAGGTTGGAGAACCGGACTCAGCCCGTTTCCTGCCATTGTGAAAAAGTACAGTTTCGCATAATTTTAAAAAGAGAACTTATTAAGGACAAAATATACTTTAAAATAATATGCTTTAAAATAATATATGTAATGTTTTCGGACACTTAATTGTCTATTAAATAGTAAATGTACTATTAAATTAGAGTGTATTCTACTTTAAATATATTTTTAAATACAACCATGCACTTGTTAATGCTGATGGTGAGGAATTACAGTTGCAACATCTCATAACGTACCTCAAAATGAGTAGTGCATCACTGAAAAACGTCCCGCTGAAGTCATCATTGCGATGGAGTGTCAGGTTGAATAACTAGTTCTTTCAATGTTGAATCAACTCGCGCTTGGATTGATATGGTAAAATCAACGTCATTTGTCGTTACTGTGTTCAGTTTACGGTGTAGGAAGCCTCAGGAGACGCAGAGCTGACGTTGTTATGGCAATGGGCTTTTTTGCTTGATTCTATCGAACCCTGGTGCGTTTGCGTGCATATTACGTCATCGCAAACGTGCGCGGCGCATGATAGAAAACAGAACGAGGGCCAATATTGTGTTTATTAATTCACTGCTATTATGCGCAGTTGAGTGAACAATACATGTTAACTGTGCGTGTGTCACATAAGGTGGATTTCTGCTGCTTGCAAACGGACTCTTTTTGAGGAAACAGTGGATTTCCAAATTTGTTGCCCTGATTCCACGCGCAATGCACGAATACACTGCATGCAGGCTCACTCTCGCTCATATCCAAGGTAAATCATCAACACTATCATCCCTTACAAGTGTTTTTTTTAACTGAATACATCACAATAAGCTAAAACGCATGCGTGGGTTACTTTACTTACTGAACAAGTGCGCACCCGAGTCCGTGTTGCTTTCACATTCACGCGAACCACGGCACGGTTCGGGAGGAACCAAACTCAGACCACCTCCTCCAGGTAATCTCGGGTTTGATACCCCAGTGCGCACCCGGGTCCTATGACAGCGTTCACATTAGCAATTTTTCATGCGAACGGTTCCCAGTTCCGAACTAAACTGCCAGTGTGAAAACCCCCTTAAAGTACACAACAAGCGCACTGTCAGGATTTGGGTTGATGAAAGTAGTGAGGACTCAAATGCAGAGTGATGGGCTTTTTTTAAGCATAAAATAAAACAAAAACTACCCTGTGGGAGAAACAAGACTGGCAACAAGACTGGCAGCAAGACTTTACAAGAACTGGACTTGGCAGGAACAGGAAACATGAGGGTACCTTAGATGACGAACCAGCACAAGACTGCAAACACAAGGAGAATAAATAGGGAAGCAAACAAAAGAGGGTAATGACGGAGGACAGGTGGGGCAAATGAACCAATAATCAGGTAACAAGATGGGCGGGGATAGACAATAGAGCATCGCAGTCCCGCCCACAGCCGGTGCCGGAAGTAAAAATTCAATACAATTTCTCCATTGACATTTGGGATATAAGCCTTACAAATTTAACCATACATGGTAGACTTAAACCCAGCTACGGCTGTACTAAGTGATTGTATATGCTCATATAAACGCCAAAAGTTCATGGGGCACTAACCTTGTTTTAAGATAAATCCCTTTTATTCGCGATGTATTGGATAAGTACTTCATTACCCACAATCCTAAACAATCCCACAATCCCACAGTGATGCATCTGATTGGTGGAATTTGTGTCACGTGTCTGAAACCCCGCGAAGGCGCGTGAAGACTGAAGATCGTGTAATGAGGTAGGGCTAGCTCATTGGTCGTACGTCAGAGGCGCCCGCGGCGCGCCATTGGATGTGCAGTTGCCCCAGCACAGCCTATGAGCGAGCCAGATGCCCTGATGTTTTAGCATGTGTGTAAGCTTCAGTAAATCGAGGAAAAGGAGTTTCCCTGCACATTCACTATATAAAATTCACTGGAGGAAAAAGTTCACGTTGCCGTCGTCAGGTTTGGAAGTCACTCAAAAGGCTCTTTCGCGGTGGCTTTCAGTCGACTTCAGTGAGGCGCGGTGGTTTATGGGAGGAGTAGTTCCTTTGCTCGGAAATGAAAATATGTACACAGGCTTGTACCCTTGACTTTTTTTGGATTTTCTCTTCGTTTTTTCACTCGAAATGATATGTTGTATGCTTATGAGTTCAGCCGTAGCTGGTTATCCTCAGACATGCTCTTAAACTCTTTAGATATGGATTTTACAAAATTTCAATGGGAGAAATGAATGGGAAATTTACTTCCGGCACCAACGCTCTCTCAGGCTGTGGGCGGGACTGTGATGCTCTATGGACAGGAGAGCACATGGCACAAGGAAACATACATGACAAGCCATGTGCTCACACCAAACGAGACATGAACACACAGCCAATGAGAACACTCATAAGCCACGTGTTCACACAAAACATGACAACATGAAAGCACATAGCTAGTGTTAAACACAAGTGTACTACACAGTACAAGACAAAACAGGAGTGTCAGAGCTCTGTCAAGAAACCAAGAAATAGACTAGACAGAAGTGACAGAACCCTGACATGCACATTCAATACAACCAAGCACACTTCTTTTTCACAATGACAACAAAGCAGTCATATTTTAGCAGCTTTGGCCTTTTATGATATGATGATAAACAAATGTTTTTCTCATTTTAGATGGAGGAGAGAGAGATGCTGTCATCTCCAGCCTGGTAAAGTATCTCGGCCCGGAGGCGTCCACCTACATTCACTATGGGGAAAAGGTATGTGGTGAATTTCAACCACTATGTTCACTGAGTCAGAGAATTTATAGTCATTGTTTTGCAAAACCAAAACAATTTCTGAAAAATTTGGAAAAGAGGCTGAGAAAGACACTCAGTTTTTTAGGTATTTTTAAGGGAACACACATTTGAGTCTGTGGTTGTTTTTCTTATGCATTTGCAAGTGTCAGACTAATCATCTTTCATTGTGGAGAAGTCATTAATTTCACGAAAAATATGCTGTTTAATAAATGGTAATTGATTTTTTAGCTAAGCTCCGGCCACTTCGTTGCTAATTCAGATAAGCTTAGCAGAACAACCCATAGGAATGAATTGGATATTTGTCAAAGATGTGATTTTCAGTAAAATGTGCTCATAAATTGGTAAAAATATAAACTGGATATTTTACCTCCATGTTACACTCGCCACAGGCGTCAAGTGAAATGAAAATCTCTGCAGCCACTTCTATTCCTAGTTGGCCAAAGCTGAGAACCAGTCCTCCACTGGGCTTAAAAAGCACAATTTCACAAAAGAAATGGGGATTTATTCCCCCTGAGAGGTAAAAAGGCGACATAAGGCGTAATGGAGATTGACAAACGGGCACATTGGTGTGACAGCCATCAGCTTCAACAGAATGTTAACATTTTACCACCTTGGTGCAAAAGCGGTGTCTGGCCACTTTAGCACTATAAGTGAAAAGGAAGAATAGCCTTAAGCAACTCCTTGGCCTGTGGATGGAGAGGGCAGGAGAGAATTATAGGACTACTGATGGCAAGGCCTTTTTTACAAGGCCTTTACAAGCTGCTACTGAGAAAGGAAAAATACTATCTTTTCAACCCAGTGAGTCCTGAGATGTCTTGTGTTTGGGTTTATGGGTGCATTGTGGAAAACAAAGATGCATCAACTCAGAAAACCTCCAGATGGTGTTTAATCTAAATAAAACTGAAATAGCGTTAGATCTTATCAAATAGTGATTATCAAATCAAAGGCTGCTGTGCTGTGTGAGTGAAAACCAGCACTGTGTTCATTTGCCCGCGTGTAGCTGTTTTTAGAGCAGCTCGAGTCACAGCAATGCTGCTTATAAATGTCATCTCTGCAAGTGAGGTTAACATGCATTTGGGAATACAATGTGTGCTAGGTTTACTTTATTTATTAAACTCATTATTGCAGTGCGTTATGGGATTAAATGAGTGCACTCGATGACGTCCACTATGGTTTTGAACACCAATGGCTGTCGCCTCAAATAGTGTCCTATTTAAGGGTATAGGAGGCGATTTCGAACAAAGCCGGTGTCACATTCACGTTCACTTCATCATCTGTTTTCACTACATTTCCCAGCATTCCCCTGGATCCTCACCTGCACTCGATTCCCTCATCACCACACCTGATCTCCATCACGTCATCTCATCACCAGCACGGACTATATAACACTCACTCTCCCTGCAGTCACGGTCTGATCTCGTCAATACATGACACACAGACTCATCCATGCTTTACCAAAGCCTTACCTGCTACTTACCTGCTACTCACCTGTTCCTGTTGGATTATCTTCTTCATCGTCTGCCGTCTTCAGTTCCCAGCCGTCCTACTGCAACCCTTTCCAGTGACTGTTCATCATCATCTGAAAGAGAGACTCTGGTTATTCCTGTGGCTAAGTTCATCCAATTATCATCTGTTAATATACTCACCATAACTCCGTCTGCTTCTGCTGTTCCTAAAATAAACACCATTTCACTTACCACCTGTCTGTCTCCTGTATCACCCGTGACAGAAGATCAGACCAAGTAAGGAGTCAGCATGGGAATTCTTCTAACCCCTATTAACCCAGCTCACCCTCTATTCACCCCAGCCGATCGTCTGGTCCATTATTTTCAAGACGGTCGCCCGATTGAAAAATATGTCGCCGGATTCCTGGAGCTTTCTGTGGGGGTAAGCTGGACCGACGACGTCCTGAAGTCTGTGTTCTGGGGCGGTCTAGATGAGAGCCTATACAGGCTAGCCCCAGCAGCAGCTTTTTCAGGAAACTTCGCCAGTTACCTCGATCATGTGTTGTGGTTGAGTGGGTCGCCCTTCACCGTGGGTGAGGCTGAAGTTGACATCACCACTCAATCACACACACCAGCCATCCTAACCACGCCACCCATCATCCGGAAGCCAGAGACCGTTTCGCCGCTGGTCCCGTCCAGCCCATTTGAACCTTCGCCGCTGGTCCCATCCAGCACAGAGCCTTCACCGCTGGTCCCATCCAGCACAGAGCCTTCGCCGCTGGTCCCATCCAGCACAGAGCCTTCGCCGCTGGTCCCGTCCAGCCCATTTGAACCTTCGCCGCTGGTCCCATCCAGCACAGAGCCTTCGCCGCTGGTCCCATCCAGCACAGAGCCTTCACCGCTGGTCCCATCCAGCACAGAGCCTTCGCCGCTGGTCCCATCCAGCATAGAGCCTTCGCCGCTGGTCCCGTCCAGCCCATTTGAACCTTCGCCGCTGGTCCCATCCAGCACAGAGCCTTCGCCGCTGGTCCCGTCCAGCCCATTTGAACCTTCGCCGCTGGTCCCATCCAGCACAGAGACGCTACCGCTGGCCTCTGCCAGTATGGACCTTATAGACTTTTTCACTGAGCCAGAGCCCGTTGACCCAGCGCCAGAGCCAGAGCCCGTTGACCCAGCGCCAGAGCCAGAGCCCGTTGACCCAGCGCCAGAGCCAGAGCCCGTTGACCCAGCGCCAGAGCCAGAGCCCGTTGACCCAGCGCCAGAGCCAGAGCCCGTTGACCCAGCGCCAGAGCCAGAGCCCGTTGACCCAGCGCCAGAGCCAGAGCCCGTTGACCCAGCGCCAGAGCCAGAGCCCGTTGACCCAGCGCCAGAGCCAGAGCCCGTTGACCCAGCGCCAGAGCCAGAGCCCGTTGACCCAGCGCCAGAGCCAGAGCCCGTTGACCCAGCGCCAGAGCCCGAGCCCGTTGACCCAGCGCCAGAGCCCGTTGATCCAGAGCCAGAGCCCGTTGTCCCAGAGCCAGAGCCCGTTGAGCCAGAGCCCGTTGACCCAGACCCAGAGCCCGTTGGCCCAGACCCCGTTGACCCAGCGCCCGTTGATGTCAAGTCTGTTCCCGTTCCTGAGCCTGTCCTTCTCCCCAAGAAAATTTTGGGGGGGGGCTATACGCCTTCGCCGTGGCCGGCCAAAGATCCACGGAGGCCGGCCAAAGATCCACGGAGGCCCGAAAAAATATCACCTCCATGGCCACCTGAAGGGTCCTCACCGCCATGGCCACCTGAAGGGTCTTCACCGCCGTGGCTACCTGAAGGGTCTTCACCGCCATGGCCACCCGAAGGGGTCTCACCGCCATGGCCACCCGAAGGGGTCTCACCTTCATGGCCACCCAAAGGGTCCTCACCGCCATGGCCACCCGAAGGGTCCTCACCGCCATGGCCACCTGAAGGGTCTTCACCGCCGTGGCTACCTGAAGGGTCTTCACCGCCATGGCCACCCAAAGGGGTCTCACCGCCATGGCCACCCGAAGGGGTCTCACCGCCCTGGCCACGCCCTCATCCTGCTCCGCCCTGGCCACGCCCACAGCCTGCTCCGCCCTGGACGCCCGAGGGGTCATCTGCTCCGCCATGGTCATACCCTCAGCCTGGACCATCCTGGAGTCCGTCCAACTGCACCCGGTCCACCTTCCCGTCACGGACTCCAGGATGCCCACCCTCCCTCCCGTGTTCTGCCTTGTACGGCGCAGGTCGCGCCTAGCGGGAGGGGGGAGTTATGTCACATTCACGTTCACTTCATCATCTGTTTTCACTACATTTCCCAGCATTCCCTGGATCCTCACCTGCACTCGATTCCCTCATCACCACACCTGATCTCCATCACGTCATCTCATCACCAGCACGGACTATATAACACTCACTCTCCCTGCAGTCACGGTCTGATCTCGTCAATACATGACACACAGACTCATCCATGCTTTACCAAAGCCTTACCTGCTACTTACCTGCTACTCACCTGTTCCTGTTGGATTATCTTCTTCATCGTCTGCCGTCTTCAGTTCCCAGCCGTCCTACTGCAACCCTTTCCAGTGACTGTTCATCATCATCTGAAAGAGAGACTCTGGTTATTCCTGTGGCTAAGTTCATCCAATTATCATCTGTTAATATACTCACCATAACTCCGTCTGCTTCTGCTGTTCCTAAAATAAACACCATTTCACTTACCACCTGTCTGTCTCCTGTATCACCCGTGACAGCCGGAGTGTGTTGGTGCTTCTCATTTCTAATGTGTACATCATCGCTTCCTTAGGATGTGAGGGAATGCTGCAAGGAAAGAATTTAAGGATGGAGGAATCAAAGGAAAGCTTATTTGTATATTGGAAATATACTTATAAGAAATAGTTATATTGACACCTAGTGGTGTGGAGACAGCATCAGTGTTTAGTATTCAGCTGATTGTATCAAGCTAATTGTTAACTGTAATTGTGTTATTAATATTTTCATAAAAAAGGTGATGCATACTACCATTAGCTGTTTGAGATGCTAAAACCTTCTTCTAATAAAATCGCATACACAAGTTAACATGCTTGGATTGTTTAAGGGTTTTGCTTTAAGTACCTTCAAAAAATCCACAAGAGCATTTAAGAACATTCAACATTAACCAAGATGCCAGCAGGGTATTTCGTGAAGAAAGGCCACAGGGCTCTAATGATGAATAATGAATAATTGTTCATTAAATGAAATTATAAATAATTTCTAGACCTTATATTTAGTTAAACATGAACTGAACAAGCATAAGGGGAACATTTAGTCTAATCCACACAGAATTCATTAAGGTGACCTTATTAAAAGTGAAAAATAGGGGGTTGTAGGGAGTTTATGATAATGTGAAGCTGCATTAATGTAAAAGTAACCTGCTCAGTGAGAAGAGAAACAAGACGACTTTCTGCCAAATGTTGTCTGCCAGACATCTAAATGTTTTGTTAGTGTCAATGCAAAAGGCACCTGCATAATAAATCCGTCTCTTCTAAGAAATAAAGGACAGGCTACATCAAACCACAGAGTGTAAATGTTTCTCAGGTCATTTATTAGCACGGAATTAGATTTCACATTGACGCTGACTGCTGCAAAATGTTAATTGTTGTCTTGTTTTTCCAGGACTGGGCAAAGGAGGAATATAGTGGAGGCTGTCCTGTGAATGTAATGACCCCCGGGATGTTAACGTATTACCACCCCAGTCTTCGAAAGCCCTTCGGCAGGTAAACCAATCCACTACACTGGCCAAATCCCTTCATGTTCAACAAAGCCTATTTCAAAACCCCAATCCCTCATTTCACCACTTCCTCTGTCCTACAAGGAATAGTTCACACAAAATGAAAATTATGTCATTACGTTCTCACCCTCATGCCATTCAAAACCCACTGTTATTTAGCCTTCTAAAGACTTTGAATACTAAACATGATTCATATAGGTTACTTTTATGGTCTTGGAGTGAAAAAACATGGCCAATAAAAGTGGCTCAGATCTCATTTTGGTTCATTTTACTTGTGATCAGGTCTTAGTTTACTTTCTATTTTTTTAGTGCCACAACCACATAATAATAATACCAATTATTATTATTTTGTTAATTTCTGTTATTAAAGGGGTGGTTCGGAATTTTGGACATCGGGCCTCATTTCCAAGTGAGCCTTAGTGTTATCTATCAGTAGAGACATTTTTAAAAAAAATTCATCCAGTCGTCCCAGTTGCGTAGTTGGCCGGTGCTAGGCTAGCGCGAATCAATGGAACCAGTTTTAGCATGCCATTAAAACAGTTTTACCCACTCCACAGTACACTACAAGCAAATCAATTATAACACCAGACTATCGATGTAAGTGTCTGTTGAGAGAATAATGTTAGAAATCAAACTATCCTTTTCATCGCATTGCAATAGTTATATTGTTTTACCTATATTAGCACAGTCTACAGCAGCGGTGGAGTGATATGTTACCTAGGCAACCTAGAGAGTCGGTCCACACGACAATCACGCAAGTGTATTTACCTGCCGCTGACACTAATTTATGATATATGTAATAGCAAGACAGAGTACTATGGCAACGTTTGAAAGCAATACCATTGTTTCGGACTTTGAAGATGATGAAGACGAAGAATGTGAGTTATTCAACGAACCATATTTGTATGAGCCAGAATACACAGACGAAGAATTATTCGAGATGGATGCTAAAAGGGCAGAAAGAGAAAGAATGTTTGTAGAGACAGCAGCCAGTGGAGATGCCGTAGAGAACCGGGAGGGACAGAACATCGGGAGACTGGTGGTGCCAGTGCAGAAAATGTATACAATTGCCGACGGAAGACGAGTTTTTTTGCTGCAAGGAGTGGAACTTAGTTATCACACAGATAACAGAACTGGAGCTAGACACTAGTTTCCAAAATTTAAATGTTTCCGGGCACAGCGCCTCCCGAGACAGACCAATGTGCATAACGGAGCACCAGTTGTCAGTGTCGATCTATCAGTTATGAAAGGGCTAGCTTCATTAGCTAGCTAGAGTAGCCAAACAAAAGTTATTACCTGTACATCTGTAGCTGTTGGTGCATCTGGAAAGACGGCTGGAACTGCATTCCTTGTCATAAACCTGTGACCGTTTCGATTAAATGGTTCTTTAAAGTCGTCTGGTCTAAAATGGTCACTGCAAATCCTTTTTTAGAGTCCAAATTTAGAGTCTCTGTTGGTGTCTCCTTGTCCAAGCCCGAAGAAATAATCCAAAGTTGAATCCTTTCTGGATCTTCAAAATGAAATTTGTTAACTTCGCGATGAACATTTTTCA
Organism: Chrosomus eos; assembly: GCA_036326025.1. Classification (NCBI taxonomy): domain Eukaryota; kingdom Metazoa; phylum Chordata; class Actinopteri; order Cypriniformes; family Leuciscidae; genus Chrosomus; species Chrosomus eos. The sequence continues at coordinate 11,123,515 of CM070841.1, read as the reverse complement.
AATCCTTGCAAATCCTTTTATTATTACTAACAATGTGTAAACACAATGTAAATAAGAGATTCATTGTGCCGTGTATGCACCTTTTTCGAGTTTCTGCAGGACTGAACATAGCCTAAGTTATTGACAGCTTCAGTTATGTTTGTTTATAACCCATTCACATTAGAATAAAAGTTTTGCTTTTCATGCTGCTCAGTACACTGCACAGTTTCTGGATTTACAACTGTATTTAAATGCGCGATCTGATACTGCATGTTAAAATGCATTAAGTCTTAGAGTGTGAATGCAAACTAATAGACCTGTCTTTCTTTGTCCTTGATTTTATTACAAAATTTTCACTTGATCTTTTTATAAGCAGTATTTACTTATAAACATTTGAAGGTAACATTCTGTTTAAATGTATTATTTACTCATTTAATTTCATTATTTGTTTTTATTTTCAAATAGATAAATAAAATAATAAAATAGTTCCCACTATTTCTGCTATGGGACGGAAATTGGTACAGAGAATTGTGACATTTTACTGGTATTTGGACTAATGGAATTTTGGCACTGTGATAACCCTAGATCCTAGTACCAAAACATATTGTGGTACTATTAGAATATTTAATAATAATAATAATAATAACAGCCTTTATTAATTACTGTTATTAATAAAAAAAAAATCTACAAAAAAGATTGTAATATTAATTTAATTAATTTAATGTATTATCATTATTATTATTTATAATATTTATTATATTATTCAATATTATTTGAAATACTAATTTGTAATAATAATGTTTTAATAATAATCGTATTTCACTTTTTTGTACTTTTATTTAGAGGTTTATTAAAATCCTTTAAAACTTAATTTTTACAACAAAAAAAACAGCATACAGCAGGTTGGGAAAGACACGAAGAAGAGTAAATAGTGACTATGCTCATGTTTGGGTGAACTCATTGACTTTAGCAGACATTAGCTGCAGATAAAGATAAAAGTGTGAGTAGTAGTACATAAATGCCCATTTTACCTTGAAGTGCAAATGCTACCCGAATGCATGACTTGATGTCAAAAGGACAGCGCTCTCAGGGGAAAACGTCTCAAAAGCTATTTGAAATGGGCCGGTTAAGCGATTGACAGGGCTGAACTAATGCTTGCCCAAGGAGAACGTACAGAAAGAGCGTGCAAGAGAAAAAGCGAGAGCGTGCGGTGGCTGGAATCGAGGGGAAATTTCCATAATAGAATTAAATCCATAGGGAGTGTAATGAGTTCATCATGTAAAGGTGGTTGATGCATGTACAGACTTCCCGTTCTTTCTGGTACCTGTGTGGGCGATGAGACGTTTTTTGAAAGAAGGCTGTAATCTGTCCTTGACCCACTTGGAAACCGACGAGATCTTGAAGCTCTTGATCTCTCAGATGCTACAAGACTCTTTCATGCATTAAATCTCCGTCCATTCTTTCTAGCTACAAAAAGTGATTTATATTAGATGTGAAAAATTAAAAGGACTAAAACATGAATTAACAACGGGTCCACTTGCACACAATTCTCAAATATCCCATTTAAGATGTCTCGAGACAGCCTGCTGTTTTGACACAGAACAAGAAAGAGGAGAAGAGAGAGAGAGAGAGAGGAAGAGAGAGAGAGAGAGAGAGAGAGAGAGAGAGAGAGAGAGAGAGAGAGAGAGAGAGAGAGAGAGAGAGAGAGAGAGAGAGAGAGAGAGAGAGAGAGAGAGAGAGAGAGAGAGAGAGAGGAGAGAGAGAGAGGAGAGAGAGAGAGAGAGAGAGAAGAGAGGAGAGAGAGAGAGAGAGAGAGAGAGAGAGAGAGAGAGAGAGAGAGAGAGAGAGAGAGAGGACCAAAGTTGTGACAAGGTGGTACTTGGATGTTCTGATTTTGATCGAAGGTGATACTTGGCCAGAAAAGTTTGAAAACCGCAGAACTAGACTTAGATATTATGCTGGCTGCTTTTGATGCATTATTTCCAGAGCTGGAAGAGCATATCTTGCCTGCCATAGATGGTGGAATAGAAAACAAACCGCTTTCATGTCTTCGAAGTGATTCGCATAGACAAAGAGCATAGGTGAAAACACTGTGGGTAAGGGATATCCCTGAGGGTTTCATTCAAGTCCACACATCCATAATGCATAAAGAATAAACAGTGTGGTGGATGGGAAATGGTCTTGCATGGGGAATATGTTATTGAATGCAGCAATAAGCATTTTTGAGAACCCAATTAAAAGTTATTTCTGTTAAATTCACAACAGACATGAATGTGTGCATTATCTGCTGGAGGTTGACTGAGTTGTTTTATATGTGCATAAATTAACTATCCCATGGAGTTACTAGGACTGTCAGATGGGATATTAACTTTTTTAATAAATAGCTTTTGGTTTTGTTCCTCTTGACGATATGGATAAAAATGCATCTGTTAAATGCATAAATGTAATTCTGTCAGGACCACTATCATTATAGATGATTGACAGTTACATAACAGTTTGGATTGGGCAAGAACTCCCTGCCCATCCATGCAGCCTAGCCCCATCAGGGTAAACAGAACAGGACCAACATAAATGTATTGCAGATATAATTAATGTTCAATAATTTAATGTTCAACTTAACTCAAGAAAAAGGAGTCTGATTAGAAGAGGAATGTCAGAATTGTAAGTACTGACGGGACGAGGAGGAGCTGGAGATGGATTCATTCATTTTTTTCATTTCTCTTTTATTCTTTTCATGAAAATGCATTATTTATACCAATCACATACAATTCATTTAAAATTTCCTTTTCATTTCCATGATCAGAAAGGAGCAGATGGAAAATAATATTCTTATATTTATCTGCCCCCTTTATAGACATCAATAGTAGATGGCATTAACATTGTTCCCTCCACCATCACCCAAAATATATATTAACATAGATATCATTAGCACTGTTCCCTCCACCATCACCCAATCTCCAACATATCTGATATTTATTTAAACTTTTATACATTGACCACATACAATCCAATTCAAATTTCAGTTTGATATAATTCAAGTTGTTTCTTTTTATAACTCTTTTTAAATTCCAAAATATTTTTACAACTTTTTAAGTCTTTCCTTAGAAGATTCCATGCTTTTACTTCAGCAACAGACAAACACATTTGTTTCAGGTTTGTTCGTGCTATTAGATGTTTAAAGTCATATGGCCGTCTGTGATTTCCATCTTCAGAAGTAAAAACAAATAACTTTTGTAAGTCATGTGGAAGAGCTTTGCTTCTAGCTTTAAACATCACTAATAAAGTTTGTAATTCTATAATATCTTTAAATTTTAATAATCCTGACCTAATAAAGAGTGGATTTGTGTGGTCTCTATATCCTGCTTTGAAAATAATGCGAATGGCTCTTTTCTGTAAAATGGATGAGGGTAATTGGCTCCTGAGCAACACGATAAAGCTAGGTAGACAAGGATCAGCTGAGAGTCAGACCTGCCAGAACTAACTTTATGCTTGATGTGTTTAATCTTGTAGGTATTAACTTTAATTTGACTACAGTTTTATATTTTAATTATTGTAAAGTATATAGTTACGCCTTTTTAATTATAAAAATGTATATATTTTTATTATTCATACAATATATTTAGGTGTTCAAGCACTTTAGTGCTGAAAACCTATTGTATTTGCTATTTGAAAAAAAAACAAAAAACAACCTAAAACGCATCGTGCAGCCCAAACCGTAAGGCCTAGAGACTTGAAACTCGCCCAGATGGTAGGCCTCAAATATGGGGACAACCTAACAGAGTATGACCCCGTTTGGCCCATAGGTGGTGCTACAGCAACCAAAAGTACTAAATTGCTCATAACTCCTAGACCGTTTGACTTAGAATCAACCACTCTTAGAATCAACCCTCCTTTTACACCACTGTGATCCTTGGCTCAAGACGGACAAGACGTATATCTCCAATTTCGATTTGGGCGTAAAACAAATTTGTTATGGCCAATTTTGTCCAAAACCTACTTTTGCAAACTAGTCCCTGTTTTTTTTCCCAATCGGAACCAGACCAGTGCAGAAATGTTCTCTGGAGTCTGAATATCAATAATTATCGAAAAAAAAGTTGAAATTTTGCATTTGGTTGGCTGTAACAGGGCCATTTGGAAAATGGACCGTGGCAAAATACGGTCAAAAGCCTATAAATCCTACAAAAAAAGTCAGAACTTCACCAAAATTGATGAGCATATGTGTCATAGCATGGTGAAGAAGCATGCAAAGTTTCATGGAGATCGGACAATAGGTGGCGCTATAACCGTCAAAAAGGTCTCATTGTTATTAGGTGTTCAAGCACTTTAGTGCTGAAAACCTATTGTATTTGCTATTTGAAAAAAAAAAAAAAACCTAAAACGCATCGTGCAGCCCAAACTGTAAGGCCTAGAGACTTGAAACTCGCCCAGATGGTAGGCCTCAAATATGGGGACAACCTAACAGAGTATGACCCCGTTTGGCCCATAGGTGGCGCTACAGCAACCAAAAGTACAAAATTGCTCATAACTCCTAGACCGTTTGACTTAGAATCAAGATTTTTACACCACTGTGATCCTTGGCTCCAGACGGACAAGATGGATATCTCCAATTTCGATTTGGGCGTAAAAAGTATGACCCCGTTTGGCCCATAGGTGGCGCTACAGCAACCCAGTCTAGGCCAATTCTTCGGACTCTCTAGATCATGGGTCACCAATCTCGGTCCTGGAGGGCCGGTGTCCTGCAGATTTTAGCTCCAACCCCAATTAAACACACCTGAACCAGCTAATCAAGGTCTCACTAGGCATAATAGAAACGTTCAGGCAGGTGTGTTGGACCTGGTTGGAACTAAACTCTGCAGGACACAGGCCCTCCAGGACCGAGATTGGTGACCCATGCTCTAGATCAATAATTATAGAAAAAAAGTTGAAATTTGCCCTTTGGTTCACCATAACAGGGTAATTTAGAAAATGGCCGTGTCAAAATACACTCAAAAGCCTATAAATCATAAATAAAAACTCAGAACTTTACAAAAATTGGTGACCATATGTGACATAACATCATTAACAAGCATGCATAGTTTTATGGACATTGGACCATAGGTGGCGCTATAACTGTTAAAAAGCTTAAAAAACATGTATTTCCTATGGTAAATTGCCTGTATTAGTTGTGTAAATCGTCTATTTCATCTATGTGGTCAGTGGATAAATGCTTACCAAATAAAACTTAATGTCTTTTGATGCTTTTGAGCTTAACTGCCTTAACGGCCTTAATTGCTTGAACACCGATAAATGCTGCTAGCAGCTTTAATTATAATTATATTTACTGTTCAAATGTTTTATTTAAGCAAGCCTCTTTTATGCTCACCAAGGCTGCAAGTATTTGATTAAACATACAGTAAATACAGTACTATTATACTGAAAGCTGAATTTTCAGCATCATTGTGTCAGGGTTCTGTCACTTCTGTCCAGTTTATTTGGTTTTGTGACAGAGCTCTGACACTCTTGTTTTGTCATGTCTTTGCATGGGCCTTGTGTGGATGCCTTGTTACATGTGTGTGTGGGGCATGGTGTTTGGATCCCGCTACATCTGTCTAGTTTGGTTTCGGTTCTGTGTTCGGTTCGGACATTCATGCTCCGCGTGTTTGTCCTCTGTTGTGAGCGCACAGGATGAGCTTACGCTCGTTCTCGTGCACTATGTTTTGTTGCGTAGGCATGTGGTTTTGAGTTTGCTCGGGCCGTACGCTCTTCTGTCCACGTGTGTTGTGTTTTGTGTAGCACGCGGTTCGTGTTTACATCGGCCGTGTGCTTTCATGTCATGTTTTGTCTTGTGCTGTGTTTTACACTAGCTGTGTGCTTTCATGTTGTCATGTTTTGGGTTGTCAATGGGTTGTCAAATCCTCCATATATGGGGGGTATACCAGGGGGTATTTCATGTATGTTACATGTGCAGCAGCAGCAGCATGTCTTACATGCTCACAGCAGCATGTCTGTGAATGTATTGGCAGTAGCAAGTCTCTGTACTGGCTTTGCAGCAGCAGCGTAGAAGATCTATTCCGCCAAGTCCAAATACATTAACATTGCCATATCCATTACCATGGCAATTATCCACCAACATTGCCATATCCATTACCATGACAATTAGCATTGCCTTATCCATTACCATGCCAATCTCTCAAAGAGTTGTCATGACAGAAATATATACTTACACTGTATGTAAAATTATTATGTTTTAATGGATTGACAGTTCTAGAGGTTACACATAAGCATCTGTTGTTATTAAAGATTAAATATTTTTTGTGGATTTTATAATAGATACTGTAGTGGAGTCTAAGGCCTTTGAATGCTCAATTACATAATTGCGTAAAGAGTCATGACTGCTATTAGCACAAACTTCATTTCTAGGAAACTAATTATTAGCCATTATTCATGTTGACTGTCATCAACCTTGAATACAAAGTCCTTATATTTCCAGTCACTTTGACATTTTCCAAATCCCTTGATACTCAGTCATAGTGGTTTAAAGTCATTATGACATCAAAATTGACAAATCTTCTTTTTTTTTTTTTACAGAATGTTGTAGTGCTTATTATAAATGAATAATCTCTGCACATCATCATTATTAATATTTTTTATTCTTGTGCACTTGTAATCTTAAAAAATTAACCTCCCCTCCCCTCCCCTTGAATCGACCAAAACACATCTTAATACTAGGTAAAACATACCTCAACTCTGTATACTGTACTCAATATACTGTACATCACGATAAGGAAGACAATAATAATAACTTCCATTTCATGCCAACTTTAAAGAATACAGAAAGTATTAACACTTTTAAATGTCTATTAATTCTCTGTCTCTTTTGTCAGGATTCATTGGGCAGGCACAGAGACGGCCACCCAATGGTGTGGATACATTAGTGGGGCAATTCAGTCTGGTCAGCGGGCGGCTATGGAGGTCCTGGCTCAGATGTGTCCTTCTTCTCTGTCCCGGGAGGAACTGGACTCAGTGAGAGCTTCCCTGAAACACAGTAACCCAAGAAAGGAGTCAAATTGCAAGTCGTCCAAGTCTTACTGCCTCCTCGGTGTGGTAATGACAGCAGCTGCACTGGTGACCGCCTACCTGTTGGCCAAACCAGAACTAGGATTGAAATGGATCTAAAGGGATTTGTTTCTTAAAGAGCAACATGCAGGTTGGACACTCCTATATAGCATAGTGTATGTTGATGATAAAACAACTAGATTTTCTGAACTGGAGTAATAGATATTTAGCCATTAATGATATTTTGAGATCAATTGTGATAAAATAACTTCCGCTTCTATAAAGCACTAACCGGAAGTGACGATGGGCGAGGGAGTCTGGTCAAGTTCAAGCTCAGGTTACAATGGATGTGAATGAAGAAACCGAGTTCTCCGATGTTGACGAGCATGCCTATGATGGCCCACAGGTAGGGATGGGGCCGATCCGATCCAGTATTGGTATCGGGACAGATACCAGTGTAATTCATGTATCGGATTTTCCCGATCCAACCTGTGGAGATATCCGATATCCTGGTGAAATGACTCCAAAATTAATTCCCGCCGGCTAGTCTGCTAGCTGGCTGCAAACTGTGGAATGGATTTCCTGAACGGAGGCGTGGCTGAATGAGACACAGAGACCCCCTTCAGGAAATCCATTCCGCAGTTTGCAGCCCGCAAGCAGGATAGCATTGAGCTGTGTGTAAATACTTCACACTGGAAACACCGCAGAGCAAGACAGCAAAATGCAATGTTTGCAAAGCCGTATTAATTAAACCATCTGTCTGTGATGCAAAAAATCTCCAGGTCTATAATTCTCCGGAGTGAAATGTGCGTTACTTACAAACGACCGAGTGTGTGGTGACTGGCGTGGCAGTGAAGTTTACTCTCTTCACCTGCACAAAACGCACCCAAGAACAAAAAGCCTTGTTTTTCCAAGAAGGAAAATGATGGACACGATGTCCTGACAGACTGGAATTCGTGCAACAAGCACAAACACAACAATTTACCATTATGGCATCTCTAAAACTTGATCTAAAACTTTCTCTGTCTCTCACTACCGCTCTAACTACAGCTGAATGCAAGTTCTTATTTGCCTCGGCCAATGTCATATGACGCGTTGCTAGCGGGAAAGGCGTATTCCAGAGCCTAGCACATTTTCATCAAAATTTCTACGGCAAATGAGATTTCATTAGTAATTTCTACATATGTGTTTTTAAAAGACCTCTTCAGACAATATCAAGTATTAATTCAGTTATAAATTCAACCTGCACGTTGCTCTTTAACATGTATTTAATTAGTAGTTTTGCCTTAAAATACATTCTAGTCAACATGAAACATTTTACATCCATAATGATAAGTATTTCAGAGAGAAACATGATTTTCAGTGTATCTTGTATCTTGCACTTAATCATATTTCCAGATTTGAATTTTCAAGATTTAAACTAACTTTTGGTGCCCATGAAATTACATGGCATAATGTGTTATATGGAGGAAATATGAAACATCAAAGCACAGAAGTGAAACAAACACATTGTGAGCTATAAATGTATTTTTGCCAAGCACTTTTAGTGCCTCTCTTTCTTTCAACCCCATGAGAATCTCAATTGTTATCATGAGAATAAAGCATGTCGGACACTCATGTCAAGGCCTCTTTGAACATGTTAAATGAGTGTAATGGCTCTCGTTGTGCATAAATGCACAATCCCACATCATTTTAGATAATGACAATATTATAGGCAATGAAATTGTCAAACTATAATGAACTGAACTGTAACCAAACATTTTTGAAAAATGTGTACATATTTATTAACATTACATATAATGTCCCAGAAGCAGTATCATTGTACAATATCAGTAACAATCTTGACTCTAATATTCACTCTGTATACTCGCCTACAATATTTCATACAGCCTGTAAGTGAAAGCCTTGAGCACCACGTAACTAATTACATTAAAAAAAAATTCTAAGCTTGAATCAAAGCTTTTGAAATAATAATTTAGTATACAAAATTATCAACCTTTTAGGTGATACTGCATGTCGAGACTGTTAATTGTTAGTTTGGTCACACTTTATATATGTGTTACATTTAGCTTCAGAAACAAATTTGTCTTGTATGTGGTAACATAACTGCACAATAAAGCATTTAATCTATATTTGTTTTAATGATTGTTATTCCTTTTCTAAAAGAAACATATCGTTCCATTTCGTAGTCACTATGAGCTCCGCCGCGACTTTGAATGTGGTTTCGCTTAGAAAGCAAGGAAATGCCATGGGTCTGCGGATTTTGCATAGCGTAACTCCGTCCCACCTTGTGGGTATATAAGGAAGTACGCTGTCAACATGCAGATATGTTTTTGCTCCGGAGCTAAGAGGTCCTCTTCACTCCTGCAGCCTATTCTCTGATTATCTTCGAGAATCTTCTAGACGAGCAGTTTCCAGTTGAAATATCCAGTTGGTGTGACGGCGTGTTCCAGCGAGTTTCATATTCCTGCCTGCTGATCTGTGCAGTGGTCTGCAACAGCGTGTGTTTCTCCCCGAGCGCTTCAGCACTGCTGCGACCTTTTCTCTCACAAAAAGAGCTTGCACGTGGCACGTCTTTTTAAAGACGTTCTGCCCGTGTATTTCTGAGTGCGGTAGTCTGATAGATTCAGCTGATGGGAACGAACGCACTGCGCGAACATGACCATCGCAATATTATGGTTGAGACTAGGGCTGTCACTTTTGTGAAAAAATCCTGTTCGATTTTTGAGACATAAGTGTTCATTGAATCGATTGTAAAATCGATTTTCCATGTCTAAAGACGTTTCCATTTTCAACACCAAATATAGGCAAATCCACTGACAACTAACAGGCATTAGGACGAACGTGAAGAGGGTGCTTGAGACGCGCAGCGCCCACAAGTTAGCAATATTCCTGATGATTTATTGGCGTGAAGTTTCGTGCACAATGACAAACAGGAGTGCAGCATTCAGGGATTGAAATTAACACCCTCAACTCGCCAAATGCGGGTAAAAATTAACTTTGGCGGCTAAAGCTGTCAAATCAGAGGCGTGCGTCTATGTTTACTCACTTTCTTTGCTGTGGAAGTTCGTGTAAGCCAAATCTGTGTGGATTCAGCGCAAATACGCAACTCGTGAGTCCTCCTCATAGAGATATACACATCTATGAGTCCTCGTGATATATTAAATGCAGCGTGCAGAATCTGCGCATTTCTGGCTTACTTGAACACACACGTCACTAAGCAACGGCTCTGGCAACAAATAACGGCGCGCTTGTTCACTTGCCTTGAAGTAATAGCGAATATTAAAAAGCATTTGGTTAACAGAAAAGACATTATTATTTTCCAAAATCCTACATTTTCTATTGATCTGTCCACCTAAAATACATTTTTGGTAAAAAAAAAAAAAATACATAAAAAAGGCCGTTAAAATCGATTCCCTATTTTCGTTTCGATACTTGTTGTTGGTTGGTCCGATCGATTGTGCAATCGATTTTCGAACGTAAAGTGACAGCCCTAGTTGAGACTCGATGACCAAGAGCGAGAGTCCCCTCATCCACACCTCGATCTATTCTCTACATAAGAGGGAATACTTTGGCTGGTGGCCGGGGTGACCTGAGGCAGATGGTGTGGTAACATCCCAACGAATTTTCCTCGGTCCACACCCCCCTCTTTCACATTGCAACCCATGTGGTTTCCGGATGAGTTCGCTGAAATCATGTCTATCGCCGCATCACAAGGTGAGCTGAAGTCCTCTGGAGATGACGGTTCGGCTGTGCTGCCACCTTCGGGCGTGCTAGCATACCGAGTCTGATCCAGAGTTGAAAGCTATGCTTTCCCGGGCCGCCGCGAGTATCGGGCTTGTGTGGAACCTTCCACCATGTCCCGAGCACTCAAGGTTGATGATTGGTTTTTGGGGGAGCCGAACCCAATACCTTTCTACCCAGACGTTCATGAAGAGGTCATGAGATCGTGGGAGTCTCCTTTGACTTTTAGCAACTGCTCAGTGGCCTCTTATGCCTTCTCTGCCCTCGCAGAGGCCGCGGCCAAGGGTACACTGGAGTTCCCCCCCGTGGAGTGTTCTGTGGCCACACATCTGTGTCCCCACAGCGCCTCCACCTGGCATGGCGATCCTAAGCACCCCTCCAATGCCTGTAGGATTCTGTAGGTGCCTGTAAGACTTATAGAGCTGCGGGGCAGGCTACCGCCTCACTGCATGCTATTGCCATCCTTCAGGGTGCTCAATGACATGTACGAGGGTAGAGCTGATTCAGGGGTCATCCAAGAGCTGCATGCCGCCACCGACCTCGCTCTATGAGCGACGAAGGTGACCGCATGCTCCCTGGGTCAGGTGATGTCCACATGCGTGGTCAGACATCTCTGGCTTAACCTGGTTGATATGCGCGAACCCGCTTCCTCAACTCCCCCATATCCCAGACTGGCCTCTTAGGCGGCGCGGTCGAGGACTCTGCCCAACAGTTCTCGGCTGCCCCGAAGCAGACTAAGGCTATCAAACATGTTCTGACCCTGCGGCCAGCTGCTGCCACCCAGCCGATGGCTCAGACGCCTCAGCCCGCTTGCTGCCGAATGCGCCTGCGACTTCCGCTCCCTTCCGCCTGGCTCCAGCAGCAGCTTTCATCCAGGCCGCGCCGTGGAGGTGGTCGCCGGAAGGCGCCCCAGCCTGTACCAGTTCCACAGTCTGTGAAGCAGCTCTCCCATTACGGGCAGCTCAGAGATGGGTTGCAGTTCTTTTAGGAAGTGGTTGCTGGGCCCCTCGTTCCCCAGAGGGCGCGGATGGCAGTGTGCGTCGCTTACGAGCCTCGCCACTCTCGTCCCCCTCTGTAGTCAGACTCCTGACAGGGCAGGCCCCTGTGGAACGCTGTTCCTTCCCTGGCCTCCTCTATCAGGATGCGGCATATGATCGTCGGACTCTCCGCCTCCCACGTCTGGGCCGGTCATTCCGCCTTGCTGCCCCATCGTGGAGACGTCTGTGGTTCACATGACCCCGCTGGTTCAGTTTTGGAGCTTTCCTATCTGTCCCGTTGGCTCACTAGAGTCATCAGGTTTGGCTATGCGATTCAGTTCGCACGGCCTCCTCCCCGCTTCTGGGGAATCTTGCCTTAGACAGTTTGAGGGCAAGAGTGTGGTTCCACTGAAGTTATTTCAGAGGCTCCTGGGGCATATGGCAGCCGCAGCAACGCCGCTCGTATTGCTTCATATGAGACCGTTTCAGGTCTGGCTTCTCGATCGAGTCCCGAGGTGGGCATGGTAACAAGGCACGCTCCGAGTACCAGTTACTCCAACCAGCCATAAGACCTTCACCCCGTGGATGAACCTCAGCTTTTTACAGGCCGGAATGCCCTTAGAACGAGTTTCCAGGGATGTTCCAGGGATGTACATAGGGCACTGGAAGACAGCCAAGAAGGTGGCGTGATAAGACTGGAACCCCATTCATCATCACGACGGAACTCGGTTCTGTCTCCCAGCTACTTCCGCTGTTCCGCTGGAACGCCTGAGTTCAGTCTCGGCTCCTCACCAAGTAACATATCTGCATGTTGCCAGCGTACTTCCTTATATACCCACGAGGTGGGGCGGAGTTACGCTATGCAAAATCTGCAGACCCATGGCATTTCTTTGGCAATGGACAATTTCGTTTCCAACCAGTAGGGCGACCGAAGAGGAAAATTTACTTGGTGTTACTTTAAAAGCGCTATAAAATGAGGATGACTTGACTTGACTTGACTTTACGTTTTGTAATACTCGAAGTTGATAGGCTTTCTAAGTGAAACCCCATTTGTAGTCACGACGGAACGTCTCCGTTCCCTACTCAGGGAACAAGGGTTACATACGTAACCGAGACTTTACATGCGTAACTGAGATGATATCTTGCAGTGTAGTTTTTTTCTCGGCATATGTAGATCTGACAACAGCTTTTAAGTTGAAATCATTGAATTATAATCTTTTTTGTATTATCATGAAATATTGTTAAGAAAATTTAATGAACATTTCTGTCTGTAAGAAAACCAGTCAAAATATACTGTACAGGACTCTGTACTTACCCACAAATGCTTTAATGACAAAATTAATTACAATCCCAAAAAAGCATTGCGAATGATATAAGCAAATTAAGGATGGAGAAATATAAAACAAAACTTGATTTAAAGATGTTTATTGTATATATAAATGCAATATATCTAATTTATTGTAATATATGCATGTGCAAAAATATTTAAGTAGGCTAGTTCACAGTGCTTCATATGAGTGGGCGGATATTTTAGCATGAAATGCTTGTCACGATTCTCTGATTGGTGGAGATTTATGCAAAATTAAGGGTATAGTTTTTCACTGGAATTTATGATGTTAAAGACGATTTAAAAAAAAAAGAAGCGGAAATAATGTGGGCAGATGGCTTTAACAAAAACATTTACCATCAATTAGTCTTCAACAATTTATACGTTAATCAATTCCCCTATGGAGAAAATGAGATTTTGTTTGCTTCCGGAACTAGACTGTTGCACTCTATAAAGACAGATGGTTAAAGTGTTTCATATGCGCAGCAAGTTTGTGATGAAAGTTTACAGCCTGCAGACATTTTTTCATTAAGGCCAGGAACATGAATTAAGTATATCTATTGACTTAAAGCATGAATATTTTAAAATCAGCATAAAATGTTATATTATCTTATAAAAAATCATGAACTTGTATTTTGAAGTTTCCATATTTGATCTTCTAAGCTTCTTTAATGCCACCCATATAATTACAATGTGTTATGTGAAAGGAATTTGAAACATCAAAGGAAAGAACTGAAGCAAACACTCCGTGAGCTATAAAAGTTATTGTCATGCACAGTAAGAGCATCTCTGTAAACTCCATGGGAATGTCAATTGGTTTCATTGCTTTAGCAGAATAAAACATGCTGGAAACGCAACAAGTTTGTCAAGGCCTCTTTAAACGTGTTAAACGTGTGTAATTGCTCTCTCGTTGTGCGCATATTTGAAAAAAAAAAGGCAGGAGGTTCAGACAGGCCTATAGACGGAATAAACTTCGAGCAAATGTTGCCACTGCGACTCGGCGATTCCTGCACTGTACGGTAACTCGCACACTCACGGACGCGTGTATCCGCCCACACGCGCACAGCAGACATGTCTCTGGGAGGAAGATGTGAAAGTGATTTAATCGCTAGTGCTTGATTACACAGATGATGGAAAAAGCTCCTGTCATGCTCAGATGCTCTCTAAGGGGTGATCTAACTCCTCTGGCGGCCCCTAAAGGAGCATTTTTGGTCTTCGTTACCCCCGTCTCGCGGGGGATCAACTCTTCATTTCTCTTGCCTCACGCCCAGCCCATCAAGGTCAAACCCTGCCCTAACCAACATGTTTTTGTATGCGTCCAATTTATGGGCTCCAGTAGTGGCGAGATGACACAGCCAGCACTTCCTCCGCTCGCTCTGGCCAGAAGCCACGGGAAAGATGAGTCTCTTGTGATTGTGAATCTGATTTTCCATTCCATTTGCTTGATTACCTCCACGTCCGGCCGGAAAGCCACAAGTCTTCATTTAGAGCCACTCCGCCGTGTGGATAGGCTATTATTTTGGACGTCCCATGAGCAGCTGTGTGCGTCTCAAAGGATCCACTGCCTAAAGATTGCATAATGTAACAACTTGTCCGGGGCTTTGGCAGATCGCCTGCATCGGTTTGCGGTTTGAAGATGTCCGATCCAAGGCAATGCACCAACTTTAGATTAGGTGTATTCAAGCCAAGATGGAGGCCTTCCATCAGGTTTTAGAGGCTGCTATAAAGACAAAAAAGTGCAAAAAAAAAAATAGTCAGAATTGTGAGATATAAACTTGCAATTTAGAGATATAAACTTGTAATTGCAAGGGAAAAAAAAATGAATTGGGAGATATAAACTTGCAATTGCAAGAAAAAGTCAGAATTGGGAGATATAAACTTGCAATTGCAAGAAAATTTCAGAAACGTAAGATATAAACTCACAATTGCAAGAAAAAAAAAAGAATGTTGAGATTCTTTCACATTCACATTGTCACATTCATCTAATCGGATTAATTGTGTAATGTAACAGCTCGTCACTAGCTTTGGCCAGTTTGAAGGTGTGTGATCCAAAGAAATGCACCAAATACCAAGGTGAAAGGCGGCCCCTGAGAAATGCATAAAATAATGTCATCTGTGCCCTTCTCTTGTGATATGACACGTTGCAACACATGGCGGTCTGTAATATTCAGAATGACAGTCTTTCTAATGGTGAGGGGGGGAGGTGAACTCAACCGTTCACACATGAGATCAAGAGCCGTCATAAACACTTCCTGACGTGCAAAGAAGTGATTCAATCACATACAGTGCTGTGATGTTTTGGTAGCACTTTTCAATGAGGTTTCAGTTATTAAAGGGCACCTATTATGGCATTTAAAATGTTCCTAATATTGTCTCGGGAGTTCACAATAACAGCTTTACATGCATGCAATGACAAAAAACACTTTTGTTGTCTTATAATATGCATTTATTTTTACCTGATTTGCTCACCGACTCCAAAATGATTCGTTCAACGACTCATTTTTCCAAACCCCTCCTTACCAGTCAGTTATTTTTTGCGTTAGCCCAACGCATAAACATATTGATAAAGCACTGCAGTCCTACAATGTATTGCTCTATTCTTTATGACAACTCCAATAACAACGACAAACATTTCACATATTAAAAAAAAAAAATTGACAATGGAGACCTAGAAGCTGCGCTGAGCGTAATTAAAACTGCAGACAGACATGTTCACCTTTGCCAAAGGTCTGAAACAATGGCTGAGGTCAAGTCAAAGCTGCACGCATGGTAACACTGTATGAAATAAAAAGTGATGATGTGTATTGTTTACCTTCTTAAATATTGTCCTGTGTACTGTTTTGTACTGTGTTTTGTATATTGTACTGTGTTGTGTTTTGTGAAATGTGTAGCCTCCTATGGACAAGTGTTGTAAATTAGCAGTTTTGCTATAACACTAAAAAACAATGCCTCTGGTTTGTCCAATGCTGTTGTTATGTCCATATCAAATAAATAAATAAATAAATAATGATTAATTTCACATGGTCAAAATCAAGTCCTACCCTACATTATTTTTTTGTTTGAGAAGCCGTTTCAATGAGATGCACGTCACATAGGGAAGAAATTCCGTTTCATGCCAACTTTAACAAATGAGACCTTATTGTAAAGTGTTATCAATGCTGTTGTTGTATAAATATTAATATTCAAACAAAAAAAAATCGATATTCAGTCAACAAGATTTGATTAATGTTTAAATGATTTAAAACAATTTTGCAAGACTGACGGAAAAGAAAATTACTAGATCGCCTGAGCATAGGCCTATATGAATAGCAAGTCCACTGGACTGCCGAACAGTTTGGTTCAGTAATTAAATGTTTTAATTTTTTTAAACATGAGGAAACTTTTATTGCTCAAGGTTGGTCTTTCATAGCTCAGAAAACTTGAGTTCTCAGTTATAGTTTCACTGAACACCTACACTTTTCATGAATGTTCTGTTTGATTAATATTTTATTCAGTTGAGAGGCAGTTTAAATATGAGTTATTTATTTAAAATTTTATTTAACAAATACTGATTTTTACTGGCCAAGCACTGTAATATACTGTTGAGCCAATTTGTTTTAGTTAAGCTCATTGAAATAAAACATTAATAAAGCTATTAACGCTAAGTAATGCACCTCAATGCATTAAGTTAGGATGGAATACCCATAAGCCCTGGCTTTTGAATAATTCAAATATGTATGCTTAATAAGAACAGGGGCATAGACATTAGAATTGTTGAAGGCTTTGAGACGTTGTTTAGTTAGTAAATAAATGTACATAATCTCCTTTCATGCTCCATGGAAGAAAGTTGTTGGTTGAAACAATATGGGGGTGAGCAAATTATGACAGAACTTTTATTTTGGGGTTTAATATCATTAAAACAGCTGAGATGCTAAAGAGATCTCATCTTTTACTACATTAACACTAAACCTTATCTGCTGGCTTACGGATAAAACAGACTACTGGTTTCATATTAATTAACAGGTTGTTGGTCTTTTTTAACCATACTTTGTACTTCTGTGTGGGTGAACTGGACATTCTATATCATCTCTTAACTTTTAATTAGCTGTGAGATGTCTTCTGGAAAGTAATTCTCTGGCTGGCTGTTGCATCGTTTCTCCAACCTTATGCTCCCTGGAGGATGTATTGGCTAAAGATCAAGAATGGGCCCGTTTTCTTCCTCTTGAGATATATTCCCATTAGACCAGCAGCAGCAGACACATGATCATGTGTCAATCATCCGTGATGCAATTATGCTTTTCCACTGATACACAGAAACCTCATCTAGGCATAATTAGGGGTATTTTTAAACCCTGACATGATCATGTCTTTCGATTCCTGCATATATGGATATGGATAAAAATATGTACTTCAAATGTACTACAAAAATGTTGCTCCAACAGTATATAGACAATTAAATTACATGAATGTCTTTGCATTATATCTAGTTCAGTCATTAAACTCTAGATGGCACAGACTGACTATTCCTCTACATGCAATCTGCAAGCTATTTCACCATTACCACATGGCGCAAGCTGATTGGCCTCTGGTGATCCTGTAGCCAATGAGACTGCTTGCTCTATTTGAACTATTTAAATAGTGTTAGTCCTGCAGCATGCTATCCTCTGAATCCCTCCACCTTCCCCAGCTCCACCTGCCTAGATCTGCTACGGGATTTACTGTATGTCTTTTCATGCAGCAGCAGCAGCATATCTTACATGCTTAAAGCAGTGTATCTGTGTATGTATGGTATCTAATGGCAGTAGCAAGTCCATACTTTCTCTGCAGGAGCAGCAGTGTAGCAGATCAAGTCCACCCAGACCAAATACAATAGCATATTCATATTCATTAACATTCCAAAACTACTTTAAGAGTTGTCATAATTTAAATAACTAAATATCATAACTAAATATGAATATTATCTTTAAGTCGGTTTAAAGTGTGACAAAAGAGCCCAAATACTTTTTAGGGCCACCTGCAGAAATAAGTCATTTTATTTAGCTGATTCGTTATAAATGTAATATAACATGAACAACAGTGCTGTTGATACAAAGCAGTCGAGCAGCACAGTTGTGGCATTCCTGAATGAATCAGTGCTTTTCAACAAATCAGTTGAGTGAATGATTCAATAACCATAAACCAACTGTTGAATAAGGACAAAATACTTAAAATCAATTTGCACAAAACCTTGCTTCTCAGAAAGCTACCTCTTCAGAGAGAGATTATCCCAGATAGCATAAATATTCGGACCTCATCTGAGCCAACTATGGCACATATTCTGGCAGAGGTCATATGGGCCGTATCTGGCCGTATCATAGTTTTAGTGTGAGTTGTGGCTTGCTGTGTGTGGCCCATGTGACCTCTGTCGCCATGTGTGCCATAGTTGGCCCAGATGAGGCCTAGATATGTATGCTATTCCCAGTCATTGCCGTCATTCCATGCGGTATGTGGGCCAGAAGAATGTGGGAGATGTGGGCCACAACTGGGCCAGATGTCATTTGCTATCTGAGATACATTTTTGCATATAAAAATGCAAGATGCAGGGCAGAGGTATGTAAACGCCTTTTTAGAGCTACTTTCAACTTTCAGTGCTGTGTTTTTCGAACCCTGTGTCACACAAAGTAAAAGGCGTGAGAGAAATGGTCACATTCATCTACCACATATTAACAGTGCAAAAACGCTTACTGTGTGAACGTCCCCAAAGGTGTCTGTCTAGTTCATGTCTAGCCCACTCTTAAAAATAAAGAAAAATTAAGCACTCTTGGGACATCATGATCGAGGTTAATAGAGCACACAACAGCCAATATCTGGATGCAGTCGGGTCCTCTGAACACAGAACTCCTCCAGTAAGAGGTCGTTGACTGGGAAAAATGTCAAGACTCCTTTCTGAACAAGAAGGGATGGGGGCTGATGAATAATTTATGGCGAGAGTTTGGTCAAACACAGTGCTGTGTCTGTTTAGCTGTCGCTTCAGCAGGCAAGAGAGAGAAGGGGAGAGATACAACACTGTAAGGAAACACCGGAGCTGATATGCCATCTGGACCTCATATCAGACAGATTGACGTGTTCCTTCAGGACTTGGTCCGAGACAAACTCTTCATGTTAGCCCCCTCTTGAGAAATGACATATTTAGTGATAATTATGACATGCCCGGAAGAATTTTGAACTTTCTTTGTATAGAGAGGGCAGGGCTGGCACAAATCGGAAAGGCTCCCCTTCAGGGTTATGAGGCCAATATTGATCTGACAGCATTCAAAGATGCGGATTATGGGAGGACATTTCCTTGGCTTGAACATGCGGGTGCAGCCAAGTAGCTTGAACTTTCTTTTACTAACTTGTGGCCACAATGACAGATTTTAATGGCTGAAGGTTGCAGTACTGTTGGCCGCTAGTAGATAATGCCGCTGGCAGTGTGTAATTGGCCATAGCTTTTAAAAATCGTATCACAAATGAGAAAAAAATGCCCACGTCGTCGCCTATGTTGCCAGAAATCGCCAACACTTACTGAAAATGAGTGTCTTCCAGTGATTTTGTCGCTGCAAATCATGGTCAGTGTGAACAGCCCCTTTAGTCACACTTAATAGCAAATGCCAAAGTTTGAGACACAAACAGCCATATAAACTCTAAAGTAAAAACCTTCTGAACCTATTAACTTTACATTACTGATCAAAAGTTAGGAATAATAATAAAAAAAAAATATATGTTTATGAAAGAAGTCTCTTATGCCCACCATTTTTAAATAAAAAATAAAGTAAAAACAATAATGTTGTGAAAAACTTTTGACAATTTAAAATAGCTGAATTTTCAGCATTATTACTCCAATGTCTTTCGTGTCACATGATCCTTCAGAAATCATTCTATGCAAATTTTCTGCTCAATTATCATTTATTGTTATTTTTTATATAATTTATTTAAAATGGTAATGTATCATAGTTTCCACAAAAAAGAGCACTCCACCTGTTTCCAGCATTGATGAAAATCAGAAATTTTCATAATCAGCATCAAATCAGCATATTAGAATTGTTTCTGAAGGATCATGTGACACTGAAGACTGGAGTATTTATGCTGAAAACTAAGCTTTAACATTACAGGAATAAATAGCATTATAATATTAAAATAGAAAAGTTACTTTAAATTGTAATAATATTTCATAATATTTCCTTTTTTTACACAAATGTTTACCTACTTTGATCACATTAATGCTGCCTTGATGAGAATAAGAGACTTCTTTCAAAAACATTAAAAAGATTTTTCTAGACCCCAAACTAATTTTGGTGGTTCATATTTCTAATTACATCTACAGTTGTTCAATTCTTATTTCCATGTATAAATGAGCAACAAGAAATGTCCAATAAATGAAAAATGATGTGTTGAGCCTACTCGGTTCTTCTAAGTAACATTTTCTTTTTTTTTTCTTCTGGAAAATCCATATTACTAAAAAGAGTATTAATAATAAATTCATAAAAATAGAATAAGTTGATCAATACTAATTTCCATTTGACAAATGTATTTCTTACCATTGATTTTGACAACATTCTCATTATAAAACATAACTTGGTGGTGTACAATTCATACAGTTTGTTACAAAAATTTAATTATTAAATTAAAGTGGGGGAGCATAGAAGTAGCCTAAATTACACTTTCAAATGGCAATATTTCAAGATTGAGGGGCAGGTGGAACCAGAACAAATCAATACCCAATACACTCACACACATACTCTTTATGACCCTTCTCCAACACACATGCCATTTTGCCAGGTGAAGTCTATCATTTCTGCACAACTAGCAGCACCAAATGACACACTGCACCTCTAAACTAACACTTAAAACGATACCTCCATATTCAGATCTTGACATTTGCTTACACACTCTCCTATAAAATGAGACTACATATTTACACTCAAACATAGAGTCAGTGTTGACATAAGCCCCTTTCACACAGAGATTCTGGAAAATACACGGATAATGTGACCCGGCATTTGTCCCGGGATTGTTTGATTTCGGTTCATTCACACTGCCAGTGATTTGCCGGGATCTGTGAGTGCGTTCACACACAACCCGTTAATGTCCCGGAAAGCCGCGTGACGTCAGGATGAGAGGTGTAAAGTATGCGTCGAAAACATGTGCACGCGCGCACCTTTCCACAGAGCTGGCGAACGATCGCAGCTTCAGCGCGGATTGTGAGGAGCTCCTGTATCTGCTTCTTTCCAGTTTGCAGACATTTTTTCGTTCTTTCTTTGTAGATGACGAACACAAACTTTCTTCTAAGAGCAACAGAGTCGCGCGATGGCACATGCGTCATCACTATTACACACCCCTTACGCCATTAGTTCTGGCTTTTGTTCACACAGCGCGCGTTCCGGGTCTGAACACGGCAATGTTACTAGGTCCTCAACCCGGGATCGATCCCGGCATCAATCCCGGGTCGTGTTTGCGTTCACACAGAAGGCGTTCTGGCAATTTGCCGGGTCCAAAGTGCTGTGTGAAAGGGGCTATAGTCAGTGAGATCAGAGGTCATGTTTAAATTATTTGGTAAAACAGTACGAAGTCTAATACTGTCGTGAAGAATCTCCTCAAATAAAACTGTACAAAGAGGTTTGCAGAATTTTAAAGCATAACAAATCCAGTATTAAGCAGCAAATATAAAGGTTTTAACTCAGTCATTTTATTAAGTTATTCGGATACACAAATTTTCCAAGGATTTACATTAAATAACAAAGGAAATGGTAAATTTGAGGGTATATTAACAAAGCTTATAGTTTATGTATAGGTCCACAAATGCGTCCAATGACGCTGGGCAATTCATCAAAGGCTGGATAGCTTTCATTGGTTTGTTCCATTGCTCTTTATTTGAGCACTAACCCTGCTCGGAATGGCCCACCGAGGCTTCTTCACCCACCTGACACAAGTATCCAGTGCATTAAAGAACAAAGTGAGGCATCCAAAAATGTTTTAGTAAAATATGCATCTGAGGCATCTGTTCTGACTGTCTCTCAGATGTCCTTTTGCAATATCCAGCACAATCCATTAAAGAAGCACTGACAGCATGAGTGGTATCATGAGAACAAAGCTTGATGCGATTGGTGGAATGCAGGTAGGCACAAATCCTCCGCCGGTGGATTATTTTTGTGGAACAAAACATTCCCTTTAGTGTATGGTCGGTATGTCTCCAATCCAAGCTCCAGGTAACGGTCTGGGACACGTGTATTCATTCTGTAGGAAGCAAAAGAGACAGATGATGATTACTACGGTACAAAACCATGAGGTTCAGCTTAGAAATGATACACGGGTCAATGACACAATGCTCTCTTTTGTACTGATGCATTTATTTATTTATTCAAAAATATACATTTCAAGAATGCAAATCATTCTGAATACACCTTTTCTATGATGAGCATGTTTTTCTTTCTTTTTTGGGATAAAAAAAATATTTCAATATTTTTCGAGGAGTCAAAAATATAAGGGTTTAATTATATCATAATGAACAAAAATAGAATCATATTCTTGAAAAGAAAATGTCATGTGGTGTGACTTGAGTCCCCCAAAAACAATGATGCTTATGAATAAATTATATTTATGAATATTTAAGTAATAATTCATTACATTTGTATTTTGAAAAAAAAAAAAAGAATTACCTTGAAAAATATATTTGAAAATGTTTTGTGAACACATGGTAAAAAGTAGTGTGCATTTTAATTAATGGTTAAAACACACAACATTTTTTTTTAGCTTTTCTAATCAATAAACTACATAGAAAACTTTTTTCGAAAAGCTATACATGTTTTTCAAAACCAACTGAAACCAATATGAATACAAAGAAAGATTACATTGCTAAGATTTTCAAAAGATCTTTCCTCTTCTGTATGTTGTTTGTCATTGACCCTAAACGC
This sequence comes from Chrosomus eos, assembly GCA_036326025.1. Taxonomy (NCBI): domain Eukaryota; kingdom Metazoa; phylum Chordata; class Actinopteri; order Cypriniformes; family Leuciscidae; genus Chrosomus; species Chrosomus eos. Next base: position 11,100,545 of record CM070841.1, on the reverse strand, counting down.
TAAAGATAAATCTGATTATATAAAAATATCAGGATAATAAATCAGACACATTAATTCAGCCACATGCAATTGTGATGTAAAATTAAACGCTCATGCATGGCCAAGAACTTAAAAAAAAACTTTGTTAAGCAGAACTGGATGATTTGGCAGCTATCAGTAAAGAAAGTCAGAAATCAAATATGGCAGCACATTGTATGCCATCATTGTTAAGATGTAAATTACAGTTTAGACGACTGCTCAATTTACTCAGCTCAAGTGACCTTGCTGTCATGAGCACTTCGTCTTAAATGGATTAAACAAACTGCTGTGAATACTAATTAGCAATATGCATTGAGCACAATCATCATTATCTCAATTATTCTCAAGTTCAACTAAGGATCTTTCAGAAACCATGGGAATAGCAGCTATACTGCCCAATGAGTCAACCTGAAGACAAAGATTGGAGTAATTACTTGATAAAATGAGGACAAAAGTGATGCCGCCTTTCCTACCCATGAGAATAAAATCTTCACCGTCAAATTAATTAAATCTTTCTCACTTCATCTAAATTAACACACAGTGAATGGGTTGTTTGTCATATCTCGAACACTTCAGAGTAACAGCAAACTTTTGATGCAGCTCATTTCAATGGTTCCCCCTGATTCCCATCCACTTCCATTGGATGGAAAAGTGCAGGTTGGACATTCTGCCAAATATCTCATTTTGTGTGACATAAAAAAAATAAGTTATAAAGGTTTGGAAAGACACCAGGGCGAGTAAATAATGATTAATTTAATTTCTATCCCTTTTAAGAGAAAAAAAAAACCCGAAAAAAAAACAATGATCAATGAAATGTCTTTGAATAGAGAAATGGGACGTAATGCTAGTAAACTGAAGTTTCAGGCAGAGATAACGGTGCAAACAGCAGATTCTTCAAGAGGATGCTCTCGGAAAAACTGTAATTTGCAAAAGTAAGGGAATCAGATTTTTCGTTAAAGCCACGTTTTGTGTTTCACGCCGAGATAACCGGCATCTTTTTTCTACCATTGCAAGACTATGTTGGAGCAGCCTGAGGGCGAGCTTTGATTTTCTTGTATTCAAACTGGCTGACACAAGCTGTATACCCTTGACTTTCAATTGCAATGAACTTCTAGTGAGGCTGAAATTATTGACAGCGAGTTTTTTCAGAGATAGAATGCAGGGCTCTACGGCATGAACATTTGACATTGAAAATTACTCGGGTGTCTATGTGGAAAATAATTTGCCTGCATTGGTAAATTTAATCGATTGATATAAAGGAGGGTAAATGTTTTGATGATACCTGTATTATATGCAAGTTATATTTCAACGGGGCATTCTGCTCCATTTAAAAACAGCATCCTGTATGTACGCCCCAATGTTAAATTAAGGTATACCGCATGAATATTAATTGTGTGGTGCAGATGTTGATGGGTAACCTTCTGAGAGTGTCCTGTAACTCATTAAATATTCATGAGCTATGCCCTCACATATTTGTTAGTTATTAGCTGTGTCTTTGTCGGCTGGATACGTCATAAAGGTTGTTTTATTTCAGAACCATTGAAAAAATGATCGTTATTTTTCTATCTATCTATCTATCTATCTATCTATCTATCTATCTATCTATCTATCTATCTATCTATCTATCTATCTATCTATCTATCTATCTATCTATCTATCTATCTATCAAAAGTAACTTATTACTTGAACAAGTGCTCTTAAACAAAAATGTGAGCACAGAGCCCTGCTATGTATGCAATGAAGAATCATAGCAAAAAAAACAAACAAAAAAAAAACACTTAAAGTCCCCCAAAGGACACGCTGGAAGCAGAAGTACACTCTGAATGCTAAAAAACAGACATAGCATAATGGATGATGTGTATTTCCTTGCACTCTGAGCCGAGTTCAAAACCCTTATACTGCGGCATGCAGCATTTGATTTTGACCTTTACCTTCAAAATGTTTAGGATATTGTAGAAGATAAATAACATCTTTTGACATTGACTGTGTACGGAATAAAATATCTGAAGAATAACTGATGACAGGCCAATGAATTATTTAAAAAAAAGTTTGCTTGATCGTTGTCTTTGGGTTTAGGTTATTTTGCTGTTGTATGCAGTAAGGACTTTTACTGAAGTGACTGAACTAATTAGATGAAGTGATATGGAACTGTAATTCGTTTAAATAAAAAATAAAAAAATATACACATTAGAATGTTTGTCAACCAATCAGAATCAAGCATTCAACATAATAATAATAAAAAAGTAGTATTCCGTAATTATTATGATATTATGTAAGGTAGGCTATAATGTATAGCGAGGCGTTTGTTTCGCGTCGGGCTCCTAGTCAGCCTGAAGGGGTGGTATTTGCTAGAACAACCACCTCGCTATACATTGTCCCGCGTATTACATGGCTACCTACCAAATAAATCAATAATTTGACTCAAAATATTGATTTAAAAAGGAGTTTATTGATTTAAAAATGATTGTATTGCTTCCGCTAAAGAAAATAGTCCGTTCCGTCTCTGAACTGCGTCCAATGACGCTCTGTTTTTCATGGCAACGGTCTGTTAAGCAGCGTCTGTTATCAGTAATCAGCCATGTAATATAAAGCATTATAAAACACTGAATACTAACTTTAAAAATAATAATTACTGTGTAAAAAAAAAAACAGATTCTGCAATGTCGCAAACTGTAGGCTATTAGGCCTACATGTTTGTTTGATTCTTCAAGGACTTTCTATATCATCCTGAAAATAAAAATAATTTATTTTGCATTTTAATCCAATTTTGTGTTAAAACGCTTTTGCAGACCAGTCAGATCCCAAAAAAGGGATCATGGGTAATACTTATCATCACTGGAAATGAAAGTGAAGTGCATTGCATCATGGAACAGTATGGCAAATAATTAGCCAAATCTGCAAAAATACTAAATGAACAGAATTAAAAAAAATATCATCGAAAATTGTCCAGACATCCTTCATCAGTGACACACTGGTATGACAAAAAAACTATTTTAAAGTTATATTCTTACATTGTGTTTTAATTACGAAAAACAGAAAGTGAGCGACTGAATGTCACTGTCATCATTAACTCTTTCCCCGGCAGAGTTTTATAAAAAAGTTGCCAGCTAACACCAGCATTTTTTATCATATTCACAAAACTTGCATGGCTCCCATAATATTTAGTTTTATGAATATGTAAACAATCAATATACCAAAATAAAGAACAGAATAAACACAGAGCCTCTGCTTAAAACATAATTAAATAATAGCTTAATTAATTCTTTTTTATCAACACTTGAATGTAGGTACGTTTCATAAAAAATAAAATAAATAAAAAACATTACAACAAAAAGCTGAGAAAATATCAGTCCATCAACACCCCCAAAGATTCACAGTCTTATCAAGTTTAGGCTTACAACCAGGGTTATGTGCTTTTACATTAGTGTTATTCACCATATTTTCCCTCTGATTTTAGGGATGATTTATGGGTAGGGTTAGGTTGAGGGGTAGGGATTACACTTTCAAACAGAAATATTGTTCCAGAATCAATCAAATATGTTAACCCAACGCGTCTAACTCAGGACGTGCCAGGTTTGATAAAACTTTGCAGGACAGCGGGTCCCCAGGAGCAGGGAAGACCTCTGCTTTACTTTTTATATTACTAATTATTATTATTATTTTCATTAGTTAACATTAGTTAACTACATTAGTTAGCATATTTATTAATCTTTGATAATGTCAATGTCAACATTTTCTAATACTTTATTAAAATCTTGTTAACTAGTTAAAGCACTGTGAACTAACATGAACAAACAATGAACAGCTTTATTAGTAACTAACATTAACAAAGATTAATAAATACTGTAACAAATGTATTTCTCATGGTTAAGTCATGTTAGTTAATACATTAACTAATGTTAACTAATGAACCTTATTGTAAAGTGTTAAAAAAATTCCCACAATCTAGCATAAATTGTACAGACTTCAATGTGGAATATTCGATTGGTCAGTTAATCACAGAATAATAATCAACAGATGAATAGATTATTAAAATAGTCATTGCTTACATCCATTTTTCACAATATACACACAAATAGTAAGAGCAGTATAATAGCATGTGATTTAAATCATATTCACAGTTATGAGGGACTAATACAATGACAGTCCTGCGATTACAAGAGACCAGCCACAAATTTAAATTGTAGCATTAAAAAATGTCGATAAATCAGACAAGGTGAAAGATTTTTAACACAGTTAGAGTAAAGGAGATGAGCACGACTGTAAATTCAAATAGGTAACTAATTATGCTAATAAGGTTTGCCTGGCTGAACCCTCAGAACTTTAATTAGCACACGTAGCACAACAAATGCGGTTTAGAGCCAAGTCAAATAGTTGATTATCAATTACACTTTATAGGCAAAGGGGATTACCTAGACAGCATTTCGTCTTTATTTAGGAAAGTAAAATTAACCTCACTTCCTCGTGGGCAGAGCTGTAATTAGATCATATTAGCGAGGTTTAATTAGGAGCAGAAACATGTAGTAATTAGCTTGTATTGTGTCGGCAGTGAAGCGCTAAGTGAGACATATGTCAGGCTCAACCTGTCAGTAAAGCCATGCTGTTTCTCTACTAGTATCCGGACCCAAGGCTCCAATTATCCCACTGTGCCTTGCAAACAACGGGAGGTCAGCTGCTGTGCACAGGGTCTCCTGCTTTCTTTTTTTTTACATATAGCAAACATGAAAGATTGAGCAAATGAGAGAAGTTTCAAACCAAAAGAAACAAGGTTGCCTTTGAAAAGTGCTGAGTTTTGCTCTTGTTGAACAGCCTTTGAACTGAGTATCCTTTATGATGCCTGAATGTCTGATAATTGTGTTGATTTTGGATGTGTAGGTTTTTCTGTATATAGCAACATGGCAATAATAATAATAATATTAATTTGTTTGATGTTTTTGATGATGTTTTATTTATCTTAACCCTCTGATTATCTTCATTTAGGGTATACACTTGTTATCTTTGGGGTCTCCAGGGACCCCAGACAATAACATTCCATTTTGTAACAGTATAATATATATTTTTTTTTTTTACAAATGTAATTTTACTCTGTTTATTAATGTTTTTACTCAACATTTGTGCAGTTTTTGGAGGATTTTTGATATCTTTTAAATTTCTAAAAATAAATAAATAGTTTTTTTTTTTTTACAAAAACAGCATTTTATGTAAAATTCACTTTATAAAAGACCCAGATTTCATTTATAGGGATAAATGGATAATTGTACATGATTTAATGTAAGATTTTTGCCCTTTTTTTGGAAAATGCAGTTTTAAAATAAAAAAAATTCACTTTAACCACTAGATGGCCATAGAGCTCCATTATATGCTCCATTATATGCTATTTGCTGTTTGATTAACCAAAATACATCTTCTCACAAGTTGGATTCAGTTGGATTGAGTTGGATTCATATATAAATATTTTAAAATCAAAATTATAAAAAGAATTATATACTTTTTGTCAAAGTTTAGCATATTTTGTATTGAAAAACGTTTTTCAATAATGTTACTTTATGATTAGAATCAAACCTGAACAAGATGTTACAAAGAGATATATTGGAGTCTTTAGATTTTAGATTAAATCAGATTAGATTTAAAGATTGTGTGTGTGTGTGTGTGTGCATTTTAGTTGTGTCAGTGTCACCAATATATATTTGTGGTGGTTCTGAACTTTATTTGACAAATCATAAGTCTTTTTTATAGCCGTACAAATGTATTCCTGTGTGAGAGTGTGTGTGTGTGTGTGTGTGTTTGTGTGTGTGTGAGTGTATTTTTGTTGTGTCAGTGTCACCAATTTATATTTGTGGTGGTTCTGCATTTTATTTGACAAATTATAAGACTTTTTTTTATAGCCTTACACATATGTATTCCTGTGTGTATGTGTATGTGTGGTTGTGTATATGTGTGTGTGTGTGTGTGTGTGGTGGCGAGCATGATAACTTTGCATTGTGGATGTTTTTTACATCGTTGGAAGTGTGCCATTTCATTTCTGTCCATGTGATCTGCGTTGTTTCTGATTCTGATGATGAATATTATATGTTTACTATGCGGGGTCTCCAGGGACCCCGAAGACAACAAGTGTGACTATTTTTTTCACGCCAACATAATAACAGATCTAGAAAAAGATCAGAAAAGATATTCCAATTTAATTTTTTTTTGTAGATCTAGAAAGAGTTGAGAGCTGTAGAAAGTTTCATACCATTTGAACAAAGAGAATTTTTTTTTTAATTTGACCAAAAGTATTTTGCGGGTTAAAAAGACCCCGAAGATAACCAGAATATTTATGTATTTTCTCGAATAACTTTGTCCCCACCATCAGATTATTGAACCAAACAGTTTAAAACTAGTTAATAAACATGGCACTGTTTTACTACATTTATATTGTCTAATATAACAATAGAATGCAACATTTACATACATATATAAAAGTAAACTAATGATATTTTATTTTTATTTTTAATTAACTCCTATTTTTTATATTTACGCTTTAGTTCCTTTGTTATGTGCTTGTGTCCTTTTAATTTAAAAAATATATATTTTTATATAGATTAAATACAGTAAATATTTATTTCAGTTTTAGTTATAGTAACTTGCCAAGGTAACATTTCTCATTTTCACTTTTAAAGGTGCTATATGTATCTTTTCTTCTGAAATGAATCAAAGTATTAAATCGATTCATTTGAACTGATTCATGGAAATGAACCAATGTAACACCATTTAAATCAGGAAGAATCATTAAACTAATCTAATGAAACTCTCCTTAGGAAACTTAATGGCTTAATAAAAAACGAATTAATATCACCACAATGTTCACATTATTGCTAAATGTATGACCAACAAAATGACAGTGAATATATCATCAGTGAATATATCATCAGTAGATCACTCAGTCGAAGTACTGTATGTCTTATAAAAGAAAGTTCAGTGTTCGCTCTGTGCCGATACCCTTGGACTTGTTCTCTATCTATGACAAATCCCATCACACACGGCATTTCTCCCTCAACTCTCTCTGATCCAAGGACAGCGCGGTCTGAAACCCCGGGGCTGGGTTTATTTATTTTTGCATTATTGAGCTCATTACTTTTGAGCCACATCTGAGCATCCGGACACATTATTTACCACAAGACAGATATCGCTAATCTTTGTTTCCTAATCTTGAGAAATGCAATATTGAAATTCAGTTGAGAGTTATTATAATAACACTGTAGATATTTTCTTCCACTAACAATAGTGATGCTAATGTCTCATGATTTCCATTAAATTCTATGTCTTGGTCAGTTACACTATAGAAAAATCTTATTTTACAGAGATACAGGATTTTCAAAATACTAATTAGCCATACTTTTTTTCTGCACATATTGTTGCAATAACATCCTGTCATTTAGTGTGTTAAATATATGGGAGAGTATTATAATACGTCTCTGAGCAATCAGTGACGATACAATGAATGTCTTTCTCTTTTTTTAAATGATATTACAGCACTTTATCTTGATCTAGAATGATTGAAAATCGAATCAAGAGCAATACTATAGCTACACGTATAAAAGTGCATAAAAGGCTTGCATACTTGAGATCATAACATGACTTTTCAAATGTTGACCCTGTAGACCAACATGAAACCCAGTCAAAAATCCAATAACACTATAGCACAGTAGAATGACTCACACAAACACACATATCTATAGAAATGAACCCCAAAAGACGAATGTCATAGAGCCATGGAAAGACTGGATTATTTCCCATTAGTCATTTCAACTGTGTTCAAATCATATTCAGAGTGAGAAGAGCTGCAAAAAAAAAAAAAAAAACTTCCGTCCCTTGTGACACAATATGAAAAAGAGAGAGAGAATGTGGATTGTTTCATTTTAGTGGACTGCAGCCTCCACATGTGAAACATGCATTTGTGTGCCCGCAGGCAAAAAAAATGAATAATAATCTCTTCAACCATCTTTTCCATGCACTGCTCATCAGCCTTCAATAATTCAAAGATTTGCAAAAGTTGCTGAAAGAGACCTCTTAAATATGACAAATCATATAAAAAAATGAAATAAAGAATTAACTATAAATTGCATAAAAGGCTATTTATTATTTTGTTATACAAGAATCAACAATTTTTTAAAAAAAGTCAGTTTAATGTAATTTAAGTTGAAATTACTTAAACATCCAAGTTGATTGAACTTAAATATTTAAGGCAGCACATTTTTTCAGCTGATTTGTACTGTACAAAGGGAAACTGCACTCGAGTTACTGACTCGGATTTGGATGTATAAATGTCCATAATTTTCTAGATGCAAAGAAAATATAAATTAATAATGAAATAATTAAAAACACCAAACATCACATTTTATTAGACATCACATCCACAAAGGTTGGTCACAGCTGCATGGTTCCTTTGGATTGCCAGCCTGTTAAAAAACATGAATGAAAAAACTTGCCTTTAAACCTAGCACTGCGTCTTATCAATATTTCTCTCTCTTAAAGGTACAATATGTAGGATTTTTCGCCACCAGGGGTCGCTAACCTCTTACAATAACAAAGGCGTATATTGATGATGCAAAGCATTAAAGCGGAATTATGGATCTTGTCATCAAGCTGATGGATCTTCTATGAATACATTGATGTTTTTTACACGACTGTGGTGTGAAGCAGAGCGCGATTGCTAGACGTATACCAGCGCCACACGCAACGCGAGTCCCACGGATATAAAAGAACTAGGACATTTCATTCTACCGAACTACATGCAAGTGCTGAATTAATACTCACACAGGTCAGTTTATTAGACGAATTAAACTTGAGGTAACGCAGCGCTGTTTCACTTGCTCTAACAGTTACACTATCACACCAAACGGCATTTGAGTGTGTTGAATGTTGTTAGTTGGGTTGTTTGTTGGCTATATGAGACTGGCAGTAAGCTAGATCAACATTAGAATAACATACAGATCATATTCTAACATTTCATCATGTTGAACTAAATAAAATTGATTAGTTTTAATGTACATTTGCTCAGCTGTCTAATAAAGTACATGCAACACTTGCGTCTCAAGTGTCAAGTCAAAATTCGTCGCGGACGTGGAGCTCTCGGCATCTCGGCATTCGTTTTAGTCCTCTTTTTGTCTCAAAGTCTGTTTGCCATGGTCCATAATGTTTAAACAAAACAACAACAGTGTGAGCGCCCTGCTAGGCATAACCCAGTTGTCCACGTCTGTCGCCATGGTTACTATGGCAGTACAGAGCGGAAACCGAGGGTAACGCGGATATGACGCTATTGACTGGCGACTCCCTCACCTCTGCTCACACGCCCAGTTTCCTTGGTTAAAATCACAATTTTCTCATGATTTAAAAATAGTTGGAAACATTTGGGATATTGTAAGCATCAACTAAACAAAATATACAACATTGGCCTGGTTTTTGCACATTTTACTGCAAAAACCCTACATATTGTACCTTTAATGCATTGTGTGTATGAGAGAGAGGAGAGAGAGAGAGAGAGAGAGAGAGAGAGAGAGAGAGAGGAGAGAGAGAGAGAGAGAGAGAGAGAGAGAGAGAGAGAGGGAGAGAGGGGGGGGGGGGGAGGAGAGAGAGGGAGGGATAGAGAGGGAGGGAGAGGGAGGGATAGATAAGGAGGGATAAGAGAGAGAGGTAGAGAGAGAGCGAGGGAGAGGAAGAGAGTGTTAATGCATACAGTTTTTCCACATATTTTAATGTATTGCAATCAGCATACAATTTTCTATCAATTTAAACAGCTGGAAACATTCTGAGGTCTGATCTTTTCTGATAATGACTGTGTCAGTAGCAACGCTTGTGTAACAAACTTGTGTCTCACTTAGCGACTGTATTGAAAATGACGACTCGCATTAATATTGTACTGTTTATCTCGTTGGTCAATTAAATTAAAGGAATACAACAATAAACAGCCCAGATGTAGCCTACATTATTCATTACATCTTGGGATCTTTATTACAAACAAAACATATCATAGAAAGATCATATTATTTGTCTATACAATTACTTTGTAGATAGGATTTTAAATGAGTTTTTCTTTTTTCTTTAAAGTCAGAGATGACTTTACTTGGCACTCGACTCGGACTCTAGCGATAAAGACTTAAGGCTCTTCCATGATAGAACAACCATTCCAGAAAATCACACTAAAATGTAATAAACCAAAGTCCTCAGACATTACAGATCCTTTATTTCTCTGTATTCGGTCCTTGCATATTCATTGGTAAATATTTACTCGTTGACTCATAGATGGACAGATCGAAAACCAAAAAAAGCAAAAATCCTAGTGTTCTACCACCATCATAAGATTCCATTGACCTTTTCCAAATGAAAGTTTGCTAAGAGATGCACAAACAGAAGATAAACAAAAACTGTATTAAATATACTTCCTGTATTTAATAATAAAGATTTAAATGGGCTAAACACTGAGGCTGCACCATATCAACAAAACTAAAAAGCACATTAGATCAGCATGATGGGGCTATAGTGTGCATCCTCCATCTGTGTACTCATCAAATGAAAATTTTAATGTCATCTAAAGTGTTTAAATATTTAAACATGCCCAAAGTGAAAGCAGCTTGTCAATTTACTCATTTCGTTGTTTGTTTTACCACTGCAGAAGATCTTACTCTCTCTATAAAATCGCAACTGCACATTTATTTTAAATCTCTACCAAGAAGAAGAAAATCAGGCTTTCCTGTTGTCTTTGCCTGAGGACTATACATTGTTCCAGCTGGGGCTTTTAATAAAATGCAAGACCCACAGTAAAAGCCTAGAGTCATTTACAACATGCAAACAATATGATTTGAGTTAAGACGTTCATGCTTGGTTCACTAGAAAGATAAAAGTCTTTAATACGTTTAATACGTCATACACATCATTTTCTTTCACCTGACTTACCTCATTGGCCTAGTTTTGTATTTATTTTTAAAGAGATGCCGTTGGCATGCTTTGCAGTCTGTTTAAGGGTAAAAGGAGAAACATGCACAGCAAAATCCCCAGTGTTAAATTAACACTCCTCAGTGTGTCCAACTACAGGGTGTTAAAATGAACACTGAAGCAGTTAAGAGAAAATTAAGTGATTAAGTGATGATTGGCCATTAGTGGTGACACCTAATGTTTATAAGTCTTTAACATTTCTCTTGCAGTAACAAATGTGCTTTATAAACACAATGTTAGAACAATCAGAAAAAAAAACTACTATTAAAAATGAAAAGGGTCAAGAGCCCAACTAAAGCAAACACTGACCACCATAACGATGACTTGGACCGAAATAAAGTCAAACTGGTTACAATAATGGCTCGAAGTCAGTTGTAGTTCTGGTGTTTTTTTTCTGTTCTTGTTGTTTCTCTTTCCTTCAATGATTCTGCTTATTAATCAGGTATCTGCTTATTAACATCAGGTCTCAGGTTATCTTCAATAATGCTCAATCGACATAATGCTTAATTAATCACTTAATTATCTCATTAACTTCAACACTGCTTCAGTGTTAATTTTAACATAGTTGGACACATGAGGAGTGTTAATTTAACACTGGGATTTTGCTATGTGCAGAAGTTTGAAAGACGTGTTTTACTTACCGTGTACCTTTAAACTTAACTATTTTTACTCTTTCATCACTTGCTTTTCAAGTCTCAAGTGCCTTAAAAGTCCAACTATTTAAGTCCGACTATTAATCTCCACAGAAGCTTGATTAATGGGTAATTTAAGGAGGTGTGAAGAAAAACTGATTTTATAAGAACAGCTTTTAAAAAATAGAATGAATGTGAATCATACATTTCCTAACATTAATAATGAGGCTTCTTTGACATCTAGAGGCATTAAGTATATGGCCATTAATGGCCATTTTAATCTTATGAGATAATAAGAGTCAATGGGCATGTGATGCATCCGACTCATATGACGTCATACAGAAATTGTAAGGAATGATGCTGCTAAAAATCCAATCATGTCAGTAATTTCCACAGAATCAACCAAACATTGGCATTGATGATGCTTTATTTATTATTATAGATGCTGGCACGCTTTTTTTAATGACATTTTTCTCTAATCACAAACTAGGTATCATTTGAATACTCAAAAATCATCATGTAAAAACCATTTTGAAATTGGACACTGCATTACCATGGAAACTGTACTTTAAAACATTTTAGAACACTCTAAAATGCTGTGTTATTTCAACTCATTTTTGGGTCAAATAAGGACAAACCCAACCGTTGGGTTTACATATTTGGTCACACTTTAGATTAGGGTCCAATTCTCACTATTAACTAACTAACTATTAGCTACAGATTTTAACTCGAAAAACTCGACTGCTTATTAATGGGCTGTTAATGCTTATTATTACATGGCTTGGTAGAATGCAATCTAGAATGCGGTCTGTTATTTCTTGATAACAGACGCTGCTTAGGATAACAGACCGTTGCCATGAAAAACAGAGTGTTGCCATGGACGCAGTTCAGAGACGAAACGGACTATTTTCTTTAGCGGAAGCAATACAATCGTTTTTAAATCAATAAACTCCTTTTTAAATCAATATTTTGAGTCAAATTATTGATTTAATTGGTATGCAGCCATGTAATAAGCAGGATAATGTATGGCGAGGCGGTTGTTGTTATAGCGAATACCACCCCGACAGGCTGATTAAGATCCCTCCGCTTCACTACGGGCTCCTAGTCAGCCTGTCGGACATGTATTCGCTATTACGACCGCCTCGCTACACATTACCCTTACTTAATAGTTAGTAAGGTAGTTGTTAAGTTTAGGTATTGGGTAGGATTAAGGGATGTAGAACATGGTCATGCAGAATAAGGCATTAGTATGTGCTTTAAAAGCACTAATAAACAGCTAAAATCCTAGTAACATGCATTCTAATAAACTAGTTAATAATGAGAATTTCACCTCAAAAAAAATTGTTACCAAAAAATTTAGATAACCTTTTAAACCAATGGTTGGGTTTGTCCATATTTGACCCAAACATTGGTTAAAACAACCCAACATATTTTACAGTGTAGGATAAATCTTTGTGAAATCTTTAAATTTGAAACACAACTTAGGCATATAGCTTCGATTGTCTAGCAATTTAGAGTCCAAATTATTTAGAAAAATACATATTTTGTATAAAATAATAAATGTTCATTCCATCATTTTCAGTTCAGTTAATTTGCTTTACAGTAAACATAAACTTCCATTACTTTTTACACTTTCATTTTTTGAAGTGCTTTCACATATTCTGTGACTTATTTAAAAAGAGACCAACACAAGGTCTAAATTCCAAAGTTCAGATTTGTGCTCAAAAGGGGGGTGACACTTACAGTTTACATTTTTTTTAGACATTTTTTCAGAAGTGTTGCAAAATTGCAAATTGGTCATTTAAGTTAAAATATGGACAACTAAGGCCCACAGTTGCATTTTAGTGCATTTCATACATTTTCAAGAAATAAACATACAAATTACAGGTCAAATAAAGAAACGTGTTCCAGAAGTGTTATAAATTTTTTCACTCAGTAAGCAGTGATCTTGTTCATTATCTAATTATTTCAAATCTGTTGCTGGGAGACAATTTAGAGTGCTAGTTACTGTTATGTATAGCAAAAAATAACACCAGTATTATTTAAATGCTTTTACAGGTTTTCACTTTGGCACTTTTTTCCACATCACTTTGGCACATTTTTTTTCTTAATATTCTCTAAACTGTAAGTTCAATTGTCACAACTGTTTGCTGGAACATCAGAACTCTACCATGTCTGCAAAATGTAGTAAATCACCAAAAATATTTAATTCATGCTTCAAAAACTAGTTATTGTGTCAGTAATTGGCCAATGCCACCAAAATAAAAAAGCGTTTGTGTCATTGCGTCAGCCACAGTAAATCAAAATGTTTAGATATTTTTTTCACCATGGAAATATTTGTTATACAGATGTCATGTGTTTCCTACATTTTAGTTGACATTGTCTGTTTTCTACACTATACAAGAATGTCAGTTTTGTCTAGTTGAATGCTTATGTGTCTCACACTGGGTTTTAAGATACTACATAATTTAGCAGTTGGTAAAAATTTAGCACACAAACAAAATATGGACTGGTCACACTTTATATAAGGTGTCCTTATCTATGTACTTACATTAAAAATAAGTACAATGTATTGTGTTCATATTGTATTGCAAAACACTTTTACTGCTATTGAGAAGGGATACAGGTATAGGGACATATTTTTGGGACAGGTTGTTGTCTGTGTTGTTAAGATCCTTTTACCTATTCTGAGGGAATTTCCACAGATTTGTATTAGTGTTGTTTACATACACCCGAAAACAAACAGCATAACTGTCACCGGATATGTTAGTAAAGTTTAATACAATTTTAGATCAATCAGTCCAGATGCTCTAAACTTTGTTCACAGGGATTTTAATAATAGGCTCTATGCACGGCGGTGCATGACGTATTTCCGATGAAGGTCTAAGGATGCTGGATTACTTCCGTTGATCGTAGAGTGCTATGCATATCCAAGAATTTATATTGGCTTCTAGACTCTTTGGCTATACTAAGAGAACGTTAGTCACAAAAACAGACAAAACAGCCACCCCTCATTTTGTTTATTCTTATTTGCTTTATTATATTAAATAAACATAACTATATATATTTATATATATATAATGACATCTAAACGTATGAAAATTTAGTTTCAAAAAAGGGAGGACAGCAAATTTGGAAGACTCTGCCATAATCCCGTTTTTTAATCTCCCCAACCGGAAACTGAAGAGCAGCCTTGCGTCAAAGGCAGAAGTTATGGGTGCATATAGCCAATTGCAATTTAAAGAAGACTTTTATCAGTATTTGAACCATTAAGTACGGACTGGAATGTTTTCCAAACTGCGTCAAAAAATATTGATGAACTCACAGAAGTGGTGTGTGATTATGTGTCTTTCTGTACACATATGAATATTCAGCGCAGTCTCATCCCAAGAAGTCATATACTGACGTCTTGGGACGTCTTTTGACCATACGTCAATATCCGCCTTTTTAGGGTACCCTTAAACGTCGGTTAGATGACGTTATCGGATCCTAACTCTACCCCAGCCCTAAACCTACCCCTAAACCTACCCCGTCACCTACTGACGTTAAAGGTAAAGCGTCAGTTGTATGACGTCCCAGGATCGTCATTTACCGACGTTTAAGGGTACCCTAAAAAGGCGGATATTGACGTATGGTCAAAAGACGTCCCAAGACGTCAATATATGACTTCTTGGGATGAGACTGTGTTAGAATATTCCTAACAAAACGGTTATAGATTTTCCAAATAATAAACTATTGGTCTCCAATCAAACAACAGACCTTCTGCACAGAAAACAGGCAGGATTTAAACAGGGTGATCTGAATGCAGTTAGGGAATTGAAAAAGGCAGTGACAGTTGAATTGAATAAGGATCAAACTAAATTTAAGGATACAATTGAGAAACAATTAAGTGGTAATAATCTAAAATCGGCCTGGCAAGAAATGAAAGAAATGCCAGGCTGTAAATAAGAGGGGATATGGATATTAAACCAAATGGGTTTAGATCAGCGAAAAAGTTTACTGATGAGCTAATCACATTCTATTTAAGGTTTGATGATGTTTTAAAATAAAGGACCGCAAGCAGTCAAGCTTATAATATCAGTGTGCAAAGGGTTAAAGGTAATTTCCAGTGTGTTAAAGGGGTGGTTTACTGCTTTTTTTTCATTGCATAATTGTGTTTATGGGGTGCAATATAACATGTATTCGTGGTTTTTCTTTTTTAAAAAGTCTTATTTTTCATAAATTTCACCTTTATTGTAAGCCTCTTTCTCCTCTGTCATTTGAACGACCGGTTGACTTCCTGATTCTATGAAACCACTCCCTCAGAAACAGGCAATGGGCTCAGATTGGTTAGTTTGGGCCGGTGTGTTGTGATTGGCTAAACTGCGTAGCCCACGTTGTCCGGAACCGCCACGCCCCTTGCCTTTACGGCATGAGTTTCATGTGCTCCGGTTAATGTAAATAATAGTGATACTACTGTCGTATCAGTTTGAGGCCGAATCAGACCCAGAAAGCGGCGATGAAGAGAGTCAAACAGAACCTTCCCAAACACGGCTGTTACAAAACGTTTCTGAATGGTACGTTTTTGAATTATTATTATTCTATTCTTCTATTATTACATAAGAAGTTTGATACCTGTTATACTTGAAAATGCTACTGCTGCTTGTTAGCTTTTTGAGATACGTTTTTATCTTGATTAAACATTTAATACAAATGATTACATGAGTAATACAGTTTTTAAAAGTTATTGTTTTATCGATATAATGAACAACCGTTTAGCTATTAACAAAACTTTGTTTACTCTGTGTATCGTTTTCTTAGCATCGATATAACTGGCTACTATAAACAAACACTGTTTACATTAATCACGTTCATGATCAAATCGAAAAATTACGTCATAAAGTAGCTATACGTGGCAAATACATTTACAAAATCTATATGATTACAAATTCAGGTCCAAAATGTTCGTACGCGTTTGCCATAGAAACACGAAATAGCATAACCAAGTGACTAAAAAGCCAGCGCAGGCATTTGTTTACGTCCTTGATAAAATGAAACCATTACGTCTAAAATTATACAAATACGTTTAAAATTATTAAGTCTTACTTACAGTTTGTGGCCCAACAACTGCTGCATCTGGTTTTAACGTTGGAACAGCTTCAGGTTTTAGCAACAGTTTCTTGTGGAATCCGGCATTGAATTGTTGGAGATTCAGGAAGCTGTCTTCAGTGAAATGTGCCGCACAAAGAGCTAAATTACGATTGTAATTGTCAGAAACATTATCAAACATAAATTGTAGCCATTGTTGACGAACTACAGCGTCCGTAGGAAGCCCGAACACAGAAGACCTGACAGCTGGGTGAAAATAACACACTTTCGACGGCATGGCTAGCTCTCCCCTGTAACTCTTCAGCAAAGATGCAGAAATATGGCCATGCCCTTTTTTGGAGATTCCGGAGGGAGGGTTGATGGGTTAGTGACGTCTAAAACCCAGCTGTAGTCCCGATCGAGTCGTTTTTGTAGGCATTTACACTTCCTGGTTTTTAAAAGACGATATCTCTGCTTACATTGAACTTTCAACGCTGCAACTTTGCAGATAATGTTCATGCACCAACAGCAACATTACACACTATTTAAAATGAAAAAAGTGAAATCGCAATCAACCACCCCTTTAATAATAAAAGTCCTGGTCCAGATAATATTGAAGAAAGGGTGTTACGCACGTGTGCTAAACTGTTGTGTGAGATATTTCATTCTTTTTTTTCTCTCAATCACTCAAGCTACAAAGAGTTCCTGAAATTTTGAAAAAAATATTATAGTTCCTGTAGCTAAAACTAGGGCTCCAAGGGAACTCGATGATTTAAGGCCGATAACTTTTACTTCAATTGTTATGAAGTGTTTTGAGAAAGTAGTTAAGGGAGAGATTTTACAGCAGTCTAAAGATAGTCTTGATCCTCTGCAGGTTGCATTTAGAAAGGGCAGTTGTGTCAAGGATACTAACCTTATTTTGTTAAATTGTTTGTTCAAAACACCCATGCTATGCTACTATTTATTGATTTTTCTTTGGCCTTTAATACAATACTGCCCCCTTTGTTGGCAGAGAAACTTTCTCTTTTTAACTTGGATCTCAATATTGTTGAGAATATCCTCAGTGTGTCAGAGTCAATGGAGTGCATCTGATCTAATGGTGTTAATCAATGGAGATCTGATGAGGACCTGCGCCTAGACACGGTGACAATGCAGCCCTGAATTGTCAAACAGCCTTTTCCCAGTAAAGGCCTCCTTCCATTCCCTTTACCTCTGTACAGATAAAACGTTATCAAAATGTAAACACAAAGCACATAAACACGAACAGGATCTGAGGCACGGCCCTGTCGTGGAGGATTTTGTGTCGTGGTGCGATCAGTTTTCTCTTCAGCTCAATATTAATAAAACAAAGGACATGGTGACTGATTATACAGTAGGAGTTCCCCATAAATTGTTGGCACTAACAAAATCTTGTGGCCATTGACAATTATGTCTGCAAAGATCAACTACCTTCCAATATGTAACAGCGACTACTCGCAGGGAAAACTTAAAAAACACATATGCATATGACCCGAGTACAGGATGCATGTGGAGAACTCAGAGTTCTCTTACGAGAGTATCTCTCGTACTGCGTAATATCTTACGCTATGGGGAAAACTCTTTTCCACGAGATATTGAAGCCAAAAATTATCCTTAATTTTTTATTAATGTAAAACGCTTTGCAGCAGCAAGCAGACCTAGGCGAGACAGCTCGCGCGCCTATTGGCTGCTCTGCGGCAATAGCAGCAGCCTATCGAGAGAGGCTCTGCGTGACGTCACGACGAATGGGGGCCTTTCGCGCCCATATCGTCACGTCCCGCCAGAAAGGGCGTGGTCTCGCCCTATATCTATGCTCGATAGCTGCTCTTACGTCGATTTTCATCTCTTCAGCGAAGCCTCCCGCATCGCTGGATCCAGAGTGAGAAGCCGCGCCGTCGACCTGTAGCCTTCAGCGGGACGTGCCATTGAGCCTGGAGTCGCTGGCCTCGCCGCCTTCAGCCGCCGTACCTGCTGCGCTTTCCGGCGTTTATATCCTTTCCTCTGCCTAGAGTGTGTGTGTGTGATTACATTTCTGCCTTTTTTTCCCACCCCTCTAAAAGAGCGGCGTCTTTTTAAAGATGCCTTCCTGTGGTTCTTGCCGAGCCCCACTCAGCGATGAGGACCGCCATGTCATCTGCGTGTCCTGCCTGGGTGAGGATCACGCGGCCATCGCGCTCGCTGACGGCGGATGCCATCACTGTGAACGTTTGCCTATGGTGACTCTGCGGACTCGCCTAGCTTCGTTCTCCGAGCCCGCATCCCAGCCTGCCGTGACGCCGCGCCGCAAGAAGCGCCGCGCCCAGCGCGCGCCCGAGCTATCTCCAGCCCGCCAAAGCTCGCCGGTTCGCCCGCCAGCTTCGCCGGCTTCGCTCGAGTCGCTCACGGACGGACAGCGGCCGCCGTCCGCCGCCGCGTCCGCCATCGAGTTGGACGACAACACCGAGGCATGTTCTCTCTTGGCTTCGGATAGCGAGGATTGGGCGAGCTCCGTGGACCTCCCCTCCGCTAACGTTTCCCGCCAACCCTCTGGGAAGAGAGCCGGCATTGAGACTGAGCTGATGCGTCTGCTCACCAAGGCCGTGGAAAGCATCGGCCTCGATTGGGAGGCACCCACGCTGCCGCCGCGCAACAGATTAGACGGGCGCTTTCTCGGGAAAGACGAGGCTCCGTCAAAATCTAGGCCCGCGCCCTTCCTCCCGGAACTTCACGAGGAGGTTGCAAAGTCGTGGAAGGCCCCCTTTTCCGCCAGGATGCGTACCTCTACCTCCGCGGCATTCTCCGCTGTCGACGGTGCGGGAAGTAGAGGTTACCTCGCCATTCCTCCGGTGGAGACGGCTGTCGCGTCGCATCTCTGCCCGCCCTCCGCTGGACGGCGTGTTCAGACGACGCTCCCGTCCAAAGCCTGTCGAGTGACATCATCGCTGCACGGACGCGCTTACACCGCAGCCGGGCAGGCAGTCTCAGCGCTGCACACGATGTCTATTCTGCAGATCTACCAGGCAGACCTCCTCCTCAAACTGGACGAGGAGGGACCCGGCGCTATCTGTGTGGCGGACCTGAGGAGCGCTACGGACCTCGCTCTACGCGCTTCTAAAGCCGCTGCGCAAGCCATGGGGCGGAACATGGCCTCTCTCGCCGTTGCCGAGAGACACTTATGGTTGACGCTGTCAGAGATGACAGAAGCCGAGCGCTCTGTGTTCCTCGACGCGCCCATTTCCCCGGAGGGCCTTTTCGGAACGGCCGTCAAAGACTTCGCGGACAGGTTTGTTGAGGTGCAGAAGACTTCTCAGGCTATGAAGCACTTCCTGCCGAAGCGCTCAAGCTCCGCTACAGGCCGCACCAAGCCGCCTGCTCGCAGCTCTCAGCCCCAGCCTGCACCGCCCACCGCCGCCTCACAGCGCCGCCAGGCCCGGGATCAGAGACCGCGGTCTCGCTCCGCCGGACGCCGCCCCCCTCACCGCGGGGCCCGGCCGAGGATTGAGATCAAGCCCGAGGCCTCAAAGTCTTCCTAGCCGCCCTAGGAAAACGACGGTGTTCAGATCCCGCTGCGGCCGGATTTCCACCAAAACTTCTCGCTCGTTCAGTCCCATGCGTTGTGACTGTCCCAGTGTATTTTGCAGTGAAGCAGCCGGTGTCTCAGCCCGCTTGCCTGCACACAAAAGCTGTTTTTACGGCTACCCAGATAAATCCAATAAAGAGTGTATTTTCTGGTGTTCCGGCCTCGGCCGATGGTGTTATGAGTGTTGTAAGAGTGCCCACGTCCCAGTGCCCATTCCCACACCCAGACACAGCCCGCCACGGTGCAGGGCTCGCACAAATAAAATCGACTCCGGTCGATTGTGCAAACAATGTAGTGAACGCGCCCATATCCCTATGCCCGCTTACACTACACGCTGCGTGTCCCTCGGTTTCTGTAAAAACGAAACCAACACACATTCAGTCGGCCCTAAACGACAGTGTTTTCAGTGCAGCAAATGTGCCCGCGGTCCCGCGCCCACATTTCCTCACAGACACGCCGAATCCCACGGGATTCGCCCCGCTCGCTCTCTCGGCGCCACCCGCCTTAGAGGAGCTGAGCGCGGCCAGGCTGCCCGCTGTGATCAGCGCGCCCCCCGCCTCGAACGCTGTAAACACGGCGCTGTGTTCCCAGCACACACGGACTCTCGTGCCGCCGCTTTCCCGCGGCCAGAGCCCAGATTTCATTCTGCCCCTAGCTATTCACGCGGATGCGTGGTCAAGGCTTCCCGGGGTATCAGAGTGGGTGCTGAACACTATAAAGAGAGGCTATTCGCTACAATTCGCTCGACGCCCTCGCCGCTACACGGCGCGCGTCGAAACTACGGTGAAAAGCGAAGTATCTCATCTACTTCGAGCCGAGATAGCGAAACTACTGAGGAAAGGGGCTATAGAACCTTTATCTCAGGCTCAGAGCGAAGGGGGCTTATACAGCAGATATTTTCTGGTACCGAAGAAAGATGGTGGGTTCAGACCCATTCTAGATCTGAGGCTGCTGAACAGAGTGCTCGTGAAGCGCCAGTTCAGAATGCTTACGACCAGGAAAATCCTCGCGCAAGTGCGCCAAGGAGACTGGTTCATGTCAATAGATCTGAAAGACGCGTATTTCCAAATACAAATAGCGTCCCATCACAGGCGATTCTTGAGATTCGCCTTCGAGGGCCAGGCATATCAATACACAGTCCTGCCGTTCGGCCTGTCCCTAGCACCCCGTACGTTCACGAAGTGCATGGACGCGGCCCTCGCCCCCCTGAGACTTCGGGGCATGCGAGTTTTGAACTACTTGGACGATTGGCTGATTCTAGCTCGTTCACGAACGGAGCTCTTAGAACACAGGGCCGCATTACTCGAGCACCTCGAGGAGCTGGGCCTTACAGTCAATTGGGCGAAAAGCTCACTGCTCCCCAGTCGGAGGATTTCCTTTCTGGGAACAGTGTTGGACTCGCTATCCATGACGGCACGCCTGTCACCAGAGCGCGGATTGAATATTCAGCACGTCGCGAAATCCTTCCGCCACGGCTCTATAGTCCCGCTCAGAAGGTTTCAGAAAATGCTGGGTCTCATGGCCTCAGCAGCCTCTGTACTCCAGTTGGGCCTGCTCCGCATGCGCCCACTGCAGCTATGGCTAAAAGCACGAGTTCCCCCCAGGGCGTGGACCGCAGGTCTGTTTCGCCTCAGGGTCGACCTTCAGTGCATTTCGGCTCTGAAACCGTGGAAAGCAACCGACTGGTATCAGTCAGGTGTGAGTCTGGGGATCCCCTCGAGTGTGAAGGTGGTGTCTACGGACGCCTCCACTTCGGGGTGGGGAGCGCTGCTCGAGGGCAGACCGCTAGCTGGCCTATGGTCAGTGCGGGAGAAGCTCCTTCACATAAACTGCTTGGAATTAATAGCAGTCGACAAAGCGCTAAGGCGCTTCTGTCCCCAGATAATAGGCCACCACGTATTGGTCCGGTCGGACAACATGTCAGTGGTGGCGTACATAAATCGCCAGGGCGGCATCAGGTCCCGAAACCTTTACAGGCTGACGGAACGCCTCCTGGTCTGGGCTCAGCACAACCTGCTCTCGCTGAGAGCGGCGCATGTGCCTGGTCACCTAAATGTGGGGCCAGACAGGCTGTCCAGAAACAACGTCCCAGCAGGAGAATGGTCTCTGCACCCGCAGACGATCCAGCTGCTGTGGGAAACGTTTGGCAAAGCGCAGGTGGACCTGTTCGCGTCCCAAGAAAACGCTCACTGCCCGAGATTCTTCTCGAAAAGCCGGGACGCGCTGGCCCATGTTTGGCCCCGCCGCCCCCTTTATGCTTTTCCCCCTGTCTCACTCCTGCCTCAGGTGTTGGAGCGAATCAGGAGGGAGGGATGCCCAGTGCCATGGCCTTTACCGTTGAGGAGAGACCTCCTCTCTCAGGCGGAAGGCTCGATTTGGCATCCTCGCCCGGATTTGTGGTCCCTGCACGCATGGGCCATCAACGGGTACCCGCTGACCTCCCAGAGGGAGTGTTAAACACGATCGCGCAGGCTAGAGCCCCGTCTACCAGACGGCTCTACTCCTCGAAGTGGTCTGTGTTCTCTGCTTGGTGTCAAGCGCAGGGCTTTTCACCTGTAGACTGCGGGGTTACGGAAGTGCTTTCCTTCCTTCAGGAGCTACTGGATAAGGGCAGGTCCTCTTCCACGCTCAAAGTATACGTGGCGGCCATAGCTACGTTTGCAAAACCGGTGTCTGGCCAGTCACTAGGAAAGAGCGACTTAGTCGTGCGTTTCCTTAGAGGAGCTCGGAGGCTAAACCCTCCCAGGCCCCCTTCAGTCCCGACATGGGACCTTTCCACGGTCTTGGAGGCCATGAAAGGTGCCCCATTCGAGCCAATCCAGTCGTCAGACATGAAACACTTGTCTTTCAAGACAGCGTTTCTTATGGCTCTCGCTTCAGTGAAGCGCGTAGGGGACTTGCAAGTGCTCTCAGTAAGCGCGTCATGCATGGAGTTTGGACCTAATGACTCAAAGGTCATACTCAAACCGAAGCACGGCTACGTGCCGAAATCCCTCACCACACCGTTCAGGGCCCAGGTGATTTCCCTGTCTGCCCTTCCAGTTCTCAATGAGGAGAAGGACGCGAGTCTCCTTTGCCCTGTCAGGGCACTAAGGGCTTATGTGTCCCGCTCGTCTGGTTTCAGACAGACTGAGCAGCTTTTCGTTTCGTTTGGCGGCCGTGCTAAGGGACTTGCCGCTTCGAAACAGAGCCTATCCAGATGGATAGTCGGTGCCATAGCGCTGGCTTACACTTCTAAGGGCCTGCAGTGCCCTTTGGGTGTTAGAGCGCACTCCACAAGAGGCATGGCCTCCTCGTGGGCATGGTCTAGCGGGGTTACCCTGCAAGATATTTGTTATGGCCACGGGCTGGGCCTCGCCGTCTACATTTATAAAATACTATAACCTGGAGGTTCCCGCCTTACAAGCTAAGCTTTTGGCGGTATAAAATTCAGTGCTATCTGCCCGCTGTGCGGCTCGGATACTGAGTTTGACCTGCGTATTGCTCACTGACCGGTACAGCAGCTCATTAAAAAGTTGACACACTTGTGGCCACCCAGTTCAGGCTGAATGTTCACCCTGACGGTATGGTTTATTTGTCACATGATTAGCTCCTTTCGGATGCTATTTACAGGGAATGATGCTTCTAGCCTCTCTTCCCTCACTCTCTGTGAGTTTATGGTGATTATGCACTATATGCGCCCCGGGCTTCGGCCCCTGGGACTTTGGTGTTGGATCCCTACCAGCACGGCGTGTTGCATTGTGTTCCCCATAGCGTAAGATATTACGCAGTACGAGAGATACTCTCGTAAGAGAACGTACTCGGTTACTAACGTAACCTCGGTTCTCTCTAGAGAGGGAACGAGTACTGCGTATCTTGCCGTGCTTGGAATACGCTCTGGTTCGCTTCGGCGATGAAAACCGACGTAAGAGCAGCTATCGAGCATAGATATAGGGCGAGACCACGCCCTTTCTGGCGGGACGTGACGATATGGGCGCGAAAGGCCCCCATTCGTCGTGACGTCACGCAGAGCCTCTCTCGATAGGCTGCTGCTATTGCCGCAGAGCAGCCAATAGGCGCGCGAGCTGTCTCGCCTAGGTCTGCTTGCTGCTGCAAAGCGTTTTACATTAATAAAAAATTAAGGATAATTTTTGGCTTCAATATCTCGTGGAAAAGAGTTTTCCCCATAGCGTAAGATATTACGCAGTACTCGTTCCCTCTCTAGAGAGAACCGAGGTTACGTTAGTAACCGAGTACGTTATCGAGCCCGCAGGGTGGAATGTTTTAACCTTGAGATGGCAAGAGGGTATTGACGAGGGAAAGACACATGCTCGGAGTAGACTTGACCCTGGAAATACTGGGCTGCCTAACCGGATATGCACTTTGGTGATGGCATCAACAGTGCAGGAGGAACTCAGGGTCTATGTAGATCTCATCTGAGTAAAATAGCGCACGTATCCAGTCCGTGGAGTGGAATGGCGCAACAAGCAATGACACGAACAGGTCCAATTTACTGGCTACTGGAAGCGATTAAGAAGTATGAAGAGCGCATACTGGATAGAGCAGTGCCAAAGCTGGGTCTGAGTTCACCACCTGATCCCTGAAGGAAGTGGTGGGAACCTTGGGCACATATCCAGGCCGGAGTCTCAAGATGACGTGAGAGTTAGCCGGCCCGAATTCCAGACACGCTTCATCAACCGAAAATACCTGCAGGTCCCCTACCCTCTTGATGGAGGCCAAAGCAACCAGGAGCGCTGTCTTCATGGAGAGGTACTTCAGCTCGAGTGAGTGCAATGTCTCGAAGGGAGCTCTCTGCAGCACAGATAGAACAACTGCGAGGTCCCAAGAGGGCATATGTGGAACTCTCTGCGAGAAGAACACCAGGTGTTGACGAGGTTCCACTTCAGAGCGTAGGCGTGTCTTGTGGACAGGAAACCTTCTGTGTCCCATCCAGGACCCACATGTGCAGGTTCCAAAGATCGGGACGTGGGTGCCAGAGGGTGCCCCGTCTCTGAGAAAGGAGGTCCTTCCTCAGAGTGAGAGGCCAGGGAGGGGCTGTCGCAAGGAGCACCAGTTCGGAGAACCAAGTCCGGCTGGGCCAATTAGGCGCAACCAAAATGACCTGCTCCACGTCCTCCCTGATCTTGCACAGGAGCAGTGCAAGAAGGCTCATTGGGGGAAATGCATAATTGTGGAGGCCCTGCGGCCAGCTGTGGGCCACTGCATCCGTGCCGAGGGTCCCATCGGTCAGGGAGTAAGACCAGCGACAATGGGAAGTGTCTGGGGAGGCAAACAGATCTACCTGTGCGTCGCCGAACTGTTCCCAAATCAGCTGAACCGTCTGGGGATGGAGTCTCCATTACCCAGGATATGGCCGAAGTTGTGAGAGCTTGTCGGTTGCATGATTCAGCTCTCCAGGGATGTGAATGGCGCGATGCAAACTCAGATGCTTCTGACTCCATAAGAGGAGATGTCCTGCGAGTTCCGACATACGGCGGGAGTTCAGACCACCCTGATGCTTGATGTACGCTACTGTCGCCATGTTCTCTGAACGGACCAGTACCTGCTTGCCCTCCAGCAACGTCCAAAAAAAGTTCAGAGCTAAACGTATGGCCAGCAACTTGAGAAAATTGACATGCCATAGGCGCTGGGGTCTTCCAGGATCCCGCGGCAGCATGCCCATTGTACATGGCACTCCAGCCCATGGTGGAGGCATCTGTTGACACAACAACATGCCTGGAAACCTGGTCTAAAGGCACTCTGGCCCATAGAAAAGAGAGGTTCGACCACAGGGTGAAGGTTTCACAGTAGGCCTGAGTGACTAGCACCGGAACGTGCCCTGTTGCCTTGCCCATCTCAGGACTCGATCGCAAAGCCAGTGCTGCTCATATGAAGCAGTCTAAGCGATGCCATATGCCCCAGGAGCCTCTGAAACAGTTTCAGTGGAGCAGCATTCTTGCCCTCGAATTGATTCAAGAAATTCAGCAGTGACAGCGTGCTCGCTCGTAAGCTGCGCGTAAATGGCGACCGAGTGGATTTGCCGGAGAACCAGGGCCCTGTGTTTACAAACCTGCTCTTTTGAGAGTGTGCTAGAATCAGCAAGTTATCGAGATAGTTCAGGATGCGCGAACTCCGTGTTGCTTGAGTGGCACAAGGGCTGCCTCAACGACCTTTGTGAAGACGTGAGGAGACAGGGCTAACCCGAATGGGAGTACCGTGTACGGCCTCACTTGAAGGATGGCCATGACATGCAGGGCGGAGGCAGCCTGCCCAGAGCTCTGAAGGTCTTCACCTCCAGATGCACTTCTGGGAACCCAGGAACCAATCGTCCAGCCTTGAGCGCTCAGGGGAGGGGGGCGCCACTCCAACCTGATGCTCTAAGCTGCCCGGGTCCGCTCTGGGTCAGACTCGGCGAACGCTGGCATTCCCGAGAGAGGCAACGCAGCCGAATCCTGATCTCCAGAGGAATCAAGCCCGCCTTGTGATCCTGTGAGCGATATGGCGTCATCCACCAGAGCCCCGAATGAAACACTGGGTCCCCTAGAGCAATTGTTCTCAAACCTGTCCTGGCGTACCCCCAACACTGCACTTTTTCTTTGTCTCCCTAATTGTCTCCTTTGTCTCCCTTTGTCTCCCTAACCAAGCCGCGTGCAATCACTGCACAGACGAGCCGTAGGACCGTGAACATGCTGAAATGCGCCATCACACCAACACCGACTGAGAGAAGTCGAAGAGAAGTACATAAATACTTCAGCTCTGAAGCAGAAACATAATGCAAGATTGCACTCGCGGTTCATTTTATACCCACACAGGGGCGCGGAGTTCGCAATGCAAATTCTGCAGACCCATGGTGTTTTCATATCATTGGCTCGTTTTCTAATAATTCAAAAATGATAGGGCTCTCTAGCGAACCCCCCAATTCGTCAGTCACTGACGTAACTCGTAGTGACTGACTGAAAGGGAACTAAACGTTCAGAGATCTGAACTTATTGTTTTTGGAGAAAAAATCTAATTTGAGAATTGAGCTAAAGCAATTAAGAAAAACTATAAACAAGAGTTGCAGTTTTGCTACAGTGGGTCTTCAAGGGTTAAAGACATTAAGAACTTTCTGTTTATCAGAAATGCCCATTTATCACGTCAGGGCCATGTTTTTGTAAGGTGCTCATGCTCATTTATACTGACTTAGCTCCATCTTTTGTTCGTGTGTTAAAGTCTGGCAGAATCTATTAAGTACTCCTCGAGTTTGAGCGAGACAAATATGTCTCTGTCCTTGCATGTTATTGGGTTGACAGCCTGCCACGGACTGAATTCAAGCAGACAATAGATATTGAAGCACAGTGGGTTCAGTACACCACCTAAAACTCTAGTAAATGCAGTTAAAGCACTGAGAACTTTTAGCAAATGGTGCCTACATAAAGCACTTTTGACAACATTTATTAAGAATTGTCCACGTAATTTAACACGCTCTTAAATGCTTGATTATGATTGGTCAGTCGAGGTATTCTGCTGATATAATGACAATATATAAATAAAAAATGTTGACAGCGAACAGGAGGTACAATGACACTTTATATTTTATACAAATTTACAA
Source organism: Chrosomus eos (assembly GCA_036326025.1). Taxonomy (NCBI): domain Eukaryota; kingdom Metazoa; phylum Chordata; class Actinopteri; order Cypriniformes; family Leuciscidae; genus Chrosomus; species Chrosomus eos. The sequence goes on along the minus strand of CM070841.1, from coordinate 11,072,710 downwards.
AAACATTTGAATAAACAATACTGTTACCTGGAAAAGCGACCATGGGTATATTCTCAAAATGGCCATAATCAGTCCCTCTCATTAGGTCCTAATGAACGGCAGATTGTGCATTACATTGCATATTCCATAGATATTTGAAGCATGCTCCCCAGCCGCACTGTGATTTTATTTTCATGTATTGCTAGTTTAGACCCAACATATCTGAATCGTACTAATGCATTCTGTGGGAAAGGAGAAGATGAATAAGCTCATTCAAGTCCAAAGAGCTGCCTGGGCTTTCATTCTGTCACCTCACTGCTGCAGATTCCATTACAGACCAAAAGCTACAGCACACTGTGATACCTGCTTCCTGCTCATGATCAGTGCGTCTTACTGCATCCACAGGGACGGCCTCCACTGTGTATGGGCTGAAAAGTTCTGAACCTGGCACAGAAACACTGTGCTTGCATAAGCAGAATGGGCGTCTGTTCTTGTATTATTAAACATTAGGGGTGTCACGATTTCGATTTTAAATCGAAATCGATCGAAATTAAGTCACAATCTCGATTATCGAATTCAAAATGGAATCGTCGATACTGCACGCCCCCATGTCACGTCCAGTCGGTTTGCAAAGCGGAAAAAAACAGCGTTGAAGTGCTGCGAGTCCTCTCCCTCAGCTACAGCCAGTCAAAAGATAGCATGGCTGCAGATGCAGGAGACCCATCGACAGGACTTCTGACCTCCTCTTTCACTAAAGTCGCCGTGTGGGACAGTGGGAGTATTTCTGACTTCCAGTGAGTTATGTTGACAATGTTCACATTCGCGTTCAAAGTTCGCGCTTCAAAAAAGCCACAGTTTGCAAGCTCTGCTACTGTATGTGCGTCAGTGCGTGTACCATATTCTTCCACTTTTTAAATTAAAACTTTAAATGGACAAAAACAGCAGACTCAGAACAGTATAAATCTTTTTTCAATAAATCTAGCATGTCACAAATAACTTGATTCTCCACCTCCACGAATGAGACAAGTGTCGTTCATTTCCGCACCGAGTCTATTTTTGCTGCACGCGCCGAGTTAAAGCGACAGCGCACAGTTCGTGGTCAAAATGAACATGACATGAAAATGTTGTAATTTCATCATAAATGCATTTAATTAAATTCTACATTAAATACTAATATTTTTCACAGTCATGTTTGTACTTTAAGACCGAGGTAAAGCAAGGAAAACATAGATGTATCTGTTAAACAGTGTTTGTTTTGTTGTGAAATTGAATGTCATCTTCTGTGAATAAGACTGCAGTTACAAAAGAGAAAATACATGGCAGGTTATTTTGCTTAAGTTTCTAATTGACTGAAGATGTTAGTTATTGTAACATTATTTTGTTAATAAATGTTTTAAATTTGACAATGTAGTGTGGTACATTGCAAACAAAGGTCATATATTATATTACATAAAAGTCTAGTCTAAAAATGGCATCGCAAACTGTGCTTAAAAACCGTGACCTTAGAATCGAAAATGTAATCGAATCGATGATTTGGAGAATCGTGACACCCTATTAAACATCAGTAGAAACCGGTGTAGTAACAAAAACAAAAAGAAACATTGAAAATGTTTCTACTGAGACAACTGAAAGGTACGGTAAGTGATACCGTTATATGTTTTTTTTACCACACACTTTGCTCTAATCTTTATATGTTCTTTTTAAATGTTTCAAAGGAACTTTAATCATAATAATAAAGAGATACTCTACATAGACTCATTCCTTAAAAGTTTTAGTAAATTTTTTGACATTTGGGCACAATGTATTTTAATTCTACAATATATGGGGTAAAAACGTCTGAGTGCTGCCCTCTTCAGGTTGAACGGTGGCTACTGCAGTTGAATTTTCCTATTGGATGTTGTGGTACTGCGTGATGTAAGCAGTCACCAGCTCACCACGCCCTTGCCTACAGAGAGAGGCGCACTCCCCCCAGTATTGCCAGTCGGTGGAGTCAGGCCAGTGCCGCCGCTCCCACCACGCGCATCACGCGCTGTGCGTAGGGCACCAAGTGCTGAGGGGGCACCAAAAATAGCCTAATGAAAAATCAATCATCAAACTTCTTGTTATAATCAGATTCAGCGCGTTCTTCATCTTCAATCCGCAGCTGCGCCGACTCCGAGCAGAGAGCAGAGCACGTCAGAAACAGAGGACAGGGTGTGTGTGTGTGTGTGTTCATCTTAGCCTCATTGGTCTGTCACTGCTCGTCAATGTCAGAATATTTGAGATGACCAATCAAATCAAAGTAGTAGGCGGGCTTTATGTTCACAGACGCTGAGCGCGAATTTTAACAGTGCAACTCGACGCTTCAGTGTACGGTCAAGTGCGAGATAAGATGTAAGTAGCGAAACTTAACTTTATATATTTGACAGTTTTTTTAGGTCATAAATGTTAAACTAATGACAAAAAATAATTAGGCAAACTATTATAGTTTTGTCTATTTTCGCCATTTTGAACTGAAAATAGGCCTATGTAACATGTAGCCTAGTGTTTAGGCTTCTGTCATTGTGAGGGGAAACATGAACAAAGCCGTTTTCATCATGTTAGGCACAGGATTAATAATGAATGTGTACATATTGAGAATAAAATACAAATTGTAGCCTTTAGTAAATTAAAAAAGCCAACTTTAGGAGGGGAACAGACAGGGCAAGATAAAAACAAAGAGAAATAGAGTGTGATGCTGATGAGGAGAGAAAAATAATCAGCTGCCCACTGACATGGTTTTAAAGCTGTTGTTATCGATTTTTTTTTTTTTTTTGTGCCTTCACAACATCTTAAAAATGCACATCTGTAGTTCAGAGAAATCCAAAATTTTCTCAGGGAAACCCCGAACCCCCCTAACTAACCTGCCTCAAATTCGGGACCACGGTGATTATAAAACTATGAAACTAGTTAATAGTAAGCATTAGACCCTAAACTAAAAACTTTTTTACTTTTTACTTTTTTTTATAAATCATACCCTCATTGAAAATCCTCAGGAAATTTTCAATTTCCTCAAAGGAAAATCCTAAATGAAAATATATTTTTTTAGGGGGGATGGGGGGGGGGGGGGGGGGGGGGGGGCATCATATAATGGAATTATGCTTAGGGCACCAAAATGGCTAGCAGCGGCACTGAGTCAGGCTCTGACCAGGGGTTGAGTTACCCTTTAATGAATCAAAATTTGATGTTTTTAACTTGAACACATTGAACTCTAGAAGATGACAAAGACTTAAGAAGATATCTCTTTAGACTAAAAGTAAAGGCCCTTTCACACCAAATGCATCACTGTTAAATGTTTTTTTTTTCACACTTGCTTTAAGTTTTTAAAGTTTATTCAAGTGTGCTGTGTACTTTTAAACTAAAAATATGAAAGTATACTTTCATTCTATTTTTTGCGTACCTCTCAGAAATATACTTAAACTGAGGTATTTTACTTACACTGACAGAAAGTTGGCCTATACTTGTACTCAATTTGAATTGAGATATGTATTTAAAAGTATAATTAATTATACTTAGCTTGTAGTCGTGTTTCCTCTTTTGAGTAACCTATTAAATACTTTTTCGCCACATAGTTTTACATACTCTTATAAAATTGAATGTTTTTTGGCATTCAATACAACCGATTTGTTTGAAAAGATTGATTTTTAAGGAAAACAAACGCTCCTAATTCTGAATATGTGAATTTTTGTGTAGTACTCTGGTACTGTATATGGGAATTTACTCAAAATCTACTTGAAATATATATAACTGTACTTTAAGTATAAAAATGAATACCTAAACAGGAACATGGTATTATACTTAAAGTACAAATAGTAAACTATCAGTAGGATGATAAGTTCACTTAAAGAAAACTTACAGGTATACTTGCAGTATAAAACTACTAAACTAGTGACTACAAGTAACTTACTACAGTAAACTTACTGAGAATATGTGCCACAAGTATTTAACTAGTAAACTTTTACTACTATCAGTTCACTAGTGGTATTCATACTTTGCACGTGACGTCACAAGTAGGCTACTGGCTGGCGGGCAAGAACGTCGTTCTCTAGCAATGAAACCCAGTAAACGAACCAAGGATCTTGCCAGGACGTCGCCAGTTTTAATATTCAATAGTTGGTGTTTTGAGGTGTAAACGACATGCCAGATAGTTGTTGTGCGATTGGATGCACTATGCCAATCGTGTAATCTTAACAGAAACGTGCTTACACGTTCGCCAGTAGGTGGCGAGAACACATTCATCTGTACGTGATTTGATTTGATATGATATGAGAAGATGAATACATGGAGAATGAATGACACGTTACTGTACTGCGTCTACTTATTACTTACAGTTACTCCAAGTCTGTCTAGTAGAGACTTCGCCAGCTTCAAAGCAATGAAAACATCAGCGGGTGCTGTGTATGGATCACACGTTCCGAGTATGTTAATCTTTTCTTTATATCTAATTTTAACATTCGGTGACATATGGTCTAAATAGTTAATTAATTGTAGTATTGGAAATTTGCAATGCTGCCATTCCCCTGGCTGGCCACTGTTTGTCGCCATTTTATCAGCGTCTGTTGCCCGCCAGGTATCCATGGTAGTCATGTGACTGCAAAGTATGAATAGGTGTACATTACAACAACAACAAAAACAAACAAACATGTAAACTAGTTGAGTATTCAAAGTTTTAAACTGTTACGCTTAAATTATACTTAAAAAAGTATACTTTTATAAACTAAGGAGTGGGCTAATTAGTCCTGAGTAGTATTGAAATAGTTCACTTACAAGTATACTACTAGTACAGTGATATTATTGGATCCCATTTTTGATGAAAATGTTGAAGAATGTTGAAGGTTGATGTAGAAAAATGGATGTAGAATGTAGATGTAGAAAAATATGCAGATTAGAGACCATGTCTCAAATAGAACAAAAAATGTATAAATGTATAAAATATGTATAAAAAAATTTATAAAATAAAAAATGCATTCAAGCAATTTGACAACCACAGGTTTTGCTCAGGTATATGTAACTGCAGCTACTTCGGACATCTTAATGGTAGACATCTCATTGCATGACGAGAAAAAAAATAAAACCCTCTCCAAAGAAAATAAAATTCTCAGTGGGGGAAAGTTTGCATCCGATGTGAATAGCTCCATACTGGTCACTTCTATTCAAAATGTTCTTGTAGACTGGTAAGGAGACTTTGGAAGGAAAATAACTCCATTCAGCCCTGTCACCATCATTGGCGAAGACACTGGGGTGGTATAGGCCTACCTGGGGTCCACTCGGTCAATAAACTAGAGTGGGCAGCAAATACACACTGCCTGTATAAGAAAGCTGCAGCACCAAGACAGGAGGTGCCACATGGCTTTAGCTTAATCGAGAAAGGTACCTCAGATTAAGAACAAACCCCAATCCCTTGCAGTTGGTGGATGAAGGCAATGCTGTCCAGGCTCTCAGAAATCATGAAAACCACCCATATCATCGAGTTCCTTCTTCCCTGCAGCTGAATATGTTTATAAAAAAGTCTAGCAGCTGCAATACCTGAATTTCCTTTGTGGGTTCAAAAAAGCTCACAATCCAGCACAAGATGTATCTTCATGGGGTAATGTGCATTGACGAATCTCGTTTTATACTGTACATAATCTTTAAAATAACAGACTAAAACTTGAAAAGAAAATCTGAAGGATCAGTTAAATGGAAACTTGAATTGTCTAGTATTGTATTAGCACGTCTCATTGTTTGTCCTATTCTCTATGTTCATTGTCTCATTAATTCAACTAATTCTCATTGGTTACCTCCATTAGCTAATTTGAACAAGTACATTACTTCCATTTGAGTATTTTGGTTTCTTGCCATATACAGTTTCTCTTTTAAGTCTAAATAATCCTTTTTTATCAGATATGCCTGGTGCACATCCATTTTTACTGATTATTCCTGGCTGAACTGAAGCAGAGCCGCATCATGGGATTTTGCATGACTGTTAAAAACCGCATCTTCACTTCACCTCACACTTAAGACTGTTCTGAACACTGGCAAAAACTTTATACTATTTCCCTAGCTGCAACGATGCCATGCCAGTATGATTAAAATATCACATTCATGTCTCCACGGTCATTGTTTGGTACATGAAATATATCCAAAATTAAAATGCAGCCTTAAAAAAGAGCTACATAAAAACCACTTACAGATTTCGACAGATAAAGAGATAGGTGATTTTAAACATGACATTAGAGAGTGAAGGAGGAGTAATTTTAAATGCATATATCATTAGCCTGCACTGCAATTTTCATTATCGACAGATGTCTTTTTTACTCCTTTTTTTAAGTAATTGCTGTACTATCAGATGCTGAATGATGCAAACCTAAAGCAACAGGCATGGTTTTGACTGTTTGAAAAATCATGTTTCAGATAAGAGGTTTTCAGAAACCCCTTTAACATCTCAAGTGTATATATGCTTTTCGAACACAAAGCATACTAATCAAATTCAGGAGGACAAACAAAAATGAATAAGCCTTTCACAAGTGAAATAGCTAATGAGGCCAAAATCAAGATGCAGATGTGTGAGACGGGGCAGTGCAGGGAAGTTTTGGTAAAGGAACCATTGACTCCTGGTTTATGATTTACCTTGCACAGCAAAATAAGGGATGCACAACATATCTGCAGTCATGTTGGTATCAACCAATAAATATAACTTTAATGTTATCATTATCAGTCTGATAAGTAAAAAAATGCAGATATATTTAATATGATGCTTGACAATATAAGCATGTAGAGATCTGGAATTTTAAAGGGAGTGTTGCAATCAATCAAACAAAAAGCCAATTGTTACCTAACATTAGCCAATACTGGTTATCAGCTTCAAAATACAAATAATTATTGTATCAATAAAAGACAAAAAGGTCCATTTGTTGCATCCCTAGACAATTTATATATCAGTTTAAAAAGTGGAGTCAAGGAAAGTAAACTAAATGAGACAATATCTTGTATGAGTCATTTTAAAGAACCTAAGGAGTCAAAGGTGCTTACCCTTGCTCTGGTGAATATTTGCTGCATGCTCAATGAAGAATTTACCTCTATTTCCTGAGTTGTTCATTTGTTTTGATCTGATTTGATTTTAGGCTGCTTTCACATGTCATACCTCACATTCCCGGGAGCCGGATATGGTGCAGGTGCAGGTACCAGTCCCATTACCCAGCACCTCCAAGGCTTCTGGGTGGCTGCGGGGTTGTAGCTCATGTAATATTCCTGGAGCTGGGAGCTCAGATTCTGCTCTGGCTCCTGACTCTTTTTCCTTCGCTTTCGGCCCACTGAACTCTGCTGCAATAACCGGGTGGCACCCGGGTAACGTTTCCAGGAGACATAAATTACAGACAGGACAAGGGACACTGAGAGGAACAGTGCTACCCCACCCATTACCACTTTGTGAAATGACACGTCTTGCTCAGGAGCTGGTGTAACTAACAAGCTGTCAGGAGATGAGGGTGTCCATTGACGGGAGTCTCTGGGATCTATATTTGCATGGCTGGGAAACGTGGGGCGTTGAGCCGGTTGAGGGTGGGGAGGAGGAATGGGCGTCTCAGAGGCAGGTGAAGGCAGGGGTGGAGATGGTGTTGTAGGAGCCATTGTTGGTTCAGTTGGTTCAGGGGTAAGGTCAAAATACGGATCAAAGGTCTGCAGATACAAAGGTGATTGAGCAGTAATTTCATAGTCATCACAGTCAATGAAGTTCTTTGAAGCCTCCATGACCTTCTCCCCTTGAAGGTGCTTGGGACTGCTGCAGATAATACTAGTGTCCTTAGTGCCTCTGAAATTCTTGAGCCAGACAACAAGAGGACAAATGCCTGGCCCGCAATCCCACATGTTGCCTGCCAGGCTAATAGTTGTTAGGGAGATCCACGCAGCCACAACTTCCTGAGACACATTGGGCAGTTTGTTAGACTCTAAGTTGAGAACCTGAAGATTGGGAAGGCATTGAAATACTACAGGATCTAGTACCTGTATCTCATTGCCAGAGATATCAAGCTTCTGCAAGGTATACCAGCTCCACGGTAGGCCTTGGTTGACAGCTCGAATACGATTCCACTGTAGGTACAGGGCACGAAGGTTAGCAAGGCGAGGAAAGAGAAAGAAGTTGATTCTTGAAAACTGATTATGCTCCAGGTGGAGTTCCATAAGTCGAGACAAACCCAGGAATGCAGTGCGAGTTAGAACCCGAAGCCGATTATAGCCCAAGTCAAGAAACTCCAAGCTTCTGCACTCCAGAAAGGCCCGGACAGGGATTGTCGTAAGCCCATTGGAGCGTAAGTGTAGATTCTGCAGTTTTCGAAGACCATAAAACTGGCCTGGCTGCAGCTCCTGCAACTTGTTGTAGGAGAGATCAAGACTGCGAAGGTTAGGTAGTCCGTGAAAAGTTACATTATGGAGCTGTGAAATCCTGTTGGAGCTCAAGATCAACTCCTTTAATCGCCGCACCCCCTGAAAAGCACGACTATCCACAAATGTGATTTGATTGTGGTCCAGGTACAGCCACAGTAGCTGGTTAAGATGGGCAAACTGGTAGGGAAGCATTGTGTGCAGGTCATTGTACCGCAGGGATAGACCTTGGCAACTAATTGAAATATTTTCTGGGACATCCTGGAAGCCAGCTGACTCACAATGGACAATTTTTCCCTCGCAGCGACAGCTATAGGGGCACATCCTTTCCCCAGAACTGAACAGCAGCAGGGAGGAGGCTTGGAGGAGGAGGAGGCCTGCTAATCTCTTGTCACAAGCAACAGAACCTGAAGAGGGAAACAGCACAACATCAACTTATGATTTCTAACATGAAGACCAATTTTATTTCGCTAAATATTCAGTTATCAACAACACTCTTATAATTAAATGCTGCTTCCATCCACACCTATAATATTTTGGTGAAGTCAAGAGGTCATTATCTTTTTGACATAACAGTTTAATTATCTTCTGTAAGTTTTTTTAAAAATTGTTGGGGACCATCAGATTTAATTTTAAATGATTTATTTTAAAATGAAACGCAGAACCATTTGCAGCCTTGATGTTTAACAAGTGAATTATTACCCAGGACTGAAATACTGTCATTCATATGAATGTTAATGGTAATAGAAAGATGGTGGTTTTATTTAACATGAATTTGCCCTTTTAGAGTGCTGCAGATTTATGTGGCTAATGATTATCCCTGATATTAGTAAGGGATAATGTACAGTGTACTTGTATCACCCTGAACCTGAAGTAATTTACTTTGTAATAATGTCCAGCTGACTGTACATTATAGCTCTTATTAGATGTTTACTCACACAAGAAAGAAATAATAAATCACATTAAATAAAAAAAGTAATACCATAAACATGAAATATGCTGTTTTTCCTTTGTTTTTCTTTTTAAACAAATTGTGTTGCCCAAGACACATTTTTATGGGTCTTTTAGCCTCGTTGTTTGCTACTTATTTCAGGATTGGTTGACTGCATAATTGGAATTTGTGGTTTGTCTGTCTCTCCAAACTGAGTGGTAATAGATCAGTGCATTAGATTAAAACCATCCCAATCCCTGTCAAGATTAGCACACACAAACCTATTACTTCAGATTGGTTTGTTTCTGACATCGGTCGCGATATGAGAGATTTCGTATGCATATTCTCAGTACTTCTCAAAGTCCAGACTCCGGTCCGGATCCGGACCCGGAGGGAATTCAATCCGGACCCGCCTCCATTTCGTATTTCAAGAGCACTAATTGTGTGTAAGGGATTAAAAGTGTGGATTTTCTACTTTGATAAACGCATGTTAAAATCATTTGTTTATTTTTTGAGATGGTCCGGAATTAAAACGAAGGCGAGATATTTAATGTTTTCCTCCGTGATTTAGTTGCCATGACATCCAGTAAGCGTATGACTTTTGACGTAATCAGGCGCAACCATAGACTCTAAAAAGGGGCGCAACGCGACACTTCACCGCAGTAAGCGTTTGAATGGGTGTGGAGAATGTCATTGTCCAGGAAAAGAAAAGTTGATGAAGAAAATAGAGTTTTCAAAGATGATTGGACAGAGAGGTATGCGTTCACAGATATCCCAAGTCCCCTACCACCCTGCAAAAAAAAAATTCGCCTCCCGCATATTGATAGCGTCTCCCTGATGCCCGCAAATTAGTTCAAATCTCCCGCAATCTAGAGCTCGCGAGCTCCAAACCGGCAGAGAGGGAGAGAGCGACCTTACGTGTGTGTGCGCAAATGTGTTTGTGTGCCTCATGGGTTGCCAACCATTCCGTATAATACGTATTTGTTTAAGTTAAAAATAAAAAGTATTATGAACTAAACAAATACATGGTTCATTTTTGGCAAAATGATCATGATAGCCTTTATATATCTGAGTGGTTAAGTCTTGTATATAGATTAAGCCTACTTTGCTATACAAATTTTTGTGCAACTTACAAAAATATAAAAATATATATATAATGCAACTTTGCCTAATAAGTTGCATTTATAATGTGCTATAAAATGTATGAATTTCAGGGGTTATTTTTCAAAAATTTTTTCCGTGGGGGCATGTCACTACCCCCCCCCCCCCCCCCCCCCCCAAAAAAAAAAAAACCCCGTTCCTTATTTTCAATTCAGAAAGTTGGCAATCCTACTCATGCCCAATCCAATACACTACCCAACCCCCCCCCCCACCCCCAAAAGTTTCGGACCTTTGACATTGACGAAAATTCTGATTTGGACTTTGAATTCTTGTTCGTCCATCAAAAGTTGATGATGACCATGGCACGTTTGTCATTTTGATGGGTTTTGATGAGTGCGCAGATGGCTAAAGAGGCCAATCCGAGCCCGGAATTCCCTGTGGCACACTGGACAGGTCAGGAAGGATGTAGAACTCTGAGGTGCAGCCACTTGTTCTTCCTTGGTAAATTTGCGCTGCTGCCTCTTCAAGATAGCACAGGAGCTTCTCCTGCTCTCACAGAGGATTGCACCGTCCTGGACGTTTCTACTCCAGGCAGATCGGTCCTGTGCTAGGGATTCCCAGCTTTTCAGGTCGAGTCCAAAACTCTTCAAGGAAACTTTAAGAGTGTCCTTGTAGTGCTTTTTGGGGCCACCTTGTGCTCGCTTGCCTTTTTTCAGCTCGCCAAATAAGACTTGTTTTGGAAGTCTCACGTAAGACATTCTAGTCACGTGACCAGTCCATCTAAGCTGTTCCTTCGCAAGCAGGGTGTAGATGCTGGGAAAATTTGCCTTGCTGAGGACTTCCGTGTCAGGAATTCTGTCTTGCCACTTGATCCTCAGCAGTTTCCTCAGACAGCTCAAGTGGATATGATTCAATTTTTTGGCATGGCGCTGATAGACTGTCCAAGCTTCGCACCCATACATAAGGGTTGGCAAAACAGCAGCCCGGTAGACCTTCAATTTTGTCTCCTGCTTGATGCCAGTCCTTTCCCATACTGAGTCACGTAGACGTCCAAAGGCTGCACTGGCCTTGACAATCCTGATGTTAACTTCATCATCTATGTGCACAGCACGAGACAGTGTACTACCAAGGTAAGTAAACTTGTCAACGGCTGAAAGCTTTTGCCCATTCACCAAGATGGTTGGCTCAGTATAGGGTTTCCCAGGAGCAGGTTGGTATAAGACTTCAGTCTTCTTTGTGCTAATTGTTAGGCCGAAGTTGTTGCAAGCTGAGGAGAGGTGGTCCATACTCTCCTGTAGATCTTTATTTGAGCCAGCAGTCAGAGCACAGTCATCAGCAAACAAGAGTTCTCGAACAGTGACTTCCTCCACTCTAGTTTTGGCTTGCATCCTACGCAGATTGAATAGCCCACCATCAAAACGGTAGATTATGTTAATCCCAGTGTTGTAATTTTGGAACGAGTCTTGCAGCATGGCAGAAAACACCATGCTGAAGAGCGTTGGAGCTAAAACGCAGCCTTGCTTCACCCCGTTTGTGATTGGGAACGGATCAGAGAGTTCTTGCTGATCTCTGACGCTGGCCATCATGCCATCATGGAGATTGCGCACAATGCCAATGAACTTGTCTGGACACCCATACTTGGCCATGATTTTCCATAGGCCCTCCCGGCTGACTGTGTCGAATGCTTTTGTTAGATCAACGAAAGCCATATATAGATCAACATTTTGTTCTTGGCATTTCTCCTGTAACTGCCGAGCAGTAAATATCATGTCTTTGAATATAGACTTTGAGAACCCCTGTTCTATATGAATAAGATCATATGGATCTCATATTCTAGGGAAACATCATAAAAACCACCAGTATATGATGTAGAATGTTTATAAAGTTCTACACAGCATAAGGTAAATCACTATAAGTATGTTATTTAGTTTTTGGCACTCTCTTTTGAATTAGACTAGAATTACAGGAGGAGTCCCAAGAGAGTCATTTGGTTTAATTTACTAGGGACCATTTTTAAAGCTTAGTAATTATCACCTATGAACTAATCAACTTTAAGATATGACTAATGACCAGCAATATCTTTAATGCCATATTTTATAGTGTTCTGTGGAAATTGATTAGTCATTTTAGAGCTGAATCATTACATCAAACATAATTACTCTGAAGCTATTACCCATGCTATTTGAAATGTGTTTCATATTGTGTTATCCATGCCAGGAAAAAAGTGATGCAAAATGGACAATTTCATTACAATCTTTTGCATCTCATAGGTTTTAAGTGCAACAGGAATTTTCTTTGCCAGGAAAAAAAGAATACAATATGCAGAACAAAGAAAAATTGATTTAAGTCTTAATCTATCTGCACTGTGTGTACCATGAACTCATTTTCTACTGTAAAAATGGAGGGCTGAGGCCATCCAAGCATACACAGCAAACTACAGAGTCATCTGTTTTTACCAAACTATAATCCCATTGGTGCTGTTAAGAAAATTTCAGAGGAGGCTGAAAAAAACAAACAAGAGATCACTGTCATTACATCTTCCAACAGAACTGTCCAATGGTCTCTTTTAAGGGCTTACTAGTGATACCCAATTCAGAGTCCATGCAATAAATAGGGCTATCATAAATACATATCATTGTCGTCAATTGCTGTCAGCATGCAGTATAGATTTTCTAGTAAACATATGGCCATAAAAATCATCAGACCGCTATTACCTGTACTCTTAAGCTTTTTGAGGAGAAAAAAATTGCATAGGCGCATCTCTTTGTGTTTCCAACTGACTTGTTGAATATTACCAATTTGTATGCTTCACTGGTAGCCCATTACACATATTGTTTCCCTCTCTACAAGGACATTTGTTAAGGGTCATTATGCTTGGGTCATGTTGTACCACTGTCCATGCAAGTCTTAAGAGCAAGAAACAGGAAAGGTAAAATGAATCAGAATAGATTAACCCTCACAATGATTATGTAGAAACACACACTGCACTATCCATAAACTGTAGGCACAACAATACAAATGTAGTCCAAAAATACCCAGCCTCAAGTTCCAAGAAAAAAAGCTTTAAGTATAAAGGTGTACAAAAGTGCAAGAACTACCTGGTTGTTTGTCTGTCATCCTACAATAATGGACACTGTTAACCAAAGGTCAAGGTTTGGCTCAATCGCATGGCCCTGTTATCAAAGGCCATTCTTTAAATTGATGATATGGCTGCTAGAAGCATATTTCTCCTGCACAGCAAACAAAATGTTGCCTATAAGTACTATAATAAATTATCAACGCTATGAATGGGTTACCAGGCTGAATTGAATGTAATGAGATATAAAGACAGTGTGCTTAAAAATAATGGCAAGAAATATGTATTTCGACTGTGATGTCTTTGTAAGCTACATTGTAGTTTGATGCTTTTATAGCAGTGCTGTCAATCAATAATAAAAAAAGCTAATAAATTGCAAATATGTATTTTTTTGTATTACAAAAATGTAATAAAGTAATAAAATGTAAAACATATGCATTGTCTTCCCTGTATAAATGAAATATAAATCAATCCTTATTAAAGCTATTTAAGTGATTCAGTCAGTGTATTAGCAAGAGTTTAATGTTGTAATGCTAAAAGCATTTTGGTCTCCATTTTATATTCTGCAGCAAATTGGTATCAATAACTTTCATATTCCAGGTGCTAAATTTGATATTCAAACCAACAAACTGCCAGCTACTGCCAGATGATAGCAGTAACTCTCTAATGTAGGATCCTTATCTACCAAGGCAGTGCAAATCAATTGCAATCAAGTTTAAATATTTACAAAGCTCCTCACCAACATTTTGACTCTGAATGTCTTTGATACAACTCAAACCAAGATAATTACTAACAAGCCACTGACAAATGCAGCAGCACAGCAGTATTTGACTGCAAATGGTGTAGTGTAGAATGAATCAGAGATCTAAGGAAGACCGTGGTGGCAAGTGTGCCACCTTTGAGTATTACTGCAGATAAAAATCGATCCAGACAATACTTTTTTACTCCGCAAATTAAAATACTTTGAAGGCCCATTCGCCATAGCTCACTCAAGGTTAGTTCATTTAAAAGCCACTCATTTAACATTGTAGCCTACAACTGTGGCAGACCCCTTTCAAATAGCTGGGGAAGATGCTGGCACATACAGCAGAGTCAGCTGCTGTATTCCTTGGCACAGTGACAAGCTAATATTTCATATAAATGCTTCGGCGAAGTTAAGGCTATTACCCAAAGTGCCAAGATAATGGCAAAACCTGGATAAAACATGAACATTTGAAGCAGAATGGAATTAAATGGTTTTAACTCATACAGTAAGTTTGCCTATTAATGTGTTTCACTAGACTAAATCTTTAAATATAACTGATATCCCGCTGCTTGCATAAAGCTCAGCTGTCAAGTCAACAGTCATTTTAATATCACTTCAGCCATATGATAGACTGAGCAAATGTTTAATAAAAAAACTGCACTTTCCATATTAAAACTTCCTATTTCTCTAAACTAAACTTTGAGAGGAACACTGATATGTGAAATGTTACATTAATGGCTTACTTGAGAGCAACATGGCAACAGGCAAATGCAAATGTGCCTATTCTTGGACTGTAAAATGATGGTCATTTTCTCTACAAATCCAAACTTTCCCTCAAGTAAGATGAACTATGACTCATAGCCAATGCAAGATGTGTTTAAGTCCTCACGGTGTTATTCTCTATAGGATGCACTCTTGAGTATGATTTGGTCCCATTTAAAGTAAAAATATAGCTTTACATGACTAAACAGTCAATTCCCAGTAATGAGACTCCTGAAACATTTCATAACACTAGTTCTTGAATACTGGGATAAGACAGGCAGTATATACTGTATACTGTCCTAGCAGTATATATATATATTCTTCAAGGAATCATTTTGGATTAATCTGTTCAGGTATTTACCCACAAAACGTGCTGTATAAAAACGAAAAGTAGGGCCACAAATTAACCTCTTCCTTCTGTCAGGACATAGCATAAATGTTTTTTTTTCTTAAGTGTAATATATATTTCAATCTATATGTGGTTGTTTTAATTTTAATCTAAATTAAGTTGTGGTCCTATATTTAGTTTTAGGGGAAGTGAGTGATAATGTAATCATAAATAATTTGCAACAATAGTAATCCATAATAAAAAACTAAATTTTTTGAAACACATATGTCCTGCAACCAAAGCTTTTCTAAACCTTTCTAAACATCTTGAGAAAGGCTTCATTTTTATTTGGATTAAGCTCACTGTGGCTCTTCCATACCAATGTCAAGATCTACTCTTTAATGTGTTCCAAGATCATAAAAAGTTTTAGGATAATGAAATTTTAGAGTGGTTAAATAAGAGATCACTCCCGCATGATAAAATCCATTCAGTATTTAACAAGAGATAGTAATGACGCTCCAAACACTTGGCTGGTTCCAGAGCTGGGACTCTGGATTTTATCCACAAGTGACCACAGCTCAAGCACATAATTTACGCAGTCAAACCAAAGCTGCAATATTAAAATGATAAAATGAACACACATTAATTGTGAGATTGAAGAGTGCTGTAACTGTGCCTCACTCAGGACGTGGAGCACCGAACAAAGGAGTGATTTATACCATAAAAGCATTATTTATGGCAGAATTGGGATTGTAAAATCAGCTTAATCCACTGCAAT
This sequence comes from Chrosomus eos, assembly GCA_036326025.1. Taxonomy (NCBI): domain Eukaryota; kingdom Metazoa; phylum Chordata; class Actinopteri; order Cypriniformes; family Leuciscidae; genus Chrosomus; species Chrosomus eos. Next base: position 11,056,634 of record CM070841.1, on the reverse strand, counting down.
GAATAATGTGTTGCAGTAGCAAGACAATTGACAATTGCACTTAAGTAACAGACTCAGGATTAAAAATGCTAAAAGTTTGGAGGCGACTGCTCGTTAAAAAAATGAAATGTTCCAATTAGATACAAGAGAAGCTCATAACTGTAAAGACAAGCTTTATCTTTCATAATTTAATATTAAGAGAGGCACTTTGCATACTGTGCAGCTGTATCATTTGTTGTGTTTTTTTAAAGGAATGGTTCATCCCAAAAAAGATTTCATTGTTTCAAACCTGTATGACTTTCAGCAGAAGATATTTTGAAGAATGCTTTCACATTTTGTATAGTATATAATGAAAGTCAATGGGGACTGAAACAACATTGGACACTAGAGCTTAATCATTTTAAAAAAAAATGCAACCTCGATTTTTCAACGTTTTGCCTGTCTATTAAATCTTTGACAAAAATCACACCGGAACATTCAAATCTGCGTTGGCGCTGCCACTGACCAAAGAGAAAGCAGTTATCATGTGTAGGTATGAAACAGCTTCACCAACACTCTTTTCAACCACACAGTAGCATTATTTCTTAATGATTATTTCTATCAAATATCCTTATTATCACAAAAGTACTGGGATAAAAGTGTATAGTTGTCAGTTCAGAATTGTGATCTTTGTTTGAAACTAAAAAGTCGTGATTCTCAATTTGTCCAGAATCATACAGCTCTACTGGATAACCATTGATATTGATTATGTGGCATTTTTCACTGAGGCATTTTTTTGTGTTCCACTAAAGAAAGAATGATTCCTTTGTGTACTGTATCTTAAAGATTTACCGGGCTCACAGCAATATTAACGCATGTTTCTCATTTATACTTTAGGTATTGTACTTTACTGATAAAACCCAAGTAAAATTAAAACATGTGTCTTCTTTCAAAACCTATTCTCTCCAGTCCAACCGAACTAGAAATAAAAGCTTTGAAAGGGACAAGGTCTGTGTAATAAAGTGAAGAAAAAATGTGTCACTTTCAAGCCTGAAAGGATATTTTATGTTAGAAAAGAGATCTTTGATGACAAAGTCAGTAGTTTTAATATAAGCTTTCCCTAGGCTTTAAAGTCTGTATGTAGGGCTAGAGATCAAGGTAATGATCACAAGGATGGGTCGATTCATGTGGACTTGTATTTTCATGACAACATGGCAATTTCTAAGTGCAATCCATCATCTGAGCAGGAATAAATGTGAAATCATGTTAGCTAAAGGCTGGCACTAAAATATTTTTTAAATTGTGAGAGACCACTAACATGACAATAAAAAAATAATTTAACAGTTATGTTCCTATAGTGTGTGGAGAGTTCCAACTATGACTTTAGAGTAAACAAACATGGCGGATGACGGGCAAGAAGAAATGGTGATACTAGTCCTTGGGGTTCCTTCCCACACAACAGGATTTCTGATCGTAAATATTCAACATACCCCCTTGTTAAATTGTTTGTCAATGCAAATATATAATCAGCAAATCACATGGCAGAAACTTAATACATTAGGTATGTAGACATGGTCGAGCTGAAGTTCAAACCAAGAATCAGAAAATATAGAGGAAAAGTCATTTAAAGGTGCTGTAAGCAATTTCTGAGAATCATTGTTGAACACTGTTGATTTTTGAAATCAACCCAAACAAACACACAGCCGCACACACTCAAACTCAGGTATGCAGCAGAAACAACGCCACCTCTGTGTCCGTTTTCAAGTCTTCCCACTAAAGTCTCTCCAGTGCTGGACAGCTTTTCTAATATTAACTTAGGTCATAAAGCTCTTACCTGATCATAACCCTTCTTTTTCCAGTGATACGTTTTCTGTTTTATAATGTCTTTCAGCCAGTCTTTCTCCCTCCTGCTCAATCTCTCTCCTCCCCCATCATGTGTGGACACGCCCCTTACATCTGATTGGCTACAAGTTTGTTGTGGTGCTCTGTCCGATCCACATTCAACAGCGTTTTTTAGAAATCACTTATTGCACCTTTAAGTGACTTTGATTGTGGCACGGTTGCTGATGCTAGACGAGCTGATCTAAATATTTTAGAAACTGACGAAAATTACCAGTAAGCTGCAGGTCTGCGGGCAAAAAAGCCTTATTGTGGTCAGAGGATAATAGCCAGACTGGTTCTAGTTGATAACCAACAGACTCATATAACCACTTGTTACAACCGAGGTCTGCAGAAGAGCATCTCTGAAAGCACATGATGTCGAACCTTGAACAGATGGGCTACTTCCAGCTGGATAAGGCACCATGTCTCAAATCATCTTAAACTGGTATCTTGAACATGACAATGAGTTCACTATACTCAAATGACCTCCACAGTCATATCTAAATCTAATTAGAGCACCTTTGGGATGTGGTGGAATGGGAGATTTGCATCATGGATGTGCCGCCGACAAATCTGCAGCAACTGCGTGATGCTATCATGTCAATATGGACCAAAATCTCTGAGGAATGTTTCCAGCACCTTGTTGAATCTATTCAATGATGAATTAAGGCAGTTCTGAAGGCCAATAGGGGTCCAACCCAGAAAGCTACTAGCAACGTGTACCTAAAGTGGCCAGTGAGAGTGTATATAAAGTAGAAACTGATATCTTGTGACAAAGTTTAAATTCATATAAGCCGAGAAATATTCACTTAACTAAGGTGTGCTAAATAGCCTCAGTCTCCCCTGTAGGCTACATGTGAAATTATGCTGCGCTGAAAAAACTGTTTTGCCAGGTAATCTAAATATTAATTAAATGATTAAAAGGTACATTAATCAAATGTTGCTGCTTAAGGAACAATTTGGATAGAAACAGCTCTATAAGATCACAGCATTTTCATTGTTTACATTTTGAAGACAAGAAAAAAAGAAGCAACGGTTTTAAAAGGAGCGAATTGGATAGACTAAATTCCTCCTCAGTGACTGAATAGCGATGAAAAAAAAAGAGCGTTTTGCTACGGTTTCCGGGTTGAACGACATGTTTCCTGGAAATGTTGTGCAACCAGGTTTGAGATACGTTTTCTCTTGTTTGGTGGGTGTGTCAAAAATGTCAGCCCAATCAGCAGAAACATAAATCAACAGTGATCAGCACAAATGATAAGCCTAATACTCACAATCAAAATAATAAGGTAATATAGATTATAACGCAGTCTCGGAGATAAGAAGTGGATTTTCCTTGACCTGAAATGTTTGTCTTTTCATGCTGAAATTCGAGGCGAATGTTGAATCACAATAATTAGGAACCACAGTTTCCACAAATCCCTTCACTTCAGAGGTGTAGTGGTAAAAAAAGAGGTGGGTAAACTATAAATTCTGGTGGACCACGACGTGGTCACCTGGTAAGGTGGGCCACTGCCTATCGGTGTATGTGTATCTTGATGACATTGCTTATAAGCAGGGCTCGACATTAAGCCTTTCATACACTTGTCCTTTGGACAAGAAAATCAGTTGTTCACTTGTCCGAGTAAAAAATTTGCTTGTCCAGATTTTGTTGTTGTTGTGCGTGTTCATTTATTCTGAAACTATATTCTCATCAGTGTTCAATCAGCTTTGATATTTAAATTGGCATATTGTAATATCTGCACCTTTAAAGGGCATACCCTCCCCCAATATTATTAAATGTATGCTTCATATTTCTTCCTACATTTGTTCAATAAATTCAATTATTTCGAATAATAATACACTATAGGGCTGTTTCCCTAGGTAGGGTGAATCAAATTAAATAATTTACACTGAACAGTTACAATTGCATAAAATAATGTTATGAAATTGATTTAAATATACAAATAAGAAATGTAAAGAATGATACTACTTTTAAACATAACACTAAAGTCATTGATTCATTATTCAAACGTTTCGTTTAAATGGTTGATTCATTCAAAAATGAGATGGATGTTTATGAATGGGTCTTTGAATCTTTGACTCAATCGATTCGTTCAAAATGCTGAATCATTCAGTAATGAAAACAGGTTGAGTGTTCCTGTGAGATGTGCTGTGGTTCTGATTTTTGTTTGGAACTATTTTCGCTGCTGAAACAGAACAAAAACAGCCAATATTGCATCTAAAATGTAAGTGACTAAATTTTAACTTTTTATTGAACTGTTGTAGGAAATCAATGTCACGTTTTCAATCGTGATTGTGTTCAGGAAAAATACTTGAGGTTGCTTAACATTGTTACAAATATAAAAACTCCACATTTAGATGTTTTATAGGCAGTATTTTGTTAACTGAGTTGTTAACCGAGTGTGTGTGTGCTGTAGAGTAGACTTCTCCTCGAGAGGCTGCGCGAGCATCAACAGCGCACCGTTAGTAAGTCAACAACACACTGACAGTATGCAGCGCAATATGAAAGAGTTTGTCTTAGGTTTAACAACCTATGAAACTAATAATGAACAATATGAAACTAAAACGACACAAGCTTAATTGAAAATGTCTTAGGAACTACAGGCTATTTAGAGGTGGATAAACGCAATTTAGAGGTGGATAAACGCACTTTGGAGGTGGATAAACGCTATTTCCAGATATTGGGAGGTGCGTAAACGGCGTTTACGTGCGTTTAGCCTCCACTACATCCCTGCTTCACTTGATTGGGATGTTCTCTTTTATTTTGGACGGCAAGGGCAGTGACTGTAACATCGAGCACATTTTGCAGTAGGGTAGACTGGGTACAGTTGAGACACTTTTTTTGCGTTTTGATTTTTCACACAAAAATAGATACTGAAAAGAAGTGAATTTCTACATGACATGCCACATGATATTTCATTAGATTGTAGACTAAAATATTATCAATCAATAATACCCATAAGTAGTTTATATTTTCCACAATTAGCTCATAAAAATAAAGTGCTTTTTGTCTTAACTTTGTCTCAACTGTACCCATATGTGGTATGATGTAAAGTTAACTAAATGTTCATTGCAAATATAATAAATAAAGACAAATAAAGAAAAAAAAAACAATTGGGCAACATGTTTATTTATTTATCCATTTAAATTCATTAATTTTATTTAAATTAGCACTTGTTAAAATATATAAAACAGGAACAATATATTTATTATATTTATTAATAATACACAGTTTAAATATCACAAATATCAAATTTTATTTTCATTTGCGTCATATGCTGGCTAATTACGAAGTTAAACCTGTTATTATAACACTGAACAACTAAACAGTGTGTTTCTTAATAGAAATCTATCGGGGGTACAGTTGATACACTGTGTCTCAACCATACCCCACTGGCCACCTCGCACATTTCTCTAGATTTTGCAATGATCTTGCATGACACAATACCATGAAATATGCCAGTTTTTAGAGCACAGAATAACGTTTGTGATGATACTAGTTACGTTTAACAGTTACATACGGATAATAAGCTATTCATTGTGGAGTGTGCATGGTGAAGTGAACGTCCTACCTTAGAAAAAAAACTTTTGCCGATATCTTCGGATCGGAGATGCGTCCATTGTTCAAATTTCCCACGATCAAAGAGGACACTAATACGCATGTGCACAGCAAAAATCACAACTTGTGCTTGCTGCGCACGCAAGTTATTTAAGGTGTCTCAACTGTACCTATGTCTCAACTGTACCCAGTCTACCCTATTAAACATGTATTTATACCGATTTCATCAGGCTCCTAAAATTCTTCAAAAAGAACACAAAAATGGCCTCATCAGCTGCCATACTGTAGCTGCAACTCTTTCGGGCAACCGTGTATCACATGAAATACGTTCTGAGGAAACTATTTTGCAAATCGCAATTACGTTACATGCCAACTTATAAGCAGTGCTATTGTCGGTCCTTAACCTAATCTTATTGCAGTGCTATTAGTTTGTCCTGAACATATACATCCAAAGCAGGTTTCTTTTCACACGTAGCACAAAAACGTAATTTATTTACGTATGAACAATCTACCGACGTAGAAATTTGTACGTATTACTATTTATGCATAATCGTGGCATTAATGTTTTGACTCTATTGCATTCAACTGTCTTATCAATTAAGTTTTCGGTCGCATTTATTAATATAATAGTTACTCATAAATATTAACTCTGTTCGTGCCTTCTGCAGCAAACTTATTTAGGAGGATTAAGTTAGCCTGCGTGGTTAAAAAGGAATACACTTTTAACCTTAAAAATACCTTGTTTAATCGTTTAACCATTTTGTAGTATTTAGTGTATTTACACAAAAAGCATTTTCTCCAATAAAACACAACATACAGATACATTCACAAAAGACATACATTTTATTAGCTTGATGTAATCCAGACCAAATCCTATAATCCATACGTTGTTTGCAAGAAACAGATCCAAATTCAGCCTTTTATCCAGTGATCTTCATCTTCATTTCTCAGTAGCGACCGCAAACGTCAAATCTATCTCGCGCTGGTGATGAATTCAAATTCAAAAATTGCGCCTTCAAGAAGCGTTACGACATGTTTTACGGCCGTGATATCAAACTCAAAATATCAAGCTCAAAATATATTTTAATGATATTGTTAATAAAAATGCCACCTACACATCTCTGTCCAAGTGTTTTATCCTTTTTATATTCTGTATAAAATTTATGATATGAAATAAACGAAAAAAATGGTTAACGTTTTGTAGCTGTAAAAACGTAATAATGTTACGTTTAAATGTTGCAAATACGTCCATATGCAAGCATCTATCCAAACGTACAAAAACGTACGTTTTCTATCTTTGAAAATAACGTATTAATACCTACGTATTAACAATGAGACCAGGCTGCTATATTAGGTTAGGGACCAACGTAATATCACTGCTTATCAGGCTGCTATATTAGGTTAAGGATCAACGTAATAGCACTGCTTATATGTTGGCATGTAACGTAATTGCGATTTGCAAAATAGTTTCCTCAGAACGTAATTCATGTGATACAGGGTTGCTTTCGGAACAGGGTGTTCAACGCACCACCGTTTACGTTTTAAAAACTTTTTGTTGGGGCTGAACGCAGCTCAGTTGACAAAACCATTGAAAGAGTATAATTACAATATAATCTTTCGCAGTGATCCGGGTTAAGAGTTCACCAAAAAAAAGCTCACGAAGTGAATCGAGAACTGAGCACCAGAGAAGACTAAAAATTTACTGTTTAATGTTATTTTTTTTATTTATTCATTTTCATAATAATTTCATAATGTATTTTGTGAAGTCAGAGACAGAGTATGTTTGTATGTGTGCTGAGTAGAGAGCTGGGAGAGTTATATATTTTCCTTAGAAGGATGTGTGCAATGTAACGTTCACTGAGCAGAGATGTTCCAATAATGATAATACTTCAGTTGGCATGTTCTTTACAGTGAAAGGAATGATTCAACTGATGCAAATGTACCATTAATGAATACACAGAGGGATAGTGGATTGTACAACGTGTAAGCATTAGGAATACATTCCATTTTAAACATAAGCAACATGTTTTGCTACCTTACAAGGAAGTTGTAAGTCCCAGAGTGGTGTATATAAGCTCAATCTTACTGTACCACCTCAGAGAAACATGGAGGCATGATGGGGTGAGAGGAAGGAGAAATAGAGACATGATGGGATGAGGGAGGAGAAACCCAGATAAACCATTTACAGCTGGCATGATGGGGTGAGGGAATAGATAAATGGGAAACTGAGAAATCTGGAAAGAAGACCTCCTCACCTGCCTTATTCTTCTATGCCTGTTTCTCTCTGTCTGATACATGTATATTAAATAATAAATAGAGATCTCTTGGCAAAAGTAACTGGTGTAGCTTCAGTGATTCAACAATAATGGGGAAAAGCATGATTTTCAAATCTACAGCCAGTGAGTAGCCTAAGCTGATCTTTTGGTCTGAGCCTTTGGTGTGAGGATTTGACTAATGGGGTGAAAGCCAATTTTAATAGCAGAAATATTAACAATTAAATCTTGACTGTAGTAATAGGGCAGTTTTACATGAGATAATAGTACATAGGTTATAATAGTACCTACTTTATTAAAACAAACTTTTTATCCAAAATATGTCAATTAATAAGTTTAGTTAGGTTCTAAATATTTTTAGAACTAAATAGCCTATGTTAGTTTTTTTATTAACTGAATCATGGTTGTCAACTAAACTGGGACAAATGAAATCACAATAAACACAAAGTATTGACTAAATCGAAAAACAGAAATAAACAGCAATGTGTGCACAAATTGACCCTTCGCAAAGACCCTCCCTCCTTCGCTATGGTCCGATAAGCTACGCCGCTCTCACGCTCTCACCATGTTCTCACACAGTGAAAAATACATCGCGGAGCAGAGAGGAGACTGACAAGACGCGGACAGACATGACAGACCAGGTTACTTTTCGGTTACTTTTGATATTAAGCATATTAAACAAAGTCTCACCTTTCAAATATGGTCATTTTTTGAAAGAAATTTAAACAATAAATACCGTTTTGTGGCTCTTTAATGTGCCGTGACAGATCGCTGTAGAGCATCAGTTAAAGCTGCTCGTGATCCGATCATCTCTTCCTTCTAGTTCATTTAGCATCAAATAAACATGAATTAACATAAGAAGGAATGTTGTTTTAAACCGCGGAAATGCGCCAGTATATTCAGTTTTTCAAGTTCAAATCCTCCCATGTTAATCTACTATCTCTCCTGACTGCTTTGTCCGACAAAATGGCGGATGGCGAAGTATGATTGGTCAGAACACCTGTCAATCAAGCTCCACGCGAAGGGTCAATTACTGTATCATATTTTAAAACATGCATTGTGATGTCAGAGACCACGTGATTACGTAAAAGCTTTTTTTCAAACTGCTACTTTGACACGAATTGTTCGAAAGAATCGATTTGCAGAAATGAGTCGAACTGTATTTGTACTTGAACTGTAACTGTATTGCCTTTAAGTGCAATACCCCCACTGTTTAGTGCAATATCTCCTAAACTCAGGTTATTTATATTTATATTTATTCATACTATTCAAAATACTGTATATATGTTCATAATCCGAAAATGTTTATTCTGACTAAACCCAACCGTGGCCTTATATTTTATATTTTATAGTATTTTCATATATATATATATATATATATATATATATTTTTTTTTTTTTTTTTTTTTTTTATAATTTTATTTTTAGATTTTGTATTACTGTTTCTTGTTGTATTTGTATCTGTATATGTGCACTGGAAGCTTCAGTACCAAAGAAAATTCCTTGTGTGTGCAAGCACACTTGGCAATAAAGCTCTTTCTGATTCTGATTCTGATTCTGATTCTGAACTGCCCATCATGAATTAATGCGTTGAAAAAAATTTATTTGAAATGTGACATTATCAACACCTTGAGATCATTTTAAAATAGCAATGAATCATTTAACAAATACAGAAGAAGAAAAAAAATATAATATTTTACTTTACATTGTTTGACTTTTTTATGTAAAAAAAAATGTGAAAAGGTGCATTTTTGTTGAATTTTACATAAACGGACCGACTATATGTTTTAAACCTGTAAATTAAATAACATCAATTATAAATATAAAGATCATTTTTTATGATCATCAATGGTAACAGATAAACTAACCCAGGATGCCATACTCACCCATATCAGCCGCGCACTTTTGATTCCACTCGCGTTTAATCCCTGCGGTTACTGCACAGATATCAGTCTCTCAGGATCCACTCCAACGAAGACTTTTAGCCTACCTTTAGTCCGAGCAGTATTACAGCCGAACTAAAATCATTATCGATCCGAATCCATGTCGCAAAAAAAACTTTAAAACGTGCTGCCTCCCCCGTTGAATCCAACAAAACGGCAAACCGGTACATATCCAACAGCATTAAACATGATGGTCATCCGTCGATCAAACGGAATATAATTCAATTCTCACTACGCATCAAGGCAAGCAACTGTCTGAATATAAGGGCAAAAGTTGTTCTGTGTCGCATAATTTAGGCAATAATGCTTAAATCATGCGGATCTTATCGACCAGAGAGGTAAGCAAAGCCAAAAGAAAGAACGAGTGCTGAGGGCTTTGCATGAGAGTAAATCTGTGCTCGCCGCCGCAGTCGAGTCTCGTCCCTGAGAAATATCACAGACCGTGAGAATGATTGCGCGCTCCCGCCCTCAGGTCCTCCACAGTCATAATAAAGGTGACCCAGAGGCAAACCTGCTGCGGTAAACACTAGGAGAATGCCAGAACACCCAAGACTGTTGATGAATGTAAACGACACACTGTTAATCACTACAAAGTAACAATAGAGACCAAAGTGCAAAGTGTGTGTGGTAGCCCTCCACAGGTATGGACTCTAACAATGATTTATTTATTTATAAAACATTTCTGTTACACTAACATAGGCAAAGTTAACGATATTGACATACATTATTGGATTATGCTAAACTAGTTTTGATTCCTCAACTACTTTACAGTGCATCCTTATATCGGAAAAGATTTTCATTCATTTAAAGGTGATTCACGCTCCATAGAATAAATCAAATTAGATAACATAGGCTAAGCTGCTGTTGTTGCATTTGACCATACAATTTGACGGTTATTTTGTTGTTGTTGTTGTTTACTTTTGAAATAGTATTCTTTACAAAATAAAAATAAATAAATAAATAGATATTTTGATATTTTATAATTTAATGGACCCCCTGCTCTGCAGTAAAACCCCGTTGAAAAGTATTTATGTACCAGAACCTTGAAATTGCTTTTAATGTATTCAGGTTAAATTAACCACATATACAATATTTTTTTTTTATAATATCACACAGATCCAGAATACTTGACTCTGACTCAGTCATGGAATTATGCATCAATATTTTCTGTATAAACTGTATATTTGACCAAGGCAACCTTGCTCTGGAAGCTTTTTGTTCTCACGTCTTTAAATAATTTCAGCTCAAATCAATATTTAATGTGTGTTTATTTAATTACTTGGTAAGCCCCATAATAAGCAAGTCAATCTATCATTTGCTGCACATAGTGAAGTAGAAGTTCAAATACATGCAAAATACAGGCACATAAAAAAATGAAGGTAAATGTGTTATAAAACAAAATAATCCAGCATGTTAGCGACTTAAAATTCTTTAACGATAAACAAAATATGGAAATTTCCTTTTTGGTCCCCCCTGGTGCTTTTTTAGGAGTCCCTAATTAGTGTTAGGAAAAACAGCCATAGAGCTAGTTCCATTTTAGTGATCAAATTAGTGGAGAATTTAAAGTCACCGTAAAATCAAAATGGACAATTTTACTTTTTTTATGGAATATTTATAAATAATGTATCAAAATAACTTCCTCTCCCTCTTGCAGTGGCATCTCTTCTCTTCTTTGATGACGTGTTTACTGGCTCAAGGGCGGGGCAATCTGTCACTCACATGAAATCGACCAATAGCAAACCACAACCTTCCAATCAATTCAACATGGACAAAATCAAGTCCTGTCCTAAATTCTTTCTAGTTTGAGAAGCCGTTTCAATTGGATGTATGTCACAATAGTGAAGACAATCGGCAAGTTTAACTCATGTTGTTTTGTTATTCTTTTTGACATTCTTTAAAAAAAGTATTTCTGCATTTTTTATAAATACAGTATGCTGTTAAACAAGAGAGCCAGCATCTGAACAAAACAAAAAAAACACTTGATATATGATCTATGAAAAATAATTTTCTGGTTTGAGAAGTAGATTTGTTCCAGGATGTTCTTGTGATCTGACTGACTTATATACGATTAAAAGTAAAGAAAAATAGTTAGAACCCAAAACTTTCTGCCTGATGTTTTTTTTTTTTTTTTTGGGACGGTCTATCCTGTGGGTAACTGTAGTGTGCATATTGATGAGTTTTCTTACGGTCTTTACCTGTGAATCCATCTAATTTTATGCTCCGTAAGTCGATTATTTTTTAATGGGCTCTTTTAACAAGGTGCAACTACGGTGTTTTTGAAGCTTTCAAAATGGTTTTGGCAAATTACCTGCAAGTGAAAAAGACAAGATGATATCTCATTAGAACTATAAAAAAAAAAATTTTTTTTTTTCAAAACTCAGTTCCATCTTGGCTGTCTTAAAAGATTTTCACAATGAAAAAAAAACAAATTCTTGGAACTTTCACACATTGGCAGTCGTGATATGAGTGGATTAAGGATGCTATGGCTTTATTTGATCTCTTGCCGCATTGAAGACATGCAGATAATTTTAAGCAATGGAATACATTTTAGAAGGGGATTATCTAGTTTAAGCAGTGCGAGTTAGGCAAAAACAGGCAGGAGCCCGATGGCAATGTAAGGATGGACGGCAAAACAAGGTCACTGTTAACAGCATAGCTTAATTCATCATTGTGTTAGCTACTGTGTTGAAAATAAATGTTTATTTATTAACTAAACCATTGACAAATATAGGACACATGGACTGACATTAAATAAAAGTCTTGTAATGAGAGTTTAAGCATATGATATAATATCCAATCCGAATCATTTAATCCATAACCAAAGCATATTGTCTTTTGAGTCTGTAGAAAGAGTGTATGATGGATGTGATAATCAGTGGTAACCCCCCCCCCCCCCACAAAAAAAAAAAAAACCCCAGCCCAGACAGGAAACCAATGTCACCCATTGTCTTGAAACAACACCAAAAGCTCTGCTAGCTGATGTAAGCCAATTACATTGCTCTCAATATCTCTCCCTGGGCGGCATAAATATTTCATGATTATGAGACGTCATAACAGGCATTTTGGATGGAAGTTCACACATTAAATTGCATACTGCGCTACACAAAAAGTTCTATCCTGATGTGAATTTCTTTGCTTAGAAAAATAACATGCATTCCCTTGAGGATGTCTTCAATAAGCATGTGACATTTTAAAGGTAATAAAGGAAATCTCTCATAACTGGTCAGTTCTGTCTGCTTCATTTCAATGATTTAGAACGTAAACATGGGTCGGGCTGGCTTTCTATTGATTGCCTTTAAGAGTAATCTGAAGGAAATCTGAAGGCTAAACCAATCATAACAAGTGAAAGTCAAGTTCTCATATTAAAGTGATCATATCATGCATTTTTTTCTATCATTTTTATTTGTTTTTGTGAATTATTCCACTTCCTTTTTGACCCTTAGAATTACAAAGGCTGTATTTCTTTACTTTTGCTGCTGCGTCCGTATACATGCAGGATGCAGGTTTGCTATTTAACTTCTAACTGCATGTTGAAAAAAGGACTCTCATGACTTTTATTGAAATCAAAAACAACTAACCCTAACCCTAACCCTAACCCAAAACAAATCCCTATTTTTGGTTCTAGTGAATTAAAAAAATAAAAAATGCTAGAATAATGGTCCGATACACGAACCAGTTTTTTTGCGGAATCAAATACATAGCATGATACAAAAACACATTGTGACAAAGTTTGTTCTAGCCCTCTTCCTTAATCACTGGTTGTTGGCTTGAAATGCATATTTACCCAATCTATTTTCTAAATGCATGTTATAGATATTATTGTGAACAATTCATCTGTTTCTTTTCTTTTCTTTTATTGATTTAAACATAGTGTTTAATCAAAATGTCATAACTTGATCTTTCGGTGTAACGACTTCTCTAATAATTTAGTCCCTATGCAAGCCTTCATTCATCTGCCTCCACTTGTATGTGAAACACGGACATCTCAACATCCAATCAACAACCAATTGATAGAACCAAGAACCAAGTCTCTTTTCCAATAATCTGTTAGAAGAAAAAAAAAAGATCACAGAGGCCAGTTGCATAAACCAAGTTACTATGTTAAGCCTTAAGTCTTAAGAATTAGTCTGACCAACTAGCAGTTTGCTAAAGGGGCAATCAGTCTGACTTTTCGGATTCAAATTAGACCAAACTACCTTTTAAATAACCTGCTTAAAGTTATGATCAGTCTTAGAGAAAATAATGAGATGACTAACTTGTAGGACTTGGTCTAAGTATGCAACTGGTCACTGTTGCTACTTCCGTTTCATTGCAACTTTAGGGAATAGTTCCAAATAAATTGGAAATGTGTAGGATTAAATCAAGAGATTGGAACTCAATTTGAATTGGGAAATCTGTATCGATGCCTATATTTCTAGTATTTTCATTATCTAATACGCCAGCAAAGAACGTTGTTAACATGTGCCAATGAAGTCCCCAATTAAGTCACATGAGAATGAATGTTGTTTGTCTCTGAGCAACACATAGATAAGTGAATCAGTGTTTCCCTTTCGAGGGAACTCAAAGCTGCGTCAGAATGTTGACGCTATGGGAATGCTATATATATATATATAATAATATAATATATATATATATATATGCTTAAATGCTTATGATATGCTTAAATGCTTATGTTTACTAATGCTTAACTAATGATTAATAGGGTGCAGTTATTATAAAGTGTTACCGGGAATGTCTCAGGTTATGACTATAACCCTGATTTCCTGAGTAGAGTAGAACTTCCTGTATGCCTGGGCTTCGTCCTTCAGCCAATCAGAAGCTAATGACGTCTACTTCAGGGTGATTTCACACATGCTTCAGAGACCGGTCACACGGAAGCATTCCCATAACATTCTGACGCAGTGTCTCGTTCCCTACTCAGGGAGCCCAGGTTTTAGTAATAACCTGAGACATTTTGAACAACTCGATTGGGTGAATAATTCAATGATTCTCTCAACAATGATAATCACCACCACTAAATCGCAAACAAGGGGATACAAACAGTCCCTGTGTTGTTAGACTGTTATATCAGCACTCTTGGAACGACACTCAGCCAATCAAAATCAAGGACCAACAATATATACACTGCATAATGCACTATCCAGTTTGTAAGAACATATATATTCAAACACAGACACCTATACTCACACTCAAGCTCACACACAAAATATCAGAGGCGGTGAGGGGTAACTAAAATTGGCAGCGGAAAAAGGAGGATATTTACAGCTCTCAACAGCTTGCTGAAAAAGCAGGGAAGACATTAATTGCATTGCACTGTCAAAGTCTTTTATGTATTGATCAACCAAACATAACACCCACTACACCACACTGAGCGCAATAACTCGGATGCTAATCAAATAATAGAAAAATAGATATAAGCACGGAAACAAATCTGCAGAAAGCAAAGAGACAGCACCCGTAGAAGGTCTAATAGTCACCTGTCAAAGGCTTAATCACTAATGGTGTCTTCTTGCAGGTCGTTCCCTGGAGTGAGCTGTACTTATGGGCCTGTGTGATTGCATTAATATGGAAAGGAGGAGAGGCCAACATGTGACATTTTAAAGGACACAAGTCAGAACCATTTACATCAAAAGAAAACCAGACTTCTAACAAACATGGAAATCCACTTAACAATTGTTCTGTGGTGGTGTCAAACACGCGATTTCTCATTCAATTGTCTTTATGTGTTTTTGAAAAAGAGAGAGCTTGGATTGCTAATATGTTTTTTTTTTTTTAAAGTTATGAGACTGGTTGATTTCTGATCTTTGGAAACTGGCATAGTTGTAAAAATGTTTAGTTCTTATTGTCAACAGTTTGGAACTAGTTTGGCCAATTACAAGCAAACTTATAGCTGTAAAACACAAACACTGCACACACCATACTGTAACTGTTCTGCCCAGATAAAAAGTAAATAATTTAAAACTACATTCATTATTAAAGAATCATTATTAAACATGAAGACATTCAAGGGCATCACAGAAATGTTTAGCTTCTTGTTAATGATAAATATTTTATGTAAAACAGCCTATGCAACATTTTCTCACCATTCTTTTTGTTTTTAAACAAATAACTGGGGGACTATCTCATGCACAATCTCTCAAGTGTTTTTATGGCATTTTTTTGTTTTGTGGAGCTTGCTTAATTATTTAATTACTTTCAAACAGTACTTACTAATTTATAATTCTTTTCCATTCCAACAAATATATGTATTTATTCTTTAATACTCCCAGGTATCGGTCAAGCTCTATTTATAACTGTTAGGGAATAACAGACTTTAGAGACAGAATTAGTTCAACCCAAACAGGTATTTATTGAAACATGACAAATGCAAGCAGGTGAGTAATGAGTAATTTGCATCTGCTCAAATGTGATGATTTGAGCAGATGCAAATAGGATAACAGAGTCTTATCAGTTGAAGATACTAGGAGATCACTGGAGTCTTTTTAGGTGAAGATAGCAGGCAAGGAGTCGGTAATCCATGTTGGAGACCAGACAATGAATAACTGAGGCTATGTTTACACGGAAACGATCTGAAAAGAAAACGCAAAAGTGGCGTTGCGTTTTCACTTTTTATTATGCGTTTAGACGAGCGTTATGGGGGGGGGGGGAGGATCCGCGTGCATATGGTGACGCAAAAGTGTGTGAAATTCGATGTAGTATGCACTCCAGGCGGCTAGGTGGCAATGTGAAGCACTACACCAATATCTGAGATTATTTTGAACAAATGCTGAAAAGACTCTTGTACGTTTATCAGAGTTGCTAGGGCAACTTGAAGGTCCGACGTATGGAACATGTTGGTTGTTATTTTCCTTTACTGGCGCATGCCTGTGACGTAAACGTGCATGCGACGAGAGCCATCGTGAGCAGATTTGAGTTTTTACCATTTAGACGGGAACGCGACGGTGGAGCGTTTTTAAGATTTGCACTCTGGAAGGTGGTTTCACTTTTTTGCGTTTTTAAGCCTCCAAAACGCCGTCGCCGTGTAAACGAAAGGCACATCCGATAAAATATTTTTACGTTTTCACCGGGAATCGTTCTTGTGTAAACAGGGCCTCAGATGTGTGTGCTCTAGAATTTTTCTTGATTGGCGTGCTGATGAGAAACAGGAGTGGTTGATGAAAATGGGCGGGGCCAGCGGAGACACAGGAGACTTGGTTTGGGAATAGGAGGGAACTAGGGAGCCCATATTGATTGAGCTCATAGGCATCAACTGCACACCAGGGATGTGGACATGGGTGGAACCCAAATCCACTCTGTCAAATTCCTCTAAAATCTGGGACGGCTCTCGCACCTGGTCAGACACAATGACTGACACTGGGATGAGTAGGACAGCAGGCAAATTTCTCCATTCGAGGAAGGTCCTTGGCAGGCTCTGGCTCAGGTTCTGGGTCTGCCATGGGCTCTGGTTCTGTGACCCTGGTAGGTTGGGTAAGGGGCTGTCTGGGTTTGAAGTCTGTAAGTCACTGGCTCTAGCATGGTGGCAGGTTTGAGGAGGGGTGGAGAAGGACTAAGGATGAGTTCTGAGGCAGGTGGTGTCTCTGAGATGAAGACAGAAGGCACCAGGAGGACTGGAGTGGGCTGGAGAGGCTGTGACTTGAGCGGCGATGGTGTCTTCATCCCCTTCTGCTATTACAAGGGAGAAGCCACTCATCTAAAGTTCATATTCTAGATATCATTCCAGGGTACAGGTGGTAGTTCTCGCTGGTAACTGTTGGAAGAGATGATTATCCAAACCACTCCAGAAGACTGTCCTCAGGGTGTCGTCCCTCCAGGACTCCAGGTGGGAAAGCTCGAGGAACTCCTCCACATAGTGTTCTAGAGGACAGCCATCCTGTGAGAGGGAGAGGAGCAAGTCAGCGGCGTGGACGGGTGAATAAACTGTTGGGCTCATGATGTTGTAGGTCTGGACTTCTGTCAGGGGATACCAGACTCGGAGACAGAGAGTTAGTTCAACCCAAACAGGTATTTATTAAAACAGATGATAAACAACACAAGCAGGTGAATAATGGAGAAGTGATTACTTTAGCAGCTGAATATAGAATAACAAAGTGTTTGTTTCTTTACTAGGTTTCAGAGATCTTGACTGTGACTGGAGCACGAGCAGGAGAGCTCAAACCTCTTCAATGACAGTGGTTGGTTGGTAGCCAGTTAAGTAAATAGATTCACAGGACAGGAGATCGCTGGAGACTTCTCAGTTGAGTATAACACATAAGGAGTCTGTAATACAATTTGGAGACCAGACAATGTGCTATATTACTTTTGTTGATTGGCATTTGTTGAGGGACAGGAGGGATGCTAGGAAATGTTGAAAAAGATGGGCAGATGGAGAGCATACGTGTCATTAATGTCGGGTTCAGACAACACAATATTTTTGTCTGTTACGATAGTCTTTGTATGATTATGCGATTTTGACTCCTAAATTCTTGTCATGTCGTGAACAAGAAACATGCCAGTCATACTTTCAACGTCTTTAACAATGTGCGTGATGTCATCTAGAAGGCGGAACAAGCAACTGACTTCCGGAAACAAGAGCTTAAACAAACTCCCGAAGCGCCTCCGCTATCATTTGCCAGCATTTATCTTTTTTTTCACTCGTGGTAGTCCATCGAGGGAAACACCATAAAGGCAGGAGTATTGTTGCCATGGCTCCACAAACCTTTGTGTCCATTGCATAATTCCACTTAGCAGCACCAATACCATCACTTCTCTTTTGTTTCGCCTCCCATTGTAGTTTATGAATCACCACAACGCCCTACATCCAACGGATCGTGCCAAAAACGAGCTGATATTGTGTAGTCTGAACCCGACATAACATTGAGATGAAGATGTTTTTTCATTGTTTATCATGGTCTCACAGAGTCAGAGACATCGCTTCTGCAAGGTCTGAGCTGAATGAACCCATTTGACATGAATTAAATGTATGTTTTAAGAGCCAGTTAGTCCTAGTGATGATTATATTAAGTTCGGTTAAAATAGTTAATTTTAAAGGCACATTGTGCTTTACAATCCTCAGTTAGGAAGCCAAAAGGAACCGTGTCAAAATATAATATTTAAGAAGAAGAGATATCTGCCTTTATTTTATTTAAAAAAGTATGGTAAACTGGTAAATTCTTTAACTGGTAAATTCTGTCAGTGAAAGGAATTAAAAACACAATAATCCTTATTGGCTGTTTTTGATCTGTGGCACCAATATAATTTAGGCCTACTGTATACCACTTGTCCTTGAGTTTGAAAAATACAGCTTGTTAAAAGGCAACAGCAAAGGTAGGCATGGAACTGGAGGAGGAATTTAAAAAAGCACATCATGCTGAGATTGTGTCTTCACAAAGAGTAACACACTGCACTCTCCGCTATTACATTAATACCCCAGGGACCGGCTGCAGTGATCTACTGTACACACGTGACTTCATAGCCATCTTTACTCTAAAGTCGCAGCAGAAGCACAAAGAACAACAACACTGTGGCTCGACCCTTTATCTGGTAAAAGTACTTAATTATACATATGGTTCTAACCAGGCACATGTGTAATAAAGACATTAAGGAGCCGCTCATCACGTGTCAAACAGTACCTGACCTGCCCATGAGATTCAAGCAGCTTCTCTGATTGTCAACATGACATAAAACTTGCCCCTGTTTACTTCCTTAATGCACATTTCTGGTATTATTCTGCATAATTCATCAGGGCACAGTGTTTAAAATAAAATAATACAAGTTTTGTCTTTGTATTTTTCTTTTTTCTAAAAATGCCAGTCCCTCCAACCATCTTCAGTATCTAATAATAATAATAATAATTTGTTACAATTATATCTATTTACGATGCAGTTTAATCTGATAGAATGAAAGTTTGCATGAAACAGAGGTAACGGCCATTTTTTCTTTCCTTGTGATGAGTAAAACAGCTTCTTGAACAAGAAAAAATGTAGGGCAGGACTTGATTTTGTCCAAGTGGAATTGATTGGATGGTTGTGGTTTGCTATTGGTCGTACTGTGAGTGTGAGAAAAGAAGAGAGGCTTGTTCGACTTCATACAGCGCTGCGCAGATCGATCAGACTGACTTGAAGCAGTGCATGCTGGTTAAAAAATTTTTCCGACTTGATACAGCGTTGTTTTTTGTTGTATTATAAATATATTTACTGTCACTTATTTAATTAAGTTTAATGCATCCTTCATTAATAAAAAAATTCTTTAAAAACATCTTTCAAAAAAATAATAAATCTTGACCTCAAAAACTTGAATGGTGGTGTATAATATATATTACGTGATCAGTGCTATTCTCAATTAGGGATTATTAAACCTATATTAAATTATATAGATTTTATTAAATGATTAAGATGATATTAAACTAACCCAACAAAGGTACACATAATACAGCTAATAAAACTAAAAGACATTATGCCGCTTGTTAAAAAAAAACAGGAACAGTAGAATTGAATTAAAATTAAATTAAATTTGTTGCTTCGCTGCACTGTAAAAAATACCCAAATGATCTGTTGTCACAGCATTTTTTCTTTTGTCAAATCGACTAATCGATTTTTTTTTCTGTGAACTTACATTAAGGCAGCCAGGTTACTTCTTTTTAAGTTAAACCAACAATATATCTTTTTTTTACAGTGTGGATTTCGATTCCACATCCAGTCCGTGATCCAGCTTCCTGGAGCTCCGGCGGGCTGCAAACAGAGATATTTTCAGGCAGGGTAGGGTTGTGGGTGGCCGTCTTCATTACTTACACTTTGTCTCCTTCCATCAGCAGGGCGATCATGAGGGCCAGTGGAGTCTGCTGTCAAGATGCTCCACACTAATTGATTTCTCAGCTTTTGACAATGCCTGGCAGCCAGATAATGGGTGACAGGGAAAATGATGGCTGCTTCTTGATTCCTTGCCTTGCTGACACTTGGATAAACACTGTTTATAGATAACATGCTGGAGGTTATCAGAGGGTGTCTTGACAGCGTGGAAACAAACCAGAATGTGAGACTATTCTCCTGCGGGCCTTGTTCTGTGCTTAACATTACCCATAGCAGCGCTCTTTTATACTTTAATGACTATGGAACAGACAGTATTTGCCATCAGAGACTCCCCCAAAGGTAACCTTCTCAGAGATCCCGACCTTTTCATTTGAGAGCCACTTTGTGCACAATCTTGCAAACACTGAAGAGGGCCTCCACAGGCCATTCGATATTTCCATGTACAGTGCTGCTCACATTCACAGGCAGTAAGCACAAAAAAATGGTTAATAAATGGCATAGCTGCTGTTAAGTGATGGTTTTTGTCCCCAGTGCCCTTACAGGTGAATAGAGATCCAATGGGAATCTAGAAGCCCTGGAAATACATTATAGGCATGAGATGAACATTCAGCACATGCTACTACTGTTTGTTGCACTTGGATCATTATTATAAAAAAAAAACCTTTATGAGCTTGCTTCATTTGTTACTGTATCCCAAAAGGGGAAAAAAGGTGCCTCATTGTATTGTAATAATAAATTGCTCACATTAAAAGCTGCAGCAACTAGGTTTACATATACAAGAGCAATGAATCATGGATATTCCCTTGTAGAACAAAGATTATCTTTTTGACAATTTGTGCAAAGATGCAATGACAGTGAACAGGGAACATCATTTTAACGTTATTTATATTTTATACATATGTGTGTGTGTGTGTGTGTGTGTGTGTGTGTGTGTGTGTGTGTGTGTGTGTGTGTTGTGTGTGTGTGTGTGTGTGTGTGTGTGTGTGTGTGTGTGTGTGTGTGTTGTGTGTAACTCATTTGTAAGTCACATAGGATTAAAGCTTGTAATTGTGTGCTAATAAATGAAATTTCATTAGTGTTGTATGGCTGCATTACTTAATTAATAATGTGCTGTTTTTTGCTTTGACAGAATAGAATTGTTCTTTGGAATGTATTGTGAGTTTATCTCCACATTGCTTCTTTTGTGATGGTATAGGTGGAAGTATAATAAATAGCACATTTTTTTGTCGGCTATGCCTCATAACCCTCAGGTAATGGATATTTTAAACATCTCCCTTCATCCAAAACATAGTGATCCTGATTGAGTTATAGTATTATTAAAATATATCATAAAAATTGTATATGCATTACCCTTTGAGAGTTTGGGGTCTGTACGATTTTTTACATTTTTGAAAGAAGTTTCTTATGCTCACCAAAGCAGCGTTTATTTGATCAGAAATTCAGTAAAAGTAGAAATATTGTGAAATATTAGTCTAAAATAACTTTTTTATACACACACACACACACACACACACACACACACACACACACACACACACACACACACACACACACACACACACACACACACACACAGAGAGAGAGAGAGAGAGAGAGAGAGAGAGAGAGAGAGAGAGAGAGAGAGAGAGAGAGAGAGAGAGAAGAGAGAGAGAGAGAAGATATTTAATTTATAACAAAGCATTTTGAATAAATTATCCATCAGTTGTCCCTCAATGAGTGCCTACAGCATAACTAACTAGGATTGTCACATAAGAGCACAGAAATGGTCTCAATTTGAAAACCAAATTTACAACCAACCTTTATTAGATACACCCACAGATATTAATCTTTTCAGTGTATAGTGGGAATGTTTTATGAGAAGATCGCTAAAACATAGTGCACACATATTGACATGATGATGAAACAGCCAGAAGGCATGCTGCTGTGAACATTTTAGCATACACCCACAGGATTCACTACAGA
Source organism: Chrosomus eos (assembly GCA_036326025.1). Classification (NCBI taxonomy): domain Eukaryota; kingdom Metazoa; phylum Chordata; class Actinopteri; order Cypriniformes; family Leuciscidae; genus Chrosomus; species Chrosomus eos. The sequence continues at coordinate 11,034,274 of CM070841.1, read as the reverse complement.
TTTATGATCATTACCATAATATGCAATATGATTGTACAAGAGCTTAAGGATAGATGGTTTTTAAATTGTCATTTTAGGGAAAAAAAGCACACAAGCACTTCACAAATATTGTTTAAAAGGTTTGAAGGACAACACATGGACAACTAATTAGGTGTGGAGTGGTTGCTAGGACGTTTCCATAGTGGTTGCTAGGGTACTCACGTTACCACCTTCATGTCTCTATGATATCATACTCCATTAATATACAGTACAGTAGCTGGGTTCCCTTCTAGAATGTAACCGTTCATGTTGTCCATCACAGCAAAACCAATTAAGTAACACAACTCAACATAGAACATTTACATTCATGATTCAATTCGCATTTGAAATAGCATTATATTGAATATTAGATTATTAGATCACTGAGATCATTAGATCAATAAAGCTTTATATGCAGAACAGCACACCATAGGGTGACCTCTGCGTCAAGCCTTGAATATTCATTCCAGCCCTTTTCATTTTTCTATATATTTATTCAGTTGTATATTTGCTCTCACTGGAATCAGCACAGCAATTGTAGCAGAAAGCGAACAAATCAGTTTAAAAGCTCTAGACACAGGCCTATATATATTCAGGAGTGCTTTCATGAGCATCAGGATGGCAAATTCAATCACAAGCTCTTATCTTTGTTAACACTTATAGGGAGTTCTGGGATATTCTTCATTGTTGAAAAATAATGCAATATCTAATTAAATTTAATCTAGCTGGAAATGAAACTTTCACACCTACAAGCTGAAATAAAACAGAAGTATAGAAAGAAAAAAATAAAACTTTTAATTTTCCATCTACAGTAATTAAAGGGTACCTATCATGGAATTTTGAAAATTACCTTTCATGTAGTGTGTAACATAGATCTAAGTGAACAAAAACATCCTGCAAAGTTTTAAATATGAAAGTTCACCGTATACAAAGTTATTGTCTCTCAAAAGTAAGAGTCGACTCTGAGTCGTTGATATGAATCGATAGACGAACGATGCTTTCTCTCTAGCTTTCGTACGTCACTTGCAGTGGCGGCGCCAGGGGGGAGCTAGGTGGTGCTGTAGCTCCCCCTATAATAGCCATAGCACCCGCCCAGCACCCCCAAGAAATGTCTGTGATTTTTTTTATATTTATATTTTAATGTCATGTTTGATTTGAATAGTCTTTTTCGTGTTGTTATAAAAGGGTATTAAAGAATAATTAAAAATATATATATTTAGTCTAAAAAAACAGGCGATCTTCTTTGGCCAATGGACGAGGCGCCCGGTGAACGTTTGCAGACATCCCAAGTCTCACGTATATAGATAGCGTCTCCCTGATGGCCGCAAATTAGTTCAAATCTCTCGGAATCTAAGCTCCAAACGTGTAGCGCGCGCAAGACAGAGAGAGCGAGAGACCTTGCGTGTGTGTGTGTGTAAATGCGCGTGTGCGTGTGTGCGCACGAAGCGCATGTAATCGGAATCTCCAAACGTGTAGCGCGCGCAAGACAGAGAGAGCGAGAGACTTTGCGTGTGTGTATAAATGCGTGTGTGTGTGTGTGTGTGTAAATGTGCGTGTGTGCGCATGAAGCGCATGTAATCGGAATCTACTGTAAACTCAAAATTAAGTATGTGTTCTGAGTTTGTCACACCACAGAAAAATGTGTTATTAGTCACCCAGCCAAATTTGAATGATAAAAAAAGTCAGCAAGTACATAAAATAAGCTATCAAAATCTTGAAAAAATGAGCAGTAGTCTCTGCTCTCAAACGCTGGGGGTGTGTCCGCTGGCTGCGCTGAAACCACGCCCACTCGCGGGAAAGCTGCCGACCGTCGCCACACTCAACTCTACAGCCGGAATGAACGCTCGCACGGTGGGCACGCACTGCCGATGATGGCACCAGTTGTCGGCGCGACGGGAGAATGAATGCCGAGGCGGGAGTCAGTTCGGCCCCATTCACCAGTAACAGCGGATTATCAGTGAATCGCAGTTGTCTCCGACGAAAGTTTATACAACTATCGTGTAAAATGATCACTTACAGAGGTGGGTTTTGGCGGTGATCCTCAGCTCTCCATCAAGGTGTCTCTTCACAAAATTAATCCACTTCTTCTTGATGTAATCGTTTTTCGGAAATTTAAATAAGGACACCGATCCGTTTGTGTGATCCGGTGATCGCATCCAGGTAGTACGCATTTCCGTGACGAGCAAGCAGCTAGCTAGCAATCTGTAGGCGTACTAATAATGTACTGACAGTAATCGTTGAGCTACGTCCAGTGCGTCATCAGTAGGGCTGTCCAGGCGGGTCAGTGCGTCATCGATCCCCGTTTTAGCCCCGCCCAGAAAATCCGGAAAATAGCAATGGTGAAAAACTGTTTAACGGTCTAACTCCACAATTCAGTACTTCACAGTTCACAGTCTTTGTAATATGTTTTAGCAATACATCTCTAACATTTATAATGTGTTTAGAATTTTTTTTTTTAATTGCCTTTACAGGGACTTTAAGCTCCAAACGTGTAGCGCGCGCAAGACAGAGAGAGCGAGAGACCTTGCGTGCGTGTGTGTAAATGCGTGTGTGTAAATGCGTGTGTGTGTGTGTAAATGTGCGTGTGTGCGCATGAAGCGCATGTAATCGGAATCTAAGCTCCAAACGTGTAGCGCGCGCAAGACAGAGAGAGCAAGAAACAAAAACCCCCCCCGTCAACAAAACCGAACAATCGGCCCAAATTTCAAAGCACCGTCTATTAAGTGTTGAGCATCCCCATAGCACCTGCAACAGAAAATCTCTGGCGCCGCCACTGGTCACTTGTACAAGTTATTTGAATTCGACACACCCACTCAGTGCGCGCGCCGAGCAGACAGAGAAACCTGACAACATCATGTGGACGAGACTCTGTTCTGAAGTGCGAATCAAAAGCAAACTTTTTTTTCACTGCCCAGGGACAAGCATGTGAAGACTCAGTGGCTAGAGTTTATATTTACAACTGTACCCGTCCCGAACCTCGTGTGTGTTCGCGTCATTTTAATGAAGATCGCTTCACAAACACAAATGCTTTCAAGTGGTTTCGCGAGTCGGCTGATATAGGAAGGTTCAATACCAAGTTTATTTAAATCAGCTTCCTCCTCCGAATCACAACCTGTAAGTAATATTAATAATTGTTGCTTTTATGTGTGTGTGTGTGTGTGTGTGTGTGTGTGTGTGTGTGTGTGTGCGTGCGTGCGTGCGTGTGTGTGTGTGTGTGTGTGAGAGAGTTAACGTTACGCTCAGCAGCTTCTAGGTCTCCAATGTCATTTTTGTTTTGTTTTTTGAAATATGTGAAATTATGTGAAGCGTATTGTAGTACTGCACTGCGTCATCTGACCAATCACCGCCGATTAGCGTCACGCAAAGGACAAATGAGTCGTCAAACGAATCATTAGAGAGTCGGTGAGCAAATCAGGTAAAAATAAATGCATATTATAAGACAACAAAAGTGTTTTTTGTCATTGCATGCATGTAAAACTGTTGTTGGGGACTCCCAGAACAATATTAGGAACATTTTAAATGCATAATAGGTGCCATTTAAAAAAATGCATTTCCCCAACCGTATATTTATGTTTTATATTGTTTTATTTTTTCATTGATGGGTCTGTATGTCTGTCTATCTATGTATGTATGTATGAATGGGTGCTTCTCATTTCTTATTTGTGGATCCTCGTTTCCTATCCTCGCTTCCTTTCCTCGTGTCTCAGCTCCACCCCCTGTAGGATGCGAGGAAAGGCTGCGAGGAAAGAAAAGGAGGACGGAGGAATCAATGAAAGCTTTTTTATACATTGGAATAATTGATCACTCGAGCGTCACTTCACAGCGTCATCAGCAGCGCTCAAAGGATCTGCCCTTATGTTGTTGAAGTTTGTTTATTTAAGAAATTTACAATAAATAATAATAAAGCAAGATACCTTTTTGAAATATGTGAGATGTGTGGTTTATGTTAACTGCAAAAGTAAAGTATAAATTAAAATGATTGTGACCGATGTGAAGGGGGAGGAGAATTGATACGTGCGTCACGTTTAGCCGATAAAACACTTCCGCAAAGGATACACCCGTGCATCCTCGCTCATAGCTCCTCTGGAAGATTCCTCACTCCTCGATCCTCACCTCCTTGTGGTGCAATTAGAGAATTGAGATGTCCTTCAAGTTGGCTGAGTTCGATCGGTTTCCGGTCATAGGATGGAGGACAGAGGAGCGAGGAGACGAGTAGGGATATTGAGAAGCACCCTATGTGTCACGGTCACCACCTCCTTCACTATATTTCCCATAATCCTCCCTGGCCCTCACATGCATGCACTTCCCAATCACAGATCGTTGTCACCTGCACATCATCTCCTCATCACAGACAGCATATAACCACTCTCCTTGTATTCATTCATGGTCTAGTTTCGTTTTACCCATGTGTGTGAAACCTGTAGGACCTTTATCTCCTGTCTCATCTCCAGCAATAATCTCCAGCGTTCATCTCCAGCGTTCATCTCCAGCGTTCATCTCCAGCGATCATCTCCAGCGATCATCTCCAGCGTTCATCTCCAGCGCTCATCTCCAGTGTTCATCTCCAGCGTTCATCTCCAGCGTTCATCTCCAGCGTTCATCTCCAGTGATCATCTCCAGCGATCATCTCCAGCGTTCATCTCCAGCGTTCATCTCCAGCGTTCATCTCCAGTGATCATCTCCAGCGATCATCTCCAGCGATCATCTCCAGCGCTCATCTCCAGCGCTCATCTCTAGCGTTCATCTCCAGCGCTCATCTCCAGCGCTCATCTCCAGCGTTCATCTCCAGCGTTCCCCTCCAGCGTTCACCTCCAGCGATCATCTCCAGCGTTCACCTCCAGCGATCATCTCCAGCGATCACCTCCAGCGTTCACCTCCAGCGTTCCCCTCCAGCGATCATCTCCAGCGTTCACTTCCAGCGATCATCTCCAGCGTTCACCTCCAGCGTTCACCTCCAGCGTTTACCTCCAGCGTTCACCTTCAGTAATCATCTCCAGCGATCATCTCCAGCGTTCACCTTCAGTAATCATCTCCAGCGACCATCTCCAGCGTTCACCTTCAGTAATCATCTCCAGCGACCATCTCCAGCGCTCATCTCCAGCGCTCATCTCCAGCGTTCACCTCCAGCGATCATCTCCAGCGATCATCTCCAGCGACCATCTCCAGCGTTCACCTCCAGTAATCATCTCCAGCGACCATCTCCAGCGATCATCTCCAGCGACCATCTCCAGCGTTCACCTCCAGTAATCATCTCCAGCGACCATCTCCAGCGATCATCTCCAGCGATCATCTCCAGCGTTCACCTCCAGCGTTCACCTCCAGCGTTTACCTCCAGCGATCATCTCCAGCGACCATCTCCAGCAATCATCTCCAGCGTTCACCTCCAGCGTTCACCTCCAGCGTTCACCTCCAGCGTTCACCTCCAGCGATCATCTCCAGCGTTCATCTCCAGCGATCATCTCCAGCGCTCATCTCCAGCGCTCATCTCTAGCGTTCATCTCCAGCGCTCATCTCCAGCGCTCATCTCCAGCGTTCATCTCCAGCGTTCCCCTCCAGCGTTCACCTCCAGCGATCATCTCCAGCGTTCACCTCCAGCGATCATCTCCAGCGATCACCTCCAGCGTTCACCTCCAGCGTTCCCCTCCAGCGATCATCTCCAGCGATCATCTCCAGCGATCACCTCCAGCGTTCCCCTCCAGCGATCATCTCCAGCGTTCACTTCCAGCGATCATCTCCAGCGTTCACCTCCAGCGTTCACCTCCAGCGTTCACCTCCAGCGATCATCTCCAGCGTTCACCTTCAGTAATCATCTCCAGCGACCATCTCCAGCGATCATCTCCAGCGTTCACCTTCAGTAATCATCTCCAGCGACCATCTCCAGCGCTCATCTCCAGCGCTCATCTCCAGCGTTCACCTCCAGCGATCATCTCCAGCGATCATCTCCAGCGACCATCTCCAGCGTTCACCTCCAGTAATCATCTCCAGCGACCATCTCCAGGACCATCTCCAGCGATCATCTCCAGCGTTCATCTCCAGCGTTCATCTCCAGCGTTCACCTCCAGCGTTCACCTCCAGCGATCATCTCCAGCGACCATCTCCAGCAATCATCTCCAGCGCTCATCTCCAGCGCTCATCTCCAGCGCTCATCTCCAGCGATCATCTCCAGCGATCACCTCCAGCGATCATCTCCAGCGACCATCTCCAGCAATCATCTCCAGCGCTCATCTCCAGCGCTCATCTCCAGCGCTCATTCCAGCGCTCATCTCCAGCGCTCATCTCCAGCGTTCATCTCCAGCGTTCACCTCCAGCGATCATCTCCAGCGACCATCTCCAGCGTTCATCTCCAGCGTTCACCTCCAGCGTTCACCTCCAGCATTCACCTCCAGCGTTCACCTCCAGCGATCATCTCCAGCGATCATCTCCAGCGATCATCTCCAGCGATCATCTCCAGCGACCATCTCCAGCGTTCATCTCCAGCGTTCACCTCCAGCGTTCACCTCCAGCGTTCACCTCCAGCGTTCACCTCCAGCGATCATCTCCAGCGATCATCTCCAGCGATCATCTCCAGCGATCCTCTCCAGCGTTCACCTCCAGCGTTCATCTCCAGCGTTCACCTCCAGCACTCACCTCCAGCGTTCACATCCAGCGTTCACCTCCAGCGTTCACCTCCAGTGTTCACCTCCAGCGATCATCTCCAGCGTTCATCTCCAGCGATCATCTCCAGCGATCATCTCCAGCGTTCACCTCCAGCATTCACCTCCAGCGCTCATCTCCAGCGTTCATCTCCAGCGATCACCTCCAGCGTTCACCTCCAGCGTTCACCTCCAGCGTTCACATCCAGCGTTCACCTCCATCGTTCATCTCCAGCGATCATCTCCAGCGTTTAGGTTTCCTCTGTAAAGTTAAATTTTTTCTTTTTTAGATCGTTTGTTTTTAGATCCTTTTGCCTGCTCCTATTACCAGCCCTTCACCAGCAACAGCAACTCCACGCTCTCCTCCAAAGCTCGCTCCCTCCCTCCCTCTAGCTTGCTACTTTCTGTTGGATTTTCCCGTGAATTTTTATTAGAGACTTTTGTTTCAAATCAATATTTCTCATCATCTTCCTTCCTGAAACATGTGTGACAATATTCATACATGTATAAATTCATTAATATTTTCATGTTAATTAATATTTTAATAGTTTTCTTTGAAGCCAATTATTTATTTTGGAATTATATATATATATTAAATAAATATATTTGAATATATATATTACATATATATATTTATATTAGAAAGCTGATCTTGTCATATTTGGGAATATTATAGATCACCATATTTTGACCATATCACCCAGCTGTCAAATAATCATTTAGACCACCTATCGAAATTTAAAAGATGACCTTGGTTTTGCCCAGGCCATTGTGATCTCTAAACTGAATTTTGCAATATGCAACTCAGTGCACAATACAACCCACCCATTTCAAGTTGTGCATACAAAACAACAGTGCTAGAATTTTTTTTTTTTGCATGCTCAAGGTTAAGAAAAAAAAGTGTGACCAAACTTTTGTTATAAAGTGTTCCTAGTTTTCTTATCCATTCCAAAGTTGGAGACGAGCGGCAGCAGCAGCTGAGCTGTCTGAATGCTAATTTGAGTGGTTGCTGATTGAATTATTCCTCGCTGTTCATTATGGTTGGCATCTGTACATGACAAATTATTAGACTAAGCAACTAGATCTTCTTTGAATTAGCATCATTCATGCCTTTTCATACTAACAATTTTGAATGACATATCTGATGATTCATTATCACCGTAACATTGAAAGGGCTTGAAAATAACAACATTATTCTTTACATTTTTTCACTGACAGTTATTTTAAACCCATGTGGGCTAGATCCAGGATGAAGTCAGCAAGGCTCTAGCCTTCCTATACCATAATTTAATCTTTCTGAATCTGTCAGAATTCAGGTGACCGAATTTTGAAGTCAGCATAGATATATCCTTCACTATGGATAGATGGATGGACAGACGTATGGATGGATAAATGGGTGGTTGGTTGGGTGGGTGGATGGATGGATGGATGGATGGATGGATGGATGGATGGATGGATGGATGGATGGGTAGATAGATGGATGAATGGAAGGATAAATGGATGCATGGATGGAGGAATGGAAGGATAATAATAATTAGTTACATTTGTATGGCACTTTTCTGGGTACTCAAAGTGCTTTATGGAAGAGGGAATCTCCTCAACCATCACTAATGTGCAGCATCCACCTGGATGATGTGATGGCAGCCATATTGCGCCAGAACGCCCACCACACACCAGCTTACTGGTGGAGAGGAGATAGTGATGAAGCCAATCAGTATATATGGGGATGATTAGGAGGCCATGATCGACAGAGGCAAATGGGCACATTTGGCCAGGATGCTGGGGTTAAACCCCTACTCATTTCGAAAGACATTCTGGGATTTTTTTGTGACCACAGAGAGTCAGGACAACGGTTTAACATCTCATCCAAAGGACGCTAGATTAATGTATGCATGGATGGAGAAATGTAAGGATAAATGGATTCATGTATGGATGGATAAATGGCTGGCTGTTTGTTTGGTAGGGTGGGTAGATGGATGGATGCATGGATGGAGGAATGGAAGGCTAAATGGATGCAGGGATGGAGGAATGTAATGATAAATGGATGCAGGGATGGAGGAATGTAAGAATAAATTGATGCATGGATGGAGGGATGTAAGGATAAATGGATGCAGGGATGGAGGAATGTAAGGATAAATTGATGCATGGATGGAGGAACAGGGGCGGTTTCTTCATTATAGGGCGATTGGGCAACGCACCACCAAAGTGTGAAAGTGACTTTTTCAATCACATTCACAATCTCATTCAACCACAGAGTTACGCTAGCCGTCACTATAGTCCAATCAGCGTCATGTCACGTTCGGTGGAGCACCGCCTCTTTTTGGGGGCGATTTCACTCTTGCTGAGAATCACCCAGAGTGTTCCCATAGACTTACATTCAAAGAAAGTTTTTTTTTTCTAACTGCAGGCACTGCAATGCATTCTCTATGGGTTTCGAGAGGGCTCGCACTAACGTGCTTACGTCATCATACGTATCCTTAACTTGTGCAGCGATTGGTGGGAACAAACATACACTATTAAAAATCTTTACGATTAAGTGACAAATAATATTTGAAAACAACTTTGAATTTGAACAACAAGAAAAAATTAAACACTATAATATCTTTATCAAATGTGATTTAAAAATAAAAATAAAAAAGAACATTCATCCATCAATCATCCAAACATTTGCCCCCCCTGAGAGATTTTGCAGGAGCCGCCACTGCGGATAAATGGATGCATTGATGGATGAATGTAAGGATACATTGATGCATGGATGGAGGAATGTAAGGATAAATGGATGCATGGATGGATGAATGTTAGGATAAATGGATGGATGCTTGGATGGATGAATGCAAGGATAAATGGATGCATGGATGTATGTATGAATGAATGAATGAATGAATGAATGAATGAATGAATGAATGGATGGATGAATGGATGGATGGATGGATTGATAAATGGGAGACTGGATGGATGGAAGGATAAATGGATGAATGGAAGGATAAATTAATGCATGGGTGGATGAATGTGTCACGTTTATATGTATTGAGTTCTGTTTTGTATCTTGTCTTCCCCTGTCTTGTGTGATTTTTGGTTTAGTCCTGTTAAGTTTTCCCGCTCCTCGTTTGTGTCCAATTTTCTGCATCTGTTTTCAGTTAATTATCTTGTTTGGTTCAGTTCTTTTAAACCCTGTGTTTTCCCTCAGTGTTTGTCGATCGTCGTCAATGTATGGTTGTGTGTTAACCCTGAATTCCTGGAGTTTTGTTCTTGTTTGATTTTGGAAGTTTCATTTTGGTAATTAAAACTATTATATTGAAGCTCCCGTGTCCTCGTCTTCAGTCACCTGCACCAACAACCCTGACAGAACGATCGACCTTAAAATCAAAATATGGGCCGAAGGAGGAAAAACAAAGAGGTGAGCCCCTTCGACAACCCAATCCTCTTCCAAGAGGAACTCTCACTTGAAGAGTATGCAGGACTTTATATCAAGCTGTATGATGACGAGACTCAGGATGAGGAAGAACTAACAAGGAGTTTCTGGGGTGGACTGAAAGACCCACTAGCCCAGATAATTCTGGTAAGGGACCTCCATCTATCCTTCCTGGAGTTCGTGGATCACACGCTGTGGTCGTGTGGATCTGACTACCTAGTGGAAGATCTCCCACTCCAGCCAGTGCCAAGCCCGCCAGCCCCTGAGCCCATCACCTGCACGCCAGCGCCTGAGCCCATCACCTGCACGCTAACGCCAGAGCCCATCGCCTGCCCGCTAGAGCCTGCACACCGCATCAGCCCTGCCGCCAGATCGGTCCCTGCACTTCCCCGGCTGATATCCCGTATGACTGATCCCCCACTGATATCAGTGCGATTAGCCAAAAGGATGGCTGCCGAGGCTGGGGTTCACGTCAGCCACGTCCAGCCAGAGACCGTCCAGCCAGAGACCGTCCAGCCAGAGACCGTCCAGCCAGAGACCGTCCAGCCAGAGACCGTCCAGCCAGAGACCGTCACCTGCCCGCCAGAGCATGAAACCAGCCCCAAGCTCCCTGATGTGCTGGCCCCGTCCAGTTCCGAGTCCCCTGATGTGCTGGCCCCGTCCAGTTCCGAGTTCCCTGATGTGCTGGCCCCATCCAGTTCCGAGTCCCTTGATGTGCTGGCCCCGTCCAGTTCCGAGTCCCATGATGTGCTGGCCCCGTCCAGTTCCGAGTCCCATGATGCGCCAGAGCCAGAGCCCGTTGACCCAGCGCCAGAGCCAGAGCCCGTTGACCCAGCGCCAGAGCCAGAGCCCGTTGACCCAGCGCCAGAGCCAGAGCCCGTTGACCCAGACCCAGAGCCCGTTGACCCAGACCCAGAGCCCGTTGACCCAGACCCAGAGCCCGTTGACCCAGAACCCGTTGACCCAGCGCCCGTTGATGTCAAGTCAGTTCCCGATCCTGAGCCTGTCCTCCCCAAGAAAATTTTGGGGGGGCGCTATACGCCTTCGCCGTGGCCGGCCAAAGATCCATGGAGGCCTGAAAAAATAGCACCGCCATGGCCACCCGAAGGGTCCTCACCGCCATGGCCACCCGAAGGGTCTTCACCACCACGGCCACCTGAACAGCCTGCACCGCCGTGGCCACGCCCACAGCCTGCACCGCCGTGGCCACGCCCACAGCCTGCACCGCCCTGGCCACGCCCACAGCCTGCTCCGCCCTGGCCACGCCCACAGCCTGCTCCGCGGTGGCCACGCCCACAGCCTGCTCCGCCCTGGCCACGCCCACAGCCTGCTCCGCCCTGGAGGCTTCCCGGACCTGCACCATGCCCTCGTCAGCCTCCAGGGCGCCCACCCTCCCACCCCTTTGGATGTTATACGGCGCGAGGACGCGCCTTCGGGGAGGGGGGAGGTACTGTCACGTTTTGATGTATTGAGTTCTGTTTTGTATCTTGTCTTCCCCTGTCTTGTGATTTTTGGTTTAGTCCTGTTAAGTTTTCCCGCTCCTCGTTTGTGTCCAATTTTCTGCACCTGTTTTCAGTTAATTATCTTGTTTGGTTCAGTTCTTTTAAACCCTGTGTTTTCCCTCAGTGTTTGTCGATCGTCGTCAATGTATGGTTGTGTGTTAACCCTGAATTCCTGGAGTTTTGTTCTTGTTTGATTTTGGAAGTTTCATTTTGGTAATTAAAACTATTATATTGAAGCTCCCGTGTCCTCGTCTTCAGTCACCTGCACCAACAACCCTGACAGAATGGAAGGATGGAGGCATGGGTGGATGAGTGGTTGTGTGGGTGGGTTGGTGGATGAGTGGGTGAGTCGGTGGATGAGTGGGTGGGTGGGTGGGTGGATGATTTGGGTGAATAGATTGATGGATGGATGGATGGATGGATAAATGCGTGGTTGAGTGGGTAGATGGATGGATAGATCTTTTGCTGCTAATGTGACCACACCTTATTTTCCTTGACTACAACTATGCTTTTTAACTAAAGGTAAAATTGGCTGATATTATTAAAGGAGTAGTTCACTTTTAAAATGAAAATTCTGTCATCATATACTCACCCTCATGTTGTTTCAAACCTGTATGAATTTCTTTCTTCTGCTGAACAGAAAGGAAGATATTTAGAAGAATGTCAGTAACCAGGCAGTTTCTGGTTCCCATTGACTTGCATAGTATATTTTTTTCCTACTATGAAAGTCAATGGGAACCAGAAACTGCCTGGTTACTAACATTCTTCTAAATATCTTCCTTTCTGTTCAGCAGAAGAAAGAAATTCATACAGGTTTGAAACAACATGAGTGTGATATGATGACAGAATTTTCATTTTAAAAGTGAACTACTCCTTTAAATGACATAACAAAATATTGAGTAAATAAAAAAAACGAAATTTGTAAAAAAAAAAAAAAAAAAAAAAAAAAAAAAAATCCAATGATATTTAGAGCCTCATTTCCAATTTACATAATTCATTTTGTAAGACACCAAATTGTGCAGAAAAGTCTGATAATAAATAAATCTCTTTTCCGCCTTACTCTACAACTCTGGCAGTCTCTCTCGCTCGCTCTATCTCAAAGGCACAGCTCTCTCCACTGGTTTTCATTTAATGGGTTATGTGACTAAGAGTTTCTTTGTTTTTCATCCTGATCACTGTGTCGCACTGAGCCAGCAAGAACCCAAATCCTCTTGCCATCAGTGTCGGACGAACCGCTAGCTTTACCTCTGTTGTGCCATAACAGGCAGTGTGGGAGAGCCCCACTTTGCTTCGCATTAGCGGGGCTATTTGAAGGGATAATGATGCACTAACTTGAACACGGATGACTGGCAAACGGTTGACAGCGTCTATACATCTCCTCAGCGTGAGGCCAACATCCTGGGCTGCAGGTAGGCTGATGTCCACCCACTCAGATACTGACTCAGAATCAGCCCCACGTGCTGCAGAACCATCCTTTGAAAATCGCTGCACATGCTGGGAATTTTTGCAGCTCAATCAACATCAAAAGGTTTGAGCTCTTAAATATAATTGAAGTAGAACAAACTTGAAAAGCATGCTTCATTGTTAGCTATAAAATGAACAGCAGCTGAAAAACAGATATTTATCATTAGGTATGTTTTCCTTAAAGCACCGATATTAAAATTATGTCAGATAGTTTATTTTTATGTTACACTACTGCATATCAATAAATGACCAATACATACCCTTTTGTAAAATTAAATAACACTAAAAAGGAATTGTTTTTAAGGGATGGTTGTTTTAAAGGCATAGTCAAAAATGTAAATTCTGTTATCATTTACTCACCCTCATGTCGTACAAATCCATAAGACTTTTGTTTATCCTCAGAATGCATATCAAGATTTTTTTTTATTAAATCTGGGAGATTTCGGTCCCTCAAGATGTAATTTGGGTTTCATTCACATCTACATAGAGCACATCAAATATGGTAAACAGAAGCTCAACTGTACTTGCTTGACACACAAGAACCAATGAGGTTCATTCTCACATGTCACACAGCACTTTTGAGAACCAAAAGAAGGTTTGTTCTCGCACATCAAGCAAATACGGTTGAGCTTCTGTTTATGTTTGATGATCAATGTAAAAATGGGAATAACCTAAATTACATCTGTTCCTCAAATAAAGTGATCGTGTTTTTTTCAAAAGTCTTGGACTGAACCGATCTGTGCGTATGGATTTATTTGATGATCTCTTTATGAACATTTTGAAGCATCAGAGTTTTGGATGAATAGACTTTCAATCTAGGAACAAAAATCTCTCAGATGTCACTGAAAATATCTTCATTTCTGTTCTTATGGATTTGGAATGACATGGAATTGACTTTTCATTTTAAGATTAGCTAAAGACTATATTAAATTATTGTTTTTAAAAATGAATTTGAAAAATTCAGCATTTTCTCAGCCAACCTTGGAAAGCAATGTGCTTTTTACATACAGAAATTTTCACCAACACGATGGTAACGTGCTCTTTCCCCTGAACCGAGCTGATTATAGAGATTTGTTTAGCAGGGGTATCATTTTCCTGCATTAAACCTTTGCAATAGATGCCCAAATAATTGACCTGACAAAACCGCCTACTTTATATTAAAACAGGTAGATTTGCTATAATAACATATCTCTTGCAAACTGACTCACTTATGATATAAACGACATTTATTTGAGTATCTTTTCATTGCGAGATTTTGCAGACCCGACAATCTTTATTTACAGTAATCTTTAAGGTTGATAGGCATCAGCTGATGTTGCACAAGCCCGCAGCGTTAAGATAATCAGAAAGTCCGTGTTTTGATTTGAAACCATGTTGCATCCATTACACGGTTATTAAGAAACAGATCAGTTGCACAACAACAGCTGTGCTCAGTGATTCAGCTGTAGTGTTTATCTGGGAGCTAACAGGGCTTTCTCAAGGGTTTCTCCTGGCGTTGCACATCTAATGGCTAGTCACACATTTAAAGATGTCAACAAGATGTTGTTACAACCATCATTTCTGGAATGACCGTTTGAGTTCATTTAAAGGGTTAGTTCACCCAAAAATGAAAATTCTATCATAGTTTACTTACCCTCAAGTTGTTCCAAACCTCTATGTGTTTATTTGTTCTGCTGAACACAAAGGAAGATATCTGGAAGAAAACAGATTTCATTCCCCATTGACTACCATAGTATGTATTTTTTCCTACTATGGTAGTCAATGGGGAATGAGATCTGTTTTCTTCCAAATATCTTCCTTTGTGTTCAGCAGAACAAATAAACACATAGAGGTTTGGAACAACTTGAGGGTAAGTAAACTATGATAGAATTTTCATTTTTGGGTGAACTAACCCTTTAAGGCAAGACACCACAGGTGACTGGTACAAATTGTAACTAATGGATATCCCTATATCGACTGTTTGTACTGTATTTTATTTTTAATTCAAAAATGTTTTAATTATTTTGTTTTATTTTTTTCTATGTAAAGCACTTTGAATTACCATTGTGTATGAAATGTGCTATATAAATAAACTTGCCTTGCCTTGCCTATACTTCCCTAGTTGATTAATCAAAGTACATTGAGACAATAGAGTGCAACAGTCGGGTTTCAGAAGTAAAAACTCCATTCATTTTCTCCATTTGGAAATTCATTTTGAATGATAACTTTTAAACCTTTAAAGACAGACTGTGAGCAGTGGTGGATTAAGACTATTTGGTGCTCCTGGGCACTGACACCTAGAATGCTGACGTTAACACAACACTTAAATGTTCAACCAAATTCCAACATCAGTCCGACGTCCGATGTTGACTCTAGTCTGACATTGGGTTCTGAAGTCAACCCAACTTTCGGCACTGACACCTAGAGTGGCCACTGAATGTGTATGTAATGCCAGTAATATGAGCGTTGCAATGAAACGCGTGTGCTCAAGCAGTAGTGTGAATCTGGCCAACACTATCTCATGAAAATGCGTATCGACAATTTATACGCAAATAATTGTTTTTACGTGCATTTTATACGCACTGTAAACCCCTTGGGTAGGATTAGTGGTTTATTGCGTATAAATTGCACGATAAATACAATTCGGCTATAGATACACACTTTCATGAGATCAGTCCACAAAACAAAAACTTATAAAATAATGGGGGGGTTTAGGGAGTTTATATCTCAAAATTCTGACATTTTTGGCAGAATGTTGCTATATATAAACTTGGAATTGCGAGAGAAAAAAGTCAGAATTACCTTTTTTTATTCCGTGGTGGAAACAAGCTCCCATAACAAACAACTCAGATAAAAATAAAAATATTCACAATACAGACCAAAGTAAACCTAGTTTGTTATATGTAAGTGCTAATAAAGTGGAGATTTCTGGCTCAGTGCATGAGAAAACAACAATGGTTTTGCAAATCATTGCAATTGCTTTGGGAATGTAAAGCACACATTGTGCTTATGAGATATTTCTGGTGGAAATCTAAACTCCAAAACATCTTGTTTTTATTCAAGTCATGTTCTAAGGGCCAAGAAATACATAAGGAATGAATAAGACCTTAGGTGAACCTTCTTATCGCTATAAGTTGGCCACAAAAACCCAACTTGGACGCAAACACAATTTCACATTCCCTTTCGTGTGGGTGAGAGAACTATAATTAGCAGAAATTTGTAAGATCAGTATTTATTTTTAATGAAAATGGCCTTCTTATGCCATGTCTCATCCTTTGGGCTTCTAAATTCTTGACAAAACTAACAGAGCTATGTACACAGATAAGGTCCTGTATCAATTAATTTTGACTTGCACTTACTTGACATTTAGTACTCAGCCACGGGCTATCGATTCAACCCACTGCTCATTAAAATTATCTGGCTTTGGCTTAAAGAAGAGTCATACCATCATCATACAGTATTGAGCAATCTTTAAAGTTCCTCAAGACCAAGACCACAAAAAGGAGGAAGATGTGGAAAAATGTGTTAGTTTTTGTTTATTGAAATAGCTGGGGGATTGAACCCCTTTAATTCGGTACCAAGATATTCCTTTACAAAAACGAACTATAGAGATGAGGAACTCAAAGGTCATTTGGAGATTAGCGTTTTACTAGGTTTTTACTATAGCACAGAAAACATAGTCAAAAAGAAGAAAAGGAAACACTTTTGGGAAGCAGCATGTTCGAGAGAATAGGAATAAATTTGTGGAGTTGGTTGCCCCATAAGGCCTCATTTATTCCAGACCTCGGGGTCATAACGGAAATGCAAAAGCTTTGAAAGAGGCTTGTTTTGTCTTTCTTACTGAATGTCAGCAGAGATCCTATCAACCAGACAATCCCCTGTGAAGGCCTCGTCGACACAACAGCCATCGGCACAGATCCTCAGCAAAGACCACGAGAACCAGACAAGTCCTCTGCACAGACGGTGGAGTTTGGGCTCCTTGCCACTGCCGCCTTTTGGCTTGATTAGTTGGGGACACGTAATATTCAGCAATATTACTGATTTGACCGCACTGACACTATTGGATGAGAACTGAACTGAGCTGGACGATGACATCACTGTTTTCTGCAGAACTGTTTTATAGACAAAATTAACTAATTGACGACCTTTACAACAGGATTGAATCAACAATCTCGAATCTACTTTTTCTGTCAAAGATACTAGAAAAGGCAGTATCCTCACAACTATGTTCCTTTCTAGAAAGAAATGGTATCTGCAAGGGTTTTCAGTCAGGATATAGACCGTACAATAGTACTGAGACAGCTCTCAGTAGAGTCACAAATGATTTGCTCTTATCATCAGATTGTCCGACCGTGGTTGTATCTCTCTAGTGCTACTCGATCTTAGTGCTGCATTTGATACTATTGACCACAACAGACTCGAAAATTATGCTAACATTAGCGGAATTGCATTAGCATGGTTTAAATCATACTTGTCTGGCCGTTATCAGTTTGTAGCAGTAAGTGAAGAGATGTCTTATCGATCACAAGTTCAGTATTGGACCACAAGGCTCAGTACTTGAACTGCTGCTGTTCACTCTGTACATGCTTAGGGTATCATTAGGAAGTATGGCATTAGTTTTCACTGTTATGCTGATGATACTCAGCTCTATATTTCTTCACGCCCTGACGAAACTTACCAATTCACAAAATTAACGGTATGCATAGCTGATATAAAAAACTGGATGATTAGTAATTTCCTACTACTTAATTCTGAAAAAACAGAGATTATAATTATTGAAAAGAATAACTTAGAATATGGTAACACTTGATGGCTGCTCTTTCAAGTCTTCACCGTCGGTTAGGAACCTGGGTGTGCTCTTTGATACCAATCTTTCCTTTGAAAGTCACGTGTCTAGTATCTGTACAAAAGGGTTATAAGTGCACAAATAAAGCGTGTGATCCTCCATCTGTTTCCTCATTGTGGTTCAAAATAGAAATAAGCACAACATAACTTTACACGTCGCAAAAGCTGAGGAGAGAGTGTTTTTTGTTGTTGTTCAAGGCTAGATTATTGTATCTGGGTGGTTGCCCTGCACGCTTAATAAACAAACTACATCTGGTCCAAAACACAGCAGCTAGAGTTCTTACCAGAATCAGGAAGTATGACCATATTAGCCCGGTTCTGTCAAAACTGCATTGACTGCCTATTAAACATCGTATGAATTTTTTTAATATTGCTCCCCAGTACTTGACCGAGCTATTAACACATTATAGTCCTTCACGTCTATTGGGATCTCAAAAATCCGGCCAATTGATAATACCTAGAATATCAAAATCGACTGCTGGCATTAGATCCTTTTCCTATTTAGCGCCAAAACTTTGGAACAGTCTTCCTAACATTGTCCGGGAAGCAGATATACTCTGTCAGTTTAAATCTAGAAAAAGCACCTTTTTCGCTTTTGTCGCCATTGGCTTTTGGCTTGCTTAGTTGGGGACATTTAATTTTATATTTAACAATATTATTACACCATTATCTTCCTGTTATCTCTGTAAAGCTGCTTTGAAACAATCTGTATTGTAAAAAGCACTATATATAAAAATTAACACTTTTTTCTTATAGACCTGCTGTTCAACCGAAATGAACTTTTTGCATCATTGAATCATTATCACTGAAAAGCTTCTTGCAAACAATCTGTATTGTATGAAGCGCTTAAATAAACTTGACTAGACTTTTGTTTGCTAAATCAGATTTCTTTACTGTTATTGCCCAGTGTTGGGGAAAAAGCCAGCAACTCAGAATTTAAAGCTGAAGCTTCTCTTTTAAAAAAAGCAACTACAATCTGCTAATCAAAATGAGCTAAGTATAAGGCTATTTTATAGGTAGGGTAAGCAATTTCAAAAAGGCTAACAATAGTAAGCTATCTTAGCAAAGTCACGCCTCATTCAAAACACATGAACACACACAGCAGAGTCTGCAAAGCATCACAAGAGACGGCGTTAAACTACCTCATGTCCCAACGCAAATAATATTACAATAATGATAAACAACCTAGAGAGCTCTTACTTGTACCATCTGACTGCTGCAGTTTAATTTGGGCGTTGATAGTTGTGAGGACATGACCAGAGCAAAGGCAGGAGACACTGCTTGCAGTCAATTCAATCTTTATTGACTTCAGAAAAATAATAACAAATCAAAAATAACATAAACAAAAACACTAAAGGTGACCCTCACAGAGATCCCTCACCAGAACTGACTTAACAGACAAAAATTAATTATTTTATACTGAAAGGTTCAATCATTTGATAATAATAGGGAATTTAAATAACACAGCACATACATAATACATAACTACACTTCTACATACTATCAAAATAAACACAATAACACAATGAAACAATAAAACAATAACCCCCTGCTCTACATTGGGAAATGGACTAAGCCTACACTACCCAGAATTCCCTGGGATACATTATGGATGGCATAAAATAAGGAATAGGAAAGGCCGCACTTCCCCTTAAATCCCCCCCCCCGGAACCATGCTGCAGACATGAACCCAGAAGACAGCAGGGTGCGCGGAGGTATGGAAATACATATTTTGTCAGGCAGGACATCATAGATCAGAATGAGCAGCCCCAAACATACATCCAAAGATGTATACACAAAAAACACTGGGATTTAAATACTAGAGGGGTAAAAGGCAAACAAGACACTTGGGAATGACAACAGAACTACAAAGGACTACAAAGGACTACAAAACATGGTGCAGAACAGGACATAACATAAAAGTCCACACAAGACCAGAGGAACACAGGCTGGAATTATGACGGAACACTACTAATGAAACTAGAAAAAGAAGACTCTCGATTTTTATATCTGTAACATTTTACAATAAGGTTTCATTTGTTTATAATTGTTCATAATGTATTAACATGAACTAAACATGAGCAATACATGTGTTAATGTATTTGTTAATCTTTGTTAATGTTAGTTAATAAAAATAAAGCTGTTCATTGTTTGTTCATGTTAGCTCACAGTGCATTAACTAATGTTAACAAATACAACATTTGATATTAATAATAGTAATAATGTTGAAATTAACATTAACAAAGATTAATAAATGCTATAGAAGAACAGTTCATTATTAGTTGATGTTAACTGATGAAACCTTATTGTAAAGTGTTACCGTAATACAGTAATGTCAAACTACAAAACAAATAAGGGATTTCTGGGTAAGGACTCAAGTGAACCGAATGAACTGATTCATTTAAATAAGAGGATGAATTATGTGAGCATGGCTCTTCAATCAGTTAATGACCATAAATTACTAGCTAGAGGCCATAAAAAGATGAAAAGGGTATAACATATCTACCATAATCTACCATAATGTTTTTTAGCACAGTGAAAATTAGGCCATTTGGAAATATCCTGCTGTAATGACACGGATCATGCAATGTTAGATCATAATAGTATGATGATTCATCCATCTCAAACGTTTTAAAAAGAATCCTTCTTTATCTGACTGAATTGTTACTTTAAACAGACCCTCATAAATAATTCAATGCAATTTTGTGACAATACATACTTTGATGTACAGTTTATTCTTCAAAAAGCCTGTTTAAGAGTTTTCTTTTTTGCCTATTAATATTTTATGTGCTTGCAGACATCAATTAGAAGTTTGATCACATCCGCTATGATGATGCAAGGCAAATGAAACATTTTCTAAATTAAATCCCTTGCGACAATTATTAATGTCTATTACATTTAATTGTCTCCTGATATTTGAAGTAAAACTGATTATGAGGGTAACTATAAGTTATTCTCAAAAACAATGATGATGCTAGATCGCTAATCATTAGCAAAATTAGCCTGTGACTGGAAAAGCTACACTATTTTAAAGTAGCTGTGCTCAATCACAATACTGAAAAATGTTAGTAATGTCTTTCAATAGCTGTGAAAGGTTTCATATTATATAATTGTGAGTATTTTGAGAGATCCCAAGTTTACCAAACAGCTTATGTAATTTTACAGCTAAAGTCAATGTCGAATTCATCTCTGTAGCCGCTGAATGATAATGTACTGCTTTACAATGTCTCCTGCACTAGTTATGATATTTATTATTTAAACCACATCATCTGTCAGATTTCTGCATAATTATGAAGTGTTTTTCAAACGCCCAAAATATGCACAGAACTTCAAGTTCGGGGTGTTCGCATCAAAATGAGTTCAAAAAGTTAAACTATGAAAACTTTCGCTTTAGAAAGAACAACAACATTTGTGTGTTACAGTTAGTTTAATATATGCACAAAGCCTAAATAAAATAAAGGTTGTCACTGGGCTTTATTTACGGTGTTAAAAGAGCATTTAAGACTTTATTAAAAATGCCTTTTAAATGCTAATGAGGTTACATGGCAAATCCTTGATGTTTATGCTGCTTATGTTTTTTAATTGAAACTTCCACTCGGCTGGATTGCTACAAGGTTGAAGCTGTGTTTTACAATAAATACAGCAATTACATTTTAAGATATTAATAATGGATAACGTGAGAAAAGATCTTGGCAAAATAACAAAGGACAACAACAACAACAACAACAAAAACACTCTCTCCTCAGCTTTTGCGACGTGTAAAGTTGTTATGTTGTGCTTATTTCTATTTTGAACCGCAATGAGGAAACAGATGGAGGATCACACGCTTTATTTTTGCACTTATAACCTTTTTGTACAGTAATAATTGGCCTTTGATGTGATTTTTATGTGCTCTGCGTTTGGAGGTGTGAAAGACGTACATTTTTTTGCCAATTGCGCAGTTTATGCCTTGTAATAATCTTGTTATCTTTCTTTTTTTGGATGAATACAGAGCACAGTCCTAAAACATTAAAGGGAAAGATCTAAAATGTTTATTCTGTCAACATTTACTAACTTTCAAGTTGTTCTAAACCAGGTTTACATGACACTTTTCGGTAACGCTTCCTTTTACAGTACAGTACTTACAGTGTACTTACCTAGAAAGTACTGGCTAATATAAGGTAAGTACATGAAAGTACATGAAAGTTAGTACTAGTTATTACCCAGTAATTGTAGTTACTAAAATAAGTGCATAGTATTTACATGGGTAACTGGACTGTAAAAGGAAGCGTTACCCACTTTTCAACTAAAAGCGTACAACTTTTTATACATTTTGTTCGTTCATTTACACGACAACGGCGTTTTGAGGGCCAGAAAACGCAAGCTTTTGAATATGGTTTCAAATGCCAAGTTTTTGAAAACAATACCGTTATTGTTGTGAATTTTTGAGTGGAAAAAAAATGGTGACTTCATGCCCATGTTCAGTCTATAGGAGTGTAGTGTTTCTTTACAAAGTTACAACGCCAATTACTGGCCTGGCATGAATAGTACAATTATTAGTCATTTTAACAGATCCGTTGGAACGGGGATTATTTTGAAAACATTGTCGTCTATGAGTGAAAAACGCATAGGAATCCCCCCCCCCCCCCCCCCTTTTTTTAGCACATCGTTGTCGTGTAAACTTTCCAAAAATCAAAGTCAAAGTCAAATCAAAACTGTGTAATAGCTTTGGCTGTTAATAGACCCCTTATCAGCCGACGTCACAGTTACGTCACGGCGCTAGCTGGAGGCAAAACAAACGGAAAACTGCAGGCGGCTAAAACAAACCAGCACAGATTCGGCTACATAATAAGGAGCTTAAATTATTATTATTATTATTAAATGTCATCTTGATGTGTTGTTGGGTGCAAGAATCAATGAAAAATGAGTATGTTGTATCTGGAATTTTTATTTCTAGAAAATATTCACATCATTAACATTGCACGTACTGTCACTGTTTACATTGTCGTCTTCTCTGCGCTGGCTCGGCAGAACTGCGGATCGTACACACAAGTCTTGTACATGACCATTCAGCACATAGTTATAGGCATCTAAAGATTTATATGCCCTCAGTTCCCTTTCGAGGAACTCGAACTGCATCGGTGACGACACTAGGGGAACGCCCTTCAGCGTAGCGCGTCTGAATTTATGAATGAAACCGAATCCAATCCTATTGGCGTTGCGTGATGACGTAATGTGTGACGGCATATGCGGATGTGTACAAAGCACGCCGGTACACATGAGATGTCAGCTTTTTGCTATTCAGCAAGCGCTCTGTGTTGTCTGAACCAGTTTGTCTTATTTGGTGTTGTTTGTCTCTCTATTTTGCAAATTAGAAGTGTGTGTTTCCATGCCCTCGTTTTAACACGGCGGGGGACACACACGAGATGTGTGTGTCATGTCTGGGAACGCAGCACGCTCAAGCAGCCCTCGAGGGTGCTGCTGCTTGCGGCCACTGTGAATCTCTTACTATAAGAGTGCTGCGTTCCCGCCTGGCCTTATTTAGTAATGATGGTCAGATGCGCGCTCCCCGCGGATCAGGTCCCGCATCTGCTGAGGCAATGCGGCGGCTTAGATCGTGGGGCTCGCAGAGAGAGCTCTCAGAGGAGATCGGGACTGCCGAGGCACTTTCCCGATCTTCATCTGAAAGCTGCAGATTCCCCTATCCCCCGTTCGGGAGCCCGCCCCGCGGCTTCTCCCGTTCGGGATGTAGACCCGGTGTTGCAGCTGTCTGATTCCGAGGAATATTGGACGTGCTCAGCATCGCGGAGGAGAATCTGCACGAAGCGCACACACATACACACAATTTGCAGTAAGATTCTGTAGCTGGGATCTCGCGTCTGCCGAGGCAGCGCGTAGGTTTAATGTTTGCCTTGCAGTTGCAACACAGAATCTAGCTCGGATCTCGCGTTTGCCGAGGCAGCGCTTAGATTGCGAGTGTACTTTCCAGTAAGATTCTGTGGCTGGGATCTCGCGTCTGCCGAGGCAGCGCGTAGGTTTAATGCCTTGCAGTTGCAATACAGAATCCAGTAGCTCAGATCTCGTGTTTGCCGAGGCAGCATGTAGGTTACGAGTCTACTTTGCAGTTTGCTGTGTGAGTACGAGGCATGAACAGTCAGCTCCTGAGGGTGCTTGCTGTGTTCATTGAAAAAAAAAAAAAAAAAACTCGCCGCACACGTGCGTTTCGGGTGTCTCAGCCTCGCGCCTGTTGACTTTCTTCTCGAGAGATGAAAGCCAAATTATAACGGCTCGAATCTCGCGCTTGCCGAGGCAGCGTGTAGGTTATGAGATGGTATCACTTATCCAGTGTTATGGCTGCATTTAATTCCGAGGAGTTAAAGTAATTAAATATTAATTCAGCCTACCATCTGAAGGAGAGTATCGCTTTGAGGTCCCCCTCAAAAAAAAAAAAAAAAAAAACTGAGCTTGGGACTTTAGGCGGTGCTCTTACCCAGAGCCTCCTTAGAAGACGGATCTGAGGACCGTCCTCCAGTCCAGTCCTAACTTTACAAGACCTCCAAGGGCCCGCCCCGAGAGACAGCGGTTGCGGTCCCATCTCTCGCTGGGCCCTCGGGAAGCTGGCGTCAGTATCCCGCCGTCTCTGACGTTTCGGGACACGCTAGCTTCCAGCGAGCACACACTGGTCTGTCTGCCCCAAAGGCTTGCAGTCAGTCAGTGTTCAGGTTCGCACACTGTGACTCGTTGTCGGTCTTCCCCTGCCGGTTCTCCGCTTCAGGGTGCCGTCAAGGACTCGCACAAAACACCTGACACCAGCCCGGAAGGGCTGGTTCCCTTGGCGAATTTTGCAGAGGCATGGCAGAACCTCGCGAATATTTCTCCATGGGTCCTGCGCATAGTAGAAATCGGGTACAGACTGCAGTTCCAGGTCCACCCACCAAGGTAAGTATCAACGGGGTGGTCTGGACTTCAGTTCACCCAGAGCAGAGTCTGGTGTTGGAACAGGAAGTTCACTCGCTGCTGGAAAAAGGGGCCATAGAGCATGTTCCCCCACCAGTCAGGGAGTCCGGGTTCTACAGCCGGTACTTCATAGTTCCCAAGAAGGATGGAGGGCTGCGTCCATTTTTAGATCTTTGGCATCTGAACCGGTCTCTGAGGAGGTTCAGGTTCATGATGCTCACTATTTATATTATCGTGAGTCAAAACCAATACAAGGATTGGTTTGTCATGATAGATCTAAAAGATGCCTATTTTCACGTCTCCATCCTTCCATCTCACAGGAGGTTCCTGAGGTTTGCTTTCGGGGGCGAAGCTTACCAATATCAGGTTCTTCCATTCGGCCTAGCACTCTCCCCTCGTACTTTTACCAAGTGTATGGATGCAGCTCTAGCATCCCTGAGGCTCGAGGGCATCAGGGTGCTCAATTACATCGACGACTGGCTAATATTGGCCCAGTCGAGAGAGCTGGCGATTCGGCATCGAGATGTCGTCCTCGCCCACATCCAGAGCCTGGGGTTGAGACTCAACACGAAGAAGAGCGTGTTGACACCAGCCCAGAGAACCACGTTCCTGGGAGTGGTGTGGGACTCAGTCACGGTGCAGGCACCTTTTTCTCCTGCTCG
Organism: Chrosomus eos; assembly: GCA_036326025.1. Lineage (NCBI taxonomy): Eukaryota > Metazoa > Chordata > Actinopteri > Cypriniformes > Leuciscidae > Chrosomus > Chrosomus eos. Next base: position 11,008,824 of record CM070841.1, on the reverse strand, counting down.
GATCGAGTCCATCCTGACCACAGTGTCTGGGATAAAGCTAGGCCAAGCCATCACTGTCAAACACTTTCAGAGAGTGTTGGGTCTCATGGCAGCAGCGTCCAGCGTGATACCTTCTGGCCTGCTACACATGAGAGCTCTACAGTGGTGGTTAAGAGCCAAGGGGTTTTCCCCGAGGGGGAATCCATTCCGCTTGATAAGGGTTACGCGCAGATGCCTTCGTTCCCTATCAATTTGGAAAAAGCCTTGGTTCTTGTCCCAGGGTCCCAGGCTGGGAGCGTCATGTCGCCGGATATCTATTTCGACAGACGCCTCCCTCTCGGGCTGGGGCGCGGTCATGGACGGCCACTTTACGAGAGGTCTCTGGCAGGACCATCATTCCTCTTGGCACATAAATTGCCTAGAGATGTTGGCGGTGTTCCGAGCTCTGAGGAGCTTTCTGCCAGACCTCCATGGTCGCCATGTCCTAGTGAGATCCGACAACATGTCGGTGGTTTCCTACTTAAACCGTCAGGGGGGTCTGAGGTCGCGCCCTCTGTGCAGACTGGCGCATCAGATCCTCCTGTGGTCCCAGCGGAGACTGTCGTCTCTCAGGGCGATGTATGTCCCGGGGGACCAGAACCAGGGAGCAGACATGCTGTCGAGGCAGGGGCTGAGGCCCGGGGAATGGAGACTCCACCCCGAGGTGGTGGAGTTAATATGCAAGAGGTTTGGCCCAGTGGAAGTGGACCTATTTGCGTCTCGAGAGACGACACACTGTCCACTGTGGTTCTCCCTCACACATCCAGCCCCGCTGGGGTTGGATGCCATCGTGCAGACGTGGCCGAGGCTGCGTCTGTATGCCTTTCCCCCAATTGCTCTGCTCCCAGCAGTTCTGGAAAGGGTCCGTCAGGACGGGGTCAGCCTACTATTAGTAGCCCCGTTTTGGCCGGCCCGAGTATGGTTTTCGAACATCATCCTACTTCTGGCAGGCCCGCCGTGGCAGATCCCTCTGAGGAGGGACCTGTTGTCTCAGGCAGGGGGCTCAGTTCTCCACCCTCGGCCCGAGCTGTGGAAACTGTGGGTCTGGCCCCTGAGGGGGCACAGTACCTAGAAGCCGGCCTGTCAACAGAAGTGGTTGAAACCATACTCACTTCCAGAGCTCCCTCCACGAGGAAGCTATACGGCCTTAAGTGGAATGTGTTTTCCACTTGGTGCAGAGAGCGTGATCTGGACCCAGTTCACTGCCCAGTGGCTTCAGTGCTGGAGTTCCTTCAAGACCGCTTTTCTGCCGGGCTTACCCCATCCACACTCAAGGTTTATGTGGCTGCCATTGCGGCTTTCCACGCTCCTCTGAGTGATGGCCCTCTGGGGAGGCATCACTTGGTCGTACGTTTCCTCCGTGGAGCCTGGAGGATGAGACCTGCGGCTCGCACCAGGGTTCCCTCTTGGGACCTGGCGGTGGTTCTCGAAGGGCTGGCCGAGGCCCCCTTCGAACCATTGGAGTCGGCTGAGGCCAAGAACCTTACGTTTAAGTTGGTCTTTTTGTTGGCCATTACTTCTCTGAGGAGGGTAGGAGACCTTCAGGCGCTCTCTATTTCCAACGAGTGCTTGGAGTTTGCTCCAGGCAACATTAAGGCCATCTTGCATCCCAGGCCCGGCTATTTGCCCAAGGTGCCATCGAATGTGGCACGGCCTGTGGTTCTGCAGGCCTTTCATCCTCCACCTCATGTGACGGCGGATGAGGAGAGACTTCACCTGCTCTGCCCTGTCAGAGCACTGCTATGTTATATACAGAGGTCCTCCTCATGGCGGAAGTCGGACCAGTTGCTGGTGTGTTTTGGGTCGCCCAAGAAGGGGCTTCCCGCCTCTAAGCATACCATCAGCAACTGGATCGTTCAGACCATTTCCCTGGCCTATCAGGTGCGCAATTTGCCTTCACCTATGGCCGTGAGGGCTCACTCCACCAGAGGCATGGCGTCCTCTAGAGCCCTCCTTTCAGGGGTTTCTATCCATGACATATGTGAGGCGGCTGGCTGGGCCACTCCGCACACATTCATGAGGTTTTACAGTCTGGACCTTCCCTCTACACCCGGTGCACGAGTGCTTTCGTCCTAAGTTGTGCCTGAAGACAGCTTCACACTAGGATGAAGCGGGGTTCGTTGTGGTATAGTGGGTATCTCGTTCCCCTAGTGTCGTCACCGATGCAGTTCGAGTTCCTCGAAAGGGAACGTCTCGGGTTACGTATGTAACCCTTGTTCCCTGAGAAGGGAACGAGACACTGCATCGGTTCGCCACACCTCACCCCGCCTGGAGCGCTTGCTTCATAGCAAGAGCTGACATCTCATGTGTACCGGCGTGCTTTGTACACATCCGCATATGCCGTCACACATTACGTCATCACGCAACGCCAATAGGATTGGATTCGGTTTCATTCATAAATTCAGACGCGCTACGCTGAAGGGCGTTCCCCTAGTGTCGTCACCGATGCAGTGTCTCGTTCCCTTCTCAGGGAACAAGGGTTACATACGTAACCCGAGACGTTTCTCTTTACGCTCGGTTTCTCTATCAGGTAGGTGTAGAAGTCAGGCCACTCAACCGAGGTAGCGTTAATCCTGTCAGATCGTCCATTGAGTGAGCGTGTACGGGTCAGCCGTAAAATGTTTTTTACGTCTGGTTCCGTCCGTTAAAATTAACTTTTGCAAATAAAAATTGGAGTCCTGGACACTGAGTGACCTTGCACATTAAGATAAAATCGGATTTTCTCCAGTCATTGTTAAAAAACAAGCTAACAAAACTTGCAAATTAACGTTAGGGAAGCGGCGAGAGGGATCGTTCTGCAGCCAACTAAGCTCCGCCCACAGAAAAACGTCACCATGTTTACCAACTGATAAGGGGTCTATAAGGACAAGGTCATGGCTTTTAATACTGAATCAACCAATATACTTATACTTAAAGGGAAAGTTCACCCAAAAATGACAATTCTGTCAGTAATTACTCACCCTCATGTTGTTCCAACCACGTAACACTTTCGTTCATCTTCGGAACACAAATTAAGATTTTTTTTATTAAATCTGAGAGCTGGATCACTCCTTCTAAGGGATAGAAACTTGACAGCTCCGAAAAGTCATTAAAGACATTGTTAAAAGATGATATAAGAGAATACTTTTTGAGCGCAAAAAAACAAAAAAAAAACAACAACTTTATTCAAGTATTCATTTCCTTCTCTGTCGGCCTCGAGATTTCACGTAGTATAATTGCGTAGCGTGTCTGTGTTATATGTCACACGTAGGCTCCCTATTGGCCGACGCTGGTCATGTGTGTGATGCGTGTAACGTTCAACCAGAAGCTCTACGCTATTACACTACGTGAATATCTCAAGGCTAACAGAGAAGGAAATGAATTTATGATTATTAATAATAATTACTATTGTTATAACAACAACAACAACAACAACCACAACATTAATAATAATAATGATTATATATATATATATATATATATATATATATATATATATATATATATATATATATATATATATATATATATATATATATATATATATAATTATTTTCATGATTTGTTATCACAACTTTTTATATTTTGCCAAATCAACTTAAATAATTAATGTAGTTCAGATAACATAATATTTTGAGTTTCTATTTATTAAACCAATCTCCTTTGTTTTATTAACTCAAAGTTTTAATTTCAATTAACTCAAAATTTTAAGGCAACCAGGTAACTTACTTTTTTAAGTTAATCCAACTTTTTTTTTTACAGTTGGAGCTCACTGCAACACTCTCAGCAGTACTGACACTTTCCCATGTTCTAGTAGATGTTTTCAGACCTTCAAAACTCCACAGTTGTGAAACAAGAAAATCCTCTCATATTTTTCCCACTCAATATCATAGCACAATGTTTCCCAACCTTCCGTGAGAGTCCAGTGGAGGAAGGTGAAAATCTGCTAAAAATAGGCAGATGCAATCCCTTGCTTGTGATGAAACATGGTGGGAAGAGGTGGATGGAGGAGAGAGCCAAATAGAGTGATGAAGTAAATGAGCAGGGAAAACCTCACATCTAATGGAGAGATATTGAGCGCAAGGGGCTTTTTAACTGTATTCCCCAGCTGTGCCTTAACTCTAAGCTTGAGCTAAAGCCTACGGCCAATCAAGCTCATTGTGCAAGAATCAATGTATGCGGATTATTGAATGATGTAATTATATTGCCATTAAGAATAAGGACAGAGCTGCTCATGAATGTCACAAAATGCTAAAAGCATCAAAGTTATCTGTTCCCATCCTACTTCATAAATCTGCTAGTCTCTCTCTTTTTACCACGGTGGATTTTTGTGGGCAGTGCTCGTTTTACCATTGCTAAGCCTGTTCAGGCAGCGGTGGCGGATATGGAAGATGTGGAGGAGGAACAGATCCACGTGTGCTTGAATGTGTGTGTGTGTGTGTGTGTGTGTGTGTGTGTGTGTGTGTGTGTGTGTGTGTGTGTGTGTGTGTGTGTGTGTGTGTGTGTGTGTGTGTGTGTGTGTGTGTGTGTGTGTGTGTGTGTGTGTGTGTGTGTGTGTGTGTGTGTGTGTGTGTGCCCACTGCTTTTCTCCCAGCATGACTATGTCAGCCCCTTCACTCATATATTTCTGGTTCACTCCGTTTGTATTTTTGGCCACTGCATGATGAGCGAACGACGGCAAAGCCAGAGCCGATTCTCTTCCTTGCCTTCCTCTGATGGATTGGGGACGGAATCTGAGTTTGCACTCGCCTGGAGGAGGGTTCCCTGTCTCAGCCTTTCAGGGTGGAACTACATCTCGGCTGCATGTATCGTGATTGTGCTGTGCTTCCTGCAAGATTTAGTATGTTTTGCAGTTGAGAAAGGCTTTGTTTTAAAAGTGATTACATGTTTAATTCATACAGCCGCTTTGGCCATGTAGTAGTCCAAAAATAAAGACAAAAGGCGGACAGGGTATGTTTCTTATTAATACTAATTAGGCTTGGAATTTTGTCAAATAAATTACTTCCAAAACAGGGCAGGATTACCAACCGGACACGTGGGGCAAGAGAGCAGAAAGCAGTGAACACCATCCTACAGTTTACTCAGTGACATAAGGGTCCTTATTTGTTACACGAGTCTGCACTGGACAAGGAGGAGTTTAGTTTACATCTTAAAATATAAGATGACTGTTTGTTTTTACTTCCACAGTCTGTACATTTAACAATATTGCAGTAAATTTGCTTAAAATCCTATTGGATATCTTACAGTTTTATCATCACATATAGTAAGAGAACATCTGTTAACCAATTAACAGAATTTTACTATTGATAGACTTTTATTGTTAAAATTACAAAAATTACAGTGCAGCTGATGGGCATTTGTAATGCTATCCCCCTTTAGCAAATAATCAAAACATAGTCCTAACTGAACATTTGTGGGTATAGGCTATGCTAGCAGGCTAAATCTAAGGCAGTACGCTAAGCAATTAACTTGCAAATTCTATGCTAAAATAGTTTTTCATTTAAAAAAATCTTGTACTTGACAATGGTATCTACAGTACCGATTGCCAACACAATGCTAACCAGATAAACCATGGCATACTACTCTATAATAAAAAGGGGATAGTTGGTGATAGAAGGTCATGGTTTTCATAAAACAGAAGTAGAAAAGAAACTAGATGATCTACTACTTCTGGTGAGATTTTGAAGTGTGCACACAATGGACAGTGTACTATCCCATGATGCCACGAGAAGATTAATGAATGCCAGTGAAGCGACAAAACTGATGCTTTAGGTCACATGACAAGATTACATGTAGTCTGCCTGAATTTCATTCATAACACACACATACATATTATTTAGAGCATACTCTTTTAACTGTCGCAAAGTACTTAATTAAAAGAAGTACCTGCTCAGAGAGCAGGGCCGTAACCACAAGTCCCCCCAATAATTGGAAATAACCAAATTGTCACCCCCAATATATGGTATTTCTTAATCCTGGTCTCTATTACCCACGGCTCAGTTTGTTGTTAGGATGACAGACAGTTAAAAAGTAAAAATTTTAGGCTGGTATGCCTGAGCAGTCTAACAGCGCTCGCCAATGTTAAAATGATGGCCAATCAGATCAAAGAAGGCGGGGCTTAATCTTCACTGAAGATGAGTGTGAATTCCAACGCAAAGTTTTAAGTTTTTACATTAAAAGAGTTAGTGCGTGACAGCTAAACATTTAATTTTTGACAACTGTCTTACAATGTATATGTGTAACGACCCACAGTAACGTGCAGTGACTCTTTTTTAATGTAATTTCACTATTTTTAATTGTAAATAAGCTATCATTGAAATGATATCATTCATAACTGAATGTGACAAGGCAAGAAAGGTTTTTTTTTTTTTTTTTTTTTACATTTTTGGGTTTCCCTTTATTCTAATGGTCCCTTTAACACATTCTGTTGACTGTAAGTATAACGCTGCTCTCATTAGAGTGTTAATAGAGTATTGGAAGACTGGTAGGGTTAGGATTAGAATAAGATGACGTGTAGTTGCAGTTGGAGGAGCATCACAATAAAGAGTTAGCAGATATTTAGCAGACAGTTTACTAATATTCTAATGAGAGTTAGTTGAACTTTGGTCCCCACCCCCCAATATCCAAGACATTGTTATGGCCTTGTCAGAGAGTATGTGATTTTAGACGCTGCCCTTATACTGACCCGGGGTTTTATGATGTGTCTGCCCCTTTTGGCCATGTCCTCAGTGTCTTTTGTTTTCCTCTTAAAGGGTCTTAGATTTCCTTTGGCTGTTTTCCTGTTTGCAGAAAACTCTGAAGTTTATGTCATCATATACGCTTGATTTATAGAATGTGTTGATAACCTTGAGGGCATTTATCAAAATTGAAGTAATCTGGATTGATCTCCAGTATAGATAGCTTTTGCTGTTTATTTGACTCGGGGCCCGTTCAGAAACTGGGCTGGCATTCAAATGATGGGCAGCTTGGAAATTCTCCAATGGAGAAGTGTAGGAGTGTTGGCTCATCAGATGCGGTCTTGTTCCAGGACTGATCAGTCACAATAGACAGCCTCACATGACCAGACCCGAGCCATTAAGTACAAAAAACCCAATCAGGCTAATGTATAGCATCACTCTGAGTGCAAAAACATGCCATCAAGCTCATGAAGATTGTGGGTATAAAATTGGACATTTACAAAGGAAGAAAAAACAAGAAAGGGGCTGTTCATTCATTCCATTCACACAGAACACATGTTTTGTGTTTTTGAGACGCAGGGCAGGGAAATAACAAAACAACAAAATGTAGATGCATTTTTAAAAGTTGAAATTTTAACTTGACCTCCTTGTTTCTAAAATGGCATGACACGTGAGCGCAATAGTCAAACACGTCTGCCTAGCACATGTACAATGAAAAACACTGGGAAATGAGTACGCTGGAATACAAAAACACGTCCTGTGTGAACGACCCCTTACTTGCAAACAATTATGATTGAAGGAAGTTGACATGTACTTGCAAAGTTGCTTATAGCCATTAGAATGTGTGTTGGGGGAGCATCCAAATAAAGTTTTAGCAGATATGAATAAGCAGACAGTCTACTAATGAGTGTTGACAATGGTGTTGCAAAGTTACTTTTAGTTAATAGAATGTCTTAAAGGATTAGTTCACCTCAAAGCGAAAATTTCCTAATAATTTACTCACCACAATGCCATCCAAGATATCCATGTCTTTCTTTCCTCGGTGGAAGAGAAATTAATTTCTTTGAGGAAAACATTTCTGGATTTTTCTTCGAATAATGGAACTCAATGGCAACCAACGTTTTGAAGTCCAAATCAATGCAGTTTTAAAGGTCTTTGAAGTGCTTCAACGGGCGTCGGGCTGTGCACGATCGCAGATGAGGAAGAGGGTCTTATCTAGTGAAACGATAGGTCATAAGTGGGGCCAAAAAGTATTTAGTCAGCCACTGATTGTGCAAGTTCTCCTACTTAGAATGATGAGAGAGATCTGTAATGTTCATCATAGGTACACTTCAACTATGAGAGACAAAATGAGAAAAAAAAATCCAGGAAATCACATTGTAGGATTTTTAAAGAATTTATTTGTAAATTATGGTGGAAAATAATTATTTGGTCAATAACAAAAGTTCAACTCAATACTTTGTAACATAACCTTTGTTGGCAATGACAGAGGTCAAACGTTTCCTGGAAGTCTTCACCAGGTTTGCACACACTGTACAGTAGCTGGTATTTTGGCCCATTCCTCCATGCAGATCTCCTCTAGAGCAGTGATGTTTTCGGGCTGTCGCTGGGCAACACAAACTTTCAACTCTCTCCACAAATTTTCTATGGGGTTGAGGTCTGGAGACTGGCTAGGCCACTCCAGGACCTTGAAATGCTTTTTACGGAGCCACTCCTTCGTTGCCCGGGCGGTGTGTTTTGAGATCATTGTCATGCTGGAAGACCCTGCCCCGTTTCATCGTCAAGGCTCTCACTTTTTTTTACTTAAAATCTCACGATACATGGCCCCGTTCATTCTTCCCTTAACACGGATCAGTTTCCTGTCCCCTTTGCAGATAAACAGCCCCAAAGCATGATGTTTCCACCCCCATGCTTAACAGTAGGTATGGTGTTCTTGGGATGCAACTCTGCATTCTTTTTCCTCCAAACACGACAAGTTGAGTTTTACCAAAAAGTTCTATTTTGGTTTCATCTGACCACATGATATTCTCTCAATCCTCTTCTAGATCATCCATATGCTCTCTAGCAAACTTCAGACGGGCCTGGACATGTACTGGCTTAAGCAGGGGACACGTCTGGCACTGCAGGATTTGAGTCCCTCTTTGCGTAGTGTGTTACTAATGGTAGCCTTACTTTGGTCCCAGCTCTCTGCTGGTCATTCATCAGGTCCCTCCGTGTAGTTCTGGGATTTTTGCTCACCGTTCTCATGATCATTTTGACTCCACGGGATGAGATCTTGCGTGGAGCCCCAGATCAAGGGAGATTATCAAAGGTCTTGTATGTCTTCCATTTTCTTACAATTGCTTCCACAGTTGTTTTTTTCACACCAACCTGCTTGCCTATTGTAGATTCAATCTTCCCAGCCTGGTGCAGGTCTACAATTTTCTTCCTGGTGTCCTTCGACAGCTTTTTGGTCTTGGCCATGGTTGAGTTTGGAGTGTGAAAGGTCATGCTCGATGTTGCCGGTGCCGGCGGAAGTACCACCCCACTGTTTTGAAAATCACCCCACAACTTTGAAAATCATAGATATATTTCCCAAACCTGCAAAGAAAAAAAAATAGCACCCAGTAGTTGAACCCTTACACAAATATAGCGGCAAACTTCTAAACAAACTTCTGGCAAACAAATTACTTAAAGACTGCCTCAATTAAACCTTTTTTCTCCTCGTAGTTGTAAAAATAACAACTTCAGACCCTCAGGACAGTTTCAGGACATGTTTCAGCACAGCTGTCCGAGACTAAACTCACGGCCCCATGATGATTCCTCGCCCTCACGTGGCAGGTTTATTGTGTCATTTTCTGAATGTGAGTCTTTATACTAGAGACAGGTTTTGTGTTAGAATTTTGTTTTCATGCCAGGCACAAATCCCAAGGGCCTGGTGAAAGAATAATGAATGATGAGGGAAATTAATCAAAACGGACAAGGATGACAGGGTTGAAGTATATTCACTGGCAAGCTATACATGAAACGTTTTATAACTTTAAAGCTTGACTCACTCAGTTGTAAAAGTACAGGAATAGCACAGGCACATGCAATAATTAATCATTAATACTGTCTGCAATCCCTCTGATTATAAAGGTTTGTTCGGTTGGCCATTTAAAAAAATATATTTCTTTTCTTATGCATGCTTCTTGACATGTCTGATTATTTGATAAACGACTCGCTGTCCTTTCTAGCATTATGCTGTGCTCAACATGTTCTTTTATCACTCATCTTGCTAGCTTAAGCATATTTGCAGGAAACGTCGATTCTTTTAAATTCATAAAAGTGAAGAAACATGCTCTTCAAGAAGGAGAGGGGAAATATATGACCTGCATTAAAGGCATATTCACTATTCTGAGTCGTATACTTCAATCTTTAAGTGTTGTATCACTTGTCGCATGTCGTACTATCATCAGCATAGTACGCACATAATGTAGGTGGACTTTTCTACCTGCGCATACTCTAAAAATAAAAAATGCTTTTTTGTCTCACTTTTACTGTCATTATTCCATGATTTTTTTTTATGCAAACATATATATATATTATATAATGTTCTTTTTCACCCAAAGAAGTAAAAAAAAAAAAAAAAAGTGTAATGAGGTTTTTGGGTATCTATTGTCATGTTCACAGCCAATATAGCCAGTGATGTTGTCTTATTCACATCACAGCTCAATGTGAATAAGAGCCACAAGATGCTATCAATGCTAGATCATATCCAGTTCACACAGGGACAGAGATGTTAAAAAATAACACCAGCTTGTGTACTTCTAAATAACTGCCTGCATGCCGCAACAGCTTTTGTTTCCTGACTGTTCCCCTCTCCACATCTACATCAATATTAGATTATTGAGAACCCACAAGATCCAATAACTATGGATGCAAGATGTTGTATGAATGCTTGTGTTTGAGTATGGGCTTGAGAATTGTAATTTTAAAAGCACTTGGCCTGGTAATCGTTGTATACTTCTGTCATGAAGACAGCATGTCTTGTATTTAAGAACAACAGCACAATAAGCTGTAATTTCATGCAGTCACAAAAGCTGGCAAATCAAAAGAAAATGAATACTTTGGGAAGAAATGCAGACAAAAGAAATGCTTTGAAGATACATTAAAAGAAGATTTTATCCCTAAAATAAAAAAAATCCTGTCATAATTTACTCAACTCATGTTGTTCCAAACCTAAAAGACATCATGGGACACAAAAGGAGATGCTTGGAAGAAATGTTCATGCTGTTCTTTTCCATACAGCAAAAGCGGAATGTCAAGCTCCAACAATGACAAAAAGCTCTGTAGAAATGTCATAAGGGGCCATTCACACAAAATTAGTTTTTGCAGTCCACTGTGCTGCTTTTTCATTATTTTGACATGTTTCATTGCCCTCACATCTTTTGCAGTGCCTTGCGCTTGAGATGCCATTCTAAATTATGTGGTGCTCAAGTTAAAGAAGTTTGAGGTATCTAGACCTTTATTTTTTTCCCCTCTTTTTTTCCCCCTGGATCCCGCTGTTTTAACCGCAGAAACGAATTCTGTGCACTCTTAAAAATGACAGTTCTTTTTCTCTTGGATGGTTCCATAAACCATAAAAACCCATGAAAGCTTTCAATGGCACAAACTTATCTTTATATTGAAAAAAGGTTCTTTAGATTATTAAAGTATTCTTTTACACCAAGGAAAAAAAAAAAAGAACTGATCACTGAAAGGTTCTTAGGAAACCAAAAAAGGTTTCTCTAGCATCACTGCAACTTTAACTTTTACTTTTAAATTGTCCCTATTATGTTATTTTAAAGGTTCCTAAGTTTGTTTTGGAGGTTTAAACACTCAAAAACTGACATATTTACAGCCCTAAAACGTAAAATATTTACGTATTGATGTCACGGAATGGGTAGATTAAAGGTGCGAGGATTCAAGTGCAGAAACAATGGGTAATATTTATTAAATAAACAAACAAACAAAACTCCCTCGTGGGGGAAAACAAGAACGATACAGGCAGAACCAGGAAACACAAGGAACATGGAAAACTTGGACAACGAACCAGCACAGGACTGCAAACACAGGGAGACTAAATAGGGAACAAACAAAGGAAGGTAACGAGGCAGGCAGGTGAGGGACATTAAACAATAACGAGATAACAAGATGGGCGGGTTTGACAATTGACAGGAGAGCACATGGCACAAGGAAATGAACAACGATTTCGTGTATGAACAACGATTTGTCTACTCTATTTGGTGTCCTTTAATATATTTGTGTGAGGAACAGACTGAAATTAAGGTTGTTATTTATACCATAGTTTTACAATATTTTGTTTTCACTTACATTATTTTAAAGATAAGCATTCCACTAATAGGGAAACACACTTCTGCACTGACAATTATGGAAATCCAATTTGTCATCGCTTGGAGGCGACGGGATTCCATGTTTTCATCAGTAACCACATGCTGTGGAAGAGTGTTCTCTGAGATTTCCGATGGGGATGCCTTCACCTCTAATGAATTGTTGTTTTTTTAACCAAAGAAAAGATTGTTTTATCATCTCAATGGGACCTCGGTGGGATTTATTTCTAGCCAGTGCTAATTAATAAGAAGAGAGGCCTAAATGGTTGCAAGCAAATACCCCAAGAGCTAAAATTCAGATTTTCTTTATTTTGAGAAAATTTAATTATTGTACTGCTCTCCTAGGGAGCAATTAACAATGAAGTCAAATCACCACCAGGCAGCACATACAATTGAGTTGTGTGTCAAAATGAAAATAATAATTTGAAAGTAAAGCATGTAGGTCTATAGAAAAAATATTTCAAGGGTATGACACTCTATGCATATGAACATAAAATTCCTCAGAGTCGTGCCTTTATCGTGGAAGCCTCAATGTCATACCTCTCCAGGAATAAAAAAAGTTTTTATAGTTCATAAAAAAACACCACCGTATATTTCATGCAAAAACGCTGTCTCCGACATAAAATCTGAAGAGTTTGTATGAAGAAAGACTGCAACAATAGGTGGCACAAGCTGTAAAAGCTTTTGTCTTAGATAATTAGAGTAGGTTTGACCTGTGTTTGTCGACTTACAATGACTCACAATGCAATGTGTCACATTAGCTATCACTAGTGCAAAGACATGCTCTATTTCACACAGTCTCTGTTCTCCTGTCCTTTTTAGCATGTTTAATTACGTTCTGGGAGTAAGAGACAACTAGTCGAAAACAATTTGTTCAAACAACTCATCATCAAATTCAATTACCATTAAACTGAGACTGCACGATTGTTTGGGCCATTTCATTCTGCATAATTCAACACATTCATGCACTTCGATGCATTAACAAGTCTGAGCAGCATGAAAATCAACATTTTTATCAAAGATACAATTTGGATTCAGTTGATCAAAATCTTGCCATTTAATTGGACAGAATCCTGTCAACATGTGGAAATACATATCAAATTGTCAGTATTTTGGCTTTGTTTACCAGTAAAAACAATTCAACTATTTTGATGGTCCACTTTTCATTCATTCTACTAACTAAGTAACTTTGCAGGTATGTTGATTTACTCTCATTAGAGTAGAGTATTTGTAAACTGTCAATTTAGAGCTAGGGTTAGTAATAAGTTGACATGCAGTTGCAAAGTTCCTCATAGAATAACTAAAGTGGACCATCGAAATAAATTGTTACCATAAAAATATCTAAATATCCATAAACTATAGAAACTTTACTTGAGCAAACTTGTGTAATAAAATAAGGCTAAATTTATGATATATATATATTTATGGTGTAGGCTATTCTTTTTTACCAATTGTTTTATTATTTTAAACATAATAAACCTCATTGCATTTATTTGAATTTATGCTTAAATCAAGAAAACATAAATTAATTCAATATATATTTTACTTAAAAAATCTTATGCAAGACCAATATTGTCTTACATACATGCATATATAAGTATATATATAGAACTGTAGATTATTTTAGTATGTTGAGGTGGGAGTAAGTACCTGAGCTGCCAACAGGGAGACAGTCAGTGGAGAGTCATTGAGATTATATTCATGTCCTCCCACCATTGTGCAAAATGGCACAACATGGGTTTCTCCAGCAGGTCTATTCTGATAATGACTGAACTGTGAATTGTTTTTAAAAAACCACCGCAAAACATCAATTTACGAAGTCCCTAATGTCAAAATGTCAATGCTCTAAGTTTATGGTTAATAAAAAAGATTGGTACAGTAAAAGTGCTTAAAATTCTGATTTCGTTAGGTCAGTGTATTTATATTATGTCATATAAAAAATGTACAACCAATTTAAAAATATTGGTACAGTAAAATGTGCTAAAAATTCGCATTTCACAAAACCAGTTCACCCTGTATTAAACACTTTTTCAGATTAATTTCTTTTTGGCGGAGAAATTCAATTATATTCTAACAGCACTTATTGCAAGCAACACCATAGAAATGGACCAAAGGACCATTGTGTCATAAAAAAGGGGAGTGACTGGATTCAGTCTCGTACAAGACAAACTCCTTTACCGAAATCCAAATTGTGCACTTTTTTACTGTACCAATCTTTTTTATGAGCCATTACATTTAGCACACAGGACAATGCACACTGAGCCACCTAGGTGCTGGTCATATAATTAGAATATCATCAAAAAGTTAATTAACTGACAACTACTGAAAACCCCAAAATCTGTATCTCAGAAAATTAGAATATTGTGAAAGGTTCGATATTGAAGACACCTGGTGCCACACTCTAATTAGCTAATTAACTCAAAACACCTGCAAAGGCCTTTAAATGGTCTCTCAGTCTAGTTCTAGGCTACACAATCATGGGGAAGACTGCTGACTTGACAGCTGTCCAAAAGATGACCATTGACATCTTGCACAAGGACACAAAGGTCATTGCTAAAGAGGCTGGCTGTTCACAGAGCTCTGTGTCCAAGCACATTAATAGAGAGGCAAAAGGGAGGAAAAGATGTGGTAGAAAAAAGTGTACAAGCAATAGGGAAAACCGCACCCTGAAGATGATTGTGAAACAAAACCCATTCAAAAATGTGGGGAAGATTCACAAAGAGTGGACTGCAGCTGGAGTCAGTGCTTCAAGAACCACCACGCACAGATATATGCAAGACATGGGTTTCAGCTGTCACATTCCTTGTGTCAAGCCACTCTTGAACAAGACAAAGCGTTAGAAGCAGTGCCGCCGCTCCCACCACGCGCATCACGCGCTCTGCGTAGGGCACCAAGTGCGGAGGGGGCACCAAAAATAGCCTAATGAAAAATCAATCATCAAACTTCTTGTTATAATCAGATTCAGCGCGTTCTTCATCTTCAATCCGCAGCTGAGCAGAGAGCATGTCAGAAACAGAGGACAGGGTGTGTGTGTGTGTGTGTGTGTTCATGAGCCTATGATCTGAGCCTCATTGGTCTGTCAGTGCTCGTCAATGTCAGAATATTTGAGATGACCAATCAAATCAAAGTAGGCGGGCTTTATGTTCACAGACGCTGAGCGCGAATTTTAACAGTGCAACTCGACGCTTCAGTCGGTCAAGTGCAAGATAAGATGTAAGTAGCTAAACTTAACTTTATATATTTGACAGTTTTTTTAGGTCATAAATGTTGAAAGAATGACAAAAAATAATAAGGCAAACTATTATAGTTTTGTCTAATTTCGCCATTTTGAACTGAAAATATGCCTATGTAACATGTAGCCTAGTGTAATAGTTTAGGCTTCTGTCATTGTGAGGGGACAAGAAACATGAACAAAGCCGTTTTCATTTCATCATGTTAGGCACAGGATTAATAATGAATGTGTACATATTGAAAATAAAATACAAATTGTAGCCTTTAGTAAATTAAAAAAGCTAACTAACCTGCCTCAAATTCGGGACCACAGTGATTATAAAACCCTAAACTAAAGTGTTACTTTAAAAAAAAAAAATTATATATTTTTTGATACCTCATTTTTTGATACCTCTAAATGAAAAACCTAAATGAAAATGTGTTTTTTTTAGGGGGGGGGGGGGGGCATCACAAAGGAATTATGCTTAGGGCACCAAAATGGCTAGCAGCGGCACTGGTTAGAAGCGTCTCGCCTGGGCTAAAGGCAAAAAGGACTGGACTGCTGCTGATACCCCTTTTCCACCAAAAAAGAACTGGTTCGGAACTGGTGCTGGTTCAAAGTTGGTTCAAAGTTAGTTCAACTTACGACGTCGTTACGTCAGTGTGTACGTCGCCATACGTCTTAGCTACAAACGCTTGCGCCAACTTCAAGCATAACAATTACAATCGCGGACTACATCGTCTTTCTGCAAATGTTTCTCCTGGCTTTGCGATCATATAATGGTGTCAGAAAAAGACGTTTAGAACACACGGCTCCCGTCGTAAGCATGATGCGGTAAAAGAACGGTTCTAGTCCAGCAAAGAGTTGGTGCCACTTTGGACCCAATTTTCCTGGCCGAGAACCGGTTATTTGGCTGTCGAAACACAAAGAACTGGTGCGCGAGAAGGCACAGGCTCTGAACCGGCTCTCAAATTGCTTTGGTGGAAAAGGGGTATGAGTGGTCCAAAGTTATATTCTCTGATGAAAGTAAACTTTGCATTTCCTTTGGAAATCAAGGTCCCAGAGTCTAGAGGAAGAGAGGATAAGCACATAATCCACGTTTCTTGAAGTCCAGTGTAAAGTTTTCACAGTCAGTGATGGTTTGGGGTGCCATGGCATCTGCTGGTGTTGGTCCACTGTGTTTTCTGAGGTCAAAGGTCAACGGTCTACCAGGAAGCTTTAGAGCACTTCATGCTTCCTACTGCTGACCAACTTTATGGAGGTGCAGATTTCATTTTCCAACAGGACTTGGCACCTGCACACAATGCCAAAGCTACCAGTACCTGGTTTAAGTACCATGGTATCCCTGTTCTTAATTGGCCAGCAAACTCACCTGCGTTAAACCCTATAGAAAATCTATGGGGTATAGTGAAGAGGAAGATGGGATACGCCAGACCCAACAATGCAGAAGAGCTGAAGGCCACTATCAGAGCAACCTGGGCTCTCATAACACCTGAGCAGTGCCACAGACTGATCGACTCCATGCCACGCCGCATTGCTGCAGTAATTCAGGCAAAAGGAGCCCCAACTAAGTATTGAGTGCTATACATGCTCATACTTTTCATGTTCATACTTTTCAGTTGGCCAACATTTCTAAAAATCCTTTTTTTGTATTGGTCTTAAGTAATATTCAAATTTTCGGAGATACTGAATTTGGGATTTTCCTTATAGTTGTCAGTTATAATCATCACAATTAAATGAAATAAATCTTTGAAATATATCAGTCTGTGTGTATTGAATGAATATAATATCCAAGTTTCACTTTTTGAATGGAATTACTAAAATAAATCAACTTTTTGATGATATTCTAATTATATGACCAGCACCTGTATAAGCCCATTTCACTCTGCGCTTTCTCGGCTGCCACAGAGGATGTGTTAAATCTGGCATAAGGTCTTTGAAATAGTGGGACTGCCTGTAACAATATTTTACTGTAGC
Organism: Chrosomus eos; assembly: GCA_036326025.1. Classification (NCBI taxonomy): domain Eukaryota; kingdom Metazoa; phylum Chordata; class Actinopteri; order Cypriniformes; family Leuciscidae; genus Chrosomus; species Chrosomus eos. The sequence continues at coordinate 10,991,611 of CM070841.1, read as the reverse complement.
AATCTTTTTTTTTTTTTTTATGAACCATTAAACTTAGCATGTTTTCTTCATAGTAAGATGGCAGTGACACACAAAGGAAATAAGTTATTATAGTTTACATCAATCAGTAATTGCAACGCGTGATCACGCAAAAAAGAAATATTCGCATGTGCACAAGAAAGTTTTTGAGTCCTCATGAGAAGTTACTGCATGCTCAAAAGGTTCTCTTGCGCTGTGAAAGTCTGTAAATTTATTTCTGTATACAACTTTGTTAGCATCTTGCCCCCTGAGTTCTGTATTTTTAAGATGCTCTGTCAAGTTGTTTTTTAAAAAAAGCATTACAAAATCGTATTACTGAATTAGTTTGATGCATGTTTACCTTTCTCAAAATGTGTTTTATCAGCGGTAATACTTAATTTGTTTTTTTAAATAGACAGCCTACTTTTTTTGAGGTCCCTGAGGTGGATGACAGTCTTCACTGTAAAGGTGAAAAAATACCCACCTTAGATGATTCAAATCAAGATTATGTAATAAGTAGAGTGGTATTTAATTGGTCCTTCATTTACTTAAGATCTCCTGCAGTTATAATTGGCATGACTGCAGCTCTACATATGTAATCAGAGAAACTACAACATAATTTTACACAGCAATAGTTTCTGTCTTTCGTATTTTTTTATTATATATTTTATTATATTTTTATTTTTTATTTTTTTTACGTTCCCAGTCTCACATACACACGTGTACCTTCATGGAGTGCAAACCTAGAAAAAGATCCCACTTCCAATAATTGCATTCTATGGTAGAGATTACACTTCATCCTATTCCAGGAGCTTCAACGCCTAAGCCTGTGCTGTACAATACAAATACTAATTTCTGTGCCATTCTTTATCTTCCTTTTTTATTTTAATCATTCCATTCTCCATAGACCTACACTGACCTGGCATAATTCAAACATTCAAGCTACATCTCCAAACTTCTCTATAAAACTTTATTTTAAGTTTAATATCTCAAACACCTTGCCTGACAGACTTGCAAACTCAATATGAACTCATATTTTCTTGCTTGCACTGCTTGAACTTCTGTCTCAAAATCATAGAGTATGTCTATGCAAGGGAAGATACAAGAATGCCACAATAACTTCTGAATATATTCATATGTTTATAAATTCAGAATATAAACACTGTCTGGTCTGATCATCAGTTAAAAAAAAAAGCTTCTATAAAGCATTATTTTGTAATTTAAACAACATTTTTCATGATTTTTTTTATTTTGTGACCTTTTGTACAAAGGAGGTCATATGATCAGGGTCACAAATTTGCTTATTTTATCAATGAATTAAATATTTCATTTGTATTTAGTTTTTCTTAACTTTGTTTTAAAACTTTCAAGATCCTAAAACAAAAGAAAACTGTGTGAGGTAACAAGACAAAATGTATACTGATTAATAAAATATGTTTTCACATCTCATGATCAGGGTGTCACAAATTTCCTCTATTATAATTGTCTAGGTGTTACAATTTTCAAAACTCTAAAGCAGTTTTCAGATTTCAATAAGATTTTCCATGTGGTCTCAGACTTTTGGATCCAGATTTTGATTCTAATTCTACATGATTTAATTTCTGTTGAAGCCCATTTTTGTGAACTTATTGTAAAATGATTACTACAACAAAATAATATTTCATTTGGCAGATTGACTGAGCGTCATTGTGAGGAGAAAAGGATTGACAGTCACAGTCATATTATTTCAATGCCTTACCTTGCAGAACACAGTGTTATGACAATTGTTTTGTTTGTGTGAGTCTGTTGGACCACCTACAGTATAGGCAATTCAAACTCGTCCTGAAACTCAATATGAAAGCGGACAGAACATCATGTCTATAGACAGAATGGTTGTCCTTCTGGAGATGATTCTGCACTCAGGGTTTTATAAAAGTGGCACTGGGAGCCCTATTCATGTAAATACACCGTGATTTTCAACATCAGGCTGTACAGAGTGTCTTCACTGACAAGACAGCTGTAAACAGAGTGACCTTGAGCCATTATTACTCGTATAAGATGAGCGCTGTGGACTGCAGAGAATATGTTGAAGTGTAAAAGCAGAAAACACAGTTCACAGATCATAATTACACTGTTGATTTTTTAAACTGCATGATATAATTACACTATATTTGTTCATATAGATCGATTTAGTAGAGAGATATGTACAGTCGGTCAGCCATTCATCACAAAGTAAACCAAGACCAGGTGAACATGTCTTGTATTAGCCTGCAGGGGTTTATTTCAGGTGGTGCTGAGTTCCTCCTTTCATGGTATCCTGGCAAGACCGGTCTTAAGTGTGTTCCGCATTCTTGAAATTTAGAAACAGCCTTACTTTGTTCTTGGAGTTTCTTTAAGCAAGAATGAGAAGTTTGAAGAGTACATACTTCCATACATCGTCCACCTGCAGAGTCTTCTGAGATTTATAACGGTTCGATTCTCTCAAGTCTGCAATTCAGAGGCTGCATCCTTCGAAGGGCGCATTCGAAGGACCATTGCGTCACTGTGGCATGACGAAGGCTATCCTAATTCGAATGCTCCTTCAAATTCGGCCTGCAAATGCGTTCTTTGTTTCCCGTGAAATTAAGGATACGGCAGATGGATCCTTCGCAGACTTGCCTACCCCAGAATTCATTGCTTGCTACTCTGCTGTGCAAAGGCAAAAGACCATTACATCGTTTTTGGTCGAAAATGAGTTATTGATATTTTTGGCACATTCAAGACCTCCTTTATCATGTGGTATCAAGTATCTTGAGTCAATTCCATTGTTTTTTCCGAGAAAATAATGGGTTGTCTTAACCGTAACTTCCAAAAGCCCATGAGAAACCAAGGCATGTTGCAAGCAGGTTATACAATCAAAGCGTCTGGAATAAATCCGCGGGACGACGAAGTGCACAAGCCCAATAATAGGGCAGACAGCTGAAACCACAGCATACTGAAAAGACGCAGAACACAGAAGGTTGTGCTATAAGTGTATTAGTTGTCTAGGTAGTGCAGTCTCAAGGGGCAAAGCACTGCGTAGGCTACTTTTCGTGAACAGACGAGGAGTGTGACACCTTCAAACACGAATCTCGGTAAGCGTCTGTGAAAGTATGCGTCTTTCAGATCCACCGCTATAAACCAGTCTCCGGGTCGAATGTGCGCGAGGATCTGTTTTATCGTGATCATTTTGAACGCGTGTTTAGCAAGTCTTATGCCACTCGGTACCACTTGAAGATAGCCTACTCTTTACCGCTGGAGGTATTTTGTCATGTCTAATGTATTAAAGGATTAGTTCACTTTTTAAAAAACTTTTGCTGATAATTTACTCACCCCCATGTCATCCAAGATGTCCATGTCTTTCTTTCTTCACTCGAAAAGAAATTAATGATTTTGATGAAAACATTCCAGGATTTTTCTCCATATAATGGACTTCAATAGTGGCCAAAACAAATGACGATACCAGACGATGAATAAGGGTCTTATCTAGCGAAACGATGCGCCATTTCGAAAATAAATAAAACAATTAAAGTATTATTAGCACAAATGCTCGCCTTGTTCTGTCCTGAGATGTACGTTTGTGATTCTCCTGTTCGAACTCGTTCATTAAAATGAACAAATCTTTTTTCGAGTCATTTTATTCATTCAACGAACGAAATGACTTGAAAAAAGATTTGTTCATTTTGAACGAGTCTTTTTTCGAGTCATTTTGTTCATTCAACGAACGAAATGACTCGAAAAAAGATTTGTTCATTTTAATGAACGAGTTTGAACAGGAGAATCACAAACGTACATCTCAGGACAGAACAAGGCGAGCATTTGTGCTAATAATACTTTAACTGTTTTATTTATTTTCGAAATGGCGCATCGTTTCGCTAGATAAGACCCTTATTCATCGTCTGGTATCGTCATTTGTCATTTGAAGTCATTTGAAGCTGCACTGAAAACTCATTTGGACCTTGAACCGTTTTGGCCACTATTGAATATGGAGAAAAATCCTGGAATGTTTTCATCGAAATCATTAATTTCTTTTCGACTGAAGAAAGAAAGACATGGACATCTTGGATGACATGGGGGTGAGTAAATTATCAGCAAAAGTTTTTTAAAAAAGTGAACTAATCCTTTAATAGGGCCACCAGAATGCAACCAAAGCACAATAAGATGGCTATAAGTGATTGTAAATCATTCAAAATAAATGCCATGATCACTAGATTTTATACAGGTGTTACTATAATGATTTTGTTAATGGTGATCAGCAACCAAATATTGATAATGTGGATGTTACTGCCTTTTGCCTTGGCATGACTTCTCACTTTTTGCTTACAATACAAAGGCAGAGTACAGTAACTTTAAAATAGTGGTCAAAAGTCAAGTTTGAGCTCAAGATTTTTTTATGTAGATAATTTTCATTAATTAAACATCTAAGTGCCAGATTTCCAGTGTCCTACCTATAATTAATTTGGCGGGAGAACTAAAAATCTTTAAAGTCATTTTTCTCAGTTCTACACTTTAGCGAGTTAAGGTCTTTTGCCTTTGTAGGGCAGCACTGATGACATGCTTTTTTGAGAGAAATTGCCGAACTTATAAACGTAAGCATTGTGTTTCAGCTTACTCATATATCTAATTATACAAATGTAAAAATAAAAAAAATAACTTTAAAGTGGTTCAAATGTTGACATATCTTACTAAGATGCGATTTGATATGGCATATATTGATTATTATATACAGAAATGGACCATGGTGAACATATTTAGACAGTTTGTAAACCAAGTTTTGATTTCAGACAGTTTAATTTAACTTTCAAAAAAGTCTAGTACAGTTACTTCACTCATCAAGAGCAGCTGTAACAGTTGCTAGGTGACAAGAACAATCAGTAGGCTAGACCGTCCCTTTTAACAACGCGACCGTTCACGGCCTTCGACAGCTTGGCCTTCGAAGTCTGAGAGACAAGCTAATTTAATGGTTTTATATATTAAAAATATGTATCACAATAAATTATGTTTTATATTAAAGAGAACAAATGTCTATACGTATACTCAAAATTGCTAATTTAGAAATATACATGTAACCTTTAATTCAAATTGAAGTTGAGAAAACATGATTGGGGAGAATTTGCATTTAAAGTGCTTAAAAAAGTTTTTTTTTTATTCTTATTATTCGGTACTATTCATTATTAATTTTTTTTTATTTGGGGTACATTTAAGCATGGAAATTAACATTTTATGTCAAATGCAGTAGCCTAGAAATCTAGACGCACCCTAGCGGCAGCGAAAATTATTTCGCAGCCAGTGTGGTCTAGCAACTCTCAATAGGCTTTTGAGCTGGAAAAAACAAAAACTGGTCAGGCCAATCACATCGTGTATAGAGTCGGCGGGCGGGCTTCACACAATGACGGCACAGTTCATGACGTTCCGCGTGATTTCCATAGGTGATTTCCCTGCTACTTGAAAACAATGAAGATGCAGCGGTCTTTCGAATCGGCTTTGGCCGCGACTCTTGAGGACTTGGAGTTAAGAGAACATCACTTAAGTCATTCTTCAAAAACGAAGATGTGTTCGGAGTTTTGCCGACCAGATACGGCAAAAGTTTAATATCAATGAGCTCCGCTGGTTGGAAAACGCATGGGACTCACTCATCCACAACCGTTCGTTGCTCTGGTTGGTTGTAGCGTTATCCTATTGCGTGCAGAGGGATTTTGAAAGGTAACCGTTTATCCCGCTCCTCGGATTGAGGTATGTCAATGGAGAGTTCCCAGACCTAACATCTTGATGTGGGTCTGGCATGCCAGGCTACAAATGCAGTACTGTTTCATGGGGGCATAAAATCCAAAGTCCCATGCATTTTCATATGAATAATATCATACAAATTCCTACATAATAAAATACTAACCTCCCACTAAAATGTGTACCTTTAATGCAATGTAAGTCCTTTCAGAAAAAAAGTGTCATCCGAAGTGCATAAATGCAGGCCTAAATGTAAACTGCAGCTAATGATGAGTATTGCGTGAGGTTTTGATTGACTTTCATTCATGATCTGGGCTTGTTGCTGCATGCTCATTTCTTTTATTATTTCAGATGCATTCACAATATACATTTTATCAGTATATGCGTTCCCTTAGAACCATGACCTTGGCATTTCCAGCCCAATGGACTACAGGAACATATGTCAGAGCGATGTTGTTTAATTCAGGGAATTGCCTTGTCTTTTTCAATTAAGGTCTATCTGGTCCATAGTCATCACTGCAGATGGACACAACCTATAACCTTAAAGCACCACCGAATTACTGAACGCTTTCCAACTAACTGACAGGTATTTCTGGAAGTTATCTGAAGGCTATGGGGGCCTCACATCTAACTGCTTTGCTTTTGTTATAGCTGAAATGGTCCACACTCCCACATTCAGAGAAGCACTGAGGGTGGTGAACTTTACGCTTGATAGCATCTGCTCTTTTCTCCCCTAGAAACCATTTATTTTGGATTAAAGCAAGTTAGAGGAAGCGAGGGCGAGAGTAGGACTTTCATGTAGATCACTCTGATGCAGCTTCAGCGCAGAGAGAAAAACTTATATAAAAACTTATACAAAGATATTTTTTAAATCTACAGAGAATTACCAATGTCTGTACGTTATATATAAAAATACAGACATTGGTTTATACAGTTTTAGTTGTATTAGAATAATTGGGATTCAAAAATCGGATAGTTTTTATATTCAAGTGAAATTTCTAAACATCTTTAAAATAATATTATTTTTTTCGAGAATATATAAGTTTTTCTTTCCCCACTGGCTTCTCTGCTTCTTCTTCTTCACAAGATTAACTTTGGGATATTTAAAATGAAAACAATATGCATTTGCTAAAGGGGTAAGAATATTTCAGTGATATTCTCTGAAAGTCTTATTTGTGTGTAGGCTACAGTAGCTTTGCGTCTCAAGTAACATTGAGAATGTTCAGATATTTTTATTGGAAAAAAAAAATTTTTGGGCCGTTTTTAATTAGCATTAAAGCATCTCACTTGTTTCAAGAGAAAGGATCATTTTATACTATGAAATGTGTCAGCAATAAGATGAGAAATTAAAATGTACAGATTGCCATGCATAATGCAACAGACATTCAGTAGCCTCTTCATTCCAAATGTGGAATATACTGGATACATTTGTTTTAGACTTTCTTGCCATATATGTTGTGAAGCCGATTCAAACTCAACTTAAAGGTGGGGTATGTGATTTGCAAAACATTTGCAAATTTGCAGATTTTGAAAATACACAACTCAAAAGGTCCTACCTTCTTTCCCTGACTCCACCCACTCCACCCATTCGAGGAGGGGCATGGGGGAGGGGGTATGGTACGACTGTTTGATTGACGAACTTGCTGTCCAATGATTCTAGGTGGTCTTGGAAATGATTGGCTGGAGTTTTTCGAGTCCTGCCCATTCCACATATGATTAAATTGCTTAATTTTCATTTCAGTGCTTCTAACTCAGTGGCTGTAATTGGGTTAGGAATAGGATTTCAAGTTATTTTGAAACAATTGACAAAAAAGAGAATCACATACCCCACCTTTAAAAGTGTTAGGTAGGTATCCTAATGACAAATATGAATTAATGATATTAAGAAGAGGATCTATGACCTCTAGAAGCATCTCTTTCATTAGCTTAGTCGGTATAGCGTCTAAAATACATTTTGTCAATTTAGATGATTTTCAAAGTTTAAAAAATTCTTCCTCTCCTATAGCAATGATGAATGAATCAAATTTTTTCTCAGGGAGACTACAATACACTGCCTGATCCGATACTGTAGTAGATGGTTGCATAGTTATAAATTTCTCCCTGATATTATCAATCTTGTAAGTAAATAAGTGCATAAACTCATTACTGCTGTGCTGCTTGGAAACGTCTGGGGTTGAAGCTTTATTTTTCGTTAATTTCGTTAATGCTCGTTGTACCACGGTGTTGGACTATTTTCTTTAATCTTCTTTTAGCGCAAAGGAGCAACTATGTCTAAAGTTCTGGAAGAGAGAGAGTCAAAAGTTTCTGTCGCAATATTGAGTTCTTCTAAGCTATCTGGGATGCTGAGGAGAAAAGTTATTAATAAAGCAATCTTTAGTGTCAGAAGTGATAGTTCTAACATATTTGTAACACAGGGTAGGCATTGAAGCCTTGGCTAAATGAAGTGTACACAAGACTAGATAATGATCCTAGATGTCATCACTCTGCTGCAGAATTTCAACGGCATCAACATTGATTCCATGTGATAATATTAGATCTAGAGTATGATTACGACAATGAGTGGGTCCTGACACCTTAATCTTGGGGGGGGGGGGGGGGGGGGGTGTTTGAATTATGATCTGATTATGAATTATAATCTGCAATCATATCATTAATTATAAGTGGTTTTGAAGTAAGGGATCGAATATTCAGCAACCCGAGCTTTATCATTTGTTCATTTGTATTATATCTGTTTTTTTATTTGTTGAACATCAATTAAATTTTTACCCTTAAATGGGTTTGAGAGTTTTTTGTATTTCCTAATTCGGTGAACAGACACAGTCTAGGTGAAAGAGTCTCTATGTGATGGGATTTATCTGACCTCAGTGACGTGAGACAGCTAGCAGATGGTCGGTTTAGCCAGTCTGTCTGCTTCCTGACCTGAGCCCCAATTCATGTTTGAGCTCTAAGACTATGTGCCGTATTACTAGAGAGAATAGCAGCACCAACCCAGGAGGGATGAATACCTTCTCTTTTAAACAGGTCAGCTCTGCCCCTAAAACTTTTCAAATTGTCTATGAATTCAATATTATTTTGCGGACACCACTTAGACAGCCAGCCATTGAGTGAGGACTGTCTACTAAGTATCTCATCACTCCGGCGAACAGGAAGGGAGCCAGATCAAATTACAGTGCCTGACATCGTACTTGCGAGTTCACACACCTCTTTAACAGTAATTTTAGTGATCTCCGACTGGCGAAGTCGAACATCATTAGTGCCGGCGTGAATAATAATCTTAGAGAATTTACGATTAGCATTAGCCAGCATGAATTTTCTTTGATGTCAGGCGCTCTGGCTCCACATAACATTAACCATTAGAAAGAAATCATTAATGGGATAGTAACAATAATGCAATGTTTAAACGCTAACATCGTGCATTAGACTGCACATGAACAGCACAAAGACATGATGTAAATGTGATATGGTATCATTAATTAGCATTCACAAAATCTAAATATTTAAAGACAAAATGCTTGTAAGAAACTTTGAAAAAGATCAATCCACATAAAATGGAATTACAGTGTTGTTAATCCATCAGTATGATTTATTCAATAATCGCATGACTATGAAATGATTATTCATTACTGCATAATGGCAGAATCCAACTCAAAATCCATGTCAAGGAAAGGAACCGATTTGACATGCATGTTATCTAATTCTGATTATGCAAAATGGCTGAAAAGATATTCCAGAAGAATTCCTGGAGTAAAGCCAGAGATTTCAGATGAATGGATTCAATGTCTAATGTATGTGCAGTTCATGTCAGTACTGACCTCTTTCCTGCAAAAATTCCTGCAAATCTCCCTCACAGAATTTTACTCTGCAGAGGTGATATTTTATTACAGAGCTATATTTCTTCCTAGGGCCTTTCCTATCTCAGAGCACTCAACAATTGACTATAAATCAAGCCAGTTTTGCTGGTTCTGAATGCAGAGCCAATTAAACAGCAGTCGTCTACCAAGTTTGAAATAATAAGGGTTTAAATATAGAACATGAGATCAGCTCAAGTGTGCCTGTGGCAAGAGTCTTGGGATAAAAAGGCTTGTTCAAAGGTATTTACAAACAACTGTAGTAAGAAATGAAGCTGTCATGTATCCCCTAACACTGTCTTGAAATGTTAAAGTCTCAGTGCATTCTCTCCGCTCCATCCAGGGATTGGAAAAACATGTGCTCACCGTAGAGGTGAGAGGCGTGAAAGGTTGATCCAATGATGGTGGCCATAAATCTACCATGAATTTGCTTGGCTTCTTTTTTTATTGTGAGGCCGTATAAGACTGTGTCGTTATACAGTAAATTCATGAATTCCTCCCTGTATTTGTGAGAATTAGCTCATTGCAGTAAACATATGCATCTCTGGTGGTGTAAGCTCATTCTTAGATTAACATCTAAATATAAAATACAAAAAGCTGTTCTCACCAAAATACCAGCAACATTATGTTACTCTTTCTTCAAAACAGTGACCGCCTACCTTTTAAGAAGCCGTGGTTCTGGAAGGATTTATCTCATTCCTTTTCCTCAAAGGCATTAAAAAATTTCAATGAAGAGATGAGTCAACACATGCATAAATAAAATTGATCAAAAGTGACAATTTCTGGTAACATTATAAATTTCTTTACTATTTCATATAAGTCATGTTCTTTTCAATTTTCTATATTCATAAAAGAATCCGGAAAAAAAAGTATTACAGTTTCCACAAAAAAAAAACATTCATACAGTAATACGAATGTTTCTTGAGCAGCAAATAAGCATATTAGAATGATTTCGGAGGGATAATGTGACAATAAAGACTGGAGTAATGATGCTGAAAAAAAGATATATATAAGATAAAATAAGTTATCTTGTATCTTAATTAGTTAATGGAGAGTGTAGTGACATTTGATTAAATCTTGGTGTATCACATTTCAGTATTATTAGCAGTTCTTCTCAAATAATAGTGATATTATGGTAGAGGCAGTGCAATTATTCCCCAAGAATTTGGCAATCAAACAATTATAAAAAAATGTTTGAAAAACTGCTCCTACTGAAGCATAGAGTAATCACCTTACAACTTCAGAGCTCAAGGTTCTGTCACGAGTGGCTGCAGTAAATTTAATATAATAATCCACAAAAGTACACAAGAGAAGCCCAGGGGAAACCACAACCAAATAAATTAGATGACTCAGTACACAGGACTGAGTAAACTGAGGGCTTAAATACACACAGGGATTGTTAACGTCACAAACAACACATGGTTAACTCAATTAATGACTATGGCAACAGACAAGGCAAGGCGGAGAACAGAAAACAATGAGGACTGAAACAAAACTCAAAAGTTAACTAGACAGTTGCATAAGCCTGACAGTAGCTCCACCTCTCGGAATGTGCATCCGCACGTCGCAAAAGAGTACATCAAAGGAGGTAGGGGGCTCTGGAAGAGGACGTGTAGCAAAACAAGACTAGGGCTTAGATGGAGCGATCGAGGACAGTGGCCGAACTGAGGATTAAGGCAAAGCCACTGACCAAAAAGTCAGAGGCAGAGCCAGAGCCACGATGGAACGAGGTGAGGTCAGAAGGATAAGGGAGCCCGGCGGAGCCTGAGCAGCCCATTGTGGAGCAGAGAAAGCGTTGCGCCAAGGTGAGACCGCTGGATCGGAGAGATGAGGTGGAGTCCAGGGCTCGATGGATAGAGGCGGTGGATCCTCTGACCGAGACCAAGCTGGGGTCTGGAAGACCCGAAGTGGATTAGCAGCACAGGATGGAGCCAACTGAGAAAGAGCTGAGGGGCTGAAAGAAGGCAGGATTGGAGAACTGGTAGACTTTGGATGAGGGAGCGGGATAGGGAGACTGGGTGGGCACACAGGAGATCTTAGGCTGTACGGAACCAGTGTGATAAACTTCTTCCTCAAACATTTCTCAAAATATCCAGAGACCAGTGGCAACTTTGCCTCAGTGGCGGGAGTTGGCGCAAGCTCCAATCTATCCCCATGAACTCCACTAACATGTCCTCAACAACGGAGGTTGCTGCTGGCTCACACACCTTGGGCCCTATCATACACCCAGCGCAATGCAGCGCCAGACGCAACGCAAGTGTTTTTTGCTAGTTTCAGCCCAACGCAGTTATTATTTTCACATCATGCGCCACATTGTTTTCACATCCCATTTGTGCACCCATGGGTGTGCTGGTCTGAAAACGAGGTGTGTTCAGGTGCATTGTTGGCGCATTGCTATTTTGAGGCAACTGAAATAGACTGCACCATTGACCATCTGTACATTGTGGCTGCTACTCCGGCGCAGACATGGCTGATGGCTGGCTGGGTTCTGGTTCGCAGGCTGTGAAAATGGATCATCCGTGCTGGAGTATCCAAAATACTTCAAATATGGCCTTTGTTCTAGGAGGAGAAGATGGATTGCTGTTATGTCCATGTTTAAATATACTTGTTTTGTTGGTTCAGTGTTCTGTCATGCGTGGCTGCGTAAAGTAGAGATAAATATCTAAAAAGGAACCAGTCTTTAATATAATAATCCACAAAGGTACACAAGAGATGCATAGGGGAAACCACAACCACATTAGTTAAAATGAGGGCTTCAATATACACAGAGACTGTTAATGTACAGTAACACACAATACCTTTGTTACACAATTAATGCCTATGGCAACAAACAAGGCAAGGAGAATCTGGGAAACAGAAAAAAAATGAGGTTAACTAGACAGTTGCATAACCCTGACAGGTACAACTCTCTTGGCAAGTTTAAACTTTATTACACAAAATCTGTTTCTCTTTGGGGGAAATTAATAGGTTTTTACTTTCAGAAGCTGACTGCTGTGCTGTTTACATTGTTTAGACTGCTGAGCATCATGGGAGAGTTGTGTAACAAACTGCTTCTTGTCAATAGGCTGTAATGTATATATAAGCGACATCAGATAAAATGTTGACTTTCAAGGGCATGCAGAAACAAATGCTTATTATACAATGCTTCTGCGGTTCAAATAATTATGTTTCCCTTGGGAACTATTAGGGAGTTAATATAACAAAAAGGTAGAATATTAACAAAAAGAATATTAATTTACATCAAAACAGACCACTTGAAATGTTGTGCACACATTCATTCACCATTCGTTTCTTATGAGAAAGGCACTGTACAAACATTTCCCCTTTATATTGCTCCCCTGATATTGTAGCTCAGACTGCTAAACTCATCTCATTTATAGATCATCATGCACAGTGACATTTATTATCTTTTATCAGCCATTCTGTTGTATTATCTCTTATTGAGTTTACTGTTAGCCTTTAAATATTGTTCAACCTCTGTCAGTTAATTTTAATTTTGGTAGATAACTCATCTGTGTATATAGAAACCGTCTCGGGTTACGACTATAACCATTATTCCCTGAGAAGGGAACGAGACAATGTGTCGATACGACAGTTTGGAGAACGCCTTTAGCGTAACGCCTCCTCCTCGTGTCAAAGCTCGTCAATCAAAGTTTACAACATCGATGAGAAAATTAGGCTGAACTATCCTTCTGGTCACGAAAAGAAAGAGATAAAAACAAAACACCATGAGAGTGAATTGCGGAAACAGCTATCAGGTAGACTTGTGTTCTCTCCTCTCCAAGTTTTATGTCAGCAAAGAACAGTAAAGTTAAGTTGATGTTAAACATCTCTCACTAGTCTGTCTGTCTGTGTAACCCAGTTGGGCAGTGCATCTTTTGGTCTTTCTGTGTCTTGCTTGCTAATACCGACCACTTCCAGGGCTGTGTTCTGTGACTTTGTGCCTGACAAAAAAAAGTGAGAGTGAAATACAACTGTTTATCACGTTTGATAAACAACAAAGGGCAACAGTGTTTGTTTATAAACTGCAGCTTGGAAACCACGTTGCGTTCATATGCGCGTACACAAAATTAAATGTGGACTTTCCTGCAAAACGTCTGTGGGGAGTGGGGACCAGTACAATATGGACGTGATGGCACTCCTCATTATAGGCGCACATACTTTTAAAACAAGGATTATCTAGTTTCCAAGCCAGTTTAGTAACAACTCTGCAATAAAGCAAGATGGAAAGCAATATATTGACATTGACTATTGATTAGCCTCATAGCATAATTGCCTAAGTCATTTTGTGTTTTTTCTTGTTTTCCAAAGATATTGAAATATGACTTAGGCAATTATGCTATGAGGCTAACTTGCATTTAAAATATCAATTGGCTGGACACACTGGTCAATATGGATGCACATCCCTCAGTAAATAATAACCATCAAGTATTGCTTTTATCATTTGAAACACAGTGACATGCTATGGCAAGCCATTATAGCTTTTATTCATTCCCATGATGCATTTTTTGATATCAATAATTAAATTTGTACTATTTAAAATGTGAATTCTGAATATTAAGAATGTACTTTTTCTAGTAACATTGTCTATTTCTGATATATGGACGTGATGGCTATATGGACGTGATGATATCAGGAATTACATTTTCATTAGTACTAGTTAAAGGAGGGAGGATTCCGTAAAAGAAATGTCCAGGCTATAAAATCTGATAAAAGTATGAGGGGTGGCCCATCCTGCTGCATCGCACACTTCTTGGATTGGGGCCCCTGAAAAGAGGGCTCTAGAGAATGCCATGCCTCTGGTTGAATAAGCCCTCACGGCCAAAGGTGAAGGGAAGCTGCGCACCTGATAGGTCATAGAGATAGCCTGAACGATCCAGTTACTGATGGTCTGTCTGGATGCGGGAAGCCCCTTCTTGGGTGACCCGATGCACACCAGCAACTGGTCTGACTTCTGCCATGAAGAAGACCTCTGGACATAAATCTTGCTCTGACAGGGCTGAGCAAATGAAGTCTTTCTTCATCCGCCGTCACGTGAGGTAGGCTGTGCCACATGGCACTTTAGGCACATATCCCGGCCTGGGATGTAAGATAGACTTAATGTCGCCTAGAGCAAACTCGAGAGTGCCTGAAGGTCTCCTACTCTCTTCAGAGAAGTAATGGCTAGTACAAAAGCTACCTTGAGGGAAAGATTCTTGGCCTCAGCTGACTCCAGTGGTTCGAAGGGGGCCTTGACCAGTCCTTCAAGAACCACTGCCAGGTCCCATGTGCGAACCCTGGTACGAGCTGCAGGTCTCATCCTCCAAGCCCCACGAAGGAAACGTACGACCAGCTGATGCCTCCTCAGAGGCCCATCACCCAGAGGAGTGTGGAAAGCCGCAATGGCAGCCATGTACACCTTGAATGTGGATGGGGTAAGACTACCCGAGAAGCGATCTTGGAGGAACTCCAGCATTGAAGCCACTGGGCAGTTAACTGGGTCAAAGTCAAGTCAAGTCACCTATATTTCTATAGAAGTTTTTACAATACAGATTGTTACAAAGCAGCTTTACAGAGATAATAAAAAAATAATGTTATAATAATATTGTTAAATATAAAATTAAATGTCTCCTACTAAGCAACCCTACTAAGAAAGGAGAAGAAAGGCGACAGTGGCAAGGAAAACTCCATCAGGTGACAGAATGGAGGAAAAAACCTTCGGAGAAACCAGACTCAGTCGGGGGGCCTGTTCTTCTCTGGCCAACGAACGAACCGTGTATGATTATGATTCAGGCAGCATTACAGATCAGAGGTCAGATTGAATCGGAATTATATTATGTATTATATTATATATATATATAATAATATATAATTATACATTATATTATGCTGTTCATCTGTTTAAAGACCGGAGTCATCATACGCATATGGAGACGAGTTTGTTTAGGGTCAGTACTGATGGCTGTCATGTCGATGAGGCCTTCACAAGGGAGAGTCTAGTTGACAAGGGAGAGTCAGCTCTTGTGACTGGGCCATAATAAGCCATTCGTGTATATAATTTAGCACCCTAATACCCTGAAGCCTCGGCGGAGCTAGAGCTGCATCCAGGCATTTGGTAAACTCTGGGGAGAGAGCTAGGCCGAATGGAAGAACACAATTTTGGAATGGTTTGCCCATTTGTTGTCAAAAATATTGATATTTCGATAGATATCGATACTGAAATATCTGAACAAATACTAATTTCCTGAAGTATCGATACTAGCCGAGCTGTCACTTTCACTTCTCTCTAAAGGCGCGGTGACACTCTGGTTAAATAGCAAAAGTGAAGTGAATGGAAAGATGGCGAGTGCATGCAGCGCTCCCGCGACCAGTTTTGGTTGATAAAGAACACAGCAGGAGTTCTATCTGGAAATATTTTTGATATGAAGCCAGACATCCCAAGTCTCCCGGAAGTCTCGGGAGTCTTCCGCATATTGATAGCGTCTCCCTGATGCCCGCAAATTAGTTTAAATCTCCCGGAATCTATATCGCACATGCGAGACAGAACATACTGCGCGCATAACATAGATAGCGCGCGCACAACATACATAGCGAGTGCACGGCAGAGAGGGAGAGACCTTATGAAAGCTAGTCAACCCCCCCCCCCCCCCCCCTCCCCTGTTTGACGTTTAAGTATCTTTTATTGACATTGAGATTGGATTTGATTTTACTTGGAAATACAAAAGATTACACTTTTTATTTACTTGCACTTTATTGGTTTTTGAATGTATGGCAATCTGAGAGGCTTTTGAACAATTGCACTACCTCAGGACATTTTGTTCATGTAAAATATACCTCATTGTCATGTTCTAGACTTGTTATATTTAGCTTTAAATAAAAAAAATCACCCCTTAATATTGTGGCAGTTTTTTTCTCCGTGGTATCAAAAATGGTATCGAATATGGATATTTTTTTCAAGGTATCGTATCGAAGTTAGAAATTCTAGTATCGTGACAACCCTACCTGAACCTTGAACCTGAATCTCCTCAGAGACCGATTCAAGTGCCTTAGATCTAAAATTTGGCGCAACCCCCCATCCTTCTTGGGAACTATGAAGTAGTGGCTGTAGAACCCACACTCCCTGTCTGGCGGAGGAACACGCTCTATGGCCTCCTTACCAGCAGGGAGTTTACTTCCTGTTCCTATACCCGACCCTGTACTGGGTCGACTGCTGTCCACACCCCACTGAATTTCGGTGGGCGGAATCGAACTGCAGCCTGTAACCCTTCTCTATTGTGCGCAAGACCCAAGGAGAAATATTTGGCAGGTCTTGCCATGCTTTCAAATATTATACTAAGGGTACCAGCCTCTCGAGACTGATTTCGGGTATTATTCGAGATTCGTTTTCGATCCTCTGAAGCGGATCTCCGGCAGGGTTTGGTTGAAACAATTCTCATTTTGCGGACGCGAGCACTGCCTGGCTGCAAGCCTGTGGGGTAGACAGAGCAGTGTGCATTCGCTGGAAACCGATGTGTCCCGAAGTGCACTTGACGGCGGGATACAGACATCGATTTCCTGAGGGCTCCCCAGAGGGGAGGCTCTTTCGGTTTCGTTCTCGACAACCTGAAGCGGAGGACCGGCAAGGAATAATCAAAAACAGTTTTCGATGAGCGAACGTGAACACTGCCTGGCCGCAAACCCTTGGGGCGGACAGAGCAGTGTGCGTTCGCTGCTCATCATTTTAATACCTCAGAATTAAATGCAGCCATAAACACTGGATAAGTGAAACACGGTCTGAATGGTAGACTGAATTAAAATATCTAACTTCTTAAGAAAACCATCATTTTCATTTCTTAGAATTAAATGCTGCCATAGGTTAGGTCAACTTTATTATCCCCAATTTGTTTTACAGCCAGCAGTAATCATTAAAATCAACAAAAAAACAAACACACAACAACAAACACACAATAGTATAAAAAAAGACTTCCTTAATTAATATGACACCTAGTACAAAAGATTTTAAATTAAAGACACCGAGTGTGTCCGAGAGCACTCTTGACAGTGCACGAGAGAGAGCGTGTGTCAGAGCATAATAGTTTGTTTATAAATAAATTACACATTTCAGCACTCAAATAATCTCGGTGCATATTGGTGTCATCTGAAATGTTTAATTAGTTTACATGATTATAAAATAAAACTCCAAAATAACCTGCAGGGAACGTTCAAAGAAAACATCTTTGTTTGACCAGTTATGAACACGTGCAGCAAACACGACTAGAATTTGGCTGTAGGTTATTAAAATAAAACCCAAAAATATTATATTTTATTATTATTATATGTTGGTAGGGCTACATTGTTCAGTATTATATTGAGAAGACTTTTTGTTAAACTCTTTACTTTTGTGAGGAAGAAAATACTTCAAGTATGCTGTACAGTATGTCTACTGTATGTAATGTCTACTATTTAATATTGGGTGTATCCGAGTTATTTCATATATTTAAACATTATTTTATAAAAAATAACGCAATAGTTACTTTCCCTGGTAATTAGTTACTTTGTAAAGATGTAACAGTTACTAATTCAGTTACTTTTTTTTGAGAAGTAACTAACTAAAACTAAATTACTTTTTTAAGTAACTTGCCCAACACTGATTATTTCACAGATCGCATGTGTCCCATTTATTGCAGACCCGTAGGCTAATCTACGCGCTGCCTTGGCAAACGCGAGATAGGAACCGTTCCCAATATATTTGGCTTTCATCTATCGAGAATGAAGTCAACGGGCGCGAGGCTGAAACACCTGAAAACGCACGACTGTGCGTGTCGAGATATTTCTCAATGAACACAGCCAGCACCCTCAAAAGCTGACAGTGCATGCCTCGCACCCACACAGAATCTTTATTGCAGAGTAGACCCGTAATCTACGCGCTGCCTCTGCAAACGCGAGATCTGAGCCACTAGATTCTGTATTGCAATGCCGATCTTTAATCTACGCGGTGCCTCGACAAACGCGAGATCCCAGCCACAGAATCTGTCTTGCAGAGTAGACCCTTAATCTACGTGCTTCCTCTGCAAAAGCGAGATCCGAGCCTCTATAGATTTTTTTTATTGCAATGCAGACCTTTAATCTACGTGCTGCCTCGGCAAACGCTAGATCCGAAAAGTGGGGGGGAAAGTTACTTTTAATAGTAATGCATTGAAATACTTAAATACTAAGTACAGTGCTTACTGTAGCTACTTTTTATAGAAAGTAATGTTCTGCGTTATTAACATTAACATACATATTAATCTGTACATTTATAAAGTAATGTGTTACTTACTCGTATATCAGTATTACAAATATTACATTATAAGTAATCTGATTACATATGTTACTTGTAATGTGTTACCCCCAATGCTGATATACTGTATATCTTACTATAATATAAAATAAGTTATTTCAAAATATTTAATACATTAACAAAACAAGTCAATATTAGTTATCGAAACATATTGGGTTTTTGTTGTCTTCAAATCCCTAAAAGTGTCTCACAATATGCTGTGACCAATTAAGAGAATATTTCCCTGAATGCAGATTAGAGGATTATTTGTTGTTGTTTTTTAGATCAATTAGATCAATTTGGATTTATCTGTATAAAAAGCAGTTACCAGTAGGCTTTGCATAGATTAAAATATCATTAATTGCAAATACACATGATGCATGGGGTAATACAAGGTAAGCAGATGTGAACTAGCCATTGATGTGTTAGAACTGTTATGATGTGGAGGGATGGCGGATGAACCCAGACGCAGACAGAGTACACTTAACACACGATTTATTGACAA
Source organism: Chrosomus eos (assembly GCA_036326025.1). NCBI lineage: Eukaryota > Metazoa > Chordata > Actinopteri > Cypriniformes > Leuciscidae > Chrosomus > Chrosomus eos. The sequence continues at coordinate 10,972,263 of CM070841.1, read as the reverse complement.
AAGGGGAAAATAATGCCCACGATGGGGTAAAACAAGACAAGGCAGAGGATGACTAACTAGACTAACACTTGACAAGACTAGACTAAAAACTAAGACTAACTACTAAGACAGGAACAAACAAACACTTCTTTGAACAGACTTCCAACAAGTAACTTACGGCTGATTGACACAGAGTAGGTCACAATATCAAACAGAGTTAAACAGTGTTAAACAATGAACCGACACAGGACAGCAAACACACAGGGATTATAAAGGCAACACTAATGACGAGGACAGGTGAAACTGACTAGACAATAATGACGAGACGAGGATAACAAGGGGGCGGGGTTACATTACGAGACAACACAAGCACATGGCCCAAACAGGCCATGCGCTTGTACACAAAACACGGGTCTGTCATAATTTGCGAGCTCATGGACAGCGCTTGCTGGAGCGGGCTCATGGACAGCGCTTGCTGGAGCGGGCTCATGGACAGCGCTTGCTGGAGCGGGCTCATGGACACCGCTTGCTGGAGCGGGCTCATGGACAGCGCTGACTGCAGCGGGCTCTGTGACGGCGCTGACTGCAGCGGGCTCTGTGACGGCGCTGACTGTAGCGGGCTCTGTGACGGCGCTGACTGCAGCGGGCGCGTGCTCTAGGACAGGCAGGGGTGAAGGACGAGAAGCTCCCCTCCTCCACCTCTTCTTCCTAGGTCGAGGAGCAGAGGACGTAGCCGGGCTTGTGACCATTTGAGGAAGCACAGCAGGGACTACAGTCTCAGCGGAAGAGGACTCCGAAGTCAACTCCCACGACAGCCGTCTCTCTCGCTTGCCACGGAGGTCAGCGGGTGTGGAAGATGCCTCTGGAGTCGAAACATGGTGACTCTGGTCTCCCAGCGTCACGACGCCAATCATACGACCCTCCGGGATGACAGGAAGGCGGGCAGAAGGTGAAGACCTTGAGGGTGCCGCCTCGGACTCCTCCCGGGAGAAGTGATCCCAGAGGCGGGCATAGTTCCTCAGGATCCACTCACTGGACTGGGACGGAACTGGACAATTGTTCCGCTCTCCCTCGGCGGGCGCAGGCAACCAGCATTGCTCACGGTACTCCGACTGTCTCTTGAGCAGGGAGGACTTACTGTCTGCTGGGTTCTGTTTTGGTCGGTTCATTCTGTTATGATGTGGAGGGATGGCGGATGAACCCAGACGCAGACAGAGTACACTTAACACACGATTTATTGACAAAAGGGGAAAATAATGCCCACGATGGGGTAAAACAAGACAAGGCAGAGGATGACTAACTAGACTAACACTTGACAAGACTAGACTAAAAACTAAGACTAACTACTAAGACAGGAACAAACAAACACTTCTTTGAACAGACTTCCAACAAGTAACTTACGGCTGATTGACACAGAGTAGGTCACAACGTCAAACAGAGTTAAACAGTGTTAAACAATGAACCGACACAGGACAGCAAACACACAGGGATTATAAAGGCAACACTAATGACGAGGACAGGTGAAACTGACTAGACAATAATGACGAGACGAGGATAACAAGGGGGCGGGGTTACATTACGAGACAACACAAGCACATGGCCCAAACGGGCCATGCGCTTGTACACAAAACACGGGTCTGTCATGATTCTGCCACAAGACCAGAGAAATCAAAGACATGATGGCAGAATCATGACAGAACCCCCACCTTAAGGAGCGGCTTCCAGACGCTCCTCAAAGCGAAACTAAACACAAGACAAGACAGACCGTGACATAGATAAAAACCAACAAAACATGGAAAACACTAATAATGGTAAACATGAGTTAACAATAACAGGGTTAGGGTGAAACATCAAAAACAACATACAAGGCAAAGGAGGTGGAGGAAACACAGAGTTCATGGGGGGAGGTCCAGGGTGGATGGGAGGACTGGGGGTCTTGGGTCCACGGGATGAGGGCTGAGGACGAGGACTCTGGGCAGGCTTTGACGGACACACACGAGGAGAGGACTTGGGTGAAACAGTCCGGGGCTTAGTGGAGACAGGGAAGACAGTCCGGGAACTATTGGTGACAGGAACAAACGGGGAAACTGTCCGGGGGCTGGTGGAGACAGGGATGAACGGGGAAACAGTTCGGGGTTCGGGGGCTGGTGGAGACAGGGACAAACGGGGAAACAGTCCGGGGGCTGGTGGCGACAGACTCAGACACAGGGGACACAGAGGACATGGAGGAAACGGGACTTCTGACAGGGGACAAGGCTGGTGACAGGACAGGACTGTGTGCGGCGCCCACGGGGACAGGCGCGGGTGCAGCGCTCTCGGTGGCAGGCGCGGGTGCAGCGCTCGCTGTGATAGGCGTGGGTGCAGAGGACAAGACAGGAAAGACAGGGGGTTCAAGGATAGCGACAAGACGGGACAGGTATTTCGACAGGGTCTTGGCCGCTATGATGACGGGCATCTCCTGACGCGCCGAAACAGCTTGCAGGACATCTTTAGCGGCTAGATCGGCCGCAACTCTCTCTGCAGATCCTGGGACGGCGATTGCTGGAGCGGGCTCATGGACAGCGCTTGCTGGAGCGGGCTCATGGACAGCGCTTGCTGGAGCGGGCTCATGGACAGCGCTTGCTGGAGCGGGCTCATGGACAGCGCTTGCTGGAGCGGGCTCATGGACAGCGCTTGCTGGAGCGGGCTCATGGACAGCGCTTGCTGGAGCGGGCTCTATGACGGCGCTGACTGCAGCGGGCTCTGTGACGGCGCTGACTGCAGCGAGCTCTGTGACGGCGCTGACTGCAGCGGGCTCTGTGACGGCGCTGACTGCAGCGGGCGCGTGCTCTAGGACAGGCAGGGGTGAAGGACGAGAAGCTCCCCTCCTCCTCCTCTTCTTCCTAGGTTGAGGAGCAGAGGACGTAGCCGGGCTTGTGACCATTTGAGGAAGCACAGCAGGGACTGCAGTCTCGGCGGAAGAGGACTCCGAAGTCGACTCCCACGACAGCCGTCTCTCTCGCTTGCCACGGAGGTCAGCGGGTGTGGAAGATGCCTCTGGAGTCGAAACATGGTGACTCTGGTCTCCCAGCGTCACAACGCCAATCATACGACCCTCCGGGATGACAGGAAGGCGGGCAGAAGGTGAAGACCTTGAGGGTGCCGCCTCGGACTCCTCCCGGGAGAAGTGATCCCAGAGGCGGGCATAGTTCCTCAGGATCCACTCACTGGACTGGGACGGAACTGGACAATTGTTCCGCTCTCCCTCGGCGGGCGCAGGCAACCAGCATTGCTCACGGTACTCCGACTGTCTCTTGAGCAGGGAGGACCTACTGTCTGCTGGGTTCTGTTTTGGTCGGTTCATTCTGTTATGATGTGGAGGGATGGCGGATGAACCCAGACGCAGACAGAGTACACTTAACACACGATTTATTGACAAAAGGGGAAAATAATGCCCACGATGGGATTAAAACTGAGTTCAGTACTATTTACTAATTAAAAATGTAATAAAAGCACCACTCTTTTGCTAAAACAATGTTTAAACAAACCATTGTTGTGGTTTTAGTTCTGCAAATAACTAATTTATTTGAAAATATATATATAATTTCAATCCATACAACCATACAACATCATCAATTAATTTAGCCTCTCAACACTCATAAAAAAATAATCCAGCTTTGTAATGACGTTTATTGTTCTTCCAAGATAATGTGGTAATTGTGTGAAATGTTACTTGAACTTTTCAATCACTAGAGGTTTCAAACATGTTCTAATTGAAGTGCAAGAGCACTTGCTTGTTTCTATTCATTAAGTGACACCTCTTTCACCTTGAGCGACACAGACATCTCTTAATGAGAACAGTATTTTTAATTACCAGTTAACGTGGGAGTAAAGGCCAAAAATATGAATGAGATGATAATTAATAGAAAAAATTAATTAGTGTTCTTGTGATGTGATATTGTACTAGTTGTATATTTTTTGTCAATGTAAATCATTGTTGTATATCATTGTATAGTTTTTGTTAATATATTGAATTCGTTTTAATTTTTAGTTAAAGTTTCATTTTTATTAGTTTTATTTTTTAGTCTATATAGTTAGGGCCCGAGCACCGATGGTGTGAGGACCCTATCGCTCCATTTCTTCTTCTTCTTCTTCTTCTTCTTCTTAGTGAATCGCATATTTGAGGGCCTAATGATGCTCGAAAACTCACAAAACTGCACACGCTTCAGAACATGCTAAATTTATATCTGATATGGGTTTCAGAATTGGGCGGGGGGTGAAATGGCTCGATATCGCCACCTATAAAGGTTCGACGGAGTGCGCTTCCCGTTACGTTTCATTTTTATTATTTTTTTAAAATGCAATAAAATTCACAATCTGTGATTTGTTAATTCTCTTGAACTTTTTTTAACTAACAAAAGTACAAAGAAAAGAATCCGAATGTTTTCACTGACCAACATAATTGTATTTTGTAAATATAAACAAATGTTGATATTAATGGCTGCAACATACTACAAAAAGTTGGGACAGAGGCAAAATAAGATTGTGAAAAGATTATAAAGCTTAGATTATCCAACTCTTTTGAAATAGTCCACAATGAGTGGGTGAATTGTTAACAGGCGAGGGTATCATGTTGGGGTGAAAAAGGAGCTTCTCAGTCTTTGCAAGCAAATATGGATCATGGCTCGCCACTTTGTGCCAAATATCATGATAGAATTGTCAAACAATTCAAAAATCAAAATTTTCAATGCAAGATTGCAAAGAATTTGTGTCTTTCACCATCTACCAAACATAATATTGTGAAAAGATTCAGGGAATCCAGAGGAATCTGTCTGTGAAATGAGTCTGTGTAGGGTAAGGCAGGAGACCTCCATTGAATGTGCATGACCTTTGAGCCCTCAAACGTTATTAAATGAGAAACCATCATGCTACTCCGTTAAATACAGTCACATGTGCTCCGGAGAACTTTAGAAAAACATTTTTACTTAACACAATCTGACGCTGCATCAAGAAATACCACATGAATCTCTGTTAGGCAAGGAGAAAGCTATGCATCAGTTCTATGTGGAGATGCTCCTCTGGCCCAAGCTCATCTCAGATGGTCTAGAAGACCATGTGGAATGTGTGCTGTGGTACGATGAGTCCATGTTTCACCTTGTTTTGGGGAAAAACAGACACCTGGTTCTCAGTCTCAAAGACAAAAGGGACCATCCAGATTTTCATTAGTGACAGGTACAAAAACAAACATCTGTCATGGTATGGGGGTGCATCAGTGCTAACGGCATGGGTGACTTGCATTTGTATTTGTGTGAAGGTATCACTGACATAGAGGCATATATTTGGATTGTACAGAGACATTTAATGACATCAAGATGACATCTTTCCTGGGAAGCAAGACAATGCCAGGCCTCATTCTGTATATGCTAAAACTGAGTGGATTCTAGACACTCTGCACCATAGAAGGCATGTACCAGCCTGCAGTCCAGATCTGTTTCTTAATGAAAATGCATGACCCATCACGAAAAGGAGAACCAGGCAACGATGACCACAGATTGTTGAGAAGCTGTTTTGTATCAGACTGGGCAAATATTCCACCAGCAAAACTGCAACAATCAGTATCCTCAATTCCCAACTGATTAAAAAGTGTAATTAAAAGGGAAGGTGATGTGACACAATGGTAAACATGCCTCTGTCCCAACTTTTGTGGAGTGTGTTGCAGCCATAAAATCAAAACTTTACAAAATAAAATTAAGTTGGTCAGTGAAAAAATTGGAAATATTTTCTTTGTACATTTTTCAGTTAAATAAAGGTTCAAGAGAATTAACAAATCACAGATTATTGATTTTATTGCATTTTACAAAATGTTCTGGAAATTGGGTTGTATTTTAGTTTTAGTTATGTTTGTACATGATGTTAAACTAAATGAAAATGAGAAATGTTTCCTTGGCAACCAGCTGAGGGCTATACATCCCATGCTCTGTTGACCACAGACCTTGGCCCACTGAGAATCCCAGCCGTCATGGTCGCCACGCCAGAGACTCCAGCCTTCATGGGCGCCACGCTCTCAAGCCCACCGGCCTCGGCGCTCTCAAGCCAGCCTGCCGCTGCGATCTCAACCATGCTGGTCTCAGCACTGTCTGCCCTGGAGGTTGGTCCTGTGTTTTCTGTGCTCCTTATAACGACGGCAGGTTTTTGCAGTTTGTTTGGGCTGCACACACCTCACCTGTTTCTTCCAAATAGGCGGCATTCTCCTCTGAACCCTCTTTTTTCCCTGACCTCTCTGTTATGGCTACCGTGCCAGCCCTGACTCGACCATAGAGGTTGACCTGGAACTGCCAGTCTGCCTCAACAAGACCATGAAAGTCACCAATGAACTTCTTGCCTGCCTAGATCCGACCATAGAGGTCACTACTGAACTCCCTGCCTGTTCTGTCTCTACCTGAAAGGCCATTCTAAGCTCTCTAGTCTTGCCGGCTCCCCTGAAGTGGCCACCAGTCCCATCTGCACCACCGTGGTGGTCCTCAGCTACACCTTGTTTGTCACCAGTCCTGAATGCTCGGCTCTGCTTTGGTGGTCTTCTGCTCCACCATGGGGTTCTTCAGTCCCATCTGCTCCACTGTGGTGGACTTAAGCAATACCACCCTGGCCACCAGCGCTGCTTGCTCCACCTTGGTCATCAACTTCACTCTGGTCACATGCTTAGCCTGCTCTGCCCAGGCCAGTTTCAGTTTGTTTATTAAACCTACTCTTTTGCACTTAGATCCTCGACTTTGCCTGCTCACTTCCAGCATTACACTGGGATTTTCACTCACAACCATCTCTAGGGTTTGCAGAGAATGGTCCGAAAAAGAGAACGTATCCAGTGAGCGGCAGTTCTGTGGGCAAAAATGAATAACAACTTGTTACAGAGGTCTGCAGAAGAGTATCTCTGAACACACAACACGTCGAATCTTGATGAAGTTGGGCTACAATAGCAAGAGAACCCAATGAAGTCACTCCTGACAGATAAGAACAGGAAACTGAGGCAACAATTCACACGGGCTCACCAGAATTGGACAATAGAAGATTGGAACAACATCGCCTGGTCTGATGAGTCTCGATTTCTGCTGCGACATTCCGATGGTAGGGTCAGAATTTGGAGTAAACAACATGAAAGCATGGATCCATCCTGCCAGGTATCAATGGTTCACGCTGCTGCTGGTGTTATGGTGTGGGGGATATTTTATTGGCACACTTTATTCACCTAAGTACCAATTGAGCCTTTTTTAGTATTGTTGCTGACCATGTCCATCAATTTAAATTTAAAATATCACATACAATTGCCTAAAAACAGTTCTATCAGAGGTATATTATACCATTTAAGAAATCCTTAAGGATTTAATAAAAACACAATGCAAATGATGCAAACGAGGAAAATATTAGCATTATTATTATGAATAAATTTGTGCCACCTCTATTATCAGCTCCTCTTTGGTAATTGCTAATGTGTTGACTATGTGATGGCACTATTTTTTCAGTCTGTAATAAACTGATAGAAGCACATTTACTTTGGCACTCAGAGTGGTGAGTGATGCATTCTAGTTTTGCACATTTATTTATTATAATTTTTTTTCTTCGGATATCTTCCTATATTACTGCCAGTTGTGTTCCAGTAAAGTGCATTAACCTCAACAGGAGCATGTCACCATCGAGACATGGTTTATGTAATGCAAATGGGCCTTGACTGACTCATGGATCTCTCACTGCTTCAGATTTAGTCCATTCTTTATAGCAGCTCAATATACATACTTAAATTAATGGGCTCCACAATTTCAGGGCGGAAGCCATAGTTTGAGAAATTGACAAAATGATAAGCACAGTATGGGTCATGGCTACAGTTTTAGAAAAAGAAAAAAAACTTCTGTTAAACTATTAGGTGTACCAGTTATTCTGACTGACACACTGCACTGTGTATTTTGCTGAATTTAGAGTAGGGAATGACCCAGAGAGAACAGCAGCATATATATCATCCCATCCTAGTCTAATATTAAACATCCTTTGTGTGATTCCTGGGCTTCTGCACGAGAGGTCTAGTTGAGTGCTCAGACTGGGACAAGCCAAAAGAGGATGTTTCGAACACAATGCAAAATAAAAATCACTCAAAGGACCAACTCAAACACATATTTTCCGATATCCACTTTAGCTAAGTATAGCATTCGTTTCCTCGTAACTTAAAGCTCTTTTGTTCTGCTAGTGAAAGGGACAGTGGAGGGAAACATTAATCATGAAGTGGATGTAGTTTCGTCACTCGAATGTTTCTTTGTTTTTCGATGCATGCAGTTCAGTCTAAAATCTATAGGCAGTTCAATGAAGTGACACTTCAAAGACACATTAACAATGTAATTCATGCAGACAATGACTTGAATAACATGGAATTAATTACAAATCATTTAGACCCTTTTTCTGAGGTTTAAAGAAAAAGTGGTGTAACTTTCTAGGAGATTGAAAGAAGAAAAAAAATCCCATTAGGGCTGAAATTCCTGAAAAAAATGGCATTAGTAGTTTGCCATAATTTACAGTGTGTTTTGTAAAATATTAATGCTCAGTGGGAAAAGTCAGCTGTATTGAATGATATATTTAACCTGAAAAAATGCTTGAATTTCTGTTAATTACTATACGTTTTTCTTTAATTACAATACGCATTTGACATTTCAACCCATTCTAACTCCCCTCTGCATCACTCTATGGGAGAATTGAAAACGCCGTTGCTTTCAATGAGAAACCTTTTACTTCAACAACAGACGCAAATTTTATCAGTAGGAAATCGCGCTGAAGAAGTCTCATTCCGAACACATTGCGATATTTGGCATCAGTTCACCTGTGCCAGATGTGGATTTTTCTCAATCAGAGGACGAATTTTCAACATCCCTTTGTCCGACGTTCTCCAGTCCTGGTCTGAAAATAAAACAAAAAACACAAACTAAGTTAAGTTGTTTAATGTACAGTCAGGTCAGCTTATGTTCTGCGTTATTTAAAGCAGTGATTGGCTACTCTGGCCCTCAGCGTCCACTCTCCTGCAGATTTAGCTCCAACCTCAAACCCTCCTGCCTATTGTCTACAAGTAAACCTAAAGACTTTGGTTAAAATTTTCAGGTGTGCTAAATTAGGGTTGGAGGTAAACTCTCCACATCAAAAAAGGGAGAAAGCAAAAAAAGCCTTTTTTTTTTTAAATTTACTACACATTGAAGTATTATATATATATATATATATATATATATATATATTAATATTGAAGGACATAATATAAGCTAAGTACTGAACAAAAACTGTTTTACCCATATCAACAGCAACTTGTTTTAAAAGATATTTGATGGTCTCTTTTAAAGCCTTCACCAGTGATGCTTGATTTTTTTCAAGACAACATACTCTTCTGCCACTTGTTTCAAGAGCTTCACTTGGTCGAAAACAAGTGATAACCTATACAATGTAAAATTGTCAACATCAAATGATGTACTACATTACAGCATTGTTTCAATACAAGACCAATGGCCACACACACCTTTCTGTCTCTTTTGGCACCAGATGTTCCTTCCTCACACTAAACAAAGGACTTATTCGATTAACTTGCGTTGATATAAGGACTGGTCTTCCTTTTCTGCTGTAAAACAAGGAAGTCTATACTTACTCTACAGTATGAGGAATTACTATTGTTCTTGAAACATATCAATTATAAATAAGTTAATTTACCATACGTTTCAGGAGAGAGCATTTGATGAGTAAATACTGACTGAAATATTCTAGAAACTTTACCTGGGAAAAGCTGATCACGGCATGATTCGCTGCGACTCACTAGTATAGCTCTTGTGAGGGTTGGCTCTTAAAATAAGTGTTGAGTTTGGTATTGCAGAGATTGTAAAAAAAATGACCAATAATCCTGCAAGACAGAAAGGAAGGTAATTTTATTACATTACATATAATGTAATAATTAAATGTTAAATGCATTTTTATGTAATAAGTTCACTGATATGTAGGCATTATATAGCAAGCAATATTCATATGAATTTGTTTAAAAATAACACGATTTACATGCAAACTGGACAATTATCAGCAGTGTAACTAATCTGATTATGACAAAATAATCTAGTATCTGATGTCATGTAACTAGTCAAATTAGCTTTTCCATTCTTGCAAACAGAGGTAAGTTATGAGGTGTGCAGAGACATCATGTATCATTGGAACATCAACAGATAGGGTCCAATTTGTAATCATTTTAAAGAATGCAATGCAATTGACATACACTTTCTGACAATGTGTGGGACATCTGACTACTTTCCAAGAGGGGGCAAAATTATTTACAAATATCTCGATACATATGTACAGGAATTGGGGCCAGTAGCCAATGGCAGCAGGAGTAAAAGCTGCAGGATTATGTACGAGTACTACACAAATATGTACGAGTAACGAACGAATTTGACAATTTGTTAAATCTTGTGAATTATTAAGACTTTGAGACTATGTTTGTACTGATTGGGGTTTTGTAAGAAAAGGTTTAAGAAACAACAAATGCTTGATAAAATGTTTTATTAAGGGTTATTAAGGGTACACATACACACCACTGCGAATATTTGCCTTTGTAGCTTTCCATCTCCTCCGTTTACTTCTCCTCAAACAATAATGGGTTGACTCAGTCCCTTGTGGTATTTTTAGCTGAAAAAAGAGAAAAGAAAATATCATCATATAATCCTTCGCCCTTTCAGGGCTTGGGCCATAATTATGTATAATATAGGCCCCTCTGGGATTATTTAAAGGAAAAAGTACAGATTGACCTTACAATTTTTGCATTTTAAATTATTTGGCATTAAAAGCATGGTAAGTGTTGTGGGCGCCTTTAACATCTTCACTGTGACGCCGGGGGCGCTTTACCATGCTTTAGCTTTTGACGCCTTGGGAGTGAGAATGGGTTGGACATTTTTAAAGTCATTGTGTCAAGTGTCATCTTTCTGAGCACACCCAAATGTGGATAAGATCTTATTTGAGCGACCGACATCAGTGTGTACGAGTGAATAATATCCAATCTGCGTTTAGAGCTAGTTCGATGGGAGTGCAGCAAGGGTCTATTTTGGGACCCTTGCTTTTTAGCATTGATGTTGATGTAATCATATACGCTGATGATACGGTGATCTTCACTTTTGGGGAAAACGAGCTGGAGGTTGCTGACAAATTATCAAAAGAGATGCAGAAAGTTGCAGAATGGTTGCAGACGTCCTGCCTGACCTTAAACGTTGATAAAACAGTCTCAATGTTTTTTTTTTTCAAATAAACGTAAAATACAACAAACTCAAGGAATTCAAGTAAATGGACAAAAAATTAAAAATGTAAATGAAACAAAATATTTAGGTTTAGTACTTGACTCAAACCTTGGTTTTAAAAGTCACATAAAAAAATTAATTTGATGAACTATAAACATATTAGAAATTCATTTACTACGGAAGCCTCAAACACATTCCTTAATACTATGATTGTTTCACATCTTTTGTATTGCATGTCTAGTTGGTCTCGGGCGTGTAAAACATCGCTAAAGTTTCTTGAATCATTATACAAAAGGGCTATAAAAATTCATGATAAAAAATCTCGCTACTACCATCATTGTAAAGTACTAAGTAAATATAACATTTTAAATTTTGAAAACCTTATTAAATATAATCAAATTTCTTCTCTATTTAAAATTATTATACATAACATCGCTGCTCCTCCTTTAAGAAAATTTGTGACACTAAATTCGGAGAGAAATTCTAGAACTACAACGGTCGACAGTTAGAGGAGAGTGCAGCGTTCCAAGATGCAGAACCACATATGGTCAACAATCGTTCTCTTATAAAGCAGTGAGCCTTTGGAATACTCTTCCAAATGAAATTATCTCTTGCACTAACTATAGCACATTTACACGCCTGACCAAACAGTGGTTATTAACAAAGCAAACCTGTACGCACTGAATGACTGTGATACAAATGATGTAAACTGTGAATGAATGAGTTATAGATTCCTGTAGTAGAGAGTGTTATATGATATGAGTAAAGTGATGCTTCTGTGTATTATAATTCTGTACATATTTTTTCATTTTTGTAAGTATATCATCAACCTGTCCAGAGACTGCAGGCGGAAATTAGCATGTTTTGCTATAACCTGGCACATGACATCTCTTCTTTCTTAGATTAATGTTTTTTTGTGCATTGTCCCTGATCAAAAAAAAAAAAAAAAATTGAATTCAAATGTTTTATTGAAATTAATATAAAATGTTGTTGTTGTTGTTGTTTTTCCCCAAAATGTACAAAACCAACATAAATAGAAAGAAGACTACATTATGAATTTGTCTCCTGCCTTTGAACGCCTGCGTTTTTTAAGGATTTCTCTTTTTTGGTGTCTGAGACATAATTGTTTGTCATTGGTGCTTAAATATGATTGTATGGATTTATATTGCATGTTTTTGAGCTGGATGGTGAAGCCTATTTAACTTGTGGAGGATGTTGACAGGTATCAGAAAATGATAACTGCTGGTGCATGACATGTACAAAATTTAAACAATTTGAGCAAAAGTCTGAGGCTAATTTGACAGTAAGTGAGAAAAATGCCAGGAAATATTCTGCAAATATTTCATAATACAAACCCAGATGTAAGATAGTAACCAAATTTAGTGAAAAATCATCTTTAAAAAAAATAATCTTACATTGTGTGGGAAGTCTCACTTCAAATCATTACCAGATTAAGCCAAGAACTTAATAAATATGTAATTTTTTTCCTCACAAAAACCAATTTTACCCTAGTTGTGATCTAATGGTGAAAATGAACAGTTCTCTCCTTGACATTTATACCAATTATATACTACCGATAACCCACTCCCCGAGGTGTTCTTTTTGTCACATACGCAGGAAGGAAGATAATGAAACTTACAGGATTTTCAAAAAGTGTGAAACTATATCACCACATCTTCTTATTTTGTAACAGCATGACATCATTAGGTGAGATAACACCCATCTAAAGGACTATGTTTATTAGTGTTTTGGCAACTTTGAAGATTACTGTAGAGGAGTGTCAAGAGTTTGCTCTCATTAGATAGTTCGCTGACACTTCCCTTCGGCATCCTCTATTCCAGTATTTTTTAACCCCTCCATTTCATAATTTAGCATTATAAAATTATATATTTTATGTATTAAAGGGCTCTTTTCATGGATTTTTAAAAAAATATTTTAATGTTCCTTGAGGTTCACTTATAATGTTAAGTTTTTTGCAAAAAAACAAACAAACAAAAAAAACAAATATATATGCGAAAAACAATTATTTTCAACCTTCATTCTGACCCTCTGTTTGAAATAATCCGTTTTTAAGGGGCGGCTCCTTTAAGGCTTGTCAGTAAATGGCCACTATTATGACTGGCTATCATCATTGCATAGGAAACAGTACCAAAGTCCATTCACTATTTCACGCGAGTATTTCAAAAACATTATCCATATAAAACCGTCATTTACTGAAAAGCATTATGAAATCATTTATTTACGATTTGTGATGCAGATGCTGTCAGATTCAATACAGTTGGCTGCTTCGTCTTTCAACATTCTTTGCGAACATTCCATTACACTGTGCGTAACCGCAGTTGCCTTTCTTTCAGTCACTTCGAGTTACGTCAGTGACTGACAAATGGGGTATCGCTTAGAAAGCCTATCACTATCGAGTATTACAAAATAAGCCAATGGCAAGGAAATGCCATTGGGTCTGTGGAATTTGTAACTCCGCCCTACCTCGTGGGTATATAAGGAAGTACGCTGACAATATGCAGTATGCAATATGCATGTTTTTGCTTCGGAGCCAAGAGATCCTCTTCACTCCTGCAAGCCTGTTCTCTGAGTGTCTTCTTCGAGTCTTCTTCGAGACGAGCAGCTCTCCAGTCTGTATTGATGTGACCGTGTTTTCCAGCGAGTTTCACATTCCTGCCTGCTGATCTGTGCTTTGGTCTGCAACAGCGTGTGTGTTTCTCCCTGGGCGCTTCAGCACAGCTGCTGAGTTTTCCTCTCACAAAAGAGCTTTGCACGTGGAAAGTCTTTATAAAGATGTCTCGCCCGTGCACTTCTGGGTCCGGTCGTTCCGTGTTATCATCTGATGGGCACGAGCGCTGTCTTGTGTGTTTGGGCTTAGAGCACGCTAAAGCAGCATTCACGGATTATTCATGTTCTCATTGGGGGAACATGACCATCGCGTTGCTGCATTCAAGACTCTGTGACCTCACTAGAGGTACAGTCCCCTCTGCCACACCCTAATCTATCCCCTCCAAGAGAGGTGATGCTTTGGCTGGTGGCCAGGGTGACCTGATGGTTACGGTGTGGAATATAGCCCAGACGATGCTTCATCGGGCCACACCCCCCTCTTGCGCACTGCAACCCATGAGTCTTCCAAGTGAAATCGCAGGGCAGTCTACGGACGTTCCCCGTGTCTCATTCGGGGCTCCAGATGATGAGACGATGTCGATAGCCGCATCACAAGGTGGGCTGGAGTCTTCCGAGGATGAAGATTCGGCTGTGCTGCCACTTTCCGGTATGACAGCATTGTCTAAGTCCGAACCAGAATTGACAGCCATGCTTTCCCGGGCCGCTGCGAGCATCTGTCTAGAGTGGAACCCTCCACCCTGTCCTGAGCGCACGCGGTTGGATGATCGGTTCTTGGTGTCAGCGCCAGAACCCTGTCAGAGCAGGCCCCAAGGGAACGCACGTCCTTTCCTGGTCTCCTCAGTCAGGACGTGGCTTATTACCGTGCCCCCACAACGGGATGCTTCACCTCCCACGTCTGGGCCGGTCATTCCACCTCGCTGCCCCACCGAGGGTACATCTGTGGTTCACATGACCCTGCTGGTTCAGTTCTTGGGAACCTGCCTAGAGCTTCCCAACCTGTCCCGCTGGCTCCATAGAACCATCAGGCTCAGCTATGCGATTAAGTTGGAGAGCAAATGCCTGCTTCGTGGCTGCTTGGGGCTGTACAAGTCGCCACACAATTGAAAACAGGTCTTGGGGAAATACCTTTCACAAACAAGACTGACATTTTTTTTCTGGTTGTATTTGGTCATTATATAATTAGTAATAGTAACGTACACCACGTACAAACCACTGAAATCGGTTGATAAATGTTTACGTTATTATTGTTTTTATCCAGGAAAACCGCAGCTCACCCGTTTACTTGCATTTGTTTACAGCGCAGTCTTGCCCTCAGCAAAATGGCGGACGCATTGACGTATCTCAGCAACGTTCCAAAGCGGCCAATAGGGCGTCTATGTATTCATATGTCTATGCTGTATACAACATAACCAAGTTATTCCTGCGCCCCCTGACACTTTGCGTGAATTATGAGTGTAACTTCCGTTAACAGGGCTCTCAAGGTGTCAATCACTTCGGTCTTTTATCATGCACTCCCGCCACACATTGTATTTCTCACGTGGAAAAACTATTTAAAATATATTTAATATGCCGCAGCGCCCAAAATTTCTCTGACCGCACCGCTCTAATTATGGAACCGGCAGGAATCGGGCGATTTGACGCAAGATTTAGCACAACTACCAATGAAAAAAAAGCATATCCTGTAATTGTGCACGTGATTAGTTCACTCACAGTGGAAACCACTGGAGCTCCGAGCATCACTTTGAGCACCGAGTAAGTCATGATCTCCTGTTTTAATGTTACAACAAATTCACAACTTGTTTGACACAAACAATGACAACTTGGCTGCTGTTACAAAATGTTTCCCAGATAATTAGCATCAGTTTTGCATTAGTGTGTGTAACTTTGCCAACAGTTTTACAAACTGTTCACTGACAACACCTGCTCAGAACAAGTAGTCTAGGCCTAGTAATATTTTCGTTATCACACGATGACTGACATATTGTCATAACACACATAAGGGGGTAGGAATGTCACTTTTGCCTGTCTTCAAAACTCGAGAGCCCTGCGTTAAGCTGTAAACAATCAGTGAAAGATTATATATAATATATATATATATATATATATATATATATATATATATATATATATATATATATATATTATATAAAATTATCTGTACAATGACCACATTATTATACTCACCCTTCAACCATTGAACATTAAAAGGACATTTAAAAGTGTAAAAGCATTAACAAGGTACTTTCAACAGACCATGAATAACCCCAAAAAACGTGAATCTTTCAACATCAAAATCGGACGGTTATACATCACTGTGGTAATAATCTGTATGTTTCCTTAACAAAACAAATTTATAAAATAATTTACTTCAACATTGCGTGATACCATTTCAAAGTGATTTCAGTCATTAAAATGTTTATTTATCTGTGAAAAGAAACCTGGAAAGAGACATGGAAAGAGAAAAAAAAAGAGAGATTCTTAATGCATTCCAGTGAATTATTAATGGTATATATCGTAAATTAGGGAGAACAGACCACAAATGTGCAGTATATGTTGACCTTTTTCATACTATTACAGTGGAATGCTAGCCTGACGTCATCATACTCAGATTCTAGTCAGAATGTGAGTCTGATACTGCTCCATTAGGACTGTGATTATGGAGTGTGTTTCAACCGAACCAGGAAAGAAAATGCCTCTGCACTCAATTCGCCTTTGGCTAAGCCACACCCTAGAATGTAGATTGACCAATCACAGCGCAGCCCAGAACGAGCTCCCCCAGAGGTCCGACACTTTTTCACAGCACTCCATTGACTTTAACACAGGCGTCAGTGCTTTAAGTGGGCCGGTACGCGCCGGTACTCAGTACCGCCACTTCCAAATATAGCTCTTGAGCGTACCGCCACCTCTCCGTGCGCCCAGAACGTGCTTTTAGCGTACCGGTACGCTCATTTGCACATCTCTTTGAATCCTTTGGCTGCGCTGACGCTTTTCAGAGCGCCCTTCACAATGTACGCTTCCTAATTCGTCCGACGAGAGCAGAGACTACATTACCCATATATATTACATTCCTCCCCGCTGAACGCGAGCTATTACAAATGCGTGAAATGCACTCACAGTGATTGAGCGCGGTAAACTTAGTTTTAGGTTCGATATTTCGCCGGACATTTGTTTTCCCTTGCCATTGTTCGTCACGGGTCGGCAGTCTTAGATCAATAGCAGGATTAGTTTTAACATTATGTAACCATAATCGACATTAAATATTCGTTCAAAATCACCTACGTGCAATAATGCTGCATTTATACCTGAGAATGCATTTGACGCCTTTCCACAGTGCGTGCCTAAGGGAACGTCTGCCAATTCCACCAACTGCATTAAACGTAGCCTATAATTTGTATTATTTAAAATTACTTTTCAAATTCCAAAGCTTGTAGAAGGTTCCTATTGGCAATGATGATCTGGTAGCCTTGAGTAATTAACTTATCTAAGAAAATAATTCATAAAACTCATCAGTTGAGCCTATGTTTAATTTCTTCACTGACACAGACGAAAATGAAAAGACAGTCAAAGTTCAGCTTTAGGAGGGGAAGAAATATGGCAGGATAAGTAAACTGACAGAGAGAAAAAGAAAGATTAAGATGAGAGAGCAGGTATTGACAAATAATCTAATGCACACTGACATGGTTTTAAAGCTATTTATTATCCATTTTTGAGCCTTAAAAAGTCTTAAATTGCATATTTGTAGGTCAGAGAAATCAAAATTTTCTCGGGGGAGCATGCCACCGAACTGTCTACCATTTAAATGCACATGGCTGTGGGGGGTAATGTGGGCTGGAGTTGTCCCAGTTGTCGTCTGTTGACTGCTGTATATAAAACCCCTTTAATATAGTTGTTGTTACCTCAGGGGAGGAGGGGAGTCAGCAAAAAAAAAAAAAAAAAAAAAAAAAAATAATAATAATAATAATAATAATAATAATAGAGTACCGGCACCTCTTTTGGGCCACTTAAAGCACTGACAGGCGTCTCATATTTTATATGTATCTCATATAAGATACGCGTTTCCCAGAGCGGTTGGAGGGGGTGTCCATTTATTCCCCTTCCCAAAACCGAAGGCAAATCATGATAAGAAAAGTGTGGTCTTTGGATTAAACTCTGTGGACATCCACACAGTCAGCTAAACCACCCAACGATCAACAAGCACACCTTTTTTGCTTTTAACCTTACTGTGAAGTTATACTAGTTAGACAGTTTTATAATGTTTTAGGTTATGATTTCGGTTCTCATACCGGTTGTTGATACGCTAGCACACGCTGCTAATAAATACAACGTTATACTCGTGTAATCCGTTTGCTTTGTAATAACGATTATAGAAATGAATAGAGACCTACCCAGCTTTGCATGAACAGTGTTGCTCCTTGATATTGTTAGTCCCAGCCTCCGTCTTGATTAGTAGGATATGCGGTGGGTCATTTTTTGACTCTGACCGGTAACGTTATGCTTTTGCCTCTATTTGGATGCCTTGTTGTTCCTTGCGTTTCACCTGTATGTCTTGAATATAGCCTTCAAACGCATATTGCAGCCCCTTTTGCCAACTTCTATCGGACAATTTATTTGCTGCTTTATAAAAGTTTGATAAAATTTCAGCAGGAAGAGCTGTCACAGCATAAGCCATGTTACCAAACCAGAGCCCAGACGAAGTTTGACGGACGTAGCAACAGTAACTAAGGCGGGCGGGGCTTAGCCAAAGGTGAATTGACCTTTCACCGGCCCCTCCCCCAAAACGGCCATTGTCCAATCACACATCATAGCAACCGTTACTATGTGAGGTCCGTCAAACATTGACTCCAAGCAAGATGGTGAAGCGGTGCGCCCACGGCGTTTGTAAATCGGACACTATGTACCCCGAGAGATTGTCTGGAGGAGTTGTGTTCTCTTCGTTTCCAAAGCCGAAAACATAACGTGAGCTGTGCCTACAATGGATAAAAACAGTATGGACGGCCCCACTCCCAGTTAAATGTATCGAACAAGGTTAACTCGCGTGCAGCGTGCGTGAGACTGAGACACTGCAATTAGTCAAAGAAACATGGAGAAAGCAGATCAAAAGGATCCACAAAGGAATTACATTTTCTAAAAGGTTGTTGTTAACATGATATTTTCGGGGGGAATTGAGCAGCAGTCACTAGCAATGCAGCACCCGTAGACTAATGTTATAGTTTAGAGGAGTGCACGTTCGCAACGGTGAAAGCATGAAGTTTACTTGACAACATCAGTTCATATATCAATATCGTAACGAATAGAAATAACCTTAAATAATGTATGGTTATCTGCATCTTTCCGTCTCTTATATAGTTTCTTTTTAAACACGAAAATCGCAATCAGCATGACACGCAAGCGGTTGCCGTGGTAATGAACAACCTGCTTGTTAAAGCGAATGTATAATCCTGTATCTGAGGCAAAATTACTAAATATGCAGCACAAGTTATACATTTCTAACTCTAAACAATTAGCCACTGAACCAGCTTATAAAATCTTCTTCAAGGCTGTGCTGGTTGCATTTGAGGTAACGTTACAGGTCATGGGGTTTCTCAGATTTCGCTTGAGACCGGTATAAGCATTAACCTCAAATTAAGCATTAGTAGTCGCGTCTCCTTCATTGCGTATTTTTATATTTTGAATATATCCCTCCACTGCATACTCTAACCCCTTGTGCCTCGATCTGGAGGATATCGCGGCAAAAAAGGCTTATCCATCCTTTTTTGGATAACCTCCAAAAAAGGTCACTGACACGCACGGGTATACCTCTTCCCGTCATGGCAATCTGTCGCGCTGGTCGTGTTTGACCATTTGTTTGACGGACGTAGCAACAGTAACTAAGGGGGGCGGGGCTCGGCGAAGGCTAATTGGATCGACAAATGCCTTGATCGCGGTTCTCTGTTACTCTTTTAAAATGAAGGCGGTGTCTACATCTTCTATAACAGACACGATGGCTGAATCTACACATCTAAATAATCTAGCGGCAGCCATTCTTTGTTGTAAACAAATTCAAACCAAGCGCTCTTTGGTGATGTGGATAATTACGTTACGGTTGATCATCTGTCCATAATCTTATAAAGCCCGCCCCGACAATTTGATTGGTCCGAACAGCTTTGGTTCAGGCATATTTGCTTCACAATGGATCAAGTGCAGACCGAACTTCCCATCCTCAAATGTTGTGGGCAGGGCTAAGTTTGGTTAAAACTTATAGCTCATTGAGTCAAACTGACGAATAAGCTTTATTTGTAGGGCAACCTTATGTTTGAAAATATTTGTTTCTGTCTTTTTGAATGGAAGTTCCCCAAACCGGAAGTGCCACCCATAATTCAAAACGCAGTAAGGTCGTCAAGTTGGATAGGTAATCTGTTCAGGGTAATGTGAATGTCCCAAAAACATTCAGAAATAACGTTTTCATAACATTTCCAAAATGATAGAATGGAATGTTCTTCTACCGTTCACACAAACAAAGAAAAAAAATTCTTAATACTTTACTTTTGAACGATTAGAAAACATTCAGAAATAACGTTTTCAGAACTTAATGGGAATGTTAGAAAAACATTCTACATATTTTTGTTATCTGGGAATGTTGTTCTAAGAACGTTCCATGAATATTTTATAAAAACGTTTTCTTTCAACATTACAATAACTTTAACTATATAAACATAAGACGGTTACAGAAACATTATTTCAGGAACGTTTTTTTTACCAACATTTACATAATGTTAGTGAAAGTTAACGTCCCCTGTTAACTGGGAAGGCATCAAGGCACATCCAAATCATGAGATCTTCACTTCCTGTCTCCTGAGATACCTTCATCTGATCTTTTTTGAAGGCAGCATAGATATATCCTTTCCTGCCTTTGATATCCCACAATCCTGTGCTTTCCATTCTGTGACAGTTGAGCTAAAAAATAAAGATGGCATCTGAAAGTTGCAGTTGTAGGTCAGTTTGTGTAAATGTATGTTTTTGACTAAAAGTTTCCACTTTTGATGTAATTCTCGTGAGAAATTACTTTTGTAGTAATTAAATATTCACTTAGTTTTCACCAAAGCTTGCTCTATTCTGCTCTAGATCATTAAACTGTTACGCTGAGTCAGATATCTGTCCAATATCAGATTCGTGAGGTGCCTTCATGCACAAACGCTGCTTGCAAAGTCATTGCCTGATAAGGCAGCAAGGCAACAAGCCAGTGTCCCTTCAGCGTTCCTGCTATCCCTGTAAGAAAAAGACATATTTTTTTGTTATTCATAACGGTAACCAAAAGGTGCGTGCGGATATACTGTACCGATTATAGACCAGGTTGAAATCACAAAAATGTGCCTAAATGAAAATCTTCAGGCATTTTTAAGTAAAAGTTGGCAAATAGACTATTCTACAGGTATTTTTATGCTGAATCCATTTTTGCTGTTTGCCAAGCTCTATCTCTTACGTGAAACTCAGTGGAGTGTAAAATCCAAGATGACCGCCTCATACGCCAAAATGAGCAAATTTCTCCACACTGGCTCAAAGACAAACAGTTTTTATTGTGATATAGCATTTATTGAGTAAAGGAAACAAACTGAATAGTCAGAACATTTTAGATATTCTGTCTTACAATATTTCTGGTAAACACTGACCTGTCATTTTGTGTATTTGAGTATGTCCATGTAAGAAGATCAACATCATGCTGGTGGCAGCAAAAGGCCTATATCTTAAACCATCATCCTATTACATTATGTTAAGAGTGTTTATTACTTTTCAACATTTACATGTCCATGTAAACAAGTTTAAGGACTGAAATTTCACCAATTTAAAGTTTCTTTTGGGTTATTTATGGAAAAGATATTACCAGAAAGATTGGTTGTAAATATTACGAATTGAGACAAATTACCAAATTACCAACACATATCAAGGTGTCACACCACTAACATTAGCTTTGAACAGATAAAGGAAATACAGTATACTTGGCTTAAAATTACCTTATGAAGTTGGACATAGCATTAGCTGAATAATAACTAAAACATAAACTGCATGGCATATAAAAGTGAATGACAAGATTCTCCAATATGATCACAACAACAAAGAGCAGTGCTCTTATTCAGTTCAGCAATTGCTACATTCTGCATCACTTGTCTTGCACCTGCATCCAGCAGAGCAAGGCAGACGAAACTTTTTACATTTACATCGTGCACTCCTACATCTTGAGGAGCAGATGTATGATCCCTATTCCACTCTACAGATAAAGCATTGTGGGAAATTCGGTTTGCGTATCTACCCGAAGTGATAAAATAAAATAAAATTCTGTATCAAATTTATGGGCAAAACAAGTAGTTTGTTTAGGCATGGTTTGTAGGGAATTACAAACCTGCGCACATATATTCAAATGCACATAACTATAGAATCAATTCTTAATGCGCATGTGAACGCCATCAGCGTTTATCTCAGGTTCAGTTTAAAGTCTATTTAGAGAGAGCGGCGTCGTCTTAGCGGCCCCTAATTTGAGTTCCATAAGCTTACAGTAAAGTGCTTCATCAACTGTAAGGACCACGTGTTGTTGACCAAGTGCTGTTGCAATGTGCCTGCATCTCTGTATTACTGTGTTGCGTGTGTCGAGTTCATGGGCGGGAGCTTGTACAATTGGCATATAGCCAATAATTGTGACCTCTGAGTTGGTCGGGCAGATTGTCTGATTGAAATCGGTCTAACCTGTCTTAATATCTGCATCTTGCCATTTGATGAAAAACACCATGTCCTTGGCAAGTGCTACACATGCTGATCGATTATCAAGGAGTTCTTCATTGTACCATTCCTAGTTGGACAAACTATAATTGATCCTGGTTCTGTTTTTCCTGACACAACTGCAGCTGGAGAACGCTGTTCCATGATTTCAGGAACTTTAAGACTAGTCTTTGTAGATGGATGGAGGTCATTCAGTCCCATGTCTGCTTCTGGACCTCTTTGCCATCCAGCGACTTGAGTTGCATGAAAGCTGTTTTTACCATCAAAACTGCTATCATTGATGTCAATATTGTCACATGTGAAGTGCACTAATCTGTTGGGTACAAAGTTTGGTGGAACCACTGCTCCTGTATCCACGTCCATTGTACGAAGTGCGCTCTCTGCCAAAGCTGTATCAACCTGTTTTAAGTTGTTGTAGCTTATGAAGTGACCAGCCATGTGAAACAGCTCAACCAGTTCTTTTGATCTGGTAGCTTGGTGCAATGTGATTGCTAGACCAATATGCTTGGGAGTCCAGTACAACTGAAGTTGTACACTACGTCTTGAGCAACACTAAGAACCTTACTTTGAGTGTCATCTTTTTTATTTTGAGCAGCATCATCATCATGATCCACTTCTAAGAGACCCTGTCCACCAAACAATAAGCGAAGGAACATGAAAAGGCTCTCTGGGCATGATATAATTTTCTCTTCTCTTACTACAAAACAATGACATTGACCGGTCAGGCTTCAAACTACACACAGCTTCCATAATGGTGATCTTACAATCTGACCAACTTCATGGGTACAATTCCAGAACTGGAAATATTTTGTGTCGGTTCATGTCGCTCTTTAGATATAGAAATTAATTCTGATGAAACATACGATGTGTGTGGAAATAACTGCAGAAAGTAATAGAAATAGAAAGTAGAATAAACAACCTCTTTGATAACTCTGAACTCAATTTTGACCCAAAGACAATAGTATGCATGTGACTCCAAACAAATGACTACAATGAGAAATAATGCAATTATCATTGTCACATACAAATTACCTTAATTCCCACCTAAATAAACTTTCTATACTCATTAATTGATGTCGCACATGATGTAAAGTTTTAAAATATGGAATTTCCTGACATTTTAGAGGTCATCTTGGAGTTTGCGCTCTACTGAGTTTCACATAAGAGATACAGCTTGGCAAACAGCAAAAATGGATTCAGCAGAAAAAATAACCCTAGAAAAGTCTGTTTGCCAACTTTTACTCAAAAATGCCCGAGGGTGTCACATTATCTGAAAATCGACCTATTTATCAACAAAATATGATCGACTGGAGACTGGAGACTGGAGACTGGAGACTGGAGACTGGAGACTGGAGACTGGAGACATTCAATACTCTTCCAAGACACAGGGCAAACATGAAGGCTTAAATACACAGACTAATTTACAAGACAAGGGACACCTGTGAACAATGATCAGACAATTAACCAATGACAAGACACATGGCAGGATCACAGGACAAACAGGGAATCACATGACAAGACACAGAAACATGACAATGACAAAACCAAAACGTGACACTTACCAAGTGAAAATACATCCTCTATTGTCACCTGCTACCCTAAGAACTGAAGCATTTTTCTCATCGTTTGTGGTGTATTTGGACACTAACTGTTCAATAACTCTCTCTCTCTCTCTCTCTCTCTCTCTCTCTCTCTCTCTCTCTCTTCTCTCTCTCTCTCTCTCTCTCTCTCTCTCTCTCTTTTCTCTCTCTCTCTCTCTCTCCTCTCTCTCTCAAAACCTTGTGGTACTTCATGTCTGATGTTCGCCTAACACTGTCAATTTAATCAAGAGGATTTAGCCTTCAGAACTATAACTATGTTGTAGATTTGAAAATCATGCTTTCCCCATTATTGTTGAATCAGGCAGATACTGGTTCAGAAGCCCACCCACACTGACAATTGATTGGTTGACTTACTGAAACAGGCCAATCAGGATGCTCTCTGTCTTACATGTGCTTCATGAGGCACACTCTCTCACTCTCTCCCTCTCCGCCGTGTGCGTGCTATACGGTTTGGAGAACAGTCTCTTCTGTCTCGCATGCGCGCACTTGCTTGCTCGCTCTAGATTCCGGAAGATTTTAACTAATTTGCGGGCATCATGGATCCGCTATCAATGCGGAAGACTCCTGGAACTCTCACCCCATCATGCCAGCTGTAAATGGTTTCTCCGTGTTTCTCCTTTCTTATCCCATCATGCCTTTATGTTTCTCTTTCCTCACCCCGTCATGCCTTTATGTTTCTCTGAGTCAGTACAGTAAGGATTGAGCTTATATACACCACTCTGGAACTTACAACTACCTTGTAAGGTAGAAAAACATGTTGCTTATGTTTAAAAATGGAACGTATACCTCATGCTTACATGGTACAATCCACTTTCCATATTAAGAAACTTCCCTTCAGTGTATACATTTGAGGTAAATTGCATCAGTGGAAACATTCCTTTCCTTCTAAAGCATATGCCTACTGTGCACATTTCAAGTATCATTATCAGTGGAACATCTCTGCACAGTGAACATGTTACATTACCTCAAAATATAAATAACTCTCCCAGCTCTCTGCCCAGCACACGTGTACAACATACTCTGACTTTACAAAATATATTATGAAATTATTATGAAACTGAATAAAGAAAAATAATACTAAAAAAATAACATTAAACTGTAAAATTTTAGTCTTCAATGTTCAATCCACAAAACTCCTCAACATTTTAAAATCCTCTTTATTTCTTGCAGGATCAGTCCTTATCATGCTTCTCAAAAGTGGTTCTGTGAAACAATACGTATGCAAGCAAGAACACAATTTTACTTTTTTCACAGGTATTTTGTGAAACCTTGGACCATCAGCTTTTCAGTTCTTCTAAAGCAGTTTCTCTTAATTAATCGCCTTGAGAGACGTGTGAAGGGCATGCTTACATGTTGTTGTCATAAGAAATTAGTGAAGTCGTTTCAGAGGCAATTATCAGAGGCATTTGATGAAAAATGACCAAAAACAAACATTTTTTCTCTTCTGTAGATTGATAAGTCATGCAAAATAAGACCAGAAATGCACCAAGAAAGAAAATAGTGAAAAAAAAAACTGTGAAACAGAAAATTGAAAAAACGTTCTTCCTTAAATTAAGTAAAATCAACTTGGATGTTCAAGTAATTTCAACTTAAATTACATTAAACTGACTTTAAAAAAAAATTGAATCTTGTATAACTTATAAAAGTAAAAAAATGCTTAACTTATTTTGATGAGTTAAAGCAATGTAAAAACATATGTTCTCATAACTGTCAGGATACAGGGACGGAGACAGAGGTAAGTGAATCCAAACAATGTTTTATTTAATTGACTCAAGTGCAAAGGAAAGTAATCAGAGTTCAGAAGTGGATTCGGTGCAGATTACTGAATGCGGGGAAGATCACAGGTGAGCAGATCCTCTTCAGGTTAGTTTCTTTCACACAATCTCAGTTCGGTAATACTTTTCTTTTCTCTTTTCAGATGCGACCACGAGTAAGTGAGACTCAGGAGGAATTCAGGAAACTCAATGGAATGCTGGATCTCAGGACACTTGGATTCAGGCAAGGATTCTGGAGACATCAGAACAAGGATACAGAGGTTAGTATTTCACAGGTAAGTATACGTTACTTGGTGGGTACTCGATGCATCAGAGACTTTAGAGTGACAAGGGTAATGGTCTGTTCCTGTTGGAGACTTGACAAAGACTGATCGTGAGATGAGTGTATTTATAGAGCTGACTGATGATTGTTAACAGGTGCAGGTGATTAGTATTCCGGTGAGAGTGAACGCTGAGTGGTGGATTGAGCTGAGCTTGATTGATTCCTGACATTACCCCCCCCTCCAGAATCCGCGCCAGCGGATCCAATACCCCGACGTCGTGGGGGTCTACCTCGAGGTCTCGGAGCAGGTCTGTCAGGATGTTGTGCATGGAACTCAGTGGTTAACATGGGAACGAGGATGTCTTTACGTGGAATCCAACACCTCTCCTCCGGTCCATAATCCTCCCAGTCTACCAAATATTCCAACTGACCACCTCGACGTCGGGAATCTAATATCTCCTTTACCGTGTAGATGGTTTCGGCTTCGATGGGGGGTACTGGAGGATTGTTTTCTTGAACCAAATCTGTAGCGGGAACAGGTACAGGCGGATGATGTGGTTTCAAGAGAGAGACGTGAAATGAGGGATGAATGCGATACTGGGCTGGTAGATGGAGCTGATAGGTCACCGGATTTATCTGTCTGACTATGGGAAATGGGCCGATATATCTGGGGCTTAATTTGCGGCAGGGTAATCGTAGGCGCATATCCCTTGTCGATAGCCAAACCAGTTGTCCAGGCTGGTACTCTGGAGTGTTTTGTCGATGAACATTGGCAAAGCGTTGATGGCGGTTCAGAGCTTGTTGGAGATGGTGATGAGCTTGATTCCACACCCTCTCACTATTCTGGAACCAGGTGTTAACTGCAGGGACTTCAGAACTTTCACCTGACCATGAGAACAAGGGTGGTTGGTAGCCCAAGACACACTGGAACGGGGTTAGGTTTGTGGAAGCTTGTCGAAGAGAGTTTTGTGCAATATTCTGCCCATACCAGGTATCGACTCCAAAGATGTTGATTTGAGTAGCAGAAGGTCCGCAGGAAACGGCTGACATCTTGGATTTTCCGTTCTGCCTGACCATTGGTTTGTGGGTGATATCCTGACGTTAAACTCACTGTGACGTTCATTAATGTGAAGTATGCTCTCCTTACCTTTGAGATAAACTGGGGTCCTCTGTCTGACACAATATCCTCTGGTATCCCAAAGTTCCGAAAGACATGATCCATCAATAGTTCTGCAGTCATAAATGCTGTGGGTAAGGCTTCCAGGGGAATCAATTTGCAGGCCTTTGAAAAACGGTCAATGGCTACCAGGATACATGTATTCCCTTCTGAGGGAGGAAGGTCAGTGACAAAGTCTACTCCTATGTGTGACCAGGGTCTCTGTGGAACAGGTAAAGGCATGAGTTTTCCGGTGGGTAGGTGACGGGGATTCTTGTTCATGGCACACAGGATACATCCTTGGATGAATGTTCTTATTTAATGTTCTTATTTCTTGTACCATACCAGGCCACCAATAGCGAGTCTGGAGCGAGGAATGAGTCTTGGTGACACCTGGGTGTCCAGTGCCCACAGAGGAATGTGCAGAAGAGATCAGGGGAGTACGGTATTCTTCAGGAACATAGATTTTCCCAACCGGACATTCTGGTGGATTGGGTTGACGTTGGGAGAGTTCAAGAAGTTGTTCATTTAGATCCCACTGGATGGGATTGACAAACAGTTTCTCTGGCAAGATATTATCAGGTTCCTCAGAGTTGACTTCTGGAGAATGGAGACGGGACAGGGCGTCTGCTCTGATGTTCTTTGATCCGGGACGGTAGGAGATCTGGAAATGGAAACGAGTAAAGAAGAGTGCCCATCTGGCCTGACGAGGATTAAGTCTCTTGGCATCCTTCAAGTACTGGAGATTCTTATGATCGGTAAGAACTAAAAAGGGCTGTTTAGCTCCTTCTAACCAGTGTCTCCATTCTTCAAGAGCAAGCTTAACCGCCAAGAGTTCTCGATTGCCAATGTCATAGTTTACCTCCGCAGGGGATAGTTTCCGGGAGAAGAACGCACAAGGTAGTGGTTTTGGTGAGGAAGTCGAGACCTGGGATAGCACAGCTCCTACTCCTGTAGTGGAAGCATCTACTTCGACAATGAACTTCTCTTCAGGATTAGGGTGTTGTAATAGTGGAGCTGTAGTGAATGCCGTTTTCAATGTCTGAAAAGCCTCTTCTGCTTCCGTAGTCCATAGGAGTGTCTTCGATTTTCCCTTTAAGAGAGAGGTAAGCGGAGCGGTAATCAGACTGTACCGGTGAATAAACCTCCGATAGAAATTGGCAAATCCTAGGAAACGCTGTAATTCCTTAATGGACTGTGGAATGGGCCAGGAAGTAATAGCTTTTGTCTTACGATCATCCATTGCTACTCCTTCCGCACTGAGATGATAACCAAGGAATTCCACTGAAGTTTGATGGAACAAGCACTTTTCCGCTTTCAGGAACAGGGAGAATTCTCGTAATCGTTGGAGTACCTGGGAGACGTGTCGTTGGTGTTCTACTGCATCCCTTGAGTAGATCAGGATGCCGTCGATGTAGATTATTACAAACTGATTCAGATAATCTCGGAAAATTTCATCCATGAAACTTTGGAATACAGAAGGAGCATTTACCAATCCATATGGCATAACCAGATATTCGTAGTGCCCTGCTGGTGTAATGAACGCGGTCTTCCACTCATCGCCCTCTCGGATTCTAATGAGGTTATATGCACTCCTTAAATCCAACTTGGTGAAGATCGTGGCCTCTCGAAGTTGTTCAAGTGAAGAAGGAATCAATGGGAGCGGATAGCTGAACTTCACAGTCACCTTATTTAAGGCTCTGTAGTCAATGCATGGTCGTAAACCCCCCTCCTTCTTTGGGACAAAGAAAAAACTTGCAGAGGCGGGTGAAGTGGAAGGTCGAATATATCCCTGTTCTAGAGCTTCTTCAATGTATCGCTTCATGGCGTCTTGTTCAGGGATTGACAAAGAATAAATTCGACCCTTTGGGATGGCTTCACCAGGAAGTAATTAGATGGCACAGTCCCAGGTTCGATGGCGGGGTAGCTTTGCTGCTTCGATAGGATTGAATACATCAGAGAACTGAGAATAGCATGATGAAATGGATACAGAGAGATTTTCAATGGGGCTCTCAATGGAAGTAGAGTTTACTGGAATGGTATCAGGTAGGTTGGCACCGGACGAGACTGGAACTTCTTTCTTTACGGATGAGCACATGCAACCCCAATTCAAAATCTTCCCAGATTTCCAGTTGATATTCGGTTGATGTCGTATTAACCAAGGACGACCAAGGATAAGATCAGACTGACTATTCTCAAGGACAAATGGTTCAAACGGTTCATGATGAGTGTCTTCAACACAAAGTAAGATAGGGTTGACCTTACAGGTTACGTAACCCTGGTTGATGACTTCTCCTGTTACTGCATGGATGGCGTAAGGTTTCGGAGTGGAACACTTGTGGAGTTGGAGTCTTTGACAGAGCTGGCCAGAGATGAAATCTCCTGCAGATCCTGAGTCCACAATGGCTGTAGCAGATACATGAAAGTTTGTAGATTTCAGAATTACTGGTATCGTTAACGGCGTTGACACATAGGTGGATGTAAAGACTGAGCTCACCAGCATTCTCGGATGTCTGGTTGGACATGAACGAAGAAAATGTCCCCTCATACCACAGTACAGGCATAATTTCAACTTGTGTCGTCTAGTACGCTCAGCTTGAGATAGGTGATGAGTATCCACCTGCATCTTCTCTACAGTTTCTTCAGAGGAATACCCAGCAGGATCTTTAGATGGTGACGTGAGTGATAGAATTTCACGATAGCAACCCTGAGACCTTTGCTGTACACGGATAGCTTGCTGTATGAATTTCTCAACCCCCAGACTGTCATCATAAATCGCGAGCTGAAGACGGAGGGCAGGATTAAGACCATGTCGATAGACAGAAATGAGAGCTGTTTCGTTCCATCCACTGTTTGAAGCCAAAGTGCGAAATTCCAGGGAGTACTCAGCAATTGATTTTTTCCCTTGGCGCAATTGTAACAATTTATCACTGATGGATGAATCATCAACAGGGCGTCCGAAAACTTCTTTAAAATGTTTCATGAATTCTTGAACGGTAGTAGTCAACGTAGATTCCTGCATCCACAAAGCTTCAGCCCATCTCAAAGCCGCTCCGGACAACTGCTGGATAATAAAAGCAACTCTTGATCTCTCAGTGGGATATAGCTGGGCTTGTTGCTCCAACGCAAGTGAACATTGTAACAAAAATCCGTTGCAATCCTCCGCCCGACCAGTGAACGGCGCTGGATGGGACGGTGGGCTAGCGAAGCAAACCAGAGAGGAAGCAGTGTTTGCGGAAGTGTTAGCTGTGGGTAGTACAGGATTCGCCGTGGCAGCTGGGGCTTGCGTAGAACTCGTCGCGGCGGTTGTAGACTGCATAGGATTGGCAGCAGTGATTGTGGGTTGCGTCGGATCCATTCTCTTCCCCTTTATTGTTTTTACGGTCAAGTCTTCTGTCAGGATACAAGGACGGAGACAGAGGTAAGTGAATCCAAACAATGTTTTATTTAATTGACTCAAGTGCAAATGAAAGTAATCAGAGTTCAGAAGTGGATTCGGTGCAGATTACTGAATGCGGGGAAGATCACAGGTGAGCAGATCCTCTTCAGGTTAGTTTCTTTCACACAATCTCAGTTCGGTAATACTTTTCTTTTCTCTTTTCAGATGCGACCACGAGTAAATGAGACTCAGGAGGAATTCAGGAAACTCAATGGAATACTGGATCTCAGGACACTTGGATTCAGGCAAGGATTCTGGAGACATCAGAATAAGGATACAGAGGTTAGTATTTCACAGGTAAGTATACGTTACTTGGTGGGTACTCGATGCATCAGAGACTTTAGAGTGACAAGGGTAATGGTCTGTTCCTGTTGGAGACTTGACAAAGACTGATCGTGAGATGAGTGTATTTATAGAGCTGACTGATGATTGTTAACAGGTGCAGGTGATTAGTATTCCGGTGAGAGTGAACGCTGAGTGGTGGATTGAGCTGAGCTTGATTGATTCCTGACAATAACTTATTGATCATATAATTTTTTACCGTGAAGACCAGCGTGACAAAGCCTGGCCCGAAAGTTAAAAAATGTTTTAGCCTAGAGCGTTCTGAG
The DNA here is from genome assembly GCA_036326025.1 of Chrosomus eos. Taxonomy (NCBI): domain Eukaryota; kingdom Metazoa; phylum Chordata; class Actinopteri; order Cypriniformes; family Leuciscidae; genus Chrosomus; species Chrosomus eos. The sequence goes on along the minus strand of CM070841.1, from coordinate 10,940,800 downwards.
GGTGCTAGGTGGTTGTTATGGTGTTTTGGATGGTTTGGTTTTGTTGGTGGCTGAAAAGGCAAGAAAGACAGATAGATAGCCAGATCCTTCTATGCACTTCCGATGGAACAACATGTGCTCTAAACTTCAAATCGAAACAGATCATTATTCACAAATACAGCCATCAGACAGCATAGATTTGTTTAAGTCTAAAATGTCAAAATGAACTTGATGGAGAAGGCAGCATCACCCTCTTAGTGCTGCATGGACCTTCAGTTAGACAAGCTGACAGGCTTTCTCAGGTGTTCAGAAAATGATGAGAAGTGAGTGCATTGTCTTGTTTTTATATGGATCATTTGAAGCAAACATGGTTACTCCCCTCCTTGTTTATTTCAATACAAACAGTGGTCTTTGTGCAGAAGATTATAAAATATCTAAAAGGAGGCAGGAACCATAAGCATCGCTATATAACGGCATATAGTATTCAAAAGCTTGCTGTCGGTACGATTTGTTCATGTTGCTTAAAAGAACTCTCTTATGCTCACCAAGGTTGCATTTACTTAAATAAAATACAGTAAAACTTTAATATTTGAATTTAAAATAGCTGCAATGTAAAATAATTTCTGTTTAAATATATTTAATGGTTAATCAACTACATGTAGGCTACTTACTATAGAGTTACAGTTATAGGGTTAGAGTTTGGGTTAGGGCTAATTACTTGTAATTATACATAATTTGCTGGTATTACTGTTACTAACTACTTTACCTTAATATAAAGTGTTTCCCATTTTATTAATTACTGTAATTTATTCTTGTGATCAAAGCTGAATTTTCAGCATCATTATCCAGTATTTAGTGTCACATGATCCTTAAATCATTCTAATATGATTATCTAATAGTCATTATAAATGGTGAAAACAGTTGTGCTGCTTTATATTTTTGTGAAAATCATAGAACAGCATTTTTTAATGGATCTTCTTCTGTAACTTAAATGTCTTTACTGTCACTTTTGATAACTTGAATGCATATTTGCTGAATATAACTATGAATTTCTTTTCAAAAAAATCAAAAGAACAAAAATGACTGACCCCAAACTTATAAAAAGATAAAGTAAAGAGAGAGAACATTGTTGTCACAAGGATGAAGAGAAGGAGAGTTCAAAAAGGTTTCTATAAACAAAATGGTTCTTTAATGAGAACAAACTCAGGTAATCCACGATGACGAAGAGAAAGTACAATGTGCCATGCACACACAAACAACAACCGACAAACACAGAGCGAAGGTGAACTTAGAGGTGGGGTATGGGATTTGCAAAACGGCCGGCAGATTTTGAAAATACACAACTCAAAAGGTCCTACCTTCTCTTCTCCAACGCTGGCCCTGACTCCAGCCATTCGAAAAACATGGACGCGCAATCAAGCACGAGCGAAAACTCAGATGCGCTCTCTCTCTCTCTCTCTCTCTCTCCTCTCTCTCTCTCTCTCTCTCTCTCTCTCTCTCTCTCTCTCTCTCTCTCTCTCTCCTCTCTCTCTCTCTCTCTCTCTCTCTCTCTCCTCTCTCTCTCTCTCTCTCTCTCTCTCCTCTCTCTTCTCTCTCTCCTCTCTCTCTCTCTCTCTCTCTCTCTCTCTCTGTACCGGGGCGACTTGCACTTCCTGTGCTGGGTCACGAGCTTTGAGTATGCGCGCGAGGGGGGAGGGGGACATGGTACAACCGTTTGAGTGACGCATTTTCTGTCCAATGATTCTAGACGGTCTTGAAAATGATTGGCTGGAGTTTTTCGAGTCCTGCCCGTTCCACAGATGATTAAATTGCTTAATTTTCATTTCAGTTCTTCTAATTTACAGCCAGTAAGTGGGTTAGGAATAGGATTTCAAGTGATTTTGAAAAAATGGTCAAAAAAGAAAATCACATACCCCACCTTTAAATACACAGTGATAATTATGAGTGTCCATGACAAATGATGAGTGGCGGGAAAATCAAACGAAGGAACACATGTGATGAATGAAAACAAACTGAAAGTCCATTAAAGTGAAACTAAAGATGAATAAGTCCAGATAACTGTGATAATTATGAACAGCACCAGAGACCTAAATACAAATATTTTTGGTAAATATTACAATTACCATCCAAACAAACCGACTGCCTAAAATGAACTGAACTCCCCGATGTGTCGTATGAGTGTTCATATAAGGTGAACACATTTAGCTCAATATTTTCCTACAGGTAACGCTATGACAACAGCTGTGCTACTGTCATTCTATTTAAAAATTTATGTTGTCACATTGCTCCTTAAACTTAGTTTCTTAACACTGTAAGTAACACCATAGATTGTATGAAATTAAAAAATAATCTCCCACAACACATTTTTCTCCTTTTTTCATGGAAAAAGGATCCTCTCCCCCCATAATTGACAATGCACTCATATGCCTGTTGATTATGATTTAGTGCCTGTAGAAAAGCTTTTCATAATTCATCGTACTGAGGGTGAGCTCTATAGTTGTTTCTCTCAGTCTATTTTCATTTCGGTTCAGATTGATAACTCTAATTAGAGAGAGGAAAATGGCTAATTAGACGAGACCATATCAAGCATGCAATTGATCATGTGAACGTGGGCTGTTACCAAAAGAAATCTATATGACTGACTCCCTACAAATCCATATGCAAGCTTAGATAGACATCCATTTTTCATTTCAAACTGCTCATTAGGTTGTAACAAATGTATTTGCATATGTATATGTGAATATACACCTGAATAAAACATGTTTTCCAGTCCACTGAAGCAAACTCATGCGGCTATCAGAAATGCTGGACTGACATTTAAGAGAAAATGATTTCTTTAGTACAGTTCAGTAACTGACCATATCAACTGATCATTCTCCCTGACCTCCCATGTAGACTAACGCTTTTCTACTTTGATAAATGGTTTTATGAGGGAGGCATATGTCTGTGAAGCTCCAGGTCAAAAAGGACAAGTTCTTTCGGTAACACTTTAGAATAATGGTCCATAGTTAACAAGTAGCTATGCAGGAAGTAATAGGTAGTACTGCATTAACACCGAACTTACTACTTACATACTATTAACTAATATGGAAGCAATATTAACTAAGCAGTAAGTAATAGGTAATTTAGTACAAAGGTAGTTCCTTGGTAGGTATTTGATTATTACTAAAGAAATATATCCTCATTGAGAACTACTTGTGAACTAAGAAAGAATAACCAATTAATTACTAATCACAAAAGTAACATGTCTAAAAAGTGAACAATTGTGGGGTTTTTTTACTCTTAACATGGTCATAACATTTCAGAAGCTTGTGCCTCAAATGGGTTCTTTGTGGAAACCAGTTTATGAATATTATATACCCCCAAATACATTAGCTACAGGTTGAGATTGTCTCTTACCAAAGGATGGACGTATGTTCTCTGTTTAATTCAAACTTGAACATAGAATAATACTAATAATGATAATTTGTTTAAATTTTTAAATAATTAGGAAGTGATGCAGACATGATTGGATTAGTTCACTATTAGGAGCTCTTTTGAGTGTCAGTTCAATGTCTCAGACTCCAACGACCTACCTTTATGTTACAGTAGCCGCCTGAGGAGGACTTTTCTTTAGGATATAAACATTGATGTTCTCTTGTCAAAAACAATTTGCATCCTCAATGAAGAAATTGGCTGCATTTATGTTGCGATAATCGCAAAACCACATCTTCCAGATTACAATTTTTGTTTGAATATTACTAGTCCCTCACAAAAATGTATGCCTGTACAGTATGTGTCAAATATAAAATTAAATAAATTGTATTACTTGTGAACAACATGCTAACTCCTCACTAATTACTCAAGCGTTACCATGTCATCCCGCAAGAACTACTAGTGATGTGGCCCATTATTTTAAAGTGTAAAACATGCTAACTCCTCACTTATTACTCAAGCGTTACCTTGTTCATCCCGCAGGAACTACTAGTGATGTGGCCCATTATTTTAAAGTGTAAAACATGCTAACTCCTCACTTATTACTCAAGCGTTACCTTGTCATCCCGCAGGAACTACTAGTGATGTGGCCCATTATTTTAAAGTGTAAAACATGCTAACTCCTCACTTATTACTCAAGCGTTACCTTGTCATCCCGCAGGAACTACTAGTGATGTGGCCCATTATTTTAAAGTGTAAAACATGCTAACTCCTCACTAATTACTCAAGCGTTACCATGTCATCCCGCAGGAACTACTAGTGATGTGGCCCATTATTTTAAAGTGTAAAACATGTTAACTCCTCACTAATTACTCAAGCGTTACCATGTCATCCCGCAGGATCTACTAGTGCAACCTGGTCTCATTGTCAATACGTAACGTTAGGTATTAATACGTAATTTTCAAAGATAGAAAACCTACTTTTTTGTACGTTTCGATATATGTTGAAACGTATAATATGGACGCATCTGCAACGTTTAAACGTAATATTATTACGATTTTACAGATAAAAAGGTAAACTTTTTACGAATATTTAATATTATAAAGATAACTGTATAATTTCTCTTTTACCATTTTATAGATTATAAATGTAAGATCTCTTAACCCTACTCCCACACCTAAACACAACTTACCCGTTTTATAGACAATATTAAAAGGATAAAACGTAATGGACAGATATGTGTAGGGAAATGGCAGTTTTATTAACAATATAGCATTAAAACATAGTTTGAACCACTAATCCTACCCCAAAGTTACCCCTAAACCTAAGAATTTCTTAAAACTGTAGGCTACAATTATAAAGAAAAACAACAGACAGACACGTAGCTATCACAGTAATTTATTTATTGAGAAAATGTCAAAACCGTACCAAAAGTCGTTCACATGACGATGTGTCGCAGTCCTCTCTGGGAGTATAGTTTTGTATGAGGTAACGTTACAGAGCAGAATTTAAGTTATTAATCCATGAAAATGTTAATCAAGTTTCGGTTCGCTGTTCGCTTTGTGAAGGCGTGCACGCTTCTCCAATTCAATTCAAATGTAGTACACCAACTAACACGGCATGTTGTAATCTGTGACGATGCACGCGAGAGCCAATGAGCGTCTGATATCACTGCCGTAAAACATGTCGTAACGCTTTGGAGGCAATTTTTGAATTTGAAATTGAATTCACCACCAGGCCAGCGCGGGATTTGACGTTTACGGTCTCTGCTGAGAAATGGAGATGAAGATCACTGGATAAAGGGCTGAATTTGGATTTGTTTCTTGCTAACAACGTATGGATTATAAAGATTTGGATTACATCAAGCTAATAAAATTGATGTCTTTTTTGAATTTATGTTGTGTTTTAGTGTATTATGGGTCTATAGAGATCGCTAAGACATGTGACCAACTGGGCGGCAACGTCATCAGAACGCAAAGAATTATGGGTATGTTTGGCCAGTTTACACAGAGTTTAGATGGGCTGGCATAGCAGGCTTGCTTTCTGGAATGAAAAAAATAAAACAGTAGTGTGAAAAACATATTATAATCCTACAAAATGCAGCGGGCTAAAGATAACATTGTCGGACCATACCGCCTAAAACTCAATTCTAATGCAAAGACGAGATATGAGGAGAAAATAAAGGAAATCAAGGGACTGGATCCTTTATGAGTGACTGGTCAGGAGACGTCAACCTGTTGCCCAACTTCCAGCACAACTACATGATATGAGATATATATAAATCAGACTTGACAATATATTCTCAATTCCAAAAAAATAAATAAATAAAATGCACAAACGTATGACAAATCTACACACACGAAGTTTTCAGTAACTTCAAGTCGCAAGTTTAAGCACCACACTCCTCGCGCTCTCTCATCTATCTGCATGCAGTCAGAATTCATGTCAAGATTGCAATCCTGGAGTGTGTGTGTGTGTGTGTGTTTGTCCGCGAGAGGGCGCGGGCACGAGCGGAGAGAGAGAGAGAGAGAGAGAGAGAGAGAGAGAGAGAGAGAGAGAGAGAGAGAGCCCTGCTTATGAGTGACGACGGACGGAGGACAGAACCACTAAACATTCAAACGTAACCTATATGGTTACACTTTAGATCTGTGATATTAGTCTGATTTTATTTGAGATTTCGGCTTCCAAAGATTATAGAATATATTTGAGGTATTTGATAGAGAGACGCGATCGACTGGTGGAAACATAAGAACATACTCCGTCATTTTGTTCATAACAGGACATCATTCAAACAGAACTGCAAGGTTTTTAATTATATTTGTGTACACTCGCAATAAAACACAACATTGTGCTTTTGTCACACTCTAAACTCTGCTGCTATCCATGCCAGGCATTCGTCGCCTTTTTGTCACCTCTGAAACATGGGTTGTAGTTATTATTTTTCCACGCTGGAAAACGATAAAAGGATTTTCCGTTCTTAAGCTTTATGCCACTTCTATCGTGAGAACGACTACTGCAGTTTACAACACAGCAGGTAGACGGAATCTTGTACACTGCGTTCTTCCCTCCATGCAATCAATACTGGCGCCTTCTGTTTGTGCCGCGGATCCCCAAAATGCTTTGCGTTCACCACTGGTAATACGTCACTGGTGACGTCACATTAGCAATCTCTATAGGAGAAAACGCCTTTGTGTCTCACGGTAAATAAACGATTAAAGAAGGTATTTTTAAGTGTATTCTTGTTTATATAGGCCTAACATTACTCCGAAACGAGTTTGCAGCAGAAGTCACGAACAGAGCGAAATGTTATTATTTATAAGTAACGTTAAACTGTATTAATAAATGCGACTGAACATTTAATTGATAAGACAATTGAATGCAATAACGTTACAGTCAAAACATTAATGCCACGCTTTTAATATGTATAAGTTAAATAGCAATACGTACAAATTTGTACGTTCATACGTAAATAAATAACGTTTTTGTGCTGTCAATATGTAAATGTTATACGTTTTAGTGCTGTAAATACATCAGTATTATATGTTTATGTGTGTATAAAACATAAATAAATATAGGCTACGTATGGTAGAACTACACTTTTTCTCATGAGATCATGTTGACTAGTAATGTGGCCCATTATTTTACATGTTAACTCCTCAATAATTACTCAAGCGTTAACTTGTCATCACGCAGGAACTACTAGTGATTCACTAGTAGTATAATAGTGAAGTGTTTAAAAACTATGCGTTTTATTAAGTGTTTTTCACTTTAAAATAATGGGCCACATCACTAGTAGTTCTTGCGGGATGACAAGGTAACGCTTGAGTAATTAGTGAGGAGTTAGCATGTTTTACACTTTAAAATAATGGGCCACATCACTAGTAGTTCTTGCGGGATGACATGGTAACGCTTGAGTACACTCAAAAAAGTGCTCATGGGCATTCATTGGATGACCATAAATAACTCTTTTTAGATCAATTAAAATAATATACATTTATAAGCAGATGTATTTTTGTTTTTTTGAAGAAATGTAAATTACTTAGGTTGTACATGTAAGGAGAGTGAATTTACTTGGATTAATGACTGAAATTTAAGTTTGTGGCCTGACCCCGCCTACTGCGCATGTCACTGAGATTTGTGGACTGCGTGCAAGGAACTTTTTTGCCGCCATTCGAGAACTTTCGACGGATAGCCTACTGCTAAAAGTTGGTGAGTAAGCTATTTATGACATTTATAACAATAATAACAATGTAATTTCTTACCCAGTCACAGTTAAAATAAGTATGTTTCCCCCTCTTTATGTGCACTATGTTGGCGAAGCTGTATTCTATGCTGAAAGAAAAGTTTCTGTTGACAGTGAAATCATTAGTTAATTACCATTAAGTTAGCTTTAAGTTTGTGAGATGGAACAATTGTCTGCAATTCTGAGGTGTTTTGTTTTGTGTAAACTATAAGAACCTATTTTCTGGTGATACAGTAAGGAAGAGAAAAGATCGCACTTTTCAACGGTCGTGATATGACGTCACATTCTGCGGCATCTTTTTAAAAAAGCATACATTCATGTAACAAATAATAATATATCTAAATGTAAAAATATACAATCTACTCTAGTGATGGGTCGTTCAGTTTGAACGAATGTGAAAGATTAGAATTTGGACGTGTTTTGTCTTGCCACATTCAAACAATTTTAACCGCGGAACCTGAGCCGAAAATCGGGCCTAGCGCGTTATCTGTGTGACCACAGCCGCGCACACGCAGAGCATAATGCCGCGTTCCAGGCAACCTGTAACCCGTGTTTTTTCAACTCGTAACTGGGAGTACATCGGCCTAGTACGAATTCACGGGTGGGAAGTCACGGGTTTGACTGCCGTTGCAGTGCACTTTCACGGGTATAGGTTGGAAAAACACGGGTTACAGGTTGCCTGGAATGATGTAACTTACTCCCAGTTACGAGTTGGAAAAACACGGGTTACAGGTTGCCTGGAACGCGGCATAAGTTACATGTCAACCCTCCCGTTTTTTCCGGATTCTCCCGTATTTATTTTTCCGTTTTATTAATCTTAATATAAAAAAAAGAAAAAAAAATCCACTGGGCGCAAAACCAGTTAAGCGGAAATCCCGCCCTGTAGCTAATTTCATTGGCTGCTAGGGTTACAATGTCGGGTAGGTTAAGGCAGGGGTTAAGGGATCGTTGTTTGGTTTAGGGAGCTTGACTGACAGGTGATCTGACCAATCATACGTCGCCATCCGCCATTTTGTCAGATAAAGCAGTCAGGAGAGGGAGGATTTGAACTTGAAAAACGGAGTGTAGCTACTGACGCCTTTCCGCTATTCCGCGGTTAAAACAACATTCCTTCTTATGTTCATTCATGTTTATTTGATGCTATAAATGAACTAAAAGGAAGAGATGATCGGCTCACGAGCAGCTTTAACTGATGCTCTACCGCGATCTGTCACGACACATTAAAGAGCAACAAAACTGTATTTATTGATTAAATCTATTTTAAAAAAATGACCAAATTTGACAGGTGAGACTTCGTTTAATATGTTTAATATCAAAAGTAACCGTTAACCGAAAAGTATCCTGTCTGTCAGCGTGTTGTCAGTCTCCTCTGCTCCGCGATGTATTTTTCACTGCGTGAGAACATGGTGTGTGTGTGTGTGAGAGCGGCGTCACTTTATACCATACAGAGGTAAATATGGTGTATTAGATATATTCTGTCTCTCTGTCTTGAACTGTCTTTTTATGCCTTTACAGATAAATGCCGAATTCATCAGGATCACTACAGTTCCACTTCAGTCAACATTCTTTGCGCATCTCGACCAGCATTCTGACAGGCTCATCAAAGTCTTCCGCAGTGCCAAAGGAGTTGTTCAAAGAAAGATGCACAACATTTTGGCTGTGTTGGATGAGGTAGATAACACGCCACTTGACTTGAAAATGGCGTGTATGTTTACGCAAAAGTCATGATGTCATGTTGCCAAGTATATGCTCTAGAGCAGAAAGTAAATAGTTTTTTTTTCTTTTTTATAGTGCAGCAGCATTGACGTGAAGAGAGAAGTGGTGGTTAAAGGCCTGTGTGAATACCTCAAGGAGGACTATAGAGACTTTATCAAGGAGTGCTCGGTAAGATATGTGTATATTTTGTTTCTGTTTGGACAGTGGGTGGTAGGATGTACATCAGTGGTTTTCAAACTTTATTTAAGAGTGACCCTCTTTTCTTGATAACAGATATTGAGTATTGTCAGATATTTCAGTATCGATATGTATCAAAATATACATATTTTGTAGGGCTGTAATCAACCAAAGAAAATCTTGTTCGACTGAAGTCCTGAAATTTTCAACTAAAAATTACGTTAGGAAAAAAAAAGTTAAATTAATTAGACTTTAACATAGTAGGATGCCCTGTTACTTTATCCACTACAGTAAAATGCGGTTCAGCATCGGTTAATTTTTTTGTTTAATCCGCCCTACTCATTTAATTAAATGTATATCAGTTCATGGTTTGTGTGTGTATAAGAGAGAAAGAAAAAAATGCCAGTATTGCATTGAGACTTGAGATTAAATAAACTGCTTGTATTGTAGATCTTGTAGTAGGCCTATTAATTTTCACATGCAGTTACACATTGTCGGTTAAAAACAAGAAAGTGGCTGGTAAAAACATTGAGTGGCTGGTAGATTTTGAAATCCACCAGCCACAGTGGCCGGTGGACAAAAAAGTTAATTTCCATCCCTGCTCTGCTTCCATCGCATGCACAATCATTTCTGCTGATCTGGCTGCATAATACAACACATATTTTGATCACTACGTGATCTGCACAAAGAAAAAAAAGTTGTATGATTGAATGTATCTGGGTCAGGTGACAGGTCATTTATTTTGCATTAAGTTGATGTATTTCAGTGCATTTCTATTCAAAGTTGTTGTTCTTCTTCTTATTAGCCTATTTGTTATTATAACTAAAATTGAAATAACTTTAAAAAAAATTCTTGTGACCCAGGGTTTGAAAACCTGTGATGCACATGACAGGGAGTCAGCTGCCTTCACAAAGTGTTATGTTTGGTATTGCAATACCTATTGTGAACTTCTTAAATCTTGCCCATGCAAGTTTAGTGGGATGTTTTGTTGTTTTAACCATACAATGTTTGTGTTTCTCCAACTTCAAGGACTGTGACCAGGCAGATAAATCAAAAGAGGAGATGGTCCTTGGGATCTGTGTGGGTCCAGAACAACCACCAAAAGATTCAATTGTAATTGCGGGAGTAGAGGTACTCGGAGAAATACAGACTGTGCCGTGTGCCATCACTTTGCTTATGGGCATAATTTATGCTCTGGATTTGAGGTACCCATCCAACCTGCAGCATACCTTCGAAGTCTTTCAAAAATTGTTTCTAAATCTGGATGGACAAAGGCTGTCAGACAGAGTCCAAAAGCTAAAGCTGAAAATGTTTGAGTAGATCAGTTTTTTTTAAGGTTTTTTTTTTTTTTTACATGTGTGTTGTCTGCATTTTTGTATTCAAATAAATTGTAAATGCGAACTAAGTGATTACCTGACAGAGTAGATTGATCAGTGTTTATTCTGCAGACCAGTTTAATGGATATAATGATAAAATGGTCATAAAAATATCCTTTGTTCATCTAATCTTAACAGCAAACTGAACCTCTCTCTCTCTCTCTCTCTCTCTCTCTCTCTCTCTCTCTCTCTCTCTCTCTCTCTTTTTTTTAAAAATAATTTAAAATAAATTGTAAATGCAAACTAAGTGATTACTTGACAGAGTAGATTGATCAGTGTTTATTCTGCAGACCAGTTTTTATTTTGAGATAACATGACTAACGGAGCTCTGCTAGCACTACTGTTTAATAGTGTCGTGTACAATTGTTTTAAGCCATTGTGCAGTTTTTAAATTCATGAAATGAATAAACAAAGGCTATTTGATTTGTTTGTGAGTGTGCTTACTGTAATGGCATGTTTTTGAAGGTATGGTAATGTATGCAACAATATGAAATACATGTATGCAAGCAATTCTAAGATCAGCACAATATTGTAATTTTTGTATATTTTACTCAAGAAAAACTGCACTAGATTATGACATTCTTTTAGACCTACTAGAAAAACACATTGGTCATTGGTTAAATTTTACTCTGGAAAAATTACATTACTTAAATTTAATAAAGTAAGTTTGAATTTCAAGGAAAATTACATTAGGTCAATGTAATACAGTTCAGTTTGATTTTATGAAAATTACATTAGGTCAATGTAATATAGTTCAGTTTGATTTTAAGGAAAATTACATTAGGTCAATGTAATACAGTTCAGTTTGATCTTAAGAAAATTACATTAGGTCAATGTAATACAGTTCAGTTTGATTTTAAGAAAATTACATTAGGTCAATGTAATACAGTTCAGTTTGATTTTAAGGAAAATTACATTAGGTCAATGTAATTGTGAGCATTCAGATCGAGATAGTTTGATTACATCCAACAGACATGATTACATACAGCTTTATTAATGTAATAATGTTATGTGGAAATTTGCCACATGATTAATATACATTCAACTGATGAGGTATTTTTTTGAGTGTAATTAGTGAGGAGTTAGCATGTTTTTCACAAGTAATACAAGTTATTTAATTTTATATTTGACACATACTGTACAGGCATACATTTTTGTGAGGGACTAGTAATATTCAAACAAACATTGTAATCTGGAAGATGTGGTTTTGCGATTATCGCAACATAAATGCAGCCAATTTCTTCATTGAGGATGCAAATTGTTTTTGACAAGAGAACATCAATGTTTATATCCTAAAGAGAAGTCCTCCTCAGGCGGCTACTGTAACATAAAGGTAGGTCGTTGGAGTCTGAGACATTGAACTGACACTCAAAAGAGCTCCTAATAGTGAACTAATCCAATCATGTCAGCATCACTTCCTAATTATTTAAAATTTTAAACAAATTATCATTATTAGTATTATTCTGTGTTTAAGTTTGAATTAAACAGAGAACATACGTCCATCCTTTGGTAAGAGTAGTCACAATCTCAACCTGTAGCTAATGTATTTGGGGGTATATAATATTCATAAACTGGTTTCCACAAAGAACCCATTTGAGGCACAAGCTTCTGAAATGTTATGACCATGTTAAGAGTAAAAAAAAAAAACACAATTGTTCACTTTTTAGACATGTTACTTTTGTGATTAGTAATTAATTGGTTATTCTTTCTTAGTTCACAAGTAGTTCTCAATGAGGATATATTTCTTTAGTAATAATCAAATACCTACCAAGGAACTACTTTTGTACCAAATTAGATATTACTTACTGCTTAGTTAATATTGCTTCCATATTAGTTAATAGTATTAAGTTCGGTGTTAATGCAGTACTACCTATTACTTCCTGCATAGCTACTTGTTAACTATGGACCATTATTCTAAAGTGTTACCGTTCTTTCTTTTAAGACTTATTTACCTTCACATAAATGACAGTGCTCCAGCATATCAGGCTCTATAATGCATTATTTATATGTCTCATATTTCTCATGCTGTAGTTATAGCACGGCATTCTTTCTTTTTGTGTGTGTTTGTACTGCCCTTAAATTAATATCCCGTGTTCAATATAAGTTACGATCAACCGAAAGCATTTGTCGGATAAATGCTGATTACCACAAAATTTATTTTACATTGTCACAAATGTTGCTGATTAAGTAACTTTTATTGAACCCAGAATATTCCTTTAAAATCACCATGAAATCAAAATATCCATGCACATCATATAATTTAATCTAAAACGCAAACCTCCACTCGCCCTCGAAACGACATTTGTTCTTCAGGCTATGACGTGTGTCATTGTAGTAGCAGTTTCATTCGGATATACATTCCAATAGGGAAGAAAAGACTATTGCAACTTCCGTTTCATGCCGACTTTAAGCCTAGCTGCACCCATTAACTCTTTCCCCGCCAGCGATTTAAAAAAAAAAAAAAAAGAGTTGCCAGCAACCGCCAGCGTTTTTGATCATTTTCACCAAATTTTCAGGGCACCCTATATTTTGTTGTATGAATATCTGAATGTAGTAGTATGGGATTTTTTTCCTTCGCGTTGGTTACCCTTATATGGGAATGATAGATGGTATAATTAGGGCCTGTGTATTTAAATGCTTAGACAGTATGCACTAGAACGTAGCGCCCTGTCCCAAATGGCTCACTTCATGTGGACTTAAATTACACGTGCTCGCTGAGTCTACGAGTCCGTAGGCAGTCCCATTCATCATTTTAATGCTCTGAAGTGTGCTCAGCAGCGCTCCCTTTGTACCCTTGAAGCGGCCTTCCGCAAAGCCTGCATGGATGCCATAGACAGTATAAGAAGTGGACAGAGCCATCTCATTGGAACTCAGCTGAGACAGTTGAAGCCCATTTTTAGCGATTTTTGACCACTTCCGTTCCTGACGCGCAGAATCAAACCGACTCAAACTTGTCACGGGTGTGGGTGTGTGGGTTGAAGAAGGCAGGCAGAGTCCAGAGTTCTAATTTAATCATTTACTAAACAATCCAATTATACAGGGATGACGGGCAGAAACACTCACAATTCTTAACATGAAGACGCAAGAACCGACAAGGACAGACTGAAACAGAGTCAACTAAATACAGATCCAAATGAACACTAACAAGGTGAAGACAGGTGACACAGATGATGATGACGAGGGACAGGTGGATAATGAGGGAGTGAGTTCAGGTGAGGAGACGAGGAGGATTCTGGGAAGTGTAGTGTAGACACAAAGACAGACTGGTGCAGACGAGGACTGTGACATTACTCCCCCCTCCCGGTAGGCGTGGCCTCACGCCGTAGAACAGGGGTGGGAGGGTGGGCATCCTGGAGTCCGTGACGGGAAGGCGGATCGGGTGCAGGAGGACGGACTCCAGGATGGATCAGGCGGCCATGGCAGAACAGGACGTGGGCGTGGCCAGGGCGGAGCAGGACGTGGCCAGGATGGAGCAGGACGTGGGCGTGGCCAGGGCGGAGCAGGCTGTGGGCGTGACCAGGGCGGAGCAGGATGAGGGCGTGGCCAGGGCGGAGCGGGATGAGGGCGTGGCCAGGGCGGAGCGACCCCCTCGGGCGGCCATGGCAGAGAGGACCCTACGGGCGGCCACGGCGGTGAGACCCCCTCGGGTGGCCATGGCGGTGAGGCCCCTTCGGGTGGCCATGGCGGTGAGGTGAGGCCCCTATGGCCCCCCCCCAAAAAAATTAATGGGGAGAGTGACTGGATGAGGGACAGGCTCTGGGACAGGCTGGGCAGACGTGACATGACTGACGTGGACCAGCGGTGAGGGCTCGGCAGGGCTGGACGGGACCAGCGGTGAGGGCTCGGCAGGGCTGGACGGGACCAGCGGGGTAGAAGTCTCTGGCTGGACGGTCTCTGGCTGGACGGTCTCTGGCTGGACGGTCTCTGGCTGGACGGTCTCTGGCTGGACGGTCTCTGGCTGGACGGTCTCTGGCTGGACGGTCTCTGGCTGGACGCTGGACGGGACCAGCGGTGAAGGCTCAACTGGGCTGGACGGGGCCAGCGGTGAGGGCTCGGCAGGGCTGGACGGGACCAGCGGTGAGGGCTCGGCAGGGCTGGACGGGACCAGCGGTGAGGGCTCGGCAGGGCTGGACGGGACCAGCGGTGAGGGCTCGGCAAGGCTGGACGGGACCAGCGGTGAGGGCTCGGCAGGGCTGGACGGGACCAGTGGTGAAACGGTCTCTGGCTCGGCGGGCATGACACTTACGGTCTCAGGCACGGCGGGCATGACGCATACTGCCTTGGGCTCCTCAGATCTGGCGTGAAGTGCGGGCTCGGCTGGACTGGCGTTAAGTGCAGGCTTCCTAAGAACGAGGATCAGACGAGGCCGTCTACTTGGCTGGAGATTCCCCTGAAATCTTGCGGGGTTCATGTTGTTTTTTGGTCGGTTCTTCTGTCACGGCTGTGGTGTGTGGGTTGAAGAAGGCAGGCAGAGTCCAGAGTTCTAATTCAATCATTTACTAAACAATCCATTTATACAGGGATGACGGGCAGAAACACTCACAATTCTTAACATGAAGACGCAAGAACCGACAAGGACAGACTGAAACAGAGTCAACTAAATACAGATCCAAATGAACACTAACAAGGTGAAGACAGGTGACACAGATGATGATGACGAGGGACAGGTGGATAATGAGGGAGTGAGTTCAGGTGAGGAGACGAGGAGGATTCTGGGAAGTGTAGTGTAGACACAAAGACAGACTGGTGCAGACGAGGACTGTGACAAAACTAAGCTTGATGACGTGAGCAACCTGTCTGACAGACGTAAATCTTCTAGTAGCTGTGTGTGAAAATTGCCAACGTTAATCTTGCAGAGACGGGAACTTGATCAAAGAGTTCTTTGGCGTGAGTGAGCATGAGTATTTTGTCCCGTTGCTTTTATCGACTCATTATCTATGGGCTTCTCCCTTGACGGGACGTCCCCCCGATTGCCTGCGAGCTTCTCCTCCTGTCTGTACGTTCCTTACTGTACAGCGCGACAGAGAGTCGAGTGGTTATGACGCGATCGTTAGCCTATTTTTACAAAAACTGTTTCTACGGGGCCATAATGTAACATAGAAGGTAATGGAGCCCTTTATACATTGTCGTGTTTCTTTAGAAATAAATAATGGACAAATGGAGTCTTTAAACGCCTCAGATGTAAAGTTATTCGCCGCCAAAGTGACGCCAAAATGAATGAGAGTCAATAGAAATGCTAACGCAAGTGAAGTTCTGCCACAAGATGGCGGCACCGGAAATCTTCAACTTCCGGTCGATGGATTACCCCCTTGATGGATGCGCACTTTAACTACCCAGGAATCCTTGCGAAAGGCCAATCAGACAGATGGGAGGAGATTTCGCTAATGGACAATTGTTAACATGGTTGAGAAAATAATATTTAAGTATCCTTTTTGGACGAACTACTTATTTAATCTCTTTTGTTTTTAAAGTTCAGTTTTGCAACTGCATGTCAAGTTAGCTTTGCAGATTTACTTTGTCAGCCAAGACACAACATGAATCGTGGAAAAGCAGCTGAAACGCTTCTTTCTTACCAGACATTACAAATTCTCATTATGCTTCGCCAGCTCTTGCCACCTTTGTTTAGGGGATATGTAAACTAGCGGGGTAGAGCTGATGTCTTCGGGCATCTTGGCACTGACATCTGCCACCTTTGCCTTTGTTAGCTGCTTCTGTTCATGCATATGTTTTATTGATTAGTTGTACTTTGCTCGCCGCAAAGGGTAGGCAATGCCTGCAACAAGCCAAACTGGCTCCCCTACTTTCCATTTTGCACTTTATTTGATTCAGGCTTTTACTGTCATGCACTGGGAATCGTGAGCATTTCACATCTTTCCAGAGCTTTGACTAGAGTTAAATGCTTGGTCTAAAACTATACACTCTCAGTGTGCAAGTATATTGCTTTGGAATGTTTTAAGGTTTGTTTCGGTTTTACAAATTATGTAAAATGACAAGCATCCATTGCCTTGAAACTAAATGAGAACACTTTAAAAGCTGCCGCATGCCTCCGGAGACAAAGTTAAACAATTAGAATCATTGACGTTGTTATTGTTAGAAATATTTCTACAATAATGCTTAATGGATATTTGTATCTCTCCTTAATTAAATAACTTGAAATGACATAAGTTGATAAGTTGAAATACTCCTAATGACTGACTAGACTGACTAGACTCTTACACCATGAATCATACCATAAAAAATAAAGTAAATCAGTACTATTGTGAAATTATTTTTACGATTTAAAAGTGTTTTCTATTTTAATATATTTTAAAATGTAATTGATTCGTGTGATGGTAGCGCTAAATTATCAGCATCATTACTCCAGTCTTCAGTGTCACATGATCCTTCAGAAATAATTCTAATATGATGAGCTGCTGCTCAAGAAACATTTCTTATTATTATAAATGAAAACAGTTGTGCTGCTTAGTATTTTTGTGGAAACATATTTCAGGATTATTTGATGAATAGAAAGAACAGTATTTAATTTCAAATAGAAATCTTTTGTAACAATGTATAATTGGTTAATGTCAACTTTTTATAAATGTAATGTCCTTTCTGAATAAAAATAGTAATTTCTTTTAAAAAAAAATTAATTTATAAATATCACTTAGGTTTTTAATATTTAACAATCAGAACTAACCTTGCCTTTGTCATAAAAAGGTTAAACTCGATATTTTACGAGATTTGTGACCCTGGACTACAAAACCAGTCACATAGGGTCATTTATACAGTTGAAAATACATTTATAAGCTGAATAAATAAGCTTTCCATTGATTTATGGTTTGTTAGGAGAGGATAATATTTGGCTGAGATACAACTATTTGAAAATCTGGAATCTAAGGCTGCAAAAAAAAAATCGAAAAATTGAGAAAATCGCCTTTAAAGTTGTGCATTTATGTCTGCGATTGTGTTGCATCCACTCACAAAAATAAATGTTTTATATATTTATGGTAGGAAATTTACAAAATATCTTCATGGAACATGATCTTTACTTAATATACTAATGATTTTTGGCATAAAAGACAAATCGATAATTTTGACCAATACAATGTATTGGCTATTGCTACAAATATACCCGTGCGACTTGTGACTGGTTTTGTGATCCAGGGTCACATAAACCAAGTGATCATATCCAGGGGCTGTTTACACAACACCATTTTCAACCAAAAATGGGAAACTTTTTTTGATGGCCGGTCATTTACACGACAATGACGGTTTGGGATCCTAAAAATGCAAACTTTAGAAAACGTGTTTCAAAGTGCAAGTTTAAAAAAAAAATTGAATTTGTGAAACCGGAGACACGTGCGTATCACTTGTTCAGTCTATAGGCATTTAATGTAGGCTATCTTTACAAATTGACATCGCCAACTACTGGCCTGGCATGAAAAATACAGTGTTTTTAGTTGCTCTCGCCAGATTCGTGAGATCACTTTGACAGCATTCCCGTAGGAAAAACTTGCATCGATGTCGTGTAAACGTACCCTCAGTCCAATTCTTCCCTTTTATTCAAAACCATTTGCAGAATGGACCTTGTTTGTACCATCAAAGAATTTTTTGGCATTATCATTATCAGAAAGCACTCATTGGGAGCAGTAAAAGTGCAGTGCTGGGATTTCTTGTCCATTAGCATAACTACTGATTTTATTTATGATATGATGAAGTAGTCAATTTATCTCATAAGAATATAAGTGTAAGCACAAAAATTACGAGTGATAAAATTAGCCCTTAGCAGAGTAGTTTCACTTAATGAATAGGCTTACGTTACAGAGCTTCCTTCCAGCTATCTTTAAAGAATGTACTGCACTTTGCCTCAAGCAATTATTTTTCCCAAGATGCTTCCATCTAGAATTACACTCCAAATTACAGGTATGCATTCGGAGGTTAGAGTGTATCCCATCATTCAACACTAACACACACCGAGTTAAATGAACTGCTACGCAGACAACAGCGCCGTAAACTCACATCTGCTGTAGTTCTTCTCAAACGGCAAACTCCGTTGCCCCATATGCAAATGACTCTGATTATGTAAATGCTTCTAAATATGACAGCTATTCAGGGAAGAGACAATTAAAGAAGCATCACTCTATGGAATCAAGCTCTGTGGAACTGGAGCCAAGACACACAGGGAACGCTTTACTCTGCGTGGGCCTTCCTGTTATTTAATGCATCATTCTCTGCATGAGACTAGGTTTATGTTACTTCACACATTTTATAATAATGCCAAATGAGATTGTTGAAGAAAACAAAGAAGAGGTCAGCCAATGTCATTTTAAAAGGTGGGTTTAAAATTCAGTGTTTGTGAGAATACTATAGTCCTTACATTCTTTTGAATTATATATATATCTTGTATAGGTCACACATTTATATATTCTCCCACATGTAGTGGAAAGATATTTTATTAATCAAAAAAGGAAAATTCACTGTGAAGTGGAAATAATTAGCGACATCTCAGTATCAAAATTAGATGACAATTAACTGCTGGTGTTACCGTGGTAACACGTCGGGAATAGAGTGTAACTTTGCTGGAGACTTTCTTTAAAAGCACTACTACCGAAATGTTTTGTTGTACATATACATTTTCATAATACGGACAAAAGCTGTAAATGTCAACACAAACACAAGCAGCTTCACGGAGAAGACGTTTTGACTTGTGGCTTTCAAGTGCAGAGAAGACTTGGGGGGGGATTGTCACATTGGGGAAAAATTGGGAAAAGAACTACAGTAGCCTATATCTTTAAGCATCTAGTTGGAAAAATAGATATTTATCCATTATGTGATCCAAATTAAAACTTGAGTTGTGTCAAGCTTTTGATGAACATTTGGATGAACACAATAAAGCCACACTGATATCAGAAAACCCACATGTTAAATAAAGTAATTATGGTAGATTTAGCCTTTGAATTGGCTGGTGCTCTTTGTGACAACATGCCCCTTACAGGTCATGTTCACACAGAAGGGGAATATGGTTGTCAGACCTGAGTAGTCTAGGCTACTCTGTGGCTACATTTACGTTGACACAAATTTTGTTTTTTTAACGAGTAACAACTTCCGCCACGTGGAATTCTGACCATATGCATTTGCGGAAATTTGGGATTTTTCGTCTCCTGTGTGTTGCGTCATGTTTTGTTTCGGTAACTCAAAGAAACAAAGTGCAATATAACTGTGTACTTGCTTACTTGTCTATTAAAACACATGCGAGAGTCTCTGTCAAGTACAAGTTTGTGGCAAAGCTCTCTCCATCTTGAAAACGCCGATATTGATCTTTGGCCTCGTTCACACTGCAGGGCTTAATGCTCAATTCCGATTTTTTGAAAAAATCCGATTTTTTTGCAAGGCCGTTCACATTTCCAATTAAATGCGACCTTTTGTGATCTCCTGTGTGAACGTGAAATGACCCGGAAGTGACCCGCATGCGCAGAAGAGTACTCAACGGTCAACGACGTCACTTGCTGTTTGCGGAAGTACCTAAACATGAATGTCAACAGTGGAGCTCGTTTAGCAATATTAAAGTTATTTTCCCAACACAGCCAGCACAATTACAATCTTCTCGTTTTAAGAAGAAAATTAAGAAGGAGGAGAGCGTTTGAGCGCCTTCGATTAACTCACGGGAAGAGACACGTCTGCGGCGGACCATAACAGTGCAACGCGTTGGAGTGTATTGACAGGTGTGTGCTATCGGTGCTATCGTACGATAGCTAATTTGTTTATCTTCTCATTCCCGCCTACTTCAACGCAGAATTATGACGTTTGTCGCATATCAATGGCGTGCGGGTCGGATAGGCTACATGTGTCCTGGCCGTTCAGATTGAGGTCGCATTTCAAAAGATCGGATACGTATCGGATTTGGACCACATACCCAAGTGGCCTGGGTCGCATTTGAAAAGATCGGATTTGTGTCGTTCAGACTGTCATGAAAAGATCGGATACAGGTCGCATAGGGGCAAAAAAATCGGAATTGGGTCGTTTCAGCCTGCAGTGTGAACGTAGCCTTTGTTTGATTTCTCTGTTTTTCCCAAAGCCTGCTGCCTCAGTTGATCTATGTTTACATTTTTTGGGGGGAGGATTTTCTGTACTCGCAATCAATAACGGGTGCAAGATACTTTATCATAGAAATATACGGCTTATGTATAGAGGAATGTATATCTATGGTTAATTCACGCGGAAAACCGAGCATAGCTTGCGCCAGTATGTGGAGTGTAACGTGGATCGTCACGTGTTCTGTGACGTTGAGTGTTTATGTTTTGACCCAAGCGGCGCATGCGCGTGGGGTGCTGTGTGTGTGTTGTTTCCTCTTCGCCATTAAAGGCTTGACTAAACCAGTCTCTCGTGTCAGCGACTATTTGCATCTTATTATACACTGGCGTGGTGGCAGCTTTACCGTACTCACTCCCCAAGCAGCCTGGTGAGTTCGTGTGAGATCAGTTCACACTATTGACGCGCTATAAACGAGCCGCGTTGTGGATTATCTTTGCTGGTGCAACGCGAGACTTAAGCCATGGCGAATACACACAGAGCACCGAAACAATGGTGCCTCACAAAAGTTGAGACTGTAAACTCATTTGAGAACTGGCGTCAAAACCTCGTCTACACTTTATCTCTGGACACAGAGTTCGCTCCATTTCTAGTTGACAGCGCGCGCTGGGAAAAGAAGACGAGGGCTTCACCGTTCAGAGGTTTTAACGATGATGACGCAGATGTTCCCGCGGCACAACGGCGCACGCGCCAACAAAAGGTCAGCATGCTTGAGCTCATGCTGGGGCAGATCGCTAACTACTGCCCAGTTATTTCCCGAAATACTGTTGTTAAGAGCTCTACATGCATTGATAGCATATGGCAGACAATCAGACTACATTATGGATTCCAGTCGACCGGTGCACATTTTATTGATTTTTCTGCTATTAAACTTGAGTCTAATGAAGGACCAGAGGATTTGTACCAGAGATTAATGGCTTTTGTTGAGGACAATTTACTACGCATAGACTCTGGCATTACTCACGGAGGTGAACCCATCGCGGAGGATGAGGAGCTCTTTTCCACAATAGAAAACTTTGTTGTTCTAACTTGGCTTCGTCTTATACACAGTGAGTTGCCGAAGCTTGTAAAGCAGAGGTATGGCCCATTAGGCTGACCATTGACAGTGGTGCAACAGGAAACATGATAAGGGCAGCATGTGCCAGCAGACTGGGCCTTAAAATCTCCAGTTGTACGCAGTCAGCTCGTCAGACAGATGGCTCCTCACCATTAAAGGTAGTGGGAGAGATACGCACGCACTTTCAAAGAGATGGCCACAAGCTTTTTTTCGACAGACTTGTGGTAGAAAACCTGGATTATGACATTCTCGCTGGGATCCCCTTTATGGAATGTAATGACATCTCCATCCACCCTGCTCAACATCAGGTCTGTGTGGGGTCTGACACATACGAGTATGGTGCTAGTCAAACGTATGGAGACAGACATGCCATTCGGCGAGCTCACGTACTTCGTGCCACCTCATCACATACTGTATGGCCGGGGGATTTTGTCAAACTTGAGCTTCCAGCAGAACTAGCAAACATTAGCGAAAAGCTTGCTGTTGAGCCGCATGAGGGCCGTGCGCACTGGTTTGCTCCATCGTTGATTGAAGGGGTATCTGGAAAAATCAGGATTCCCAATTTGACTGACGTACCGCAGGGAATTAAGAAACATGACCATGTATGCCGTGTTCGCATGACCTACGTACCGGAGTCCCTAACCGAACAGGCCCTAATGGAAACTCCTCAGGCCCCTGTTCGCAAGTCCAGTTCGCCCAGTTTAGCACTATTCTCTGACCTTATCTCATTAGACCCCAATGGTATTATGACGGCAGACATCAGAGACAAATTCCATGGCATCCATAGGGAATTTGATGAGGTCTTCAGTCCGCAGTTTGGGGGCTATAATGGCGCTGCTGGCCCCTTCCAAGCGAGGGTAAACATTGGACCTGTCCAACCGCCACAACAGAAGGGAAGGGTTCCACAGTACTCCAGGGGCCAGTTACAGGAACTGCAAGCTCAATTCGATGAGCTAGAATCACTAGGCGTTTTTCGAAAGCCTGAAGACATTGACGTTGATGATGAATATGTCAACCCATCATTTCTTATCAAAAAACCTAATGGGGGGTTTCGTCTTGTTACAGCTTTCGCCGATGTGGGCCATTATAGCAAACCCCAGCCGTCTCTTATGCCAAATGTGGACGCAACATTGCGTCAGATTGCTCAGTGGAGGTATATTATCGCCACTGACCTCACCAAGGCGTTCTACCAAATTCCACTGTCCAAAGCCTCTATGAAGTATTGCGGGGTCGTCACGCCATTTAAAGGAGTCCGTGTGTATGCCAGATGTGCCATGGGCATGCCTGGTTCAGAAACTGCGCTAGAAGAACTGACCTGTTGGGTACTTGGCAATCTCCTTCAACAGGGACAGGTGGCAAAGGTCACTGATGACCTGTATTGTGGGACTGACACTCTTGAAGGCCTTCTTGCAGTGTGGAAAAAGGTCTTAGTGGCTCTCCAGGCATGCAATCTGTGCTTAGCTCCCAGTAAGACTGTCGTTGCCCCGGTCCAGACCGATATATTGGGGTGGGTGTGGAATCAGGGTACTATTCGCGCTAGTTCACACCGCATTGCAACATTGGCTTTGTGTGCTCCCCCTGCGACTGTTCGTGGCCTACGGTCCTTCATCGGTGCGTATAAAGTCCTAGCACGTGTTCTTAAGGGTTACGCATCGATCCTTGCCCCCTTCGACAATGTGGTCGCTGGTGGTGAGTCGACGGCCGCAATTGTGTGGTCAGATGAGCTTCTCCAGTGCTTTCACAAGGCTCAGCAGGCGTTATCCACTAGTTGTGCTGTGACGATACCGCGACCTGATGATCAGCTTTGGATTGTCACTGATGGTGCTCTCAGGGATCCAGGGTTAGGCGCGACTATGTACGTTACACGGGGGGAAAAGCTGCTGATCGCTGGATATTTTAGCGCTAAACTTCGCAAAAATCTGATTAATTTGCTTCCGTGCGAAATTGAGGCCCTGTCTATTGCTGCCTCCCTCAAACATTGCAGCCCATACATTATTCAGTCATCACAGAAGGCATGCGTGCTCACTGACAGTAAACCGTGCATGCAGGCCTTTGAAAAGCTGTGCAGGGGCAAATTCTTGGCAAGCCCGCAAGTTACCACTTTCTTGTCCACTGCTAGTCGCTTCCAGGTCTCTGTTCGTCATGTCGCCGGGGCTGCCATTCTCCCATCAGATTATGCAAGTCGTAATGCTGCTCAGTGTGATAGCCCTACATGTCAAGTTTGTAGCTTCGTTCGTGAGTCTATGGTCTCTGTGGTGTGCCGTACTGACGTGGCTGACATCTTGCGTGGAGCTCAAAAAGTACCCTTTGCCAATAGAGCCACGTGGGTGTCCATTCAGGCAGAGTGTCCGGACCTTCGTAGGGTGCAGGCATCTCGCAGGTAGTCGTCAAGAGTCTAATGTTAAAGATGTGAAACGTTATTTGACTACTCTTACCTTGGCAAGAGATGGGCTATTAGTCGTACGATGTAACACACCACTGTCGACCACCACTGAGTGCATCGTCGTTCCTAGGTCAGTGTTGCATGGTTTACTTACGTCATTGCATATTAGGTTAGATCACCCCTGGGCACACCAGTTGAGACTTGTCGTCGGCCGGTACTTCTATGCCCTTGATTTGGACTCGGCCGTTCAGCTTACGAGTAAGGGTTGTCACCAATGTGCTTCACTGGCACAGTCCCCAGTATTCGCAGTAGAGCAGTCCAGCTGCGATCCACCTGAGACGGTGGGTCTACCTTTGCAGCTGACGTGCTTAAACTTGAACGTCAGCTCATCTTAGTCGTTCGTGAGTGTGTGACATCCTTAACAGCCGCATTGTTGATAAATGACGAACAGAAAGAAACATTGCGAGATGGTATCATATGTACGTGTATTAGCCTTCGTCCGCTCGATGGACCCTTTGCCGTAGTTCGAACGGACCCAGCACCAGGTTTCTCTGCACTGGCCAAGGATACAATGCTTGCTCAACACAGGCTGGCCATTGAGGTAGGCGATGCTAAAAATATCAACAAAAATCCAGTGGCGGAAAAGGCTATACAAGAGCTACAGGGTGAGATTTTGTGTCTAGAACCACACTGCGGGGTCGTCACCCCTGTGCTGCTGTCGGTAGCTGTCGCTCAGTTAAACAGCCGTGTCCGGTCACGTGGCATGTCCGCTCGCGAAATGTTGTTGCAGCGTGATCAGTTCTCTCTCGAGCAATTACCAGTGCGTGACCGGGAACTGATTTCAAAGCAGCATGCACAACGCCTCGCTAACCACCCCCACAGTGTTAAGGCGAAAACACCACGAAGTCGGGGCGCACCCAGACCAGATATTAGCCCGGGCGATCTTGTTTACCTTTACAGTGACCACAATAAATCCCGAGCTCGGAGCCGATATCTCGTGCTTAGATCTGACGGTACTTGGTGCAACATTCGCAAGTTTACGGGTTCCCAGCTGCGGCGTGCTTCTTATAGAGTCCGCTTATCTGATTGTTATAAAGTTGACTCTTTCCCAAGTGTCCTAGATCAGCGTGAAGACGGGGCCGCATCTGAAAGTGAAGAGGAGTGTGAACAGGTAGGCGAAGTGCCACTTAGCGCTCCCTAAGTGATCCAGATATCCCCTTGGCGATAGCGGAGCCTGCTTCACCCCCAGGCTATGATGGCAGCGGAAGCCAGGAGGATAGACACGAGTTGGCCTCTCCATCAACTGCCCCGGTGCAGGTCCCACGGCGTTCTGCCCGTGTCCGCCGGCCCCCTGACAAGTTGAAAGATTATGAGCTTCAATAGATAGGCTGCCTTCGCCTGTATACTTATTTTGGCTTAAATGTTTTTTTGAGACATTACAGTAATGTTCTATGCAGATCCATGAGATCTTCTGTGCTGTTGGCACTGCACAAATGGTTCTGTCAAGTTATCTTGTGTTGTCGTATACCAGCTTTTTGTTTCCTTGTTTGTGTGTTTCTCAAGCCGACAAAAGGGGATGTAGAATCTGGAGGAAAATGGGTGGCGCCAGTATGTGGAGTGTAATGTGGATCGTCACGTGTTCTGTGACGTTGAGTGTTTATGTTTTGACCCAAGCGGGCGATGCGCGTGGGGTGCTGTGTGTGTGTTGTTTCCTCTTCGGCCATTAAAGGCTTGACTAAACCAGTCTCTCGTGTCAGCGACTATTTGCATCTTATTATACACTGGCGTTGGATATTACGTCATCATAGGCATCGCTATATGCGGTGGAAGCCCATTTCCGACAAATAAGAAAACAAAATCATGCTTTTGGTAAATCTTAATTATGACATAAAAATAATTGTTATTTTATGTCATAATTATGACCTTTTCTAATCGACTTAGTGTGTAATAACTATGACCTTTTTTATTATTCATCTACATAAACATAATGTGTAGATGATACGATGTAAAAATTCCTCTCGAGACCCACCCTCTTGTTTGTGATCCATTTCTAATTATTTTATTGTAGAATGTATGCATAAAGTAGTTGACATGAACACAGTAGCCTACATGCATAAATTGAACACGCAAGTCACAAGTGCACGACCACAATCTAACTTGTATAGCTTTTCTAGGGACGAGGTCACTCGCGATGAAATCAATCACAGCACATGCACTGCGACGGCTACACAAGGGGCGAGGGGGCTTTCCATTGAGATCCCACTCAGAAGACATGTAGGCCTACCTCTCTCTCTGAAACAATACGGTTGGGGGACCAAAATAGAGAAAGACTGAAGGGAAAGGTACACCCACAGGATGGTACTGTCGCTAACTTTTTGGGCTGGCATGTGTGCGAGTCCCCTGTGGCTCCGTGGGGAATGATGGGTGAAGAATGGAGGTGACAGAACGGACTATGGTGTTACGCAATAGCCATCCGTCGTGTGTGCCAGTAGATCTGACGTGCGGCTGAGGAATCACGGACAGCACTGGGATGTCAACAGACTGAGAAAACAACAGCGATAATGAGATATCATTGTTCACCGACAGGCTGAGACTTGTGTAGGAGTGCAGGAGACTTATTTCTAGTAGCCAAATCTCACTAATGTATTCAGATCATCTGTATTTTTAATTCTCATGTTACTATGGGGACCTAGACATAAAGAGAGAATGAACGATTTATTTTTTTACAGCATATCACTCCATGAAGGAAGCTGAAGCACGAGGTCTCAACGAACTAACAAGATTTCTTTTTTGTTAAAATGATTAGCTAACATATAGGCCTATTCATGCATGTATGTGTGTGTGCGTGTGTGTGTGTGTGTGTGTGTGTGTGTGTGTGTGTGTGTGGTTGTGTGTTACTTATATATATATATACAGTACACACACTTTCGCATATACATAAATATATTTAAGCTCTACTGTCAATAATAATAGTTTTCTACTAATTCATTCTGCAAAGCCTTCAACGTAGCAAGCAATATAAAATTAAATCCAAAAGCACCTCTGTCTAGGGCTGAATGCATAATGTATTTTGCAGACTGTATTTACTTTAGTTTTAATTATTCTGAATTTGTGTGTTAGTTCATTTAGTTGTGTAATGCACGTAGTCTATCTGCGGTTCTCCTAAAAGTAAAACTTTTTTGGAAGGTGAGTAGAGAATGTGCCGGAAACAAATGGATCAGTTTATTTTACTGCAGATTAAGCAAAGATTTTACAATCCCTTTGGGAATGAACTCATTAACATAAACAAACATTCACCTTCATATGTCCATTCAGACACCGGCTGTTATTTCAGGTGTTCTCTTTTCATATGCTAAAATAATTGATTATATTATATATTATAATAAAAGTTGACACTTTATTTTACAGTATGTTACATGTGCTGTAGATTATGCATAATTACATGCAACTAACCCTAAACAAACCCTATTGCAATAAAAATAAGATTTGTATCTTGATTATACATGAACAGAAATATGTTCCACTATTGCTTCAAGAGAGTTCATAACACATACTTCATGCATTCATAAGTTCAGAGTCTTAATTTGTATAAGTTGCACTGTACTTACAGCTGTGAACATAATATATAATATATATAACAATATACATAATCAAGATGGTATAGTGGGTCTGACTAAGACATAAACTTTTTCCCTTAACATAATATATAAAAAGACTATACAGGTACATGCAGTTTTGAAGAAGAGTGTTCAAATAACACAAACTGACTTCATAAATTAGAATTTCTCAGTTCCAAATCTGTATAATTTTCTGTCACACTACACTTACAGCCTGTGAACTTCATTTATCTCCATTATGAAATTCTCATATTTCTAGGCATATCTCAATATGCACCTGTTCTCACTCCTCAAGATTATGATTGTTACCAAAAATTAAGGTCAACTTGAAACGAAACGAATGACCTTTAAATAATTTGGCCTCTTTTCTTGCTGAAATTTAATATAGAGAAAAAAGATTCATTGCAACAGAGCAACTGACCTTCCTCCAGCAATATACTCACATACTGCGCTCACTTAAAAAGTATATAGTTGTCTTTACTTATTTATATATGCAGTAGCAATTCATTCTTCAAACCCTTTGCAAGCAGTCAGGATCTCAATAAGTTATCAGAGGAGCGTCTGGATCTGCAGATGTATATGTGATGCAGTTTCTGTATTTCTGTGAATCAAATAGTCATTGAATAAGGTTTGTTATCATCAGAAACAGACGGACTGTCATTCTCCAACCCTATTTAATCAGCCAAGCCACAGGATACCAGGACCCGGATGCCCCATACTGGGAGCCAATCTTTTCCAGCTTTAGCTCTACAAAACTCGGGAAGGAGAATATTGACATGGAAGTAACTATATTTGGATTTATAGAGGCAGTTTCACAGACTTCCGCAAGTCTGGCTCTTGACCAAAGAGTTATAATAGAGTCGCACTGCAAAGTTCTTCATGGTCTTGAAATAAACTTCACGTAAGTATGCGAGGAAATTATGCCTCAAGATATTCATAGCTGTTCATCTGTTCATTCATACATACTTCACTCAACATAATCGACATGAAGACGCACTTACAGTACAGAGTCAAATCTGCATGAAAATGGAATAAAAATAAACAAATATAACAGAATGTTAACTCACACCGCTCAGACTATATTTTATGTCTTATAATATACCATGCATACTTGACACAAGGTGATTTAGAAAAGACCAAAGGCAGCTCTGAAAAGAATAATTGCAATGAGCCATATGGCGAACGGTTCTACACCTCGGAGAACACTTTCACAAAGGCATTTTTTCTGCCAGAAAATGGAGAGACAGCAAGACATTTTTCCAATCAAGATGTTTCATGAAGGTCTGACCTGAATTCACGCTGTCTTTTTGTGGTTGGACTATAAAATCTGTCTATTCCTGCTGCGGTAGCTACTTACCTGACAGCTTTTAAGAATGATTGACATAATCACACTTAGCTGTCTCAGTCAATCAAACGATCTGTCTGGAGACATCATACTAAGTGGTACAATTTAAGCTTTTGTTCCTGTTTCTAATTTGGTCTCTTTGCTTATGAAGTCAGGAGGTATGTTAAGATCAATGGAATGGATTGGGCTGGAACGTTATTACTTTTAAGGCAAGCATGCTAGATATTCACTAGGATTGTCATATTTAACTAAAACTAAAACCACGAAAACACACACACAGGGACGTGCAGAAGCACACAAATTAGCCAAATATTAAAATAAAATGATTACAATGTAAAAGATTATTATTGTGTACATAAAGATATGGTGGAATCCGGCTTGTCCAATATATGGTCTGCATACGCGCTTTAACCTCATGCACGAGCAGACCCGTTTCCTCTCTGAAAAAGCCTTAAGTCTTTCCTTGCAAATTCTGCCATGTAAATAGCAACCAGCCATGAGTGCAAATGGCTTTTAAAGGGAATGGGAGATGAGACTCAGATCTATTTATTGTACGTTATGCCCAAAACACACCCATTACTCATTAAGAGAATAGGGACAACCCTGCCGACCATTTTCCCTGTCGTTAAACTAGCAAAAGTGGTTTTCGGACACTTAAGTGCTTTAGACCGTGCACTTAGATTGTTAAAATAGGGTCTATAGGGTCTAAATCTGCTATTCAATAGCATAACTGTGTAATCTGCTCAGTTAGAGAAAACACTAAAGTGTACATAAAAATAAAACAAATTGCTTTACATGTTAGTCAGATAGTTCCCGTCTAAGTGGGCGGTTCTTGGCCAAAAGAAGCCGTATAGTGGACTAAATGCCTTAGGTCTAAAGTCTGGCTGCGCAGAACTTTTCTTGGATTTGACCCAATACAAAGTCGCCACAGTAATTTATTCTGCACTGGATCGATATGTGAATGGCCAGAGGGAAAGAAACAACTTCCTGAACACCTTGATTGCTTTCTCTTTTTTTCCTGATGCAGGCAGAAAGACCCACTCTAGAGCCACTTACAGTCTGCCTATGAATGATGTGTCACAATGTGATTGGATAATCAGTAAGGGCTATAGGGCACAGAGAAGAAATGGCAAATGGCCACTTTTAGTGAGCGTCATCTCACCGGAAGGATCTCTACATACAGAAGGAGATGATATTTGAAACTTGCAAATAATGCAGCATTTTAAAGGGATAGTTCACCCACAAACGAAAACTTTATGTATTCGCATCATGTTGTTCCAAACACGTATAACTTTAGTTTTCTTGCAGGACAACAAAAATAAATTGTTGAAGATGATTTTTTTTTATTCTACTATCCATAGAATAACATTGAGGACAGAAGTTTAATAAAAAGGAACCAAAAGTTCCATTTAAAAAAAAAATAATAATTAGACTTGGATATAGATCAAAATTAAGTTTTATTTACTGATCCTCAAATTCAACTCACTGATTAAGTGCTCTATAGAGGAAGATTATCAGTGAATAGAGACTATAAAGGGATGTCTATTAGTTGTTTGGTTACCAAAATATCTTCTTTTGAGTTAAGCAGAAGAAATAAAACATTTACAGGTTTGGAACAACTTGAGGGTGAGTAAATTATGACAGAATTTAAATTTTTGGGTGAACTGTCCCTTTATTTTATACTAAAACCTTGACTTCAGAAGACATGAAATACAGTATAACAGTTCATTTATATGTGACTTGTTTATGTATGACTATGTATGACTTTTTGTTGCATCATTTGTGAAGATTGAAAGCTTCAGTCCCCACTTATTGTAATTGCACAGAAAATATCAATCAGCACAGAATTTGTTCTTTTTGTGTTTCACTGAAGAAAGTCATGAGGGTGAGTAAATAATGACTGAATTTTTATGTTTGGGTGATGTAGTGCAATATGCGTGTGTGAAGTACGTGAAGTATTCCTTTCACAATGAATCTTTTTAGATGGAGTTTCTAGCACACGTTTGAAGGAGAGGTCTTTAGTCATTTTGTGTGTGGTTAATTATTAATGTTATATACTAGTCATGCATACTAATTATGAGTGCCATATTACACCGAATTTAGAAAAAGATGGACTAGAAGAAGTGGAAAACTGTTTGAGAGAAATGCAGTATGCATGTTTTTTTTTTTTTTTTTTTTACACATCTCTGCTTTTCACCTCAGCTGTGATTAATGCAGCATGTAGCATTGCTGGAAGCTTTAGATAATGATGGAGGCTGTGCACCTTATGTTCAGTACACACGCTAATGTGACCGCCTGTAACCTGTCAGGATTTCACAGTCCACTCAATCACTAAAAGAGAGTTCCCAAATGGAAAAAGTGCATATATTTCTGCTCAACGGAAGAAATAGAGAGAGAAATAAAGTGATTTTGGCTTCCACAGCTCACCGCATTCAGATGAAACGTTGTGGTCGGAATTGTCAATAATGGCAATAACTCTTCTTTTATTCCTTTCTTTAAATGTCAGAATTTCCTTCAGAGGCTTATATACATAAAGAATTATATAATAAAAATTCAATGTTTAAAGAACGCTTGCATTGCTTTCAAGTTTTTTAATTCAGAAAAAAAGAGGCACTTTTGTTAAAGTGCAGCACATCCTAGTGGATATAGAGGAACTCAACTCACTTTTGGCTTTGTAGTATCTACACACCAACAAAAAATATATATTTTGTTGTCTTTAATCAATATATAAATCCACATAAACGAAATAAAACACATACAGTAATTTGATAAAGTAACAAAAATGTAAGTACAAATTGTTTCCAAAAACATAATAATAGGGTTGCAAACAATTGGAACAATCCTCATTTTCTACAAAGAAAAGGACCTTGTTTGAATGAAAAATCTAAAAGATAACAATTAATTACATATAGACATATTCGCAAAGATACCATATTCAGTGAATTTTCGCAGTAGATGCAAAGACATAAAATTAAGACTAGTGGAATTTATGTCAGCATTCTGACCAATAAAAGCATATAAAGAAGAATTTAATTGCTCTAAAATGTTTTGATTATTAAAAATAATTGGAGCAGTGAAATGTTTGGTTAAATTGTAAACAGTTCAACTTTGTATTGGCAGACTTATTAGCGGCCAGACTACAGGGCGCAGTGATACGCAATCAACTCCTGTGACCCGCAGTGAATTTAACCATTTCTTCAGTTGCACTCTGAAAGAGAATCCGTTTACTAGGTTCCTCCATGTTTGAGGTAGGTACGACTGGGTGGAGTGTGCATGCATGGAGGACCAATGATTGTCAAGAAAATGCATCTCCAATGTGCTTGACAACTTGAAGGTATAGCTAAAAATGATACTTTTTTTCAGTATCCTGTTTCACATGATAAAATATTCCTATAACCGTGCATAAAAGGGCTTTGATGAGGTTTCTAAATCATAATGTGCTCTTACTGTCAAAATAGGAATCAAAGAACAATCAAACGACACTCCAAAAATCAAATTTGAAAGGGGCTCATTGTAACAGCTTTAACATTTTTATTTCAAATTCAGTTTCATCAGCAACAGCAGGGTGCAGAGAGCAATGTCCTGTATTATTTATTTCCCCTTTGATTTGCAACTCCAGCACATAATATACGATTTTTAGACTACAGTTCTCTTCACTGAAGTCTGGCCCATCCATCAGATAATGTAATTTCCATTAGTTGGACAGAGGAGTGTGCGTTCTTAGGTTCCAGTGTGCTTGAGTGGTCCTGAGATGTCCAATTAATTGTGACACCCAGTGTCCCCTTTTATTCCGACCATTAAGATCTGTGTTGAGGGTAACCATGCTGTTTCCAATCCAGATTCGAGAACATACAAATATTTGGCTACAGTTTTGACAAACAAATCTAAACATCTTAAGTGTATCAACACAATTTCGGACTACTTAAGGCTAAGGGGCTAAAATGAAAACAGTGCAGGCTGATCAGCATGAATGGTGTACCCACTGTTAGTAATCAGAGAAGCACAGTGTCGGGCTCTGGGTTTGGGAATGATGTGAAGCTCTTCCGAATCTCATGAGCAAGGAGTGATTCTTGCTCACAGTGAGGAGGAAGAATACTGGGAAGTTCAAAGAGTGGAACAGATTCCTTCAAACCAGCCGGAAGGTAAAGACCTTGGGTCAAAAAGACAATGGAGATGAGTTAAACCAGAAAGAGCAAAATGCCTTGAAAACATTTAAGTTCAGATTTTTTGAACTGGTCTTCATAATTTGACTTTCACAGTCAAAAAGAGTTGCATTATTTAACAAGGTACAGTTATGCTGTATTATATAAGGATTAGCATATTCATATATAATTGTATTTGCATGGTACACCAAGGTATGTTACATGGTATGGTATATGCTCACAAAACCATGGTATTGCCAATGTAACATGTCCAACAAAAAAGTAGTAAGTGAAGGAACAACTTTTTGCTGAGTTACAATACAAAGCAAGCATTTCTCTCACTTTTTGGTTTCAGGTCTAAATCTGGCCTGCCATCATCTTTGGTAGTTCTGCCCAGCTTCCCTTGACCTTGAAGATCTCTTCGTAGACCTGCCTTGCTCATTGATACTTTGGGGTCCACAGGATGCATTTTGACATAAGTAGAGTCCCACTCATAAATCTCATCCACAGAGCCTCTTCTAGATCTAAAGTCAGAAGATAAAGTAATGTGCAATGTCATTGAGTCTAATGGATTCCCTTACATAAATCCACTGCGGCATTGGGACATGTACATGGTACCATGTCAAAAAACATATTATTACTATTGAAACCCCATTTTTAAGATAAATATATAAAGAAAGACAAAGAAAAGCCAGCTTTACCTTTCAGGCCCCTGTAGAGCTGCCTCATCTCTGTCACTGTCCTCTGTGATCTCTGGTGAGCTGGTGAGAGGAGGGCTGAGAGAAAACTGCCTGCTGTTAGGGGCATCCATGCTGCCTCTACCACTGCTTTGGCTTGCATAACTTCTATAACTTCCCTCCGTCTCTGAATTCTTCCTGTATCTGTTAATTTCCACATCCACCTCCTGCCCATTTTCAACTTCCTCCCCTCTTTCCACCTCTTGGCTCTGTCTCTGTCTTCCAGATGGCAAGACTGACAGAGAGGGGCCATAAGACAGAGGCCAGCTAGAACCCCCTGGATATAATAAGGCAGCATGGGTGCTATGTCCTGATACTAGGTTTTTGCTGGATTGTGAATCATTGATGGAGCCATCATAGGATTTAGAGGTCTGAAGATGGTGATCTTGCGTTTGACTTTCTGAAGGCACAGATGAATCTGTTTGCAATTTGGGACTACTTTTAGGCTTATCTGCCACAGAATTGGGTCTGCACGGAAAGGGGGACATTGTAGAATCTCGACTAAGTGTCAGCGAATCTACCCAGGCATCAGGGGTCAAAAAATGGTCCTTGAATAATTTAGAGTCTAAACTATGCATGCTCTTGTGCCGATTCCAATTGTTTGGCCCAGGACTCTTTGTCTTCCTAGGCATTGTTCCAGAGACATTCATTGTAGATACCGTTTTGCTTGACCAATTGTTCAACTTCTCCAGCTTTCTTGTTCTCACATGTCCTGACTCTTCTGATCTGTCCTTTTCAAGCTCTGATAACCTGGGTCTGTTATAGTCTAGTGTCTCATAACTGTGGTCCAAGCCCAGTATGGACCTTGAATATGGAGACTGGCTCTCAAGATCAGGTCCATCCACACTCATCTCTGAATAATCAGTCATTGGAATTATCTGTCTAGTGCTTTTTTCTATGACCCGCTCCTGCTGATCATCTAAGGAGTCAAAATATTGTTGACTTCTGCTAGAGGTCCTATGGGCTCTATGTTCCACAGCAGTTTGGGTCTTTTCAAAATTGTAGTTTAAGGGGGCATCCATTACACGACCAAAACTTGAATCAACAGGCGTCCTGCTTCGTCTTCGGTCCCATGTTTGGGATTTTTGGTGTTCCCCTCTGTCTAGACTTCGAGACCGTTGGTAGTTGGACCTCTGGATGGAATGATAACCTTGTTGATTCTGCCTATACTTGCTATCCTTTCCATAAGATGTATGTAGGGGCACCAAGCTTGCAGAAGAAATCCTGTGTCTTTCTTCCCACGGAATGCAAGAGGCAGCTCTTCCCTTCAACATGCTGGTTTTCTCAGATAAAATGCCTTGTCTTATGGCTTGGTAGTTAATCTGAGGTGTTGAAGTTTCTTGAGTTTTCCAGATTTTTCCATAGTCATCATCTGTTTCATTATCAGATGGATTTCGATCAACAGTGAACTTGCGCAGTTCTCTTTCAAGCTCTTCTCTCTCACGAGCCAAAGTCAAACAGCGACTTAGGTTTCCTTGTTCCCTCTCATGCTCCATCTGCAAAACAAGGGTACTGGCCGCAGAGTGGTTGGTACCTTGTTTCAGGGACCGTTGACCCAGAGTACTTTCTGAATGGGGATAGAGAAAAGAGCCACTGCTATCTGATGAAAGACTTGTCTGGTCTGGTCCATTCAAGATCTCTTGCTCCCGAATGGGCATGTAATGCCCATTTAACGAAAGGTGCTTAGCCATAGCTCGTGTTCTGCTGGAAGAAGGAATATCTGATCTAAAAGGTGGAAGATCAACCG
Organism: Chrosomus eos; assembly: GCA_036326025.1. Classification (NCBI taxonomy): domain Eukaryota; kingdom Metazoa; phylum Chordata; class Actinopteri; order Cypriniformes; family Leuciscidae; genus Chrosomus; species Chrosomus eos. The sequence continues at coordinate 10,904,796 of CM070841.1, read as the reverse complement.
AAAGGACAAAGGGTGGCTTTTTTCTTTCATCTATGTAGGATCTCAAAGACTGGGATTTCTGGATTCTGAAGCTCCTGTTTCCATCTGATGACCGCTGGGAGTTTTGACTTGGGTTTCTCTTAATCTGAGAACTGACAATTTCATCTTCAAGAGCATGGACAATAAAGCGTCCATCTGGGCCTCTGTCGATGAACTCCACAGAGGACACAGGGGCAAGCGATGCCCGTTGGAGATGGCTCTCAGGGAGGGAATGGTGGGATGGAGGGTTAGCTTGAGGAAGGAGATGTTGGCGCTGGGCATGACAATCACTGCGACTGGACTTGTCAAGGGAGGAGTGATTGGAAGAGGAGGAAGTGTAGGAGAGTGGACGAGCTGGTAGGAGCCTTTGCTTCAGGGTGTTGTCAGGGCTGCTAAGGTCACGGATAAGAATTTAGTACATTCTACAATGAATGGAAAAATGCTGGACAAAGAAAAAAGGTTTTGAGAGGTGATGGTGGTGCACTTACTTTACAGATGGGTTGTTTTTTATTGCAGGAGGGAGATCTGATAAGGGAACCAATTTTACAATGGAATGAGTGTCAGGATAATTGAACATGCATGAAAGGCAATTTCAGGAGTGAGAGCATCCTCTAAGAAGGATACATTGAGGCAGACTTTAAAAACAGTTCTAAGCGGTTCAAAGTGTTGTTTCTTTACCCTTGATATTCTGCCTGCGCCTTCGGCCCCTTTTGTAAAAAATGAAACAAACTATTGCCAGGGTCAGGATAAGAGCAAGGCAAAGGAGTCCCACTCCACCCATAACACCAGCCATTAGCCTATCAGGAAAGTCTAAGAGGCGGGAACTGGCTGGGTGCATATTCATTCCTGTGGAGCCCAAAGAAAGTGTAACATTTAATGGTTGGATGGGTTGAAAGAGTTCCAGGTTTTCTTGAAAATAGTTCGTGTAAATGGTGTTGTGTAAATTGCAATTATTAAATTCTAACAATTTCTTTAGAAAATATTACAGGCTGGGGAACAAAACATGGGAATGTGTGAAGTACTGACCGATGGTGGAGACACTGATTGATGGACTGGGCATGCTCAGCTGATCTCCATGCTGAGAAAGAAGCCTCAGTTCAAACTTGCAGTCCTTCAGAGAGTAATACACAATGAGGAAATGACAAAATAAGGATGAAAGAAAATGAAGAAAGGGTTGCATTTATTAAAAATGAGTAAATGACAAGCTGACTGATTCATGAAAATGTCTTAGAGAATATTTACCTTACATAACCCCTGAAGAAAGATCTGACTCTCAACTGGGCTAATGTCCTCTTTCAGATTAACCCATTCCCCACCCTCAAGGCGTGACTGTATGATAAAACCATCAATGGGTGGAGACTGGGACTGGGGTGCTGACCACCACAGAAGAATTCCCTCTGAACTCGTATTGACTGCGAGATTTGTAGGGGGTTCCAGCTTGGCCACAACAGGAAGTGCATCTGTAGAAAAATATTAAATAAGGGAGAGATTGAAATGAATAGCTTGGTTTAATTCAATTATCCACAGTGTGCGTAACATAAACATAGATGGTGTATTAATTTAAGTCGCCATGAGGTAGCCAACACACAGGCTAATTGATTTTAAAGATGAATAAAATCCAAAATTGATTTTTTTTTTTGCTTTTGTACCATATCTATTCGCTTTGATTATGCTAATGTACTCCTAAAAGTTGACTAAATTAATAAAAAAAATATGAGGTATTCATATTCAAATTTACAGGTGTTGTCTTCTTTCTATAAACAATATTTGTCCAACAAAATGCCATCCCCCTAATGCCACATGCCACCTAATAGCAACATAATTTAGCAAATCATGGTCAATGGTTAATGAAAAGTAGGCTGGTAAACTCATTTCATACGGTTTTTAGAGTTTCTTATGCACAGCTAATGTTTACCCATAGTTGTGATGGTGGTGATCTCACTGAAGGGTCCGGTGCCAATTTTGTTTTGAGCCATGACACTGAACTGGTACTCAGTGGCAGGAAGGAGATTGGTGACCAACAGACTATTCTCAGTAGAGAGGTCTGAGAAAGACAACCACTCTTGTTTTTCCGCTATCCTTACTGCTGACACCTGCTTATACCTGGAAAAATAATGTTCTCATGAGTTTTAAAAACAGACGTATGAAGACAGGCATACACCATCCAGTGAAAACTTGGCTACTAACTTAGCTACTTTTTTTTTCAGAAGCATGGAATTATCTCAACTTTTTTACAGTACAATTTTAGCTAACAAATAGCAATGTAGCATGACAAAATGCTCATTACTTTTTATGTTTATTTTGTATTGTGCATGCAGCTTTGCATTGTATAAATTTAACAGATAACTACTGCTCTTATTACAATATTATCTAAAAGACTACATTTCAAAATTGCTTCCCAACATTTAAAATGATAAACAGACACCAACCAGACAGTGAATTTCTGGGTATATCCTCCATCAAAGCCAGCCACCCAGGAGACATTGGCCTGGCTAATTCCTGGGATCACAGATATTGACGACACTGCATGAGGACTTGTACCTGTGAAACAGAACGATGAGCAGAAAACAAGATATGTGTGACATGAAGTGTGACAAATGTGTGACACATGACGCCAGCAAGTTCAGAACTACTCAAGACTACTCAGCTACAAGGCAAGATTCCCTTTAGGGCTTTTATTTGCCTCAAATGTAATGCTTTGTATGCTTCTTAACTAAGGTGGCCATATTTTAGTTTTCAGAAAAGAGGATGGGGGGCATGGTTAAGGGGGTGGGGGTGAATGCATCAACAAATACTTGACAAATGCATTCACAACCTTGCAACTATGTTATTACCCTTTGATAAAGTAATACATCCTTTCCATTCAACTTTTGGCCCGCAACAATAGAATAATATCAACAACAAAAAATAGTTTTATCTTTTAACACCTTTTACATGACACTGTTTTTTTTTCATGGCCATATGTTAAAATAAAATAAAAAATCTACTACACTATTTTAGAAAAAAAATAATTTCAGTCCTCCTGACAGGTTGTATACTTTCTTGTATATAAGTATATACTTGTATTCTTGTATACTTTCCTTATGTGGGCTTCTAGGTCACTAGCACCTTTATTTGACACTGACAGCTGTCAGCTTTGCAGCTCATGCATTCTGCTTTACACGGATCCCGACCGAGACGAAAACACATATTCCTATGTTTTAATATTTCTTGTGATGTAAACACTTTCTTTTTTTTTAGAAGAAGTCTGAGAGTAATTATTACTTTTACAGTAAACATCACACGAACATAAGAATGGCCTAAGGGTTGCATGTGGTAGGGTGACCCAGATGCTTCAAGACTTACCGAGCACAAAGACCGTTGTTCTGATGGATACAGTAGCCACTCGGTTGGTGGAGCTGCACTCCCACTCCCCCTGGTGGTCTTTACTGAGAGGATGTAAAATGAGGGAGCCATTCGCTGCTACAGTGAACAGTGAACGAGAGGCTGTACCAACCTAAGAGAAGCAGTGCCATAATCAAGCATATAATAAGGATTAAACACAAATTTTAATTGAAAATTGATATCCAGCTGTAATGGGGTGCATTATAATATTTGGAGAAAATTAAAATTCTCAGTTTTTGTGCATAGGATTGATGCTATGATTTTACATTTTAATCAACACATTTCATATAAACAATTGTAATATATTCTGCTGAACATTGTAGTATACCTTTTAACTGACATAAATGTTCTGGGTTAAATATGTGTTTAGCTCCTATCTAGCTGTATCTGTGGTACATTGATAAACACAGTCTTTCTACTGATTGAATTATCACAGATAATTTTCTGTGATTTTTTTTATAACATTTGGGTAACAAGGGTAAAATTTGTTTATTGTAAATACTGTTCTTTTGTGTGTAATAAAAAATATGTTATCATATCTTCACTCGAAGGCGATTACCATGAGATTTGTGCTAGAGAAGATTGTAATGACATTCACCTTTTTCCAGCTGACTTTTGGAGCAGGGCTACCATCCATCTGGCATGGAATAACAAGCATTCTCCCCACATCCTGTCTGTACTCCTTACGAGGTGAAACTTTAAATGACGGAGGATCCTAAAAGACGAAAACACAAAGTTTAATGCTCCTAAATTATAGCTCAAAAACTAACACTGACCATATTTAATTTTATTTCCATAGAATTCCACCACTGTTTTTCCCCCAACAACAATGTAAGACAGCTGTCTAATTTGTACAATCTTATATATAAATATATATATAATATATATATATATATATATATATATATAATATATATATATATATTAATATATATATATATCACAGATAATTTTCTATATAAATATATATAATATATATATATAATATAATATATATATATAAAACACTAGATTTACATAAAAACGTGTTTTGACCAATTTATAAGCCTTTTACTGGTTCTCACTAGTTGTCTTAATATTTCACTACATAAGGAGGACATTCGGCCCTCACAAGTATAGCCATTCCTGTACACACACACACACACACACACACACGTGTTGGTGCAACAGCATTATGAGGACTCTCCATAGGCGTAATGGTTTTTTATACAGCACAAACTATATATTCTGTCCCCCTACACTGCCCCTATCCCTAAACCTACCCATCACAAGAGACATGCTGCATTTTTTATTTTTTAATAAAATATTGTTTTTTAAGCCACTTGATTTATGAGGACTTTTGAAATGTCCTCATAAACCACCCGTAAGTTGTAATACCAGTGTAATACACATGTCATTATACAAATTTGTGTCCTCATAAATCACATAAATCAACTCACACACACACACACACACACACACACACACACACACACACACACACACACACACACACACACACACACACACACACACACACACACACACACACACAAAACACACACACACACACACACACACACACACACACACAAACATATGTGTGTTGTTCAGGTATACCCTACATTATGAGGACAAACTGTCAAAGATGTTGAAAGCCAAAATCCTTGTGATTTGAAAATAAAAAATGACAACACTCAGTAAAGCCCCACCTGTAGTATAACAGTGCTGGGCTCAGACTGGCCCATTGTCCCAAACCTATTGTAGGGTGTACACGCGTATACACCTGCAGCGTCATCGTTAGCTGTTGCTATGACGATAGAGCCTTCTGAGGTCAGTGTCCATCCAGGATACTGTTGAAAGAATTTCACAGAGTAATTTTTTTAAATAATGTTCTGGAGAGATGTGAGGTCTTTCTAAAGTACGTCATCAAGAGAGGAGTATAAGTGTAAGCACAGCATGGTCACCAAATCAAAATCAATATGTCAAGCATTAGTAGTTCAGGGAGAAAAAGTACTTTGGGAAGCACTTAGAAGTAGCAGTGTGCTTATACAAATATAAAAGGTTACAAAGTTTTTTTGTATGTATAGTGAAAAAAGCAACTAACAGTTACTCACCATGTCTAAATCGAGCGGTTTGCCATCTTTGATCCAGTCTACATGTGATAATGGTGGTTCAGCTCTGACGGGGCACGCAATGACACCCCTCATGCCAGTGGGGAGGAAGGTCAGACCGGGCATCTGCATCACCTGTGCTGGGTCTGTTAAACGAGAACACAGTTAGCATTAAGAATTACTATTGGGTCATATGTACCCAAGTATTCATATATACAGTATATATAATTATTTTTAAGAATGGGGTTGGTAAGATTGATTAATGCTTTTGAAAGAAGCACCAAGACCTTGGTTTAAAACACTTTTAATTTTAAACATGTTTGTGGTTTGAACAAAATGTCTATAGTTCTCATTTTCATTTTGCACAAATATTGCACATATGATTTGTGCAATGAAGAAGAAAATTCAAATTCAATATGTGCTACATGTCATGTATACATCATTTTGAACATAATCGTTTAAATTTGTGTACTTAATAGTTAAATTTGGGTTATACTAGTGTAGGAAATCTTATACAAGTGCAGGCAAATCTACATTCATTATTCTCGATATGTGAAACACTTACGCTGCACAGTGAGCATGGCTGAGGCAGAAGGGGACATATGAAGTCCATTAGTGGGCATGCAGGTGTAGTTCCCTGAATCCGCTGGAGTCAAACGTGATATGAGTAGTGTACCGTCCACTATGATCTTAACACGAGACTTCAGAGACCTAAAACAAACACACAGAAGAATAGTACATAAGCTGCCTGTTGCTGTAAATATTAAGAGGAATGTTGACAGTTTTAGAACAGAACTCACTCAATGTGGTGAATGTCTTCTCCTTGTCTTTGCCACACATAGGTCATGTTGGGTGGGTCTGCCTCAGCCTGGCACTTCAGCTTGGCATTCTGGGACATGTTGAGAACAGTGTCGGTTGGAGGAATTAGGATCACCGGAGGGCCTGTTGTTAGAAAAATACATAACGTTGCATAATGCAAAATGTAGAAAAATACTTTCACCTGCTTCTCCTTGTGAAAAAGAAATACACTTTAGCATGCTTTTAAAAAGAGTCCTCAATATACTTTAAAAAATATACTTAAGTGCAAATCGAATGTAGTGTTTCAGTAATATTCTGAATGTTTTCAGACACTAAATTGCATGTTATTTACAATTAAATTAAAATGTATTATAGTTTATATTTATATTAAAAGCAATGAGTGCCCTTTTGACCCATTTATGTAGGATTTAACTATATCTTTATATGTCATTTAATAATTACTTCTATTGGGAAATATGGTTAAATTATACTGCTGAATGTACTGACAAGCATCTATGGTAAACTAAAAGATGCCATTTCTATTGAAACTTGTATTTCATGTATTTATTTGTAATTACAAGTGATGGAGTTGCAATTTAGTACTTGTATTTGTATTAGTATTTAAAATATATTAACTTTAAACAAACTACAGTTAAAATTATAATCAAGTACTTTACATGTGCTTCATGTTAGTCAACACATCATAATAAGTGTACACATGTAAGGCATTTTTGATTTAGACTTAGACTTAGACTTGTCTTTATTATATTTGACATTATATACAAAGTTCACTTTTTAAAAGTGTACTTAAGTGTGTTAAGACAGTCATGAAAGTGTACTTTATTTAAGTACACTTAAGTGGCCTTTTATTTCTTTAATGTTATATAATCTCTAAGTACAGTTTAAAAAAATATATACTTTTAAGATTTGAAGTACACTACAAGTGCATGCTCAATACAAATAAGCATTTGGCAAACTTGCATTACTTTTTAAGCATGTTTTATCCCTTTATTTCCTGGTAATTAAACCCATGACTCGGCACAGTACAGTGCTCTTTGAGCTACAGACCCTTGTGACAGTGAAGTGCACTTAAATGTAATATAATGCAACAGTACCACTAGATGGCGCCATTCATTTAGAAAAAACTTACAATTAAAGGGATACTCCACTTTTTATAGTATATATTTTTTCCTACTATGGAAGTCAATGAGACCAGAAACTGTCTGCTTACTGATATTCTTCTAAATATCAGAAAATCGGCTGAATGGATTCGAAAACGGTAAAAGGAGTTGTAAAATGAGCCTATTTCCAAAAAAAGTGGAGTATCCCTTTAAGGAGAAACTAACCCCATCCCTTTTTGGACAATAATCATATTTTAAGTCGCAAACAAACCGCTGCCAATCAGTTACATGGCAGTCAATCAAATAAATGTACGATCTGTAAGCAGTAATCCTAGCATGGCTTGCATTCACATACCCAATTTCCTCCAAATCAGTTATTAGGTCTCCCCAACACTTTTCAGATTGTTCTATTCAAACATCAATGCTGACTTACCAATGACTCTGACCTTTGTGATGTACGTTACATTTCCTTCAGTGTTGGAGGCGTGACACTGATACTGGCCTGATGTTTCTCTGCTTACAGCCTGGAAAGATACACTTCCATTCATGATCTGTAGGATTCAAATGAGAGAGTTTGTGAAAGCCTGGAAGAGAGAGTAGACTATAATTGTATTCTAGATTTGCTCCTCTATTGCATTTGGGAATTTAATTATTATCAAAATGTAAGTTTTGTTGTTTTTTATCCATGTCCGTTAGCTTCAAGGTCAAAGTGAGTATAGTCCTAAAAGTTGACAAAACAAATGTTCTTTTCCAGGAAAATAAATGAAAAATGCAGATGACTCATGTTGTTTGCAGGGTGTGTACATATTTTTGACCAATCAAATGCACTCTAGAATGAGCTATATCAAGTAGCCAATCAAAATTCTTTCCGGGCTGTGATGTGAAGTAAAGGTTATTGGCATTTTTAAAAAGGACAGGCATTTTGATGTCCCCACCCCAACTTTCAGTAGGAAATACATCAACACAGGGACGATAACAGCATTTGTCAACCACTTTCATGGACATTTTTAAGTGCAAAATCAGTAGATGTGATCATACTAACTAGATAGAAATTCCCACCTTTACTTTGTTCTGAGGTTTTATTGGCCCTCCATCTTTAGACCAGGTTATTGTAGGCCGTGGATTCCCCCGGGCAGCACACTTCAGCGTTACTGATCTTCCTACAAATACTTCAATGGCAGTAGGTGAGGTTTCCGTAAGCACAGGAGGTGCTAAACATGAAAGCAAGCAAAGAAAACAGTCACAATCGATTCATTAACGATCTAATGCTATAAAGAGCAAATATATTCTCCATGAGAGAATCGATTCTAAAATGTAATTTATTCCTGTGATGCAAGGTGAAGCATCATTATTTCAGTCTTCAGTGTCACATGATGTTGAGTTGATGCTCAAGAAACATTTCTTATTATTATATCAATGTTAAAATCAGTTGTGCTTCCAAATATTTTTTTTGTAGAAACCATAAGGCCGTGTGTCCACCAAAGCGTTTTTAGCCAGCTGAAAACGCTAGGCGCTCTGCTGAAAACGCCTAGCTGTGGGCGCTTGAGAGCGTTTTGGCAATGCAGCATTTTTTTTTTTCAGTTGAGACGCTTGCTTGTTATGATACGGAATATCCTCGAAAATGTTACTAGTATCTCATTTTACACATATTTTGTTTCTGTGTTGATTCTATATTAAAATGTCGATACAATGTAATGTATTTTCTCTGGCTCTTATTTTAAATGATTTCGTTATAATGCTTGTTCTCGTCATCTGTTGACAAGCAGATATGTGACAGTTGGTCGGTGTGATATTAGTCCCGCCCCTCCTCCACTGTGATTGGACAGCTGGGTAAAAAGTGACAGTGATGAGCGCTGCGTTTTATCCAAAGTTGAACATTTTTCAACTCTCAGCGACCAGTAAAAACGCCAGGCGCTTCAGCGTGAAAAAACCGCTCAGCGCCTCGTTACGCTCATGGCGTTTAAAAAACGCGGCACTCCCATTGAAAACAATTGAAAACATACGCCAGGCGCGTGGAAAAACGCTTTGGTGGACACACGGCCTAATGCTTTTTTCAGGATTCTTTGATCAATAGAAACATTCTAAATTCTAAAAATATTACCCCTTTTAATTAGTTTGTTGTAGCTAAGTACTAATTCAAAATGCTAATATGAGTAGCTTTGAAAAAGTTTTAAAGTACTGTCCTCAGCGCTAATCGTACTTTATCAACGTTTTTTTCTTTTCTTTTTTTTGCTTTAATGAAAGGCACAGTGGAGTCAAGCCAGGCCTGCAAGATGCTCTTTCTGCTTGGCGTCCTGTGGCTCAAACAATTGAGCCGAATATGAGCACAGGCCTCAGATGGCGTCTGTTGAGTGTCAGAGAACAGCCTTAAGGTGTGTCGACAGAGAGCGAGCTGCTTCTGGAACAGGTGCACAGAGCACTGTCTGTAACAGGTGCATGAAAACAGGCTGGGTTGTTTATTCATTCATTGTTCACTGCATGTTGGAATGAAGTCATAGGATGAGCATAATGGCATTGTGTCTGACAAAAAGAGAAAAGCTTTGATGGTTCAGATTCAGACTGCTTGTAAAATTGGATATCCTTTCTTACAATAAATAATTCAGGCCTTCTCACTGGATATGGTGAGCCTCACCTGTAATGAAGAGTAGAGTCCAGCTCCCGTTGCTTCCAGCCTCATCTGTGGTTTTGTCTAGCGGGAGGATCCGGCACTCGTACCAGCCTTCATCCTCTAGGAAAAGCCCCGTGATCTGCAGTGATGTTCCCCTGATGAGTGACACTCGACCTGGGCATGATCAGGAGAGGGAAGGGTCGGAGAACCAATGACAAACTTGTACAAAACTAAAGTAGTGCATATTTGCTGCAGACACATTTTTAAAAATATTTTTCAAATATTATTTCAATTATCAACAAGCTGGAAAGCTAAATATAAAATGAAAATTAAAAATTAAAAATTAAATTAAAGTGAGTGCATTTGTGCATTCTTGTTTGATATCTTTATGAGTATTATTAGTTTTTATATTATTATTATTTAGCTATATTAAAAGTAAATTAAAAATTAAGTTCTCAATTTAAAAAAACATACACTTGCTTTTTGAGTTTGTACAAAAATGCAAAGCATATACGCTGTAGATATAATATTATACACTATTTTAATAATTCAGCAAGCTACAACTAAAACAAGCTAAATATAAAATAGGTACATTTAAAGTGAGTACATTTTAAATGTGATTTTAATTGTTTATATATGAGTATTAGTTTTAAGTTAGTATTATTTGTATTCATATTCATTAAAAGTAAATTAAACATTAAATTAAGTTTACAATTTTATTATCAATTTAAATGAAACATGTAACATTCACTTGGTATTTGTGAGTGTGTACAAAACAAATGCAAAGAGTATATATTCTGTAGTAGACAAATATTCTATTATTTTGTTGTAGACCATTTAAATAAAGTTTACAATTTAATTTTCAATTTAAATAAAAAAAATATTACAACAATTAAAAACACAAGTCATTGAGAGTTTGAAAAAAATGAAGTATATTGGTTTCAGACTAAATCAAATTTATTTAAATAAAATATAACAGTTTTACAGAAATGTTTATTTAAATGTAATAAATTAATAAAAACACTTAAATGTTCAATATAGAATGTATTTCAGTTGGACAAGGCTCAGATAGACTGAGTGTTTAGTCTAGATCTTTAGCGTTTGAAACTCTATCTCTCAGTTGCCAGGTGACTGCGCCCCATAGCGACGGTGTTTGCTGACTCACCCCTCCCTCCCTCCTCTTTCTTCCCTCTCTCTTTATCTAGCTTTCATTCAACCAAATGAGCTTTTCAAAGACTTGTTTGTTTCTCAAAATCTAAAGTCATTTAAAGAGACCAGCGGTCAAAATCTTCACCACAGAAGCCACATCAAACATAAAACTGACTTAAACTGAAAATCCATCATCTGCAAACGTGTGCGAGGCCGATGCGTGGTGTAAAGCTATGATGTATTTATGAAAACAGGCGGTGACAGCGATCATTAACTGAGCTCCCAAGAGGAAGACTGTGGAAACAGGACTGGGCATGAGATAACAGCTGAGAGCATCATGGTCCATCCGCGCCTGTTTATTTTACCCATATGGAAGCCAGGGGTCACGGAAAAAGGGACATGGACACCATCCCAAGGGATTTGGGATATATAACCTGTTCCTGTCCAGCCCAAACACCCACAAGCCGACACTAAAATACTGCCATGGTACCTGCTGCCAGTGGGGTGGATTTGAATTTAGTTGCTGTGGTGACAGAGATTAAAATCAGTTTGGGGCGGGGCTTAGAAGGAATTTAAATTCTCAAGTTACTCGATACTACTGATACTACTGTTTTTTTTTTTACATTTCTTTGTATATTTATGTTTTTATTTATTTATTATTTTGGCAGCTTCCATAGTAGCAGGAAAATCACAAATGGAAAGACAAAATAGCTTGAATGAGATCATTTTAGTATCTCTGTTTCTCCAAGAGAGCAATGAGGTTAAATGGAGAGCAAACTGAGACGTCCGCTGAAGTCTCTCGCTTCACAGATTTGTCTCCTGAGAAAAAGATCCTGGGTAAACACTCCTTCTCTGGATCTTCTCTAGAGTTTCTGAAGAGATCTCACTAATGTCTCACACTCAGATTTGTAAAACTTCTTTTCATATTGAAAAGATTTCAATATGAACTCAAATATTTCTCCTCAAATTCTTTCCAGATCAAATGTTCATTTATGCTATCCATATACATGTTATAGCAATTTATGTCATTTTGATACTTACATAAAACATAATAGAGAACTTAGTCCTGACCTTTGAAAAGGCAATGTCTATGGGTAAAAAAAACCTTAGAGAGCATAGAGTTTATGCCCACTTATGAATAATAAAAACAGGACTGGGACGTATCTATTAACAACCATCTACTGTATATTCATTGCATTACAATACAATAAAACATTAAAAATGTCATCTGTGTGTTTTCACCTGTTTCCTGGTTCAGCAAAGATTCATTTGACGTTTCACATGCAAGTATTAACTCACTTGTTTACTTATGAATTACTAACCATTTCCCACAGAGCAGACTGAGCAAAGCCGAACAAACACACGCTCGCTCCGTTGCTTAGTCGACGACGAGTCAAATCTCAGGAGAAACTAATATTAGACTCCTTATTGTATGGAGCAACATATGCTGTCATTTCTATCTATTTGCTTTATCATCTGAAACCTAGAACTGGTTTATGCTGTAGAAATACTATTATTTTAAGGGGTTTAAAAAGGAATACGCTGGAAGAATGACCTGTAATAAAGTATATTTGAGTAACACTAGTCACCACTTCCACCTATTCAAATTTAAAAAGGTTTTCTAGTAGCAGGTTTAATTTAACCAATGACTTGAGGCTATGAAACTTGGAGTCTAAATCCTATCCGCTGCCTTGTATCCCAGAGACATTGTGTCACCTCTTGGCACAGGTTTCCCAGGTAAGGACTCTCCAGTTTCAGCTCAGGAAAGCAAGGGTCGGGTTTCACACCACAGTCGTCATCTGTATTCTTTTTATTGTGTTTCAAGACACTGTTATCTTTTGAAATTTGAATCATCATGACGGGCTACTGGGAAGCTGGTTGGTCTGATTCGACCAATGGGCTTTGAAAATAGCGCGGCTGCTCATTGGGAAGGTTTTTGAATGCTATAGACGAGGGGGATGGGTGGTCATTTGGAATAGAGAGCTTCACTCTTCAATGCAATCTGTAGATCTCGTCTACTTTGTGAAGTAATCTTATATCACAAATTCCACCACTGCCACAAGTGGCCAACGTAATTTTAGGTTATTAGAAAGATGAGTGTTTTGTTGAGTGTGACAATTATACACAGAGTGGACACATGAGACACTATCCCAGCTAACAAAAACATGTTCTATAACATTTTGCTTAGGTCTGTTATTTATGTTCTCTGAATGTTTAAAATGTTCTAAAAACATAAAAAAAAATTCTAAACATGTTTTTTTTTCTTGGATATACGAGCGTTGAGGGAACATTCCATTTTATCATTCTGCAAACATTATCCCATGGGAATGTTACATTTGAACGTTCTCTGAACATTCTGTGACATTTAAAAGATGTTAGATGAATGTCCAACTAAAACGTTTAAGAAAAAAAAACACGTTCCATGAATGATGTATAAATAATGATTTTGTGCTAAAGATTTGAGAACATTATTAAAGACCAGATAACTTTATATTAATGTTACTGGAAGACTTTGGGAGAACCTTGCAGGAATGATCTCTGTTAGCTGGGATATAGCCTAAGGCAATGAAATTCACCCTCACCCTTCACCTCTTCCCATGCTTCCCCTCAACCCCACCTGCGGTTTGGCTCCGCTCAAAAAGTCCCGGCTTTACACCTTTTGTTTCTTTTCTTTGTTACACATCACATAAAGTGACATTTGTGACGCCCTCTAACCTTTATCCGGCTGTTGGTGTACATGAAGCCATTCATTCCCGCCTTTAGTTTACGTGAACAAATGTGAATAAAATGATATTCAGTGCCGTTCAGTCTCATATGAGCTAAAAAAAGACTAAAACATGCTAAAAATTTGGAGCCATTATTAACCGAACATTAGCCTATAAAGAATAGCTTGTTTTTTGTTAAAAATCTCTTTGTAATCCATTGCTTGTCACATAATTCACTAATAAACAATTGATTTTTGCAAGAGCAAATTCATCAAAAAAAAAACTATTGCTTGCTAAATTTGCTATTGTCACATTTCAGTTTGTTTTGTTTTCATTTAGTCACAATTTTCACTTGTCTAGTTTCCCGCCACTTATGAGTTGTCATGGTTACTGATATTATTAGTCCTCTTAGTTCAGCTGTGTCTCCTTATTGACTTTGTTTGTACTACTACTTAAGTTCCTTTGGTCCCTCAGTTCATTGTCGGTTGTTGTCTGTCCACTAGTATGTTGGCTTGTTATTCTCAGTTCATAATAAATCTTATGTTCTTTTATAATCATCTTCGTCTTCTGTGGATCAAAGTGTTACACTTATAAAGAAGATGTTGTTTGTTGCACATGTAAACAAATTTGAGCATGAACTGTTGCGCAAGTAAACAAATTCCCTTAGAAACGGTTGCTTGTTGCACAAATAAAAAAATCACTTATAAACTGTTGCTTGTCACACAATATTTTTTTTTAAAGTAAAACTAGTCTCAGCCTCAGACGTCACGCCCACGGAACGTTGGCTAAACGTCTGATGCATATGGTACACTTAACTGGAAACACTTCAGCAATGTCGAAGTCGTCATCTGATTGGTTGAATTTTATCGGATTTCCGGGGGGGGCGCGAGTGTCGCGTTTATTTTTGGTCCGCCGGGAAACAAAGCGCAGACGTGTGATTGCGGAAGAAAAACGGTTGTGTTTACATGAGTGACAATGAGCATTTATCAAGTTCAGCTAAACGTAGTAAACGTAGTAATCAGTAAACGTAATCAGCAATGACTTACTGCTTGTTTTCTTCTCCTTCTTTGATTGTCTATGCTGTCTGACTTGTTGCACGCTGGTCTGTTGTTGTGGTGACATTTCCACGCCCCGAAACGTGACGCTGAACGAAACGAACTGTAATTGGTTGTTTGACATGTCGGTCAAACGGCCTTATGGGAGGGCCTTGGCCAAAGAAAGCTGCTATGAATTCCAGACCTTCAGCCGTCAGTCTAAAGGTCTGGCTACGCGAGACTAAAGTAACACCAAGTAACTTTTCCTCTTCGGTCGCCCTACTGGTTGGAAACGAAATTGTCCATTGCCGCTGTCGTAAATAATTTAGCCTACCGTCGCACGCACGCTCGCTGTTTATCCAGCCCCGGCTTTAGAATGAATTGATGTCCACAGACAAGGTAGAGTATGTTACATGATTTCATGAAAGGATGATGTATTGCAACATCAGAAACGAAGAAAAACGAAATAATGACTATTGTAGCGCTTGACGTAAAGCAGTTGAATTTTGTAGTTCTTTTTCGGGTTACTACCCGAACCCCGAAGTTACATAGTGCCAGTAAAAGCATGAAGAAGTGCCTTTCACCCTGTTACGACTTGATGAACCACTGATAAGATTTTGGAAACATTATTTTAAGGTAAACAATGTTACATAGTGTTGCTTTAAATCACTTATAAACTGTTGTTCTCTTACGAGAGTATCTCTCGTACTGCGTAATATCTTACGCTATGGGGAAAACTCTTTTCCTCGAGATATTGAAGCCAAAAATTATCCTTAATTTTAAACATGCAAAACGCTTTGCAGCAGCAAGCAGACAAGGGCGAGACGGCTCGCGCGCCCATTGGCTGCCTTGCTGGAAAAGCTGCAGCCTATCGAGGTGAGGCACTGCGTGACGTAATGACGAATGGGGACGCTTCGCGCCCATTTCGTCATGTCCCGCCAGTAGAGGCGTGGTCTCGCCCTATAAATACCCCCTCGATAGCTGAATTTCCTCTGATTTTTCTACTCTTCATGCGAAGCTCACGCATCGCTGGATCCAGAGTGAGAAGCCGCGCCGTTGACTTGTAGCCTTATCAGCGGGACGTGCCATTTCTGAAGTCGCTGGCCCAGCCGCCTTCAACCGCCGTACCTGCTGCGCTTTCCGGCGTACTATATCCTTTTACTCTGCTAAGTGTGTGTGTGTTTGCTTACGTGACGCAACACCTATTCTCTGTTCTAAAAGAGCTGCGTCTTTTTAAAGATGCCTTTCTGTGGCTCGTGCCGCTCCCAACTCAGTGATGAGGACCGTCACGTCATCTGTGTGTCCTGCCTGGGTCATGAGCACGCGGCTATCGCGCTCGCGGATGGTGGATGCCCGCACTGCGAACTTCTGCCCATGGTGACTCTGAGGACTCGCCTGGCGTCGTTCTCTGAGCCCGCGTCCCAGCCTTCTCTGCCGCGCCGCAAGAAGCGTCGCGCCCAGCGCGCTCCCGAGCCTTCTCCAGCCCGCCAAAGCTCGCCGGTTCGCCCGCCTGCTTCGCCGCCTTCACTTGAGTCGCTCCCGGACGGACAGCGCCCGCCGTCTGCCGCCGCTTCCGCTCCCGAGTTGGACGAACCCGCTGAGGTATGCTCTCTTGTGGCTTCTGATAGCGAGGATTGGGCGAGCTCTGTGGACCTCCCCCCCGCTGACATATCTAGCCAACCCTCTGGAAAGAGACCCGGCATTGAGGCTGAGCTGATGCGTCTGCTCACCCAGGCCGTGGAGTGCATCGGCCTCGAGTGGGAGGCGCCTGCTTTGCCGCCGCGCAACAGACTCGACGGGCGCTTTCTCAAGAAGGACGAAGCCCCGTCTAGGTCTAGGGCCGCCCCCTTCCTTCCTGAGCTCCACGACGAAGTCGCTAAGTCATGGACTGCCCCTTTCTCCGCCAGGATGCGCACTTCCACCTCTGCGGCTTTTTCCTCTGTCGTCGGCGCGGGAGATAAGGGATATCTCTCCATTCCTCCTGTGGAGGCGGCGGTCGCGTCGCATCTCTGCCCGCCCTCTGCGGGACGGCGCGCGCAGACGACGCTTCCTTCTAAAGCCTGCCGGGTGACTTCATCGCTGCACGGGCGTGCTTACACAGCCGCTGGACAGGCGGTCTCAGCGCTGCATACTATGGCGATCTTGCAGATCTACCAGGCTGACCTTCTCCTTAAATTGGACGAGGAAGGGCCGGGCGCTGTCAGTGTGGCGGATTTACGAGGCGCTACGGACCTTGCTCTACGCGCCGCTAAAGCCGCTGCTCAGGCCATGGGGCGGAATATGGCCTCTCTCGCCGTTGCTGAGAGACATCTGTGGTTGACGCTGTCTGAGATGACGGAAGCTGAGCGCTCTGTATTCCTCGACGCGCCCATTTCCCCTGCGGGCCTCTTCGGATCTGCCGTCAAAGATTTCGCGGACAGATATTCTGAGGTGCAGAAGACTTCGCAGGCCATGAAGCACTTCCTTCCGAAGCGCTCGAGCTCCGCTGCAGGTCGCTCTAAGCAGCCGTCTGCTCGCAGCTCGCAGCCTCGGCCTGCATCGCCCGCAGCCGCCGCTTCACAGCGCCGCCAGTCCCGGGATCAGAGACCGCGCTCTCGCTCTGCTGGACGCCGCCCCGCTCAGCGCGGGCCCCGGCCTAAGATTGAGCTCAAGCCCGAGGCCTCGAAGCTTTCCTAGCCACTCTAGGGAAGCGACGGTGTTCGGATCCCGCTGCGGCCGGTTCCCCACCGAAACGATTCGCTCGTTCAGTTCCTTGCGATGTGACTGTGCCAGTGTATTTAGCAGTGAAGCAGCCGGTGTCTCAGCCCGCTTGCCTGCACACAAAAGCCGTTTTCATGGCTACCCAGATAAATCCAATAAAGAGTGTATTTTCTGGTATACCGGCCACGGCCGATGGTGTTATGAGTGTTGTAAGAATGCCCACGCCCCAGTGCCCATTCCCACACCCAGACACAGCCCGCCACGGTGCGAGGCTAGCACACATAAATCTGACTCAGGTCGATTGTGCACACAATGTAGTGAATGCGCCCATACAATGCCCGCTCACGCTACATGCCGCGTGTCCCTTGGTTTCTGTAAAAACGAAACCAACACACGTTCTATCGGCTCCGACCGAAAGCGTGTACAGTGCAGTAGATGTGCCCGTAAGTTTGCGCCCACATCCCCCCGCAAGCACGCCGAATCCCACGGGATTCGCCCTGCTCACTCTCGCTGTGCGTCCCGCCATAGAGAATTTGAGCGCGGCCAGGCTGCCCGCTGTGTTCAGTGCGCCCCCCGCCTCGAACGCTGTAAACACGGTGTTGTGTTCCCAGGGTACCGGGGCTCTCGAGCCGTTGCCTGGTCACGGCCAGAGCCCGGTCTGCATTCTACCTCTAGCTATTCACGCAGAAGCGTGGTCAAAGCTACCCGGGGTATCAGACTGGGACTGAACACTATAAAGAGAGGCTACTCGCTACAATTCGCACGACGTCCCCGCCGTTATACGGCGCGCGTCGAGACTACGGTGAGAAGCGATGTATCTCATCTACTTCGAGCCGAGATAGCGAAACTGCTGAGAAAGGGGGCCATAGAGCCCCTTTCTCAGGCTCAGAGCGAAGGGGGCTTATACAGCAGATATTTTCTGGTACCGAAAAAAGATGGGGGCTTCAGGCCCATTCTAGATCTGAGACAGCTGAACAAAGCGCTTGTGAAGCGCCAGTTCAGGATGCTTACGACCAGGGGAATCCTCGCGCAAGTGCGCCAAGGGGACTGGTTTATGTCAATAGATCTGAAAGACGCCTATTTCCAAATACAAATAGCGTCCCATCACAGGCGATTCTTGAGATTCGCGTTCGAGGGCCAGGCATATCAATACACAGTCCTGCCGTTCGGCCTGTCCTTGGCACCCCGTACATTTACGAAGTGCATGGACGCGGCTCTCGCACCCCTGAGACTTCAGGGCATGCGAGTTATGAACTACTTGGACGATTGGCTGATTCTAGCTCGATCACGGTCAGAGCTCATAGAACACAGGGCCACACTGCTCGAGCACCTCGAGAAGCTGGGCCTGACAGTCAACTGGGAAAAGAGCTCGCTGTGTCCCAGCCAGAGAATTTCTTTCCTGGGAACAGTGTTAGACTCGCTGTCCATGACGGCACGCCTGTCACCGGAGCGCGTACTAAGTATTCAGCGCGTCGCGGAATCCTTCCGCCACGGCTCTATAGTCCCGCTCAGACAGTTTCAGAAAATGCTGGGCCTGATGGCCGCAGCATCCTCTGTACTCCAGCTGGGCCTGCTTCGCATGCGCCCACTGCAGAGGTGGGTGAAACCACGGGTCCCGCCCCGGGCTTGGACCACGGGCCGGTGTCGCCTCAGGGTCGACCAATGGTGCGTTTCGGCTCTGGAACCCTGGAAAGTAACCAGCTGGTATCAGACTGGTGTGAGTCTGGGGACCGCCTCAAGGGTGAAAGTGGTGTCTACGGACGCCTCCACTACGGGGTGGGGAGCGCTGCTCGAGGGCAGACCGCTGGCTGGCCTATGGTCAGAGCGGGAGAAGCTCCTTCACATAAACTGCTTGGAAATGATAGCAGTCGACAAAGCGCTACGGCGCTTCCGTCCCCTGATAAAGGGCCACCACGTCTTGGTCCGGTCGGACAACACGTCAGTGGTGGCGTACATAAATCGCCAGGGCGGCGTCGGGTCCACACGCCTTTGCAGGCTGACGGAACCCCTCTTGGTCTGGGCCCAGCGCAACCTCCTTTCTCTGAAAGCGGCGCATGTGCCTGGGCACATGAATGCGGGTCCAGACAGGCTGTCCAGAAACAACGTCCCGACAGGAGAATGGTCGCTGCATCCGCAGACGGTCCAGCTGCTGTGGGAGACGTTTGGCAGAGCGCAGGTGGACCTGTTCGCGTCCCACGAGAACGCTCACTGCCCAGTATTCTTCTCGAAAAGCAGGGACGCGCTGGCCCATGCTTGGCCCAGCGGTCCCCTGTATGCTTTTCCCCCCGTCTCGCTCCTGCCTCAGGTGTTGGAGCGGATCAGGGAAAATGGATGCCCAGTGCTGCTTGTAGCTCCGCTCTGGACGAACCAGGCTTGGTTTCCGGTCCTGATGCGGCTGGCCAGCACTGCCCCGTGGCCTATACCATTGAGGAGAGATCTCCTCTCTCAGGCAGAGGGCTCGATTTGGCATCCTCGCCCGGATCTGTGGTCCCTGCACGCATGGGCCATCAACGGGTACCCGCTAGCCTCCCGGAAGGAGTGCTAAACACGATCGCGCAGGCTAGAGCTCCGTCTACCAGACGGCTCTATGCCTCGAAATGGTCGGTGTTCTCTACTTGGTGTCGAGCCCGTGGCTTTGCACCTGTGGACTGCGGGGTTAAGGAAGTGCTTGCCTTCCTTCAGGAGCTGATGGATAAGGGTAGGACCCCATCCACGCTCAAAGTTTATGTGGCGGCCATAGCAACGTTTGCTAAACCGGTGTCTGGCCAGTCACTGGGAAAAAAACGACTTAGTCGTGCGTTTCCTACGAGGAGCTCGGAGGTTAAACCCTCCCAGGCCCCCTTCAGTCCCGGCTTGGGACCTTTCCACGGTCTTGGAGGCCATGAAAGGCGCCCCGTTTGAGCCGATCCAGCTGTCGGACATGAAGCACCTGTCCCTTAAGACGGTGTTTCTATTGGCTCTCGCTTCAGTGAAGCGTGTAGGGGACTTGCAGGCGCTTTCTGTAAGCGCGTCATGTCTGGAGTTTGGGCCTAACGACTCAAAGGTCGTACTCAAACCGAGGCACGGCTACGTGCCAAAATCCCTCAATACACCGTTTAGGGCCCAGGTAATTTCCCTGTCTGCCCTTCCGGTTCTCAATGAGGAGAGGGACGCGAGTCTCCTTTGCCCTGTCAGGGCGTTAAGGGCTTATGTGTCCCGCTCGGCTGGGTTCAGACAGACCGAGCAGCTTTTCGTGTTGTTTGGCGGCCGTTCTAAGGGACTTGCCGCTTCAAAACAGAGCCTATCCAGATGGATAGTGGATGCCATAGCGCTGGCTTACACTTCCAAGGGCCTGCAGTGCCCATTGGGTGTCAAAGCGCACTCCACGAGAGGCGTGGCCTCGTCGTGGGCATGGTATAGCGGGGTCTCCCTGCAGGATATCTGTACGGCTGCGGGCTGGGCCTCGTCGTCTACATTTATCAAGTACTATAACCTGGAGGTGCCCGCCTTACAAGCTAAGCTTCTGGCGGTCTGAACTTCGGGCTTATCGGCCGCCATGCGGCTTATGTGTACCCCTACAGGACTTTTATGAGGGAGTGATGCTTCTAGCCTCTCCTCCTCTACTCTGTGTGAGTTGTGGTGATTGTGCACTAGATGCGCCCCGGGCTTGGCCCCGGGACTCTGGTGTTGGATCCCTGTCCGCACGGCGTGTTGCATGGTGTTCCCCATAGCGTAAGATATTACGCAGTACGAGAGATACTCTCGTAAGAGAACGTACTCGGTTACTAACGTAACCTCGGTTCTCTCTAGAGAGGGAACGAGTACTGCGTATCTTGCCGTGCTTGGAATACGCTCTGGTTCGCTTCGGCGTTGAAAAATCAGAGGAAATTCAGCTATCGAGGGGGTATTTATAGGGCGAGACCACGCCTCTACTGGCGGGACATGACGAAATGGGCGCGAAGCGTCCCCATTCGTCATTACGTCACGCAGTGCCTCACCTCGATAGGCTGCAGCTTTTCCAGCAAGGCAGCCAATGGGCGCGCGAGCCGTCTCGCCCTTGTCTGCTTGCTGCTGCAAAGCGTTTTGCATGTTTAAAATTAAGGATAATTTTTGGCTTCAATATCTCGAGGAAAAGAGTTTTCCCCATAGCGTAAGATATTACGCAGTACTCGTTCCCTCTCTAGAGAGAACCGAGGTTACGTTAGTAACCGAGTACGCTTGTCACACAAATAAAAAAAACACATAAACTTGATTGACGCACAAATAAAAAATCACTTATAAACTGTTGCTTGTTGCACAAATAAAAAATGCAATTATAAACTGCTGCAAATTCACTTAAAAGATGTTGCTTGCTGAACATGTAAACAAATTTGTGTATGAACAATTGCATGTCGCAAAAGTAAGGAAAATCACTTGCATATCATTTTCTTATCAATCAGTTATCACAAAATAAACTGTTGCTTGTTGTACAAATAAAAAATCACTTATGAACTGTTGTTTGCCAGACAAGTAAACACATTTACTTATGAATTGTTGCGTTTCACACATGT
This sequence comes from Chrosomus eos, assembly GCA_036326025.1. Taxonomy (NCBI): domain Eukaryota; kingdom Metazoa; phylum Chordata; class Actinopteri; order Cypriniformes; family Leuciscidae; genus Chrosomus; species Chrosomus eos. The sequence continues at coordinate 10,882,657 of CM070841.1, read as the reverse complement.
AAACTAATTAATAATTTGTTATACATTAGCATATAATCCATTGCTTGTAGCAAAGGTAAATGAATTTGGTTATAAACCAAGATATAAGTTGACTTTTTGAGTTTTTGCTGATGCTCAATAGGTTTGCATTCCATCCATTGCCCAGGCACCATCGCAACGAACAGGTGCAGTGCTGTCTTCGAGAATTTGTTTAATTGCAAAGGGACACACTGCGTTCATGCATACACTGCAGGGTTGAACCTGTCATCCGCTCACTGTGTGGAAGGTGAGGACTAATCCAAACACAGAAACTTGCAGTGTTACCGAGGTAGCCTCTTTCTTTCTATGTTAGAGCCATTGTCTTTTTAAGAACAGGGGGAAAAAAGGTATTTTCAGCCATTGAAAGACTTTTCCCTGTAGACACCCTTTGTATTCCAGCTCCCAAAAACACAATAGGGACTTCTGCAATGAGAGGGGGAGAAACTAGCAGGTCCCACAGAGCACACAAAAGAGCAGAGTTACTGTAAGACGAGACACGCTATGACCAAAGTGGCATTCAGGAGTACAAATTACGAAAGAGGTGAGAGATACCGCATTGTGGATAGTAGGATGTGGTTTACAATATAGCAAGTCCGGTTCAGCAGCCATTTCGAAATGAAGTGTCATTTTTAATTTTTTGGCCTTGGTGATATATCGGTCGACCACTAATACACTGAACAAAATTATAAACGCAACACTTTTGTTTTTGCCCCCATTTTTCATGAGCAGAACTCAAAGATCTAAGACTTTTCTATGTACACAAAAGGCCTATTTCTCTCAAATACTGTTCACAAATCTGTGTAAATCTGTGTTAGTGAGCACTTCTCCTTTGCCGAGATAATCCATCCACCTCACAGGTGTGGCATATCAAGATTAGACAGCATGACTATTGCACAGGTGTGCCTTAGGCTGGCCACAATAAAAGGCCACTCTAAAATGTGCAGTTTTATCCACAGCACAATGCTACAGATGTTGCATGTTTAGAGGGAGCGTGCAATTGGCATGCTGACTGCAGGAATGTCCACCAGAGCTGTTGCCCGTGAATTGAATGTTTCTCATTTCTCTACCATAAGCCGTCTCCAAAGGCGTTTCAGAGAATTTGGAAGTACATCCGCAGACCACGTGTAACCACACCAGCCCAGGACCTCCACATAAAGCATCTTAACCTCCAAGATCAGCCTCCCGGACAGCTGCTGCAACAATCAGTTTGCATAACCAAAGAAATTCTGCACCAACTGTCAGAAACCGTCTCAGGAAACCTCATCTGCATGCTCGTCGTCCTCATCGGGGTCTCGACCTGACTGCAGTTCGTCATTGTAACCGACTTGAGTGGGCAAATGCTCACATTTGATGTTGTCTGGCACTTTGGAGAGGTGTTCTCTTCACGGAATCCCGGTTTTGCAGATGGCAGACAGCGTGTATGGTGTCGTGTGGGTGAGCAGTTTGCTAATGTCAACATTAGCCGCGTTTCCACTGCCGGGCCAGGGCCGGGCCAGAGCTAACAGCGAGCCGAGCCGAGCCAGTGGCCTCGTGCCTCAAGCACCGGGCTCGCGTTTCCACTGCCGGGCCAGTAGCCCTGCAGCGCTGCCCTAAACCCCGCCCCAACACGCCTTTCTGGATCAAACGGCATACAATACAACCCAACCCATTTCAGCGGGTATTATGAATTTATTTATAATAGGAGATAGCATGTATATTAACTCACCGGCCGTGGCTGCAATAGTGTCCCGATTGTCTCGCGAGTGGACGGTGACCCAGCACACCGTACATCAAGTCGAAGCATAGAAGTCCCTTCTCTGAGCTTCGCTTTGTCCATTGTGCGTTTTAATCTCCTTGTACAATATACTGCGCCCGCGACTTTTTTATTTTTTCCTGAACTTGAAGCGTTGCTCGCTGAATGCTTAGCTTAGAAAGTTCAGCACCGATGCATTTTATAACGTCCTGCCCAAACTGCATTCAGAAGAGCTTTGGTATCTTCGACAGACCAGTACAGGCGATTCTCCATTTCAAACAGCGATTATTTTTCGCGATATAAAACAGTGAAATGTGCATCTTGCTTCAGATCATAACGTTCCATAACACCGATAAACTCCGCCTTTTACCTTGAGCACGCCTCTAGCCCGAGCTGGCCCGCTTTGGCCCAAGGTTTTCGACGGGCCAGAAATCCTGGCCGTTGGCCCCGAGGAAGCCCCGCTCAAGCCCCGGAAGTGACAGTGGAAACGCGACTGGCCCTGGCACGCACCAGCACGGCTCGCCCTGGCCCGGCAGTGGAAACGCGGCTATTGTGGATGAGGTCGGTGGCCCTTGGTGGCGGTGGGGTTATTGTATGGGCAGGCGTATGATATGGACAACGAACACAGGTGCGTTTTATTGATGGCATTTTGAATGCACAGAGATACCGTGACAATATATATATTTACAGGGAAAAACCTTGCAATTGTGAGAACGTTTTTCAGAATTATGACATAAAAACGTCACAATTACCCTTTTTATTTTATTTTACAAGCTTCAAAATATTTTTGATGCATGGTTGCAAAAATTCCAACCTTTTTTATGTGCCTATGCAGACATCCCAAGTCTCCCGGAGCAGCACTGCCCCTCATGTCCCGCATTTTGATAGCGTCTCCCTGATGCCCGCAAATTAGTTCAAATCTCCCGGAAGACCTTGCGTGTGTCTCTACAGTCTTCCCCACCCCCACCCGTCAACAATCCAGTCCCCCCCTTCCCCCTCCCCCCGTCAACAATACAGTCACCAAGATATAGCCTACCTCCCTGAAATGCCTTCATGCAGGTTGGGATGTCTGCCTACGGTTGCTGACCCCTGCAATAAGCTCACAGCATTGAGGCACTTACCATCATAGCTGGGATGCACTCGAAGATTGTTCACTCCAAAGTGCATGAGGATGGGGATATCGTAGTCCTGACGCACCCACTCTATGACGTGCTGAGGGGCAGTGCTGCCCTTGTCCGGGGCTGGTAGACTGCATGTCAACACAGCAGTGTCCCCTGTCTTGGCACGGACGTGGGCTTCAGCTGCACTTGTGTGAACTAAAATGATGAGAAAATAATTGTAAATTTTGAAAGTAAAATAAAAGTTTTGAGTATTGTAAGTATAATATATACAACATATTATTTAGATACAGAAATATCCATATACTAATATAAATAAATATAGTGCTCTTCACATGTCAGTCAAATTTAAAAAAAAATGTTTTGTTTCAATTAAATGAATGTACTATATTTTAGTTTGATAATTTTTTTATTTAATATTTTGTATTTTTAGGGGATTTTATGGTTCTAAATTAGATACAATCCATTTATTCACTTTTTAAAGGGCCTATTTGCGTTTTTCTGAAATTTAAACTCGCGACTGACACCTGTGGCCAAAAAACAGAACTTTCTGCTCTGCTCGCTCTCGCAGCGCGCGCTCGTACGTGCACACTTCACAAGTCATCTGCTGCAAGGAGGTCAACATTATGTTTACAGAGGTAAGAAAAGTCAAATACATATATTGTTTGAGATAATTTTGCGAGTTTAGGCTACTTGCTGACTAGCGGTGGTGGCGCAGGAAAAATCCGACCCGACAGAAAATAGGAAAAATAGGATACAGGCTTATAGGTGCACCCACTGTGAGCGGACAAGGTGTCAGTATGCTCAACAGGAGATGTTTAGAGTCATAAATGGTAAAATAAAAAGGCTATTGTTACGTTTATTTAGGGAAAAAAGTTGCATATAGCCTCTTTAAGAATAGACCTGAAAATAAAATTTCCAACTTAAACTGTCGTAAATATTGAATGCTTAGAGCACAGACTGAAGCTTAATGTCTTTTTAAAGACGACACTTGGCAGACTATTGTTGAAGTGAAAAAGTTTTTAAAAAGTGAACTTAAAAAAAGTTGCAGAATTATACGTTTATTGTCATGAAAAATGCACAAATATACTATTTTCAGAAGGATATTTTTAGAAGGAAAATTCTAAAATATAAAACAAAAAGTAAATTTTTTTTATCAAAAATGACCAAAGAACACTAGAGGTTTAAATCAGTTACTTTTGATCCTGCATGTTTGTGTGTATATCAGTTGTGAAATAGTTACTGTAAAATACTCACTGAATAGGGACAGTACTGCAACAATGACTTCCAATAGAGGAAGATTCTTCAGTAGCATGATGGGTATTCATACAAATTCACATACCTACAAAACATCAAACATACAAGATCAGACAACAGGCAAACAAACCTCAACCACAGTGAACGCATACAGTATATCAAAAATAACCTCACCTCTTTTGCTTTGCTTGTTTCTATAATCTCAGAGCACACAGGAGGATTATGGGATATTAAGTACGGATTATATTGTATATATAACCACAGTAAGTTAGCGCAACAACACATCTGCATTGAACTAATTAATTCATGAATAAACTTAAACTGTAAAATGAGATTCATGCTATGACTCAATCTCCAGTATGACATGTGATGCCTTCAGCTCAAGAGAGATGAAACACACTGTAACTACTGAAACAGCCTCTCGTTTATTAACCAATCTATGCAAAATTAAACATTTGCATCATAATGTAATTCCACTGCCTTTTCTTTAAAAATCTTATCTATGTCATAAATATATCAATCGCACTGGGGCAACAATTGAGCAGATGGAGCTAAAAACCACTTTGATTTCACTTTGAATTCATTTTTGACGCATTATTTTTTTTATCTGATGGTGTTGACTGAAATTGTAGACATAAAAATGCATGTCACACTGCAGGAAACTGGTGTCACTGCTTGTCAACTTAACCTGTGCAAAGATGACTTTACAGTGCACCATCAATAATGGCTATGTGGGTACACAGGAAGTTGCAAGACGATTGATAAAACGCCCTCAGAGAACATACACAACTGCAGCCGAATGTCATTGAGTCATCAGTCTAACATTGCGGTCGTTGGTAAATCATTAACACATCAGGAAGCATTAGGTGCCGCTGTAAATACTAAAGCGTGTGATTCGTGCGAAGGGTAAAGCTATCACTCCTCTTAGCTCACTGTGAGCCTGTGCTACGCACCAGCGCACAATGCAAACTCCCGCTCATTACCCCCCGTGTGCAATGAGCGAGAGCCATTCTTAAAGACTGCTGAATGGGGTCCAAAGACAATCCCACAGGTCACACGTTTCTCACCGCACACTCAGCTACCAGTCTGTTCACTATTCAGAGTCTATTTAGCGATTCCGAAAGCTTGTGGTAAAAAAATCTGAGAACTTGAGTAATTAAGTAGTATGTTTTTGTACATTGTAAAATGCACCGCATAAGCTCAATTGGATGCTGATAAACCAGTTCTTTGACAAAAGCTGGTAGGTAAGCATTTAGCTATGGTTTGCTGCCTTCTAAGGGTAGACACCGAGCTAACAGGAAATGGTTCTCACAATTAAAATGGTTCTCTCAAACGTTCTTCCAGTAATGTTAATAGAACATTTGTTCAGAGTTATCTGGCCTTTAATAACATTCTCAAAACATAAGCGCAAACGTTGTTCATGGGACTTTTTTTCAGAAATATTTTATTTGGACGTTCATCTAAGACATTTTTCTAAATATTAAATAAATAATTCCCATTCCAGTTTCAAGTAACCAAGAAAAGACATTTTTAAAATATTTGAAATCTTGTCGTTTTGAACATTCGGAAAACACTTAGAAAAAACGTGTTCATATCTTCATGGGAGCATTAGCAACATATTTTTGTTAGCTGGGCAACACCATCCCAGCTAGACCAAAGTCCTACATAAATTACCAAGCACACAAAAGCTGTCTTTTTGATTTACTGTTTTGCTCTAGTTTCAATAACCAACAGTAAAATCATAGTTATTAACCTTTTGGGGCAAGGGTTAAAAATAACAAGGAAACAAACATTGTATTATACTGTTTTATGTCTATAAAGACACCAAACTGGGACCATATTGTGGGTTATGCTAATTCGAGGCACTGAAAGAGTTGAGTCGTCCATTCATTCTTGGCTTTTACAAAAGATGGGTTAAACTCGCGTCACAAATTTCTCTCAGTCCATCAATCTGGCTGTGTTGTGAAGGAACTGGGCCAAATCGAGCGTGAAAGCTAAATATAGTCCACTCATTCTAAGCTTAACCTTAATGTGAAGGATCAGCAGTCATTCGATTATTCATATCTGACCTATTCTGCATACAAGTAAATGAAGATGACAATAACACTCAGACATTTAGTTTAATCAAGTTGGCTGTAAATATGTTCTAACAGATAAAGGAGTGTTAGGCCACATTTTTATTATATGACTGGGGTCAATTTGATCTTAAAGGGATAGTGCATCCCAAAATGAAAATTCTAAGGGATTGAAACTTGCCAGCTCCGAAAATGTATTAAAGAAATCGTTAAAATAGTCCAAGTGACTACAGAGGCTCAATCTTAAGTTTATCAAGCGACGAGAATACTTTTTGTGCGCGAAAAACAAACAAAAATAACGACTTTATTAAAGTATTCATTTCCTTCTCTGTTAGCCTTGAGATATTCACGTAGTATTTGCGTAGAGCTTCTGGATGAACGTCACACACATGACCAGCGTCGGCCAATAGTGAGCCTACGTGTGACGTACAACACAAATGCGCTACGCAATTACCGGTATACTACGTCACCCTTTAAGTCAACAAGAAATCAAAATTGACACTTTGGTAACTTGTGTTTTCCAGTCTAATTGTGTTAAGTTTATTGACCTTGTGTTATTACAAATAAATAACACAAAAGTTCAAGATATGTTCACACTTTATTCTACAACAGTAATACCTATTTGTTATTTTTTGTAAGCTTTTACTTGTCTTGTAAAATAAGGTTGCTGGCGAGTGATTAAATGAGATTGCAGAGGTTATCAGAACATTAAAGTCATCAGGACAAAGGTAAACTCATCTACACACTATAGTCCGCTTTCATAGCCTCATTGTGCTTATAATCGCACTCTTACAATTTGCTTGAACTCTCAGTGAAAATGCTTTTAAACAAAGAGCGAAAGAGTTGTCAGAAACGTAGGGATAGTGACGTCATGCGACCGGGGTGTAGTTCATTTATAGTCTACGTTTACAGTAGCTTTTGATGTCAGCTGATTGTTTTTACACTTCAAAATTCATAAAAGTTGTGTAATCACAAAACATTTACGAAATATAAACTTTTGTTGGTCGCAGAGCTTATTTTCTGCAATAATCCAAAAGCCTATGGAAAACTCTTAATGGGTTTTTGTCGTGGGAATCAGGTTGATGTGATCTTCTAAGTTGGTCTAATGTCATCACTGTAGCACTCTATATAACGCCTAATTTTGACATTAAAATTCCCAATTTATATCTAGTATTATGGAAGTAAAATGAGATTCAAAGGTTGATTCAAGACTTTAAATGAGGCCAAAGATGCAACAAAACCTCACATGATTGTGCTCCTTTAAGATGTGGCAAAGCAATAAACTAACTCAAGCTTCAATGAAGCAAAGCAAACATTGTAAAGTACGAAACAAACAAGAGACGTTCACACTAGTAACCTGCAAGAGAACTACTAAGCCTTTAAAACAGTAGTCATCACACTGTGAAAGTGAGCTCTATATTTACAAAAGCATTTGTTCATTAGAGCAAATAAACAGATGAGCCGTAGCAGCTGGACCTGAAACTCTGAGGCTCAGAGCAGATTCCCTGCTGACGAACTCACGGATTTAATCAGACAAATGGACTAACATCGATTTGCACAGGTCAGAAATGTTAACCCACTTTCCTTATTTTACAAAGCTACCAACAATACCCCTTTTATGAACCGACAGATGATGTAGCCAGATGTGCACTTTAAAAACAATTGCAAACTCATTTTAGAATCATAATAGAGATTTAGCTGCTATACTAGATGGTTTGTTTTGGTTGTATTATAAACCAGTTAAAATTATCTAAAAATGAAAGAAATGAGATCACTGTTTGTGTGAGGAAACATTTTCAGTGAAGCCAAAAGTTGACCATGAATTTGTCAGTCACCAACATGCAAATGTCCTACCGTGGCGCCATCACAAACAAAACATTTCCAGTGACAGAGAAAAAGATTGTTAAAGTGTCAAACAATCAGCCATTTGGTGAAGAAAGCGTCATATCCATGACAGTGTTATCCATTTTCCAAAAAAGTGATAATCATTTACAACATTGTGTATGCAACCATCATAATCCATACATTATAGTGCTGTGCATGAAAGCTCAGTGATTCATGAGAACTGGGATCATAGTGTAATCCAGGATAATCTGGCTGCAGTGAGAAGAAAAAGTGACTGATTAATATCACAGTAAATGACCGGCGTATACTCTGTGGTATACTGGTGAATTTGACTACATTAAGCATGACTCACTCTGAATCTACGCGTGAGTCAAACTGGGCTAACTCTGACAAAAAGGAAAATCCATTGTCACAAGCTTTGTGTAAACTCAATAACGATTGTTTACACTCAGGAAAGTTTGATCAATATACGCTTAATGAACTTCAGTAATGGCAATACAATACGAGTTATATAAGAGGGGGAAATGATTAAACACCTAAATGTAGAATGGTGTGTTGTAGAAGAACAGGTCAGAAATGTAAGGTTCATTAGATTGACAGATTTCTAGCCTAAGCCTGTTTTGGATATTGTAACTAAGACTCCGTGTTGGGAAGATGATGGAATTTTGTTTGCCATAACTTGACCTGCCCCCACAGATACACTTGGACCCTTCCAGGGGCAACAAACCCCTTTAATTCCTCCATGCTGAACTGCAACTGGCAGTCAAATGCTATAAATACCCCACTTTTTAAACAAACAACATAGCCAATGCATCATAAAAGTATTGCTGGCAATGTACACGCATCTTAAGTTTGGCAAATGAACATGTTCCTGTGCTTAAGGCTATATAAAACATAAAGAGACAGACAGACAGACATACAGATAGATAGATAGATAGATAGATAGATAGATAGATAGATAGATAGATAGATAGATAGATAGATAGATATAGATAGATAGATAGATAGATAGTTTGGATGTTCATCTGTTTTTTTAAATGATATACTTGTTATTTTTGAATAGATCTGAACATTCTGAAACGTTCCCATAGCCTAATGTTGAATGTTAGCTTAACGTTCGCGTACCAAGAAAAAAATATTGGACGTTTTAAGCGTTCAGGGAACATTACAAAATAACGCTTTTATAACTTATTGGGAACAAAAGCAAAACATTATTTGAACATATTTTTGTTAACTGTATAAGCGCTTAAAGATACAAGCGATTTAAACTCTTGACAAAATAACGCAGTTGCCACTTACACAAACCCCACAATTATGTCAATTACATTTTTAATCTATATGTTTCTTCTTTCCTATCTTAGAAAATGAAACTTGTAACATTACTTCAGTGTGTTTTGTGTACACTCACCTGTATCACTTCATGTATCAGCTGTAGTAAGCAGCGCTGTTTTGCCTTGATGACGGAAAATACCACGAAGACAATTCCAAAAGTAAGAAATATTCTTTCATGCGTTAATTCCTTATCACAATCAACTCTCAATGGCAACTTCAGAAACTCCTGTAGTATGCCTATATTATTTTCCTCTTATTTCTATGAATGAGGTGAAGAAAACAAGAGCATAAACTTTGTATCTATGGGAGGTTTGAGCTCGCGCATCAGCGCTCCTCTCGCGTTGAGTTCACTCCTCCCGCTGCTGTTTAATCGAACGAGTGATGTGCGCATGCGCAGAGAGCACACGGTCCAGCAGGAACAAAAAAAATGGGAAAAGGAAAAGTGGAAAAAATCGTTTTAATTGCAAAGAAACACTTCAAATGTTTTTAACTTTTAATACAGAAAAAAATAAACTAGTGATGTGTGCAATTATTCATCAGCCATACATTTATGCTACTGGCATAATTAAGGTATTTCACTAGGCTACATATAACTCTCATAATACCGAGGTGTGTCTGTTGTACTTTGGTCAACATTCTGATCTTGTTTGTCATCTGGGCACACGTAAATCACTCCTGAGCCTGCAAGCACCCAGTAAACTGGTGAACAATGACGATGACAATGAACGATGTGTTTGTTGTGTGGGTTGGATAAAATATGGCCTAAGTGAAAAAAAATGCTATGTGTGTTGCCATGAATTTCAGTGCTGATAATGTATAGAGTGATAGAGTATAGAGAATGAATAATACAAACATACACAACAACACTTTATGCTTTACCTGCAATGAAAATCATTGGATCATAGCCCAAAAATTTTTGTCTTCGTATGAACAATGTTTAATTATTACCATTATTAATTATCATCACCATCAATATTAATGATAGGCTAATCCTTATTCTTGTTGTTATTGATATCATTATTATTACTATTAGATCATGTCAAATTTCTTAAAGGGAGAGGGCATAGGCCTATTATCTGTTTGGTCACGGACGTTCTTCAAAATACATTCTTTTGCGTTCAGCAGAAGAAACAAACTCGTACAGGTTTGGAACAACTTGAGGATAAATGATGACACAAATTTTTATTTTTGGGAACTATCCCTTTAAAATCGTTATCTTTTTATGACCCTTGACGAGCTCACTACGTCAAGGGCCTTTAAATTTGACCGGCCAAGAAATGCTCCTTACATGGGTATAGGCCTAAAAAGGAGTTTATTGGGGAGAGCAGGTAGTTGCAACATAGCGTATTTCTCCAATCAGGAAATACATAAAAAGATAATATTAATATTATACATGCTTACTTAGTCTTCATTCCTTGAAGAAAGTTGCCACATGTGACCATTCTTTCTGCAAAACAATACATTTAAAGTAAAAAAAAAAAAAAGTTTTGGCTTTCCAAAACAAACTGTCTTTGATAAACTAAAGGAAACTCAAATCCACAGTCGCTTAAGCTTTATGAGATGAAACACTATTTTGAAAGCCTTCTAGCGGTAGACAAGTGATATGCCGTGTGTAAAAACACTTGAACCTATATTTTACCAGTAGAGGACAGTAAAGTTCTTCTGTTTTTTTCTCTTCAGGAGTCAGGACAGTGCAGCGACATTCGGAAAGAAATGCTACACTAAACATATTAGTACGCAACAACGTTTCGAACAGTAATATTCTCTACAAACTTACATTGTTGAATTCAGAAAGTCACAAAACGGAAAGTAGGGCCTACAGCTCATTTCATTGTGAGATACAGCACTCAGTTCCTTACTTAAATCTACTTCACATTGTGGCAAATGCAGAAAGTCATCTATTCTGTGGTAGAAAACGACTATATACTGCAAGAATACAATAAGACAAAAAGGTAAGGTAGTCACACAGGGTTATTAAAGTGAACACACTAAAACAATTCAATGTAAATAAAAAAATCAATGTTAACTGAAATCAATTATTTAAAAGAAATTAACTGATTTATTTCAGCTGTTTTCAACATTTCTCATTTTTATTTAGTATAACTTGATGTTCTAAAACTAAAAAAACTGAAATAAAAATAAAAAAGAATTAAAAAAATATAGGCATGTTTTTTTAAAAAAAACTAACAAAAACAATAATAATTACTAATACCAAAAATGAAAATATAAAAATAAAAAAACGAATTTATAATATTAATAAAAATACAATAATGATACTAAAATAACATTGGCTTACCACACCATTCTAAACAACTTTTTTCTGGACTCCTATGAGCCAAAACACGTGACCCGCGCGAGACGGACTCTACAAGATCCCTGAAGGTGTATCTGGCACCAAGACGTTAGCAGCAGATCCTTCAAGTCCTGTAGGTAGCGAGGTGGAGCTGTTGTGGAAAGAACTTGTCAGTCCAGCACATACACATCAAATGGATTTAGATCTGGGGAAAAAGGAGGCCAGGGCAAAACCTTGAACTCTTCATTATGTTCTGACATGAGTGGCAGGTTGCATTATCCCAACAGAGGCGGAACACCCTTGCCCAGAGCATCACGCTCTCTCCAGCTTGTCATCATCCCACAGTGCATCACCAGGTAAACGGTGCACACGTTACACGGCTGTCCACTAAATATTAAAGAAAACTCATTAGACCGCAGGTGACCGCTCTGAGGTCCAGTTCTGATGTCTGCATGCTCATTGTAGGTGCTTTCGATGGTGGTCGGGCCATTAGGCACTCTGATTGGTCTGAAGCTACGCAGCCCCATACACAGCAGAGTGTGACCTTCTGTGTGTTGTGACACATTCCTCCCATAAACTTCATTCAAATTTAGTGTACATTTGACCCAGTCGCCTTGCCATAACAATTGTCCTTGTCAAAGTCATTAGATCTTTATTATGCCTATTTCTCCTGCATCCCACAAGATTACAAAGACTGAATGTTTACTTACCATCTAAACTACCCAGACATTAGTTTGTGGCCTTGTTAGGCGATGATCAATGATTACCGGTCAAAAGTTTGGATTTGGTTTTAATGTTTTTGAAAGAAATCTTTCATGCTCATCAAGGCTGCATTTATTTGATCAAAAATACAGATTTTTATATACATTTAAAATAATGGTTTTCTATTTTAATATACTTTAAAATATAATTTATTTTTGTGATGCAAAGCTGAATATTTATCAGCCATTCAGTGTCACACGGTCCTTCAGAAATCATTAATATGCTGATATGCTGCTCAGTTATTATCAATGTTTCGTGATCCTTTTTTCAGGATTCATTGATGAATAAAAAGTTAACAAGAACCGCATTTATTAAAAATAGTAATATTTTCTAATAATATAAATCTGACCTATCACTTTTGATCAATTTAACTCATCCTTGCTGAATAAAATCAGTCATTTATTTCAAAAAAAGATGGAAAACAAACCACTGACTCCAAACTTTTAAACGGTGTATATGTTACAAAATGTGTCTATTGTATAAATGCTGTTCTTTATTTTTTACCTTTATATTCATCAAAGAATCCTGAAAAAAATATCACAGGTTATAAAAAAAAAAAAAAAGCAACACAACTGTTTCCAACATTGATAATAAATCATCATATTAGAATTATTAATGAAGGACCTGTGACACTGAATGGCTGATAAAAATGCAGCTTTGCATTACAGAAATAAATTATATTTGAAAGTATATTAAAATAGAAAACCATTATTTTAAATTTTAATAATATTTCACATTACTGTTTTTTTCAAATAAATGCAGGATTGATGAGTTATATACTGTCACCTTCAACCTTTTCAAATTAAATGTGCAGTTACTGTACCATCAAGCTTCCAAGGTGCTTGATAGGAAGCCTAATACCCATCACCACTGCTACTGCTTAAAAAAACACAATTTAATGACTTGGGACAATCTTATTAAATACACAGACTCTTGTCTTGTTTTTAAAATTTTACATGGTTTAGCTCCCCCACCACTAACTGCTTTTATAAAACAAAAAACTACTGTTATTATTAGACATACAAGGTCTGTAACAAGAGGGGATTGTGTCGTACAAATAAGAAAAACTGCCTTTGGTCAGTCAGCTTTTTCTGTGAGAGCAGCTCAGACTTGGAACAGTTTGCCTGTGTCTATTAGAGACGTTGTTTCATATGGGCAATTTAAGATTAAATTAAAATCATGGCTAAAAGACAATCAAGTGTGTACCCATATTCTGTAGTTTTTTAAATCATATGAATCATGTTTTGATTTGTTGTCATTGTTTAATGTATTTTATGAACTTTTATGAAATGTGTTTTATTGTATGTATAAGTATTGTTGATTGTCTGAATGTATTTTATCGGTCATTACATCTGCCCAGTGACTACAGTTGAAAATTAGCCAAAATAGCTAAACTGGCACATTTACGTAAGCGTTTATTAATGTGCACGGTCCCCGTAACTTTAAACTGATTAAATAAAAAAATATTACTATTTTAATTTAAAATATTGAATTACTTTATCCTTCTAATTAACCTTCTGTGGTTCTCAAAATACAACACTTTTTGCTCCCTCAAAATACAGCAGCACAAGAAGGTGAACATCAATACTTAATTCAGTCATTTTCAAACCAAATAGATGACTGAATAAAACCAGTTTATTCCACAAACCAATACTGCCACAGCAACTTAACTACACTACCAGTAAAACTTTGGACACATTACCTCTGTCTTTATTTTTACTATTATCCACGTTTTAAAATAATGGCAAAGTAGTTAAAACTACAAATAAACACGTGGAAATATGGGAACACAAATAGAAGTCGGCTATATGAAAAATGTAAGCAAAAAAGTGAAACAAATCATAATTATCTTTAATTATTGCTACTACATTGTTTTACATTGTGAAGAAGTACACATGTATATTAGATGCTTTTTGACTGCTTTTCTTCACTTCAACTTATACAGGTAAAAAATATATATATTTTTATCAATTTAGCCTACATTTGTGTTCTAAATGATCTCATTTAAAATATAAACTGTGTCCAAACGTTTCACTGATAGTGTATACACAGTAACTAAAAGATTCTCTATTACAGTAAACATACATTTCTAGATTTTAAAATGATAATTCTTTAAACAGTTGTACAAAAGCTATGAAAATATCAGCATATTTCTTGTTGGCCTTTTAGCTAAATAAATACTCTTAATATTGCACTTCATTTTTTCTTTTGGTAAAATAAAGGTATTCAGCTCTTTAAAGCTCAGCCAAGTCACTGTGTGCCACGCTTTCTCTCCTAGAGACTTATAGTAGAACAGAAAAAATGTTCTAAGGCAATCATGCATAACAGCAGCAGAAAAACACAACAGAAGTAACAGCATAGTATGACTAGATCCGTTCAGTTATCAAAGTCTGGGATGTCATCGTAAGAATAACCACGGTAACCCTTGGAAGCATAATAAGCAATCCGCAAATGATAGAATCCAGGAAGAAAGATCAGTACGCCGATGATGAGAACTGGAATTGTGCGATCTGGGTGCTACAACAAGACCATAAATTACCAGTCAAACACAGTGAACACAATTCACCTTTTTATTACAATACAGCAGTTTTGTCTACTCACCGTGACATTAATGTATCCCGCCAAAAGAAGTGATCCCACAATTATCAATACAGAGCCAATCAGAAATAGGAAGGTTGCCAGGGCAATGGCCTTGTAGGGTACTTTAGGTGGGGTTTTCTTGAACTATAAAACAGTGTTTAATTGAATATATGACACAATAGATACATATGGAATACCTTTTACAGTCATGTGAAAATTTAACTTCTATGGTTTTACAAATCAGGACAGAATTCAAATCATCTGGTGGATAGCAGGTCTTAATAGAATAACAACAAGATGACTATTACACCATGTCATTATTTATTTAACAAAAACTAGGCCAAAATGAGGTGACGTCTCAGCAAATTCACCCCAGGGTTAGACCGTGCACTGCTCAGAGAAACTGCAAAAAACATGTTAAAGTTCATTACAGGACAAATAGAAAAAGACGGACCAAAACCACAAGACTTGTGAAACAATGTCTTTTGAACAGACGACACCAGGTGGAGATGTTTAGCCATAATGCACAGCAAAAACCAAACACAGCATATCAGCAAAAAACCTCATACCAACTGTCCATCATGCTGATGGAGGGATGATGATTTTTGGCTATTAAATCATGGGGTGTACTTAGTTTTTCACACATGGCTTCACCATTTTGTTTTATTTTTGTTAAATAATGACATGTGTCATGTGTTGTTGTTGTTCATCTAAGGCTGTATTTACCTAATTTTTAAGACCTGCTAACGATAAGATGATTTTTTTGTATGTCCTCCTAATACATAACACCAAAAATTCAAAGAGGGTGTACTTTCTTTTTCACATGACTGTAGATGTTTTCTGCATTAAGTTTTCTCACCTGTAGATCAATGTAGCCTTCATCACTATCTGCCAGCCTGGAGTATTTCACCTTATTTTCGGAGCAGCACTGGCTGTGTTGTTTCGTGTCGCAATCATGATGTATAGATTTGTTGGCACTTGAGGATGAAAAGCAGCAAACTATACTGAGACTATCTGAGAGTGCATCCGCTCCTGGCGTGGTTATTCTGGGAGACCAGAGAGAATGTTCTAACTCTCATAACAAATGCAACACATTTAGTTCAGCATAAAAGTCATGTTAGCTTTCTTTCATTTGAAATTACATATCATTTAAAATACACAACAGTCATTTGATAGCATCCTGGTGATATAGTCTATTATCTCAAGATAGAAAATGATTTAATATCAGCTATTAGGCTATATGGTAGTTTAATAAACCCAAAGGGTTATTTATGCAGTCTGTGTAATCTTGTATTGCGGTTTCAGACTCCATCTGCGTTATACACTGAATAAAATTAAATAATGTGTAGGATTTACTTTAAAACATTTTTTAGGGAAAAAAATGCTTGTAAATTTCAAACAAACAGCAATTAACACGTTGAATTAAACGTGAAATTTTGAAGTAGAAAGACTGAAATTGCATTTTCTTGTAAAATGTAGCTACTCTAATAATGTTTGTTTCATGTACAACTTCGAAAAATAATTGTGTACAGTGTAAGTTAGTTGGTCAGTTTGTAAAAGCGTTCATGTAACATTACTCACCAGGTCTAATACAAAGTCGTGCCTTTCAGCATATATTATTTCACTAGAGACAAAATAACCAAAGACGTCGTTTCGAGCAGACGATCTGAATTTTGATCTGTTACTGTCACAGCACTACAGAAACTTTGTTTTTTCCCCTGAACACAGTCTGACACAATACGTGTCCCTCTGTGGACATTGTTTACTTCCTTATTACTCCCGTTCCAATCTGCGCGCGCGCAGGAAAGAAGACCAGCGGCAGCCAATAGCAAGTTAGCAACTGGTCTTCGGCAAATTACAGAATATCAACGAGTAAAATAATTAAACGACAGACTTTTCTCTATTTATTAATAGAACGACATATGAAATCGATTTTAAACATTACATTATTGAAATAAATAATTAGAATTAATAAATATGCATGGACCAGAAGTGAAATAAATAAACAACTGAATGAATAGGATAAATGGCTAAATTAATTAAAATTTGAATACAGTGCATCAGTAAAACAACAAAATTAAAAACCCGTCAATAAATGTGCATCAATTATATTTATTTTGACTGTTAAAAATACGTCAAAGACAAACGTACACAAAACAAAAAATAAACAAACAAATAAAATAAAATGACTTATTATTCAATGAATTATTACTCAAATTACCTATTTTTTAATCTAGATTAGATTTATCAGATTAAATTACACTGATCAAATTAAATTGACCACACACTGCTCGTCAGATGCAGATTAAATTAATTGAAAGTTGCTTTGAAAATCAGTGCAGTTCTCCACAAACACCAGCTAAATTACCAACAAGTCACGCTTTTTTGTCCATTTTGAATAATTTGACATTACCTGCTGGTTCAGAATGATAATGCTGAGCAGAGCGAGTTCAGTGAGTTCAGTGAGTTCAAGAGACTCAGTGCTCAATACCAATTCATCTTCGGGTGGAACTTGATTTGGGAGCAAGTAAGATTAAAAATCAGTCAGAAATTGCTTGTGACATATTTATTTATTTAGATATTTTTCCCAAATATTATTCATTTCATTTTATATTCATAAACATAACTTTTATGATATTAATACAGTGAGAATAAGCACTATGACAGCAACGTGCTGGTATTTTTTGTTTATTCTAATTCTGTAATGGTTCCGTTAAATTGGATTTGTGTACAGGCCAATACACTTTTCAAGTGCTAAACCTCATTTATCTGATCTGTTGGTTGTTAGCTTCTTCCCTCCATATTCTTTATGGTTTGTGCAACTGCTGACGTTGGCTGGCTTCCAGAGTAACCCTACAACAAAACAATAAGAAACCCTTAACATTCGCAGCACGTCTTGAGACTGCAGCTTTGAGGCAAGTGCTTCAATAGCTTAACGTGACAACAAAGGAGGATATGAATGCCAACATATTTAAATTCAATGCAAGCAATCCGTCATGCTTGCATTAAACTTCTGCATAAAGTTCTGTTTTCGATGCACGACAATGGGGAATATGAAGAACATAAGAAAGAAAACAAACAATAGATTCATGATATTGATCAAAAGCTCATGGACATTAGATTAATAAGAGTTGCTCTATGATGCATGTGGCCAATGAATAAATAAAACTCATTCTTCTGAGAAAGAAGGTGCATATGTTCATTTCTTTGTTTTTGGAGATAAATATTAAATTAAAATAGTGTTATTATTTCTATTTCTCCAATGTCATTCATGATATTCTGTCTTTTGTGGAACACAAAAGTAGATGTTTTGAAGAATGTTCACGCTGCCCTTTTCCAATCAATGAAAGTGGATGTGGACCAGGAGCTGGCAATGGACAGTTAGAGAAATGCGGAGCGACATTCACATCCACAGGTGGACATGCCATTTTAAAGCCACAGAAATCACACTGTGTGTTGTTGGTGTTGTTTTTTGGCAGTGACATTCACTCTCATTACCAATGCTAATAAATGGCACCTTCACAAATTGCTCAGTTTCATATCAAACCAACATCTAGTCTTAAAGGCCCACAAAAAAATTAGTTTTAATCTTTTTTTTTATTTTTTGTCAGTTCAGATATAAACATATATTCAAATGAACATGTTTTTTCTGAATTGCAATGCAACATTATTTGTAAGTCAAAAATACTTGAAACAAAGTACAAAATACAACAAAAAAATGTCATAATTAGTACATTTCTTATTATTTAATAAAAAAAAAACTTTTTTATAGTAGCTTGAAAATAAAAATAATTAAATAATGATTGTATAGTACTTTGTGATTGATGTTTATACCATTCGAAATTTTTAGAATCATTCAATCTAAATTTGTGAGGAAAATAGTAGGCTATAGCCTATAGGTGTTTTTCCAACGACAAAACAACGATACAGAGAGTACATTAAGGGTACATTCCTCCTTTTTACCATCTGTGAATGAGAGCGAGAGAGAGAGAGAGAGAGAGAGAGAGAGAGAGAGAGAGAGAGAGAGAGAGAGAGAGAGAGAGAGAGAGAGAGGTATGGTGGAAGTGTATGAGATGTTGGCACAAACAGTATTGCATCCCATCAGATTCCTCATCAGACTCGTGTTATTTGTTTTCTCAAAGATCACGAACGATTGGAAATAAAACTCAATCTCTTTTTCAGATGTTGCTCTGGATGATGGTAAGTGTGTACATTTTTTAAATGATGTTTAGTCGGAATGATGAAACCTCAGCAATTAAAAAAAAGTTAATTTATTGATTATAATTGCGAACGCAGCATGCGATTGTTACAGACGCGATTATTATTAAGGAATCATAAGAACCTGTTTCTCTTACCGAAGAGCTTTTAATTAATCGATTTCGAAGTGAAATTGTAGGCTATTAAGCTATTTAGTGTAGCAGTGTGTTGGTGTTTGCCAAATTTCCGAGACAATTAGTAGCCTATAAGTTTTAAGTCTTATAGTTTAATTACACAAATGCTGTAATTTTGTAGGCTATACATTTAACGTTCAAACGGTTTAACTCATTAAATCCCTATATTTTCCCAGATGAGTGAGAGAGCATGCATTTCACTCTTTGAATATTCAAAGTTTATCCTGGTCATAATTGAAAAAAGTTGCCCAATAAAGAAAGTATCAAACAACAAAGTATTAATTTAATAGTTTGCCTATCATACATATAAGAAACCAAAATTAATTAATATTTCATTTTTCATTTCAAATAGCTATTTAATGATTTTATAATAATGGATTGTGTATCAATCCATTAGGCCTATTCAAAATGGGGCTCACAAATGTGACTGATATGTCTTGTGATCATGAGCAATGTAACTTATTCAATATTATACATAGGCTATGTATCAAATATGGTATTGTGTGTGAGTATAATATCGTGTTTTATGGAGCTTTACACAGACATCGTCTTTCAGAGGCGCCAACTGGAATCATACAGCTCTGGTCATGTGACTTTACAGACGCCATGTACAAATGTTGACATGAAATCAAGTTAATCTGAATTGTGTTACCATATTTTTCTGGTGTAGCTTTTGTGTAAGAACTGAACAAAAAAACTGACATACATTTAGACAATGGTCAACTACCTTTTACAGTTATGTTGTTCTTGTTCCATTAATTATTTTTAAATTTAGCAGAAAAGCCTATAATAGGCTTCAGTGTCAGTTTCCATTGTGACAACTTACCCCCTTAAATGTCTTTTTTCTAACAAAAATACTGGAAGCGTTTTGGTCCAGTTACATAATTACACTGTATAATAATAAAACCATTATCCATAAGATTTTGGGTGTATATTTTGGCCCATAGCCAGTGGATCACCAGATGATGTACAGACTCTGAGTCAGCACACACCCAAATGAAAATAAAACAAAACTACATTGAGTCTTTTGTTTTATCATACATTTATAGCTTTAATGTATTTATCTAGGTTTTGTTTGTACGCACAAGGCATTTATTTCCAACATGTCATGGGTTGTTGAAATATTGCTCTTGCCAAGATGTGGATGTCAGTATTGCTATGTCTATAAAAATCTATCCATAAATTTCCTCAAGCTTTACTTAATCAACTTGAAAGCCTTTTCTATATAATATTTGGCATCTCACCTTGAATTGGATTTCTTAAGGTTTTTTGAACTGGAAAAGAATCACTGCAGCATGAAATGCTTTTGAGACATCTTAGCTCTGCTTCAGTGAAATATGTGGCCTGTATGTGAGCTTTTGCAGTTATAGTTCACTAGACCAAATTGACAAATAGATGAGTCCTAAAAGGCTTTTGTGAATTGAGTCTGCATTGTGGAAAAACTATACCAAAACTCACAGAATATACTAACTTGAAGAGGCAAGCACTTTTCCATCTCATTACATGGTGCATTACTTAAGAATCAGTCATACAGAGCCGTAAGTGGTTCACAGCCAGATACTGAGATATGTTTTATGATAACATTTATTTTAGCTGAATTGTGAGGCCACGCAGCTGAATTGTGATCTCCTCACTGACTGCATGCAAAAACAAACATACCGTATACAATCTGCCCCAGTCAATCTATATGGTTCATTTGAATGAGTCAGTGAATTAGTCTGAACAGAACATACTACTAATTCTGCTAAATTAAGATATCGACTGAATGCTATGTCGTTAAAGAACCATAATTGCTCATTAAGAATAGCAAATTTGCAAACAATAACACTAAAGTGTGGTTCTTATGAATCAATCAGTAAAACTGAATCATTAAAACTGACTGGTGACACTGAATAGAACACAAAGTTATTGGTCTCAATCTTCTTAATTATTCACACTGATTGGTGAATAATTCTGAATGAATCATTTCTGAAGCTGTGTCCGAAATCGCATAGCTACTGTCCGAGTAGGTACTAAATTTGAATAAAAATCTCTTCTTCAGGTTATTCTGCCTGACTCAAGCCAAGAACCATTACTGTTTTATTTGTATTTTTGAAAAGCAATGCTAAAATGCTAATTCATAACAAGGTTAATAGAACTTAAATTACTTCAGTTACTTATTGACTTATATATAGATACATATCCTTGACATGGTTGCATAAAAAAATAATGGAAACATTAAAAGATGGTGAAAATAGCATTGTTTTTTGGTTTAGCATGTAAGCACTGGAAAAATGTATTGGTTAGGGTTGGTGCAAAAATAAAATCCTGTCAGAAACACAGAATAATGGACTGAATCATTCAGACAATTCACTTTCCAACTGAATTGGATAACTCACTTGCCCACTGAACCGCAGGTTATTCTGCCTGACTCAAGCCAAGAACTATTGCTGATTTATTTGTAGGCTACTTTTGGAAAGCAATGCTAAAATGCTAATTCATAAGGTTAGTGAAACTTAAATCACTTTAGTTATACTTATGGGTTGCTAATATCAACTTGTAGTTAAGGATAGACACGTAAAAAATGGTGGAGATAA
This sequence comes from Chrosomus eos, assembly GCA_036326025.1. Taxonomy (NCBI): domain Eukaryota; kingdom Metazoa; phylum Chordata; class Actinopteri; order Cypriniformes; family Leuciscidae; genus Chrosomus; species Chrosomus eos. Next base: position 10,860,678 of record CM070841.1, on the reverse strand, counting down.
AAATGGTAAAAAACAACAACAAATGATGGAGATAAAAATAGCATAAGTCAGATTGCTTGCTGGGGCTGGTGCGAAAACAAAATCATGTCAGAAACACTGATTATAATCTGTTGTTTTTTTCTTCTCTTTTTAAGGTTGCAAGATCCTAAAAACTATGATGGCTGATATCAAAATTCATACCTGAGAAACTTAAATGGCACACGAATGTCCTCAAGTGTGACTGCTATGGCTACTTAAGCATGTTGGAGTTGAAACCCCAAAACATGTTTGGTTATCAAAGTCATGGATGGTTATCATCTGCACAACATGTTACTGCAGTTTGCTACTCAAACTTAACTTCGTCACTTGCATAGAGACGTCATGACCAACGTGTTTCCAGCAGAAGATAACATAAGTTCAACCTTTTTTCCTGAGAACTGTCCTAACTGCACTGCGATACCTGCGTTTGAAATAGATCTCACAAAGACACTGGCTTTGGGCCTGGTGCTGATGCTCTTTATAATATTCGGTGTGATGGGTAACATCCTGGTCATCCTCTCCGTGGCCTGCCATGACAACTTTCGTTCTGTGACGCATTATTTTATCGCCAATCTGGCCGTTGCAGACCTGCTTCTGAGCTCTTTGGTGCTCCCGTTCTCCGCTGCATCCGAAGCCTTGGGACGCTGGGTATTCGGCCGCCATTTATGTAATGCCTGGACCGCGCTTGACGTGCTTTGCTGCACGGCGTCTATCCTCAGCCTCTGCGTGATCTCTGTGGATCGCTGCATCGCAGTCAGTTACCCGCTGCAGTACCCTTCCTTGGCTACGAGTCGAAGGGCACTGGCGGCGGTGGCGGCTCTCTGGGCCCTTTCGGCTGCCATCTCTGTAGGCCCACTGTTTGGATGGAGGGATCCAATGCCGGAGGACGAGTCCGTGTGCAGAGTTAACGAAGAGCCGGGGTACGCCATCTTCTCCGCTGCATGCTCTTTCTACGTGCCGTTGGCGGTGATTTTGGCAATGTACTGTAGGGTGTACGTTGTGGCCCGGCGGAAGACTCGTTCCATGAATAAGAGCAAGAATGGGTTGACGGAGCACGGAGTAACCCTGCGGATTCACTGCCGTAAGGAGGAAGCCATCCGCTTGAAGCACTCACACTTCACCTTCATGATTAAGTTCTTCCAGGAGAAGAAGGCGGCCAAGACTCTGGGGATTGTGGTGGGCTGTTTCGTGCTCTGCTGGCTGCCTTTTTTCCTAGTGTTGCCCATAAGTGAGTACTTGACATGTATGTGAACACACAGCAAACCCATCCAAAAACAAATTCTAATCTTAAATATAATTTAAATTAAAGTGCCCCAATTATGCATCTTCAAAGGTTTCTAAATTCGCTTTGGAAGTCTCCTACAACAGCATTCAAGTTCAAAACACACATTAATTTTCTCTTAATAAACACTGTAGCATTACTTTGTTTCTCACAGTGTCTGAAACGGTTTGATAAAGGATTCTGTCTCTCTAAACCCCTGTTGTTATTGGTCTACCGCTTACAACGGAATCAGAAACAAAACATTCATTACCGTATCTAAATTTCAGCTCCAGAGTTTCCTCAGCAATTGATGCAGTTGATACAACAATAGTGTCGGTTTTACCATATCAATTCTTTGGAATACCATCCTTTGGAAGTGCATGCAAAGTGGATTTGCTTTCGCAGCGGAGAAAATCACATGTTTTAACATGTCGACAACATGATCCAAACTCTTTGAGGCCTCAGTTACAACTACAGTGTTTGAGGGAGGGTCTATATTAGATGTTTTTCCCAGGCAGTTAGTGAAGACCATAGGCGAGCATTATGCAAATTTGTTACAAACCTACAGTATGTAGGTTAGACTTAAGGTACTTGCACACTGAGTCCGAAAAATCTCATCCGAAATTTTCGCATGTTAAAAAATAAATACGACTTCACGCTGTGTCAATCTCGTTTACACACTGCCTTCGAAACTATTGTCCGTCATAAAAATTCGAGTCAGGTCGGATTTTTTTCGTTTTTTGCATTTGTTGCAAGCATTTTGAGAGGTGTTTTGACAATTTAGAGCCACCGAATGACGAATATAGGAAAAAACGGATCTTTAGACTTCTTAATTGCCGACAAAGTTCAAATCCTATCTGGCTAGCGATTTTCCTATAATGTTTACGCGTTAGGTCAGTAGGCGGACAGCAGGCGGTCTTTTGTGCCTGTTCGAACACTTTGTCCACATGAGTGTTTACGCTAAAGCAATCTGGTCAAATGCGTTTTCGACTACCTCTGGGAGTGATCAAAAGGGGACAAGCTCAAAACATTTTAGACCTGTATTTAGCGTTGTGCACTTATGATCCGATCGACAAAACGCATCTTAATACCAGGTGTAAACAGGGCCTATATGACACTACTGATGAGGCATATTCCTCTAAGTTAGCTCCTTGTGCAATAGTGTCCCATTCAGAGCTGAGATACTGTTCTCCCTCCATACTTGCACAGACTTTATCTCCGACTTAATTCCACTGGTTTGTAAGATGGAATAAGAATCACTAAGAGATGGTCTGATAATCCAAGGTGTGGAGATGGTGAGGCTTTATACGCATTTGAAAAGTTGGTATAAACTTGATCTACAGTGTTCTCCCCTCTTGTAGCAAAATGCACATTGTTATAAAACTACCCGACACCGTTCGCCGTTCATGCAGGAAGTAATGCTGCATCCCAATTCACCTACTTATACTATGCTCTAAAAGTATGTACTCTTTGTGTGAAGAAAAGTATACTTTTGAGTGTTGCAGAAGAGTAGACAAGCTTAGGGACATACTATCATGTCATACAATTGCTTCTTTAATGGTTGCTCTTCGTCGCATCCTGTCACAGTAAACCGGCCTGTCAATCATCTTGTCAAAGTTAAAATCCTCCACATTTCATTTCATTTCCTGCCATATCAGAGAGAAATGCATTAGCACACTGATGTGCAGTCGCGGGTCTTTCATGCTGAGAATATGCATTTATGCATAATGATAAGGATCTTTATACAAGTCCACATTGTTATTGCAGATGATATATAACATGGATAACATTAAACAAATATATTTTTTTATCAGGTTAAACTTTGATATCAAACTCAAACCTTTATCTCAAATAAAGGTCTGTTCTAAATCTATTCTAAACCGCTCACCATTGGTTGCGCTTATCCGCCATGTTTTGTAACACTTTTTACTCATGTTTGTAGTTCTTCCTCCAAAGCGCAATGTGTTGTGGGCAATATCAGCCTATAGTGAGCATGGATCCACACTTCGAAAATGGAAGACTGGAATTACTGGTGACTCATTTCAGGCAGTTCTTCTTCTTCTTCTTCTTCTTCTTCTTCTTCTTCTTCTTCTTCTTCTTCTTCTTCTTCTTCTTCTTCTTCTTCTTCTTCTTCTTCTTCTTCTTCTTCTTCTTCTTCTTCTTCTTCTTCTTCTTCTTCTTTTCGGCTAGTGACAAATGTTCAAAAAGTGCTTTAGTTTTTGAGATACCCCTACCGGAGGTAGAACTAAACCCAACAATGTTTTTCCTCATCTCTAAGGTCTCCCATATATGAAATGGATTCTTGGCTCAAAATATTTTACTGCTAAGATTGTTAAATTAACAGATATTGTTATACACCCCAAAACCAAAAAAGGACTAAAATATAGCCTGTCCGTATGGGAGTTAAGGCATATAAACTAGTAAAAATCAATCACACAAGCTCTGAGAGCTTTGAAACTTGACATGTTTGTAGTCAGGCAGTTGCTTTAACTACTAGAAAAGACTGGATGTGAATATCTTGATGTATGGAATAAATAGAGACATTTAAACACATACAAAATAAGCGGACTTGCACAAATTGAATATCCATGCAGAATGTTTTCATTTACTTTATGGTTGCTTTGCCAGGGATTATCATATAAACACATATTATGACTTGTTGGAAAGGTGGGGTTGTGCTGAATCCAGAAACACCAAATAAGTAAATATAGCATGACAAAAGGGTGTTCTGTCTCTAAATGTATGAGGTGTACAAAATGAAATAAAATGGAACACTGACATTTAGTCCAAAGCCCATTATCAGTGGTGAGAAGAATGTTGAGAAATTCAAATATAAGATACATTTAATTATGAAACATTCCATATGGCACCTTGTACTATATTAAAACAAAGATTGAAATCGAAATATAACACCTTACCAATGTACAAACAGTAGACCAGGAGTCAGGATTGCAGTTTGACCTTGAGCCTTTTAATAAAACTATAACTTAACTTCACAAAATACAAATTAATTTACTGTCTTAAATCAAACAAATGGCAATCAAACAAAACAAACACTCTGAGGGGGAATGAGCCCCTAATCTACAGGAAGATTGTTCCAAAGTTTTGCTGCTAAATAGGAAAAGGATCTACCACCAGCAGTCGATTTTGATATTCTAGGTATTATCAACTGGCCAGAATTTTGAGATTGCAATACATGTGAAGGACTATAATGTGTTAAGAGCTCGCTCAAGTACTGGGGAGCTAAACCATTTAATGCTTTGTAAGTAATCAGCAATATTTAAAAATATATACAATGTTTAATAGGCAGTCAATGCAGTGTTGACAGAACCGGGCTAATATGGTCATACTTCCTGGTTCTGGTAAGAACTCTAGCGGCTGCGTTTGAACTAGCTGTAGTTTGTTTATTAAGCGTGCAGGGCAACCACCCAGTAGAGCATTACAATAATCTAGCCTTGAGCTCATGAACGCATTATCTAATTGTTCCGCATTTGTCAATAACAGCATATGGCGTAATTTAGATATATTTTTAAGATTGAAAAATGCGGTTTTACAGATATTAGACACGTGACTTTCAAATGAAAGATTGGTATCAAAGAGCACACCCAGGTTCCTAACCGACGACGAAGACTTAACAGAGCAGCCATCAAGTGTTAGACAGTATTTTAGACAAGTTTTTTGTCCAGTGATTAGAATTTCTGTTTTTTTCAGAATTAAGTAGTAGGAAATTACTAGTCATCCAATTTCTTATTTCAGCTATGCATTCCGTTAATTTTGTGAATTGGTAAGTTTCGTCAGGGCGTGAAGAAATATACAGCTGAGTATCATCGGCATAACAGTTAAAGCTAATTCCATGTTTCCTTATGAAACTGATTAGGAAGATTATTGATAAAGCAATCTTTAGTGGCAGAAGTTATAGGTCTATCATATTTATAACACGGAGTCAGCTTTGCAGCCTTGGCTAAATGTAATTTACATGAGATAATGATCTGAGATGTCGTCCCTCTGCTGCAGAATTTCAACGGCATCAACATCTATTCCATGTGATAATATTAGATCTAGAGTATGATTATAACAATGAGTAGGTCCTGACACGTGTTGTCTAACTACAATTGAGTTTACAATGTATTTAAATGCCAATCCCACTGCATCTTTTTCATTATCTACATGTATATTAAAATCACCAACAATTAGTACTTTATCTGCAGCCAATACTTATTCTGATAGAAGTCTGCAAATTCTTTGATAAAATCTTTATGGTGCCCTGGTGGCCTGTATACAGCAGCCAGCAGAATTCTCAAACGTGATTTATCGTTTACACTATATACACTCACCTAAAGGATTATTTGGAACACCTGTTCAATTTCTCATTAATGCAGTTATCTAATAAACCAATCACATGGCAGTTGCTTCAATGCATTTAGGGGTGTGGTCCTGGTCAAGACAATCTCCTGAACTCCAAACTGAATGTCAGAATGGGAAAGAAAGGTGATTTAAGCAATTTTGAGCGTGGCATGGTTGCAGTCCTGTGGGCGAAAATGCCTTGTTGATGCTAGAGGTCAGAGGAGAATGGGCCGACTGATTCAAGCTGATAGAAGAGCAACTTTGACTGAAATAACCACTTGTTACAACCGAGATATGCAGCAAAGCATTTGTGAAGCCACAACACGCACAACCTTGAGGCGGATGGGCTACAACAGCAGAAGACCCCACCGGGTCCCACCACTCATCTCCACTACAAATAGGAAAAAGAGGCTACAATTTGCAAGAGCTCACCAAAATTGGACCGTTAAAGACTGGAAAAATGTTGCCTGGTCTGATGAGTCTCGATTTCTGTTCAGACATTCAGATGGTAGAGTCAGAATTTGGCGTAAACACAATGAGAACATGGATCCATCATGCCTTGTTACCACTGTGCAGGCTGGTGGTTGTGGTGTAATGGTGTGGGGGATGTTTTCTTGGCACACTTTAGGCCCCTTAGTGCCAATTGGGCATCGTTTAAATGCCACGGCCTACCTGAGCATTGTTTCTGACCATGTCTTTCCCTTTATGGCCACCATGTACCAATCCTCTGATGGCTACTTCCAGCAGGATAATGCACCTTGTCACAAAGCTCGAATCATTTCAAATTTGTTTCTTGAACATGACAATGAGTTCACTGTACTAAAATGGCCCCCACAGTCACCAGATCTCAACCCAATAGAGCATCTTTGGGATGTGGTGGAACGGGAGCTTCATGCCCTGGATGTGCATCCCACAAATCTCCATCAACTGCAAGATGCTATCCTATCAATATGGGCCAACATTTCTAAAGAATGCTTTCAGCACCATTCTTACTACATTAAGAAGTATACTTCACACTTCAAAAGAAGTATATTTAAAACTAGATTTCTTAGTGGTTTTGAAAATATGACTATAAATTACAGTAACACCTCCCCCTTTGCCTTTCAGACGAGGCTCATGTTTATAACAGTAATCTTGCGGGGTGGACTCATTTAAAGTAATGTAATCGTCTGGTTTTAGCCAGGTTTCTGTCAAACACAGCACATCTAGATTATAATCTGAAATCATATCATTAACTATGAGCGATTTTGAAGTAAGGGATCAAATATTCAGCAACCCAAGCTTTATCATTTGCTCATTTGTATTATATCTGTTTTTTATTTGTTGAACTTTACTTACATTTTTAACCTTAGATGGGTTTGGATGTTTTTTGGATTTCCAAATTCGTGAACAGACACAGTCTCTATATGATATCTAGATGAAAGAGGCTCTATGTGATGGGATTTATCTGACCTTGGTGACGCAAGGCCGCTAGCAGACGGTCGGTTTAGCCAGTTTGTCTGCTTCCTGACCTTAGCCCGTGATTGTCATGTTTTATCTCTAAGACTATGAGCCAAATTACTAGAGAGAACAGCAGCACCAGCCCAGAAGGGTTGAATACCATCTCTTTTCAACAGGTCAGGCTTGCCCCAAAAACTTTTCCAATTGTCTATGAATTCTACATTATTATGCGGACACCACTCAGACAACTTGCCATTGAGTGAACACAATCTACTAACTATCTCATCACTCCTGCGAACAGGAAGGTGGCCAGAGAAATTTACAGTGCCTGACATTGTACTTGCGAGTTCACACACCTCTTTAATATTAATTTTGGTGATCTCAGACTGGCGGAGTCGAACATCATTAGTGCCAGGTTTTTGCATAGTCTAGAGTGACAAATCATACCAGCGTACTTTGAGGTCAAAATGCGTGCCCGCTACGCAAAATGCGTACAGGTTGGCTAAAGGTTGGCAGGTCTGTAGCTACAGCTGGATCCAACAATTAGCCTAACAGTAGTCAACTCACTAGACCACAATACGCTTATCAAATAAAAAATATCTACTATATTGTTCTTATCTAATCAAAGATCACACCAATGTGGTGAAGTAAGCATTGTAGGCTCTACTGTCCACTGCTGGTCAGGACAGACTTTATTATTCAGTAATGACTTGACCAAAACAAAATTCAAATGGATATACATATTTTAATAAAGGTGTTCCATTCCAATGTTAACCTGATTCAATCTGGATCTGTGTCTCATATGAATTGTAAAGTATACTGTGCCTTATGAAATTAATTAATTAAATGTATCATAAATATATATCAGCACGTACCTAATGTAACTTACTTTGCAGTAACAATGAATTTGTCAACATTCTTCACAACACTGATAATGTGATTTGGATTTGAGACAATTTTGTCAGTGTTTTGTTTTCTTTCATTTTGTACACCTCATACATTGAGAGACAGAACACCCTGATTTGTCATGCTATATTTGCATATTTGGTATGTCTGGTTTCAGCACAACCCCACCTTTCCAACAAGTCATCATATGTGTTTTTTTTTTTATAATCCCTGGCAAAGCAACCATAAAGTAAATGAAAACATTCTGCATGGATATTCAATTTGTGCAAGTCCGCCTATTTTGTATGTGTTTATATGTCTCTATTTATTCCATACATCAAGATATTCACATCCAGTCTTTTCTAGTAGTTAAAGCAACTGCCTGACTACTAACATGTCAAGTTTCAAAGCTCTCAGAGCTTGTGTGATTGATTTGTACTAGTTTATATGCCTTAACTCCCATTCGGACAGGATACATTTTAGTCCTTTTTTGGTTTTGGGGTGTATAACAATATCTGTTAATTTAACAATCTTAGCAGTAAAATATTTTGAGCCAAGAATCCATTTCATATATGGGAGACCTTATAGATGAGGTAAAAACATTGTTGGGTTTAGTTCTACCTCCGGTAGGGGTATCTCAAAATTTCGAGGGCATTGTCACTAGCCTATTTGGTTTTAATGACAGTTGGCAAACCAAACTTAAAGGTGCATTACAGCCTTCTACTGGACTGGAGCGTTGGCAGCAGATTGACATGGGGGAAAAATTATAAGTATAAGCATAATGGGGCACTTTAAGGAAAAAGGTTTTGACCACACAATTTTGATTTGATTGTGTTTTCAAAAATGAATGTTTTGTCGAAATAATGATAAAATACTATGCCAAACTATTTATTTGGATGTGCCAATTTGAATATGTGAAATTACAAATGAGATTTGAGAGCTACTGCAGAGGGCAGATTATCATAAATATACACGACAAAAATTAGATTATTTGAATAACTTAAATCGTGGTCTATTCCTCACACAAATGTGTTGTATGGCTTCAACGGAAATGTAGTAAATAAGTGTCATTTTTAGTGCTAGGCTGCTTCATCCATTTTCATTACTCTGAAAAGAACAGTTTTCAAAATAAAGTACATATTTGTAACAACATAAGGCCGAGTAAATGATGACAACTTTTGGATGAACCCAACTTGCAATAACTCGTAATATATTGCTGATGCTCTGAATAAGGCATGTGCAACGAGCATATTTGATAGAAACGTTGTTTTCAAGCGAAACACATTTTAGATGTATATGCTTCAATTTATATTTTGTTATTCTCACACGTTTCAAAACAACCCAAGGTTCTCCCACACTGTGACTCTATGTGAAACAACATTAACATAATTCTTGCTGGTCCCTTTGAGATTGCTTTTAAATGAGCTTGTTTACAACGAAAGAATGAATTTTGAAAGAAAGAGAAATTATTGCAGACTGTTTTAACCCTGCTAGTCATAAAACACACTTAGAGGCTTTTGTATGCTAAACAGCAGTTCAGAAAACAACATATTTTGAATGTATTCCAAATGTATTTGCAGGCGAATCTGAATCATTTGTTCTTACATTTAATGTTTTATGGAAATACAGCTTATTTATCTGCCTTTCTGCTTAGTAATTGGACAGCTAAGACGCGTCTGGTTCTAAAGCTTTCAGAACTAAGAAATGCGCACATCAAAGCAAAGCCTTTGAAAATATGAAACATCCAAAACCATTTGACCTGCCGTCTTGAAGTGACCTTATGAATGAAGCTGGAGGTCTCTTGCCGCATAATAGTAATTTTGTCTTTTCTCTCTTATACCGTGTTCCCAAAGGCTCAATTTTCCCATCTCACAGACCCCCGGACACTGTCTTCAAAATTACTTTCTGGCTGGGCTACTTCAACAGCTGCCTCAACCCCATCATCTACCCGTGTTTCAGCCAGGAGTTCAAGAAGGCATTCCAGAACGTTCTCCATGGCCGCTGCCTCAGCAGGACGCACAGGACCTGGAGCCCTCCGGCCTCTTGTCGAAGCCCTACGACCCTGAATGGACCCAAATCTCCACAGGGTTTACCATCTAGATTTACTGACTCCTGGAGGGCTAATGAATCGCCTTCTGCTGTGATACTGAATGAGTGCTCATTTACTGCACGTGCACATAGCAACAGTGCTCTGAATTCACCTGACACATCTCTGACTCTGAAAGTTCATCAAATTTCCATTTGCAAGATGGAAGGTGAGGCTCTATGAAATGTTTCTGAAAGCATGAAAACCTTTCTAAGGTATTTTACAAAGACATCACTGTGGAATTGAACAAGAAATGACCTAGGATCTGGCAAGATTTTGTATACAGGAGCGCCACCTTGTGGTAACATCTATAATATGCAGCCGCACTTTTGTTAAGTTTTTTTTTTTTTTTTAAGGATTCATATATTTGGAGTGTAAAAATGTGAAGTTTTTTTGTGTTTTGCATTGTTTTTCCATGTAATCTAAAAAAAAACGGAACATTTAAATTGAAAGTTCATAAAGTCTTAAAGGATAATTCCGGTATTAGCACTTTGAGTCTATTTTCTAGTTTGTTTTGGATGAACTAGAGTGGTGGACACAGAAATTTTGACGATGGGTCCTGTCTCGACTTTTTAAATCTTTTTGTCTATGGGCATGCACAAACATGTCCTTAAAACAACCCTTAACGTTTGTTTTCAAAACTGTGCAACTCACCGAGTGGTTAGTGGTGTTCGTTGATGTTCCAAAACAAGTAGCGTAGCGAAATCTGTCGTTTTTTATTGTGGATATTACATTTTGTAAAATCGCATTGATGTCTGTTGGAGGACTCATTGCTCGTTGATATTTCTGCGCTACTGGAGTGTGCTAACACTTCAGATTTAAATATCGAGCGGAAGTTTATACTCGGTTGTGAGGTATCTGAAAAAATAGTTCCACTATAACAAATAACACAGATTGAAATCATACATTGCGCCGATATATTTGTTTTTAATCATCAATGAACACCACTAACCACTCAGTGAGTGGCACAGTTTTGAAGACGAACGTTAAGGGTTGTTTTAAGGACATGTTTGTGCATGCCCATAGACAGCCACTCTGAAGCGCTCAGAGGCGATTCTAAAAGAGTCATAAAGTCGAGACAGGACCCATCGTCAAAATTTCTGTGTCCACCACTCCAGTTCATCCAAAATAAACTAGAAAATAGACAAAAAAAAGTGTTAAATACCGGAATTCTCCTTTAAACGTTTCTTCAAATGGTTGGTTAACACTTTACAATAAGGTTTCATTTGTTAGCATTAAAGTTAGCCTGAACTATTTCTAAATATGATACTTATCAGCATTGTTAAACCCTTGCATGAACCACAGTCATGTTTTTTCCCCCTGTGTTTTATTGCTCCAAGGGCATAATAAACAAGATTTGCACATATACACATATATTTCAAAGAGATTTTCAGATGTCCACTTGAGTGGACAGTATTGGTTTTACCTGAAGATAAACCGTATAATACAGTAATAGCACAGTACAAAGAAGAACTTACAACATAGAAATTGAATGTTACGTGTCTTTGATATCAGAACATCGGGACGTGATTCCATCAAAGATCTCTACAACCGGTGAAGGTACAACTCTGTGGAAATCTAACTCTTACTCTCACTCTCCCTCCAGTCTAAAAGAATATGTTGATTTGCACTTATTACCTGAATATTCTGATTATGTTGCAAATGGACACATTTCTACCAGAGCTCTCCCCTCAGACTGAAATTTACATTGATCTATTGTTTTTTCAGACTGTATAAAAACTGGCGAAGTAGTTTTTGAAGTGAGCAGTGTGTAGTAGCGCATTACAAGATTTACATTACATGATCAGATTGTCAGAGCTCTTCCCTGGCAGCTTTGTCTGTTGTGTCTTTGTTAAATGTTTCCATGTGTTTTGTGTTTGAGCACATGGCTTAGACTTTGTTTATGTTGGACATGTGCTCCCCTGGGGCCATGATGGTTAATCCAGGATGGTAGTTGAAAACAAAAACCATCCAGGCTTTGTTGGTACCATGATGCTGATCATCAACTTTCTCTGTCAACTCAGACTTTGATCCTTAGTTTAGGAGTTTAGGTGTGACATCAGTTGCAAACAGCCAATCACACGCTGAGAAAGAGTGAAACTAATTTAAAACTCATTGAAATTCATTTCTCGTGAGAGAAGCAGTGCAATTCACTTATTAAATAAATAAAGTATTAAAATGTTAAGATTTTAAACAAATTTACACAGCAAGAAGAAAATAGCCTTGCTGTCTATGAAAGCGGACAACTAAAAGAAAAGTCTCGCTAGTTGTGATTTGTTAGCTCACATGTAGTCATTGTATAGTTTATCTATTGATTCTAAAGCATATTTATATTACCTTTTATATATTTATAAATTTAAACTGTGCATGATAAAGATTGTTTAACTAAAATTGTACATGGGTGATCGATTAAGGTTATAATAATTACATAAATAATATCTAAATCATACAACATTTTTATTCTAAATATGTATTAGTAAAAGCCAGACAATTTTGTCTTCAAAAATAATTTGCCATGTAGTGACCTTAATTTGGAGTAGAAACAGGTGCAATGACTTCAGACATGTGTCACTTTGCTCACAGCTGATTGGTCCAAGTTCAGTTTAAGATCTCTTACCTGGAACATAACCTGCCCCGGACCAGGTTAGCCGTGGAGCGTGAGTTACTATGGCGATTAACACTGCTAAAAGCCAAACCACTTTCATGGTACCTAAAACCCAGGGTTGGCGCAAACTAAGCTGAAACATAGCTGGCTAGCCACCTAAACCGGCTTCATGGTATAGGCCCCTGGTCTTGCCTACTTGTTTCCCTTTACTGTGCACACTGGTTTAGTCCTTGTTTCTCTAATTGAACTAGATCACCTGGTCCTCGTGTGCTCTACTCCCTTTGTATTGTGCTTCCTTGCTTCATGTCTTTGCTGGATTGTGTTGCATTTGTCTCAATTCTTATCTGGGTGTTGTTGTCTCTAGAGTTCTCAGTAGTTACTGGTATCCTTGCCGTTCTTGCTTTTGGTTAACTTTGAGTTAGTTACTTTGGCTTTATCTTTGATTTTATTAGCCTGGGTTTACAATGATTTATGCTTAGCTTTCTCTAGTAATTTGTTTTGGCTGTTGTTTTGTTCTTTTCCTTAGATTTTATAGGTGTAGTTTATCAGTTATTTTATTCTAGTTTTTTATAGCCTTTTACGTATTTGATGTTTGAGTGTCTTGATTTGTTCTTGTTGTGTCTTGTTTCTCCCCTGTTGTGTGTTGGAGTCCCGTCCTGCCCAGCCCGAGACTCCACTGACTGCTGGTATCCTGGCTTGCTGGCTGCTTAATCTTGTGCCCATCTACTTTCCAAACTGTTGTTGTGGGACTGTTAACCTGTTGCACATCGATTCCCGTTTTGTCAAATAAACATTCACTGCTCATCTCTGCGCTTGGGTCCTATTATTACCAGTAACTCCCTTACTTTTTTGATGTAACGAGTAAAGTAATGCATTACGTAATCAGATTACTTTTTTGATTAACGAGTAAAGTAATGCATTACGTAATCAGATTACTTTTTTTGATGGAACGAGTAAAGTAACTCATTACAAGTCATGTGCATTAAGTAATCAGATAATTTTTTGATGATATGAGTAAAGCAACACATTACAAGTAACATGCATTATGTAATCAGATTACTTTTTGATGATATGAATAAAGTAACGCATTACAAGTAATGTGCATTATGTATTTAGATTATTTTCTGATGATATGTGTAAAGTAACGCATTACAAGTAACATGCATTATGTAATCAGATTTTTTTTATGATACGAGTAAAGTAATGCATTAAGTAACAAGCATTATGTAATCGGATTACTTTTTGATGATATGCGTAAACGCATTACAAGTAACATGCATTATGTAATCAGATTTCTTTTTTCATGATATGAGTAAAGTAATGCATTACAAGTAACATTCATTATGTAATCGATACTTTTTTATGTAACTGCAAATTACAGAGTAAAGTAATGCATTACAAGTAAATTCATTTGTAATCGATTACTTTTTTATGTAACTGCAAATTACAATCTAATGAAACATCTAGTTACAGCCAAAAAAAAAAAGTTATTGCAGATAAAGTTCTTTCTAGAACAACAGTCACAGTAATAGTACAATTTGTAGCTGAAATATAGCTGGTGCATGATGTCCAATTTAGTGGACATATGATTAATCAGATTTTTCTCCCAAACTTGATGTTACACGTTTTTTTTTTTTTTTTTACCATGAGTCTCAGAATGGATGAATATTCCGTAGTAACTTGGCATTTCTGACTGGAAGTCGGCCATCTTGGTTTGGAGAAAACAAAAGTTCCAGTGGCAGGAAGTGGTGGCAGTGTATATGATGATGCACTAGTGTCCAATATAGTTGATGTGCAACTATGCCATCAAAACCCATGCATATGCAAACAATGGCTTTTTAACTACTGTAGTTACCTCTATGCATGAAAGGGTTAATCTTATGTAATGTTAATTTCTATATTTACTAATACATTACTATTAAAATTAAAAGTTGTATCTGTTATAACATTAATGAATGCACTGTGAGCTAACAGTAACAAACAATAATCTATTGTATTTTAACTAACATCAAAAAAGGTTAATAAGTGATGTAAATCCATGTTACTAATGAGACCCTAACTATAACTAACTATAACTATATATATATATATATGACGATGATGTTGAATCACTAGTAGTGTTTCTGTAGTTTACAACAGTACTTGGATTGAAATATTAGCCTATGTCTTTGGTCATATTGATGATAATAATAGACTATTAAAAGACTCAGTAATGTTAGATTCATTTGTCTGCTTTAACATTGTCTTTTCTGGTTTCCTGATACATTTAAAATTGTGCATATTGCTGAAAATCAAAGAAAGAGTAAAGAAAATATTTCCTTTCTCCCCTTTTTATTAATTTTCCATTTTTGTAACATCACCATCCAAGGGATTAGACACTTTTCAGCGCAAGCGAACATCCTCAAACAGCACAACCAACAGTATAAACACCAGCACACAACAGGTTCACTTCTGGACTGGGGTTAATGGGGAAAGAGAGGGGTGGGACTAGAAATCATTGGCAACCTCAGACTGAACCATTCTTTCAGTTCCTATCGGCATTTTACATAGATAACATACCACGCATAGAAGAACATTCAAGCATACATAGCAAAGTGTGTGTGTGTGTGTGGTGTGTGTGTGTGTGTGTGTGTGTGTGTGTGTGTGTGTGTGTGTGTGGTGTTGTGTGTGTGTGTGTGTGTGTGTGTGTGTGTGGTGCGCCGACAGCTGCTCTGGGATCAGAGGAAATGCTTATGGCATGTTTTATTTGAACTCTTGCATATGCTCATATGATGTCTCAAGGAAAAGTCTTGGAAAACTCACATAAGATGATTCTGTTATCAATTTATGCCATATTTCCACACCAGCTTAAATAAAAATAAAATAATTAGCTTAATATGTTTGTCTTGTTTTTTTTTTAAATAAACATCATTAATTAAATTAACCATTAAGTTTAATTGAGAAGCAAAATTGTGGACAAATAATAAAGTATGCTTGTATGTGAAAAATACACACTGGCAAACCATACACATAAAATTGTTCAGGTTAAAAACGAAAGAAAAATGTTTGGATAAAAAAAAAAAAAATTCAATACTCCCTTTAGCCTAACTCAGTTTTCTTTCTCAATATTTTTGCTCTTGTGTTACAGATGTTTAAAACAAGACAAAAATACCAAATAAGATATTTTTTTGCTGTCTCTCAAACTATCAATCCACAGTTTAGAGAAAAACGTGCCACCAAGAAAGGCATGAAACAGATTCAGTCAGCTTCTCTTTTGGAAAGGTGGGTACTACTACTGTACACATAGCCTATGGTTTGTGTTGCACTGTAATCACAACTTAGTTGAAATGATCCAGCCATTGGATGTTGTTTTAATAGCACCAAGCCCAGAAGGGTGCTATAGGGCATATGCTTCCGATGTGTAATGTGTTGCCATCACAAATAAAAGAGTCATCATAGTAACAGTAGAAAGGCAATGAGGTCAGCAAGAAACGAACAAGAAACAGGAAGAGCGGAAACAATAATAACAGTCATGAGGTGATAACTAGCAGATATACTTTATGAGGATGCAAAACTGCATAAGATATGAAGATTTTTTACGGCATTCATTGGGGCCTAAGAAAAATAAATGTAGGCCACGTCAAAATGATTCTATTATTATTAATATTTGGTCTAAGCGATAATGAAAATCTTAAAAGAATGTTGTGACATATTTGCTGGAAAACTATTTTTGTATCGTTCCCCATGGAACCCCTAAGAGCTTTTTTTTTTGGAGGAATAATTATTAATTATTTTAAAAAAACAACGTTTTTTTGCAAAACATTTGTGTTCTTTTGTAAAAAGTATTGTATTCCCACAGAAACTTTGCGTTCATTGGAACAACTTTTGCATTTTCTCAAAAGTAGGCTATTGTGTTCCACTAGAAACTTAGGAGAAACACAAGTTTTGTGTGGAACGCAAATTTTCTAGGGGAACGCAAAATATTTGAGAGAGAACTCAAACATTGAAATACAGTTTTCCCTCGTACTTCATATTATTAATATTTTAAAAAAAGTTTTGCGAAAATGAATGCAAAAGCATTGAAAATATTTTTCCTCCCCATGTCCCTTTAGGGGCTCCATAGTTTCCTCACTTTGGGACAAACAATTGTACGTCTTTGAGTACACACTAAGCATACAACAACTAAGCAGTGAATATGCAAGGTTAGACCTTGCCAGTACTGGAATGAACTGAGCTTGTGTGTGTTTGTGTGTGTTGAGTCATAGAGGAAAAGGAAAGCAATGGAGAATGATGATACAGGCCAAGATTTTACTGATGTGCATGAGGGAAAAGAAAACAGCTGGAGGACGGGTTTAGTAAATGAAAAACAGATTATTCAAGAAAAGTTACGCCATCGCATGTCGAGATTTAAGAAAGGCACATTAAAACCAGTATAAGCCTTTTTATTATGCCGTTTTACTTTTATACTATGCCTCCTTCGTCTGGGCTGAACATAAGGTTTAGCACCATCCACAAAAAGTGGATTATCGTTACGGTTAAAAACCCCATAAAAATTAAATTACAGTTTTGTGGCGTTTAGTCGATGTCTATTATTGTCTAATGTACTCATATGTTATCAGATAAACATTTAAAATATACAGTCTTTCTCTATAAATATTGATGACTCTTCTTGTACTGCACATTTTTGTCCAATCAAATGCTTTTAGAATGAGAATGTCCCTCCCACAATACCACACGCAACCGACTAGCATTAGCAAATACCAAATACCAAATCAAATGGCTGTGATGTATACCCTAAAGCCATTTAAAATAAAAAAACATGATATGTGTTAAGCCAAACTTCATGTTTCAATAAGGAAATGTCAAACACAGGAAAAGAAAACTGATAACGCACTAAATGCTATATCAGCTAACCTAGCGAGCTAGCTGCACAATGCATTGCCCTTTGTGCTTTTAGGGCATGTTTTTCATGTTTTCAGACCAACTTGGATGAAAAACAAACAGATTAACAGAAAATCTCTTTCATTCTTTGATAAAAAAACAACAACACTTAAACATGGAGCTGCCATGTTGCCATGTTCAACACAGCTGTTGAAAATCACCTTTAACCTAGGCTACTCTGTTTTATTTTTATGATATTATGACAGTATGTAACATTTTACTACAGCACTAAAAATAAATGGCGCTGACAACTCGTACTCAGAAAAGCCTTTCAAAAGCACTATGACGAGAACAAATCTGGCACCTTTGTATCGGTTAACCGGCTATTTTACATTTAAGAGTTAAGAGAAAAATCTGGCACCTTTGTATCGGTTAACCGGCTATTTTACATTTAACAGCCTTTCAGTTGTTTCCAACAAAAAACACGAACAAGCTCTTGCAGCAGTACTCAGCGTTATAAGTCCATCTCCGGCACAGCTTGGACTTTTGGAATACAAAAAAAAGACACATTAGCGTAAAGTCTGCGATATCACATTTGTTGACATAGAAATTTGCGGTATAACCACTCAATATCGTAAAATCGAACGACTCACAAGGCTTATTCGTACTGCGCAGCAACCAAACCTACAGATACATCCGTCTTGGTTTTTTTGGCCCTCAAGCCAAAAGTACTATACTTCGGTTTTTACGCATAGGTATAGGTAAATATCATCACGTAAATATCAGCAGCATAGTCCGCGAGCAGCCTGATTTTTGTAAACTAGTGTACTCTATAAGCTCAGCTAGCACATGGGTTAAAAAAATATAATAAAATAAAATTATTAATTTGTCCACAAGGTGGCAACACTGGCCCTCGTCGTTGTTTCATAGCGGAAAAAGAAAAGCGTTTGTGTGAGAGATTAAGACATTCCCGCGACTCTACTTTATAACATTTACAGTCATAACTTTGATGAGAAATTGACCCTTCGCGTGGAGCTTGATTGACAGGTGTTCTGACCAATCATACTTCGCCATCCGCCATTTTGTCGGATCAAGCAGTCAGGAGAGTTATGCTGCGTTCTATTATAGCCAACGAACCGACTCGGACCTCGGATATGACGTCACGTACACACTTCAAGCGTTCTATTATGTTTTGCGCGTCCGAGTCGGAGAAAAAAATGGACGCCACCCGGAAAGCTGTTGTAATGGTAGCACTGGCCGAGTACCAGTGTAAAAACATATTATGACTACACCTTACCAAAACGCAGCCATTTGAACTTGAAAATGTTCACTTTATTTCATGTTTTCATGTTAATCTTCTGTTAGCAACGCTAGCAACGTTAGTAATTGCACTCACACAACAACCGATTCCCATACCTACAGGGGACGCAGTAATACGAGTGATTATAATCGTCATTAAAAATACCAACGCGGTTCAAAAACAATGAAAACAATTCATTACAAGTGTGACGGAGCGGCTCCGTCACTGAGTGTGACACACACACACACACACACACACACACACACACACACACACACACACACATACTCATTCCCCGTTCCCTTACAGTCTCAATTAAGCTGGTCATAAACTTTTCCCCTACTGTTAAGTAGCGCGGTCAAGGGTGCACACTTGATAGTTCTACTCTTTTATAAACATATATTTAAACGAACATGATAAACACTTACCGTGTGTGGAGGCGTCGCGGGTTTGCTCTGCTTCCCATCCAGTTTGGCGGACCCGAAGCATAACATTTCCGGTTGTTAAATAGCGCGATTGTCACGCGCTTTCATGGTCACGTGAACTGCATAATTATGGGTTTTGGGTTGCAATAAGAATTTGTGATGCAAGTAATTGTGTATGGGGAAGGGAAAATGTTTGTGAAGATGGATATAAGTATTGTGGAAAATGCTGAAGTATAATGGATATAAGTCCTCTTCTGTAGTTAATACAATGTGTTGATTGTATTAGGTAAATGATGGTTGAGCCTGGTGGGAGGGGCTAATGGCTTTAAGAGTTGCAGCTTTGGGCCTGTGAAGTCAGTCTTGTTCTGGTTACAGAGAGGGTAACTAGTGGCTGGTAATTTTTCTGTGGAAAGAGAAATAGAGTTATTGAGGATTTCTTTTTTTTGTTTGTTTTGTTTGTTTGTTTGTTTTGTGTATAATTTTATTATAGTAAGTAATTTTTTTCCAAATAGTTATTCTTTTGTTATTATTATTTCTCTTCACCCTTTGTACTTTGGAGGCCGGCATAATAAAACACCTCACTATTCATCGACTACGCCTGTGTTTTTCCCTATTGTGGGGAGGTTGGATGAGGACCCCGCGACATATGGTGTCAGAAGTGGGATGGCTAGTCGGAGAAAGGTATCTCGCCCTCCAAGGCAGCGCACAGGGCTGCGATCCCAGCGCCAGGGACAGCTGGAAGGGATTGCAACCGGCAATGTAGACCCGGCTTGGGAGACAGTACCTTCATTGGCGTCGTCATCAGAGGAAGGTGAGGAGGAGAGCGGTTTCTGGAATGTTCCAGCGGCACGTTCCACCCCACCAACGACAAGTGGAGCAGGCGATGGATTACATACAATGATGAGAGACTTCTTGGCAGCCCAACAAAGAAGAGAGGAGGGGCTGTTGGCAGAGCTCAGAGGACTGAGGGCCTCTCTTCCATTAATTCACCAAGTTTCTCAACCTTCCACCCGGCCAAGTAGAGTACCTGCCCAGACACTTCCTGCTATCAACCGGCCAGTTGTGGCAGCAACCCCAAGTACAGTGACAGCAAGTAGTCCCAGGCTGGAACTTCCTACACCTGCACCCCGGCGGGGGCAACGTGATATATCTTTGGAGGGAGCCCCTCTCCAATTCAATGACTCAAGCGGCAGAGATGACCAGCCAAGGTCAGAATGGAGACATTATAGTGAGCCAAAAATTCCGCCATATCAGATGGATGAGGACATTGAAAATTATTTGTTACGTTTTGAACGCATTGCCAAAACGTGGAAATGGCCAGAGAGTGAGTGGGCATGCAGACTTGTTCCCCTGCTGTCTGGAAAGGCATTGGAGGCCTATACTGCAATGGATGAGGAGCGAGCCCACTGCTATGCAGACCTGAAGGCGGCGCTGCTGATCAAGTTCGACATCTCCCAGAGACGTACCGGCAACAGTTCCGATCAACGATGATACCATCTGGAGAGAACCCCACCGAGACTTACCACCGCCTTAAGGGCCTCTACCGGCGCTGGATTCGGCCAGAGCAGCACACAAAGGAGGAGATTGGTGAGGCTATCATCTTGGAGCAGTTACTTCGGGTACTTCCTTTCGAGGTGAGGACATGGGTGAAGGAGCATGAGCCAGTGGAGGGCCTTACAGCGGCCAGGCTGGCCTTACAGTACCTCAACGCCAGGAGAGGAGGACCAGCTACACGATCCACCGGTGCAGCCCATCGACCAGCATTCCAGCCACCCCAGCCAAGGTCTGTAAAGAGAGAAGATAGCCAGGAGTTTTCGGGTAATTCCAGAGCGGTACCAAACCAACGAACATCCGGTAAGGAACTTGTTTGTTTTTATTGCCAGCAGCCAGGCCATAAAGCTTCTGTGTGTCCCATACGCAAAGCTAAGGTCACCGGCGCTTGCTATGCACCCCGGCCTGAAAGAGGGCCTGTCGGGGATAAGGAAGTGAGAGTTCAGCGCTATAAAACTGTGACTATTAATGGACAGCAGGTTACTGCACTATTAGACACTGGGAGCTTTATGTCTCTGGTTAAGTTTAGTTTGGTACCAGTAGGCAGTGTGGACTACAGTAGACAAACAGACATTTCGTGTGTTCATGGGGATAAGCACCCTTATCCCAAAGCGGATTTAACTGTTACCATTGATGAACAGCATTACCTGTTGACGGTTGGAGTGGTTGAACACTTGCCTGTAGATGCCATTCTGGGTTGGGATTTACCGGTACTTATGGACTTATTACAGGAAACTGAACTGCCAGGGGAAATTGACTGTGGGGAGGAAGGGGAGGTTGATGTAAATGTGTCTTGCCCTGTGATTACTCGAGCCCTGGCGAAAACTGGTGTCCAACCACTTCCAGACTTGGATAGTAGTCTGTGTGAGGGTGGCACCAAAGGGGCAAGAAAATCCCGCCGACAACGTCGCTTTGAGAAGCAGCTAAGGCCATCAGAATATGGGAAAATAGGTTTGCTGTCAGATAAAATGTGGGAAGTACCTGAAAATGTTTCTGAATTGCAGAGGGGGGATGAAACTTTGAAACCGTTATTTGCTAAGGTAGAAGAAGGTACAAATGGGAATTGTGTGGGAAAGGAGCGGTTCATTGTTGATAACGATGTTTTGTATGCAGTTGATGATGACCATAGACGTTTAGTAGTCCCTGCTAGCTGTAGATCTCTGGTCCTGCACTTGGCACACACACTTCCATGGGCCGGGCATCTTGGCCGCCATAAAACCTATCTTCGCATTAGTAAACGTTTTTATTGGCCCTCCATGTACACAGACACTCAGAAATATTGCACCACCTGCCCCACATGTCAGAAAACCAGTATTCCCCGTAAGTCGGACAGAGCCTGCCTGCAACCACTTCCGGTTATTGCCACTCCATTCCGCAGAATTGCCATGGACATTGTGGGCCCTCTGGTGAAAAGTAGCGGGGGCCATCAGTATATCTTGGTGGTGTGTGACTATGCTACCCGTTTCCCTGAGGCCTTTCCCCTGCGCACCATTACTGCTCCCACTGTTCTGCGTGCTTTGGTACAACTGTTTTCCAGGGTGGGAATACCGGATGAGATTCTGACGGACCAGGGAACTAATTTCACCTCTAAATTGATGCAACTATTCCATAAACAACTGGGTATCTCAGCAATCAAAACCACACCCTACCATCCACAGACGGACGGCCTGGTTGAACGGTTCAATCAAACACTGAAGAGGATGTTGCAGAAGTTTGTGGATGATACTGGCAAGGATTGGGACCGTTGGTTGCCGTTCCTGCTCTTTGCCTATCGTGAAGTTCCCCAGGCATCTACGGGTTTTTCCCCATTTGAGCTGCTATATGGCTGGGATGTGCAGGGGCCATTGGATCTGATCCGCAAGGGCTGGGAGGCGCCATCCTCCACTTCAAGTGAAAGAGGGGTGGTGCAGTTTGTGCTGGAGATGAGAGATCGGCTGGCAAGATACCAGGGGGAGGCAGAGGTCAACCTGCTTGCAGCCCAGAAAAGCCAGAAGATCTGGTATGACCAACAGGCACGGCAACGAGAGTTCCAACCTGGCCAAAAAGTCCTGTTGCTTCTCCCTTCGTCCAACAGCAAACTCCTGGCAAAGTGGCAAGGGCCATATATCATCCTCCGTAAGATGGGTCCAGTCACCTATGAGGTCCATCACCCTGATAAGAAGAAACCCAAACAGACCTACCATGTAAACTTACTGAAAGAGTGGAAGGACTGTCCAATCCCAGGTCCAGAGCAATCTCTGATGGTGAGGGAGGTGGACATGGAAGTGGAGGAGGAGGTTGGACTGGAACCTGTCACTGAAACTGCTCCTCCCCTTCTCACTCATCTGGCTCCAGAGCAAGCGGCACAGCTCCTTCAAGTCTTCCAAAAGACTCCTTCGCTCTTTGCAGCCAGTCCTGGGCGAACCACCTTAGTTGAGCATGTTGTGCGTCTAAAGGAGGGACGACCCATCCGCCAACGTCCCTACCGTGTGCCACAACATCTAGTGGGAAAACTGCAGCGGGAGGTAGAAGAGATGTTGAAGCTTGGAGTGATCGAGCCTTCTAACTCAGAGTGGTGCAGCCCAGTGGTCATCGTCTATAAGAAGGATGGCTCTCTCCGCATTTGCATTGATTTCAGAAAACTCAATGCCATCTCTGAGTTTGACGCCTATCCAATGCCAAGAATCAATGACTTACTGGAGAAAATTGGAGCTGCCAAATACATTACCACCCTGGATCTGTGTAAGGGTTACTGGCAGGTGCCATTGGAGAAGTCGTGCCGGCCATATACCGCGTTCCAAACACCGGCTGGACTTTTCCACTTCACTGTGATGCCATTTGGGCTGCACGGAGCACCAGCCACCTTCCAGAGGTTGATGGACAGGGTCCTTCAGGGTTGTGACTACTGTAGCGCAGCTTACCTCGATGATGTGGTGATTTTTAGCAACACCTGGGAGGAGCATATCCAACATCTGTCACTGGTACTGGAAAGGATCAAGAAGGCAGGGTTGACGCTCAACCCCTCCAAATGTGAGTGGGCACGACAGGAGACACGGTACCTAGGTTACCAACTAGGGCGAGGAGAAGTGCGTCCGCAGGTGGATAAGGTGGAAGCTATCCAGAACTGTCCTCGTCCCCGCACTAAGAAGGAAGTCCGGTCCTTCCTGGGTTTGGCTGGCTGGTATAGGCGATTTGTGCCCCAGTTTGCAACTATTGCTGTACCCCTCACAGCCCTTACCAGGAAGGACCAGAGGAACCCAGTAACCTGGACAGATGACTGTGAAACTGCCTTCAGCACATTGAAAACCTGTCTGTGCTCCTCCCCTGTCCTCAAGAGTCCAGATTTCAAGAAACGATTTTTGGTACAAGTTGATGCATCTGCAGTCGGCCTTGGAGCAGTTTTGGCCCAAGGAGACCCTGGTAATGAACATCCCATACTGTACCTAAGCCGGAAACTGCAGCCACGTGAGACTCGGTATTCTACGGTGGAAAAAGAAGGATTGGCCATTAAGTGGGCACTGGAGAGCCTACGGTACTACTTGCTAGGACGGGAGTTTGATCTGGAAACTGACCACCGAGCTCTCACTTGGATTAATTCAATGAAGGACCACAATAGCCGCCTTACTCGATGGTATCTTTCACTCCAGCCATTCAGGTTTACCATTCGACACCGACCAGGTCAGGCCAATGTGGTAGCGGATTACCTTTCACGGTTGCCGCACATCGCCAACCTCGCGGAGGAGGGGGATGATGTGACGGAGCGGCTCCGTCACTGAGTGTGACACACACACACACACACACACACACACACACACACACACACATACTCATTCCCCGTTCCCTTACAGTCTCAATTAAGCTGGTCATAAACTTTTCCCCTACTGTTAAGTAGCGCGGTCAAGGGTGCACACTTGATAGTTCTACTCTTTTATAAACATATATTTAAACGAACATGATAAACACTTACCGTGTGTGGAGGCGTCGCGGGTTTGCTCTGCTTCCCATCCAGTTTGGCGGACCCGAAGCATAACATTTCCGGTTGTTAAATAGCGCGATTGTCACGCGCTTTCATGGTCACGTGAACTGCATAATTATGGGTTTTGGGTTGCAATAAGAATTTGTGATGCAAGTAATTGTGTATGGGGAAGGGAAAATGTTTGTGAAGATGGATATAAGTATTGTGGAAAATGCTGAAGTATAATGGATATAAGTCCTCTTCTGTAGTTAATACAATGTGTTGATTGTATTAGGTAAATGATGGTTGAGCCTGGTGGGAGGGGCTAATGGCTTTAAGAGTTGCAGCTTTGGGCCTGTGAAGTCAGTCTTGTTCTGGTTACAGAGAGGGTAACTAGTGGCTGGTAATTTTTCTGTGGAAAGAGAAATAGAGTTATTGAGGATTTCTTTTTTTTGTTTGTTTTGTTTGTTTGTTTGTTTTGTGTATAATTTTATTATAGTAAGTAATTTTTTTCCAAATAGTTATTCTTTTGTTATTATTATTTCTCTTCACCCTTTGTACTTTGGAGGCCGGCATAATAAAACACCTCACTATTCATCGACTACGCCTGTGTTTTTCCCTATTGTGGGGAGGTTGGATGAGGACCCCGCGACAACAAGTCACACAGGGCGCAGCCATCTTGAATTCCGAAACGGAATTCTTGCTCGGTGTCCTCGCGGTTGTCCGACGTCCGAGAGGAGAAATCCGAGGAAAGGGGCGTGTTGCTAGGGAACGTCTGTCTTCCGATTCGGATCTCCGAGACGGATAAATAATAGAACGCACCATTAGTACATTAACATTGGAGGATTTGAACTTGAAAAACTGAATATACTGGCGCCTTTCCGCGGTTAAAACAACATTCCTTCTTATGTTAATTCATGTTTATTTGATGCTATAAATGAACTAGAAGGAAGAGATGATCGGATCACGAGCAGCTTTAACTGATGCTCTACAGCAACCTGTCACGGCACATTAAAGAGCCACAAAACGGTATTTATTGTATAAATTTCTTTCAAAAAATGACCATATTTGAAAGGTGAGACTTTGTTTAACATGCTTAATATCAAAAGTAACCGAAAAGTAACCTGGTCTGTCCTGTCTGTCCGCGTGTTGTCAGTCTCCTCTCTGCTCCGCGATGTATTTTTCACTGTGTGAGAACATGGTGAGAGCGTGAGAGCGGCATAGCTTGTAGGAGTAACTAAGGAGGGCGGGTCTTTGCGAAGGGTCAATAGCGCAGACACTGGGCAAGGACGTAACATTCAAAGTGTTTTCTACGTAAACAATCGCTTAACAGACGTGTTTGACCGTTGTGCTCCCATCTCGCATCTTTTGCAGCATCTCATACACAACACTGCGTTTTAAAAAACCCGGGACTCGCATTTTTTCAAAGCAAAAACGCGTTTTGTGTGAACCGGCCCTAATGCGCATTCGTGCACACTCGTTATTTGTTCGGCTGTACGCATGTCAAAAATGTAAGTATACTTTAGGCTCTAGTGCATTAGGAAATTGTTACTAATTTCACAGCGCCACATCCACTTTGTTCTTTATAAGAGATGTAACAACCCCTAACACCTTTAGCTAACCCTTGCTAAATTCTCAATAATCCTCACAAAAACAGCCCTCTATTTCTTCACGGCCAAATACATCCTTGACTTTCTCCAATTCTTAACCTTTAAGAATTAAAGCAGCTTGTGCAACAGAAAATAAAGAAGAAAAGATCGAGTTTCTTTTGGAATGAGGACGAGACAAGGAACATTTCCAGCTAGAATCACTTGTGGTTCTCTTATTTTCTCTAACGTTGCTAAGCTGCTTGTTTTTACATGCGGTTTCTTCTTCAATAACATTAACATTGTTAATTAAATATCTCTGGTTGTGAAACAAAACATGGTTTTTAATTAGCAACCACTGGAAAAGCTTTTTTTATTGACTGGTACAGAAATGAATCGCATTGAATGCCACGGAAAGGCCGGAATACGGTCAGGTGTTCATTGATGTAAACTGATTGTTTGAGTTAAAAATAAAAAAAGTAATAAAAAAAGCCTAAAAATATAGACATCCCTAATGTAATAAAAGTCCTAATAGACTTTTTGCCACAAACAATGACACAAGAAACCCAGTACTCTAATCCTTGCCTTGTTAATAAGTAACAATGATAAACAGCTTCTCTAGTACACACACTTGATCCCTCCGATTTCAAAAAGCAAATAAAGTTAAATACAAAAATAATAACATGACTCATGGTGGGTAGAAAGTACAGTATAAAAATCATACAATCAGAAGTGCTCAAATGTGGATGTTACATTTTTCCTTTCTTCACATGAGGCAAATACTTTTTTTTTTCTCTAGATGTCTTCTTTAGGAAGTGGTGTAGGGTTGGGAAAAGAAAAACAAGGGAAAAGGGCGAGAGCTCGGGGGTTGGGAGAGTAGGGAGTGAAGAATCATAGGCCCTGTGGAGGGTTCGGTTCTTGATTTGACACGGTGGTTTGAGCAAACCCCTCTGTTTTTAGACATCCCTCCCCCAACCCGCTGTTCTCCTGTCGGCTGGAGGACAGGGGTCTAGCCCAGGCTGGTGATGTTGGCCCTGCCACCAGGGGGCGCAACGATGCGCTGGGTGTTGCGGCGGGGGATGTTGTCGTCAACCTGAGCGCCTGAAACGGATAAACAAAAGGAAAATCACCTTATGATGTATATATTTTTTACATGTTGACACTGTGAAAAAGTGGATGATAGATTTAAGTAAATTATATAAAACAACAAGTATCTCGCTAATATTAAAATTCTGGCTGGCACAGATGAGCCGACAAATATTTGTGAATTTAGGTACTGATATGTCATGATTTCCTTGCGATCTCACCAGAGAGACTGAAGCCAGACTGGTGCAGGTTGCGGACCGGTTGAGCGGGCTGCTTGGCAGGAGAGGTCTTGGCAGAGGAAGCAGGGGTCACGGCTTTGGGCGTCACTGAGACTTCACAGACCGGCCCGTCGTAGAGACCCCGTGGGACGCCCCTCAGTTCAGCAAGCTAAGAAACAATGGCGCATGATAATATTAGTAAAACACTGATAACGTCTCCGGTTACTTTCGTAACCTCGGTTCCCTGAAAGGCAAGGAACGAGACATTACGGATGTCGTATATGGGAACTCTCTCTCATCCTTCACTTCCGCTGAAATCTTATTGGCTAACGCCAGCAACGCTGGCCAATTGACGCAAATATGCAAATACTGAAACCCCGTTGCAGTATAATGCAAGTGCAGCGTCAATTCCTCCTCAGAATCGAACAGAACGCCAAATCAATAGCGAACACGGCGGCGAGCGTAATGTCTCGTTCCTTGCCTTTCAGGGAACCGAGGTTACGAAAGTAACCGGAGACGTTCCCTTTCAAGGCTACGGAACTTCGACATTACGGATGTCGTATATGGGAACTGTATAGAATCCCGCCGTGGAAGCAAGCAAACCACAGAACAGAACCCAATACAAAACCCCGACACCGCCCCCCCAGAATGCCAGCATTGTGATAGGACGAGACTGGCCAATAGCGAGCCTCTAACCTCTGATAGGTCCAAGGGGACGAATCACAAACTCACAAAACACTGCCAGAATTTGCATATCCCGAACAGTATAACCGGGGGGAAGTCTGCACTGTAGACCAACAGGGCAACAACAACAGTAAAATAAGGCCAACGCATAGCGGTGACAACAGTCTTAATACACATAAGCACACAGAACAACTCATGAGCAAAGCGCAGAGAGCTCTAAATGCTGTGCAAGAATTCAACTCACCGAAAGCACTTGAGACGCCACAGAGGGTAAATCCTTGTAAAACCTGGCGAACGTATTCTGAGAAGACCAGCCAGCCGCAAGACATAAATCCTGAATAGACATACCCTTAGTCCAGGCCCACGAAGAGGCGATCGCCCTGGTCGAATGGGCCTTAACATTGAGGGGGCATTCCTGTCCCATACAGTCATAAGCCAAAACAATAGCGTCCACAATCCAGTGAGCAAGCCTCTGTTTAGAGACTCCCCGTCCCTTATTGCATCCACCAAAGCACACAAATAGCTGGTCCGAGCTTCGGAAAGCAGCCGAGCGAGAGATGTACTCCCGGAGCGCTCTGACTGGGCAGATAGCACTTTGAGCATCCGAACCTAGAGAGGTCGATGGCTCAACAGACAGGGCAGGCAAAGAAACAATCTGCGCCCTGAACGGGGTATTGAGCGATTTAGGGACATAACCCGGCCTCGGTCTGAGAGTCACGTTACAGTTTCCGGGTCCAAAGCGAATACAATCTTCGCTGACAGAGAAAGCCTGTAAATCCCCAACCCGCTTCGCCAAAGCGAGAGCGAGAAGCAGCGCCGTTTTAATCGAAAGCTCCTTAACTGCAATCGACACTAAGGGTTCAAAGGGCGGCCGTGACAAAGCTTCCAAGACCAAAGTCAAATCCCAAGGCGGCACGGACGGCGGCCGTGCAGGGCATAATCTCTTAGCTCCTTTAAGGAACCGAGTCACCAACGCATGTCTACCGATAGACTGTCCATCAACAGGCGGGTGAAACGCAGCAATAGCAGCTACGTATACCTTCAGGGTGGATGGCAGGCTCCCTTCGTCCATTCTGTACTGAAGGAAGCGTAGAATATCCGACACCGAGCAGTTCGCTGGGTCTAAACCGATATCCTGACACCATTTAGAGAAAACACCCCACTTCAGAGCGTACAGGCGCCGGGTAGACGGGGCTCGCGCTTCCGCGATGGTATTTTGAACCCGCGAATGAAGCACATCGATCCCGCTCAGCGTCCCTGCAGCGGCCACACATGGAGCCTCCACAGCCCGGGGCTGGGATGCCAAATCGATCCGCTCGCCTGAGACAGTAGGTCCTTCCTGAGCGGAATTTCCCACGGTTGCTCCGTTAGTAACTCCACCAAGTCCGCGAACCAGGGCTGATTCGGCCAGTACGGGGCCACTAGAGTCACCGCCGCCTTTTCCTCCCTGACTTTGCACAACACCATGGGCAAAATTTTCACCGGAGGAAAGGCATAGAGACGGGCTTTCGGCCATCGCGCAGTTAGCGCGTCCATCTCCCGGGGGGAACGGGACAGCGAGAAAAACATCCGACAATGCGCGTTCTCGCTCGTCGCGAAGAGGTCGATCTCCGCACTGCCGAAACGATCCCATATCAGTTGAACCGTCCCGGGGTGAAGCCTCCATTCCCCTTGAGGAATCCCGTTCCTCGAGAGCATATCCGCCCCCCGATTTAGAACACCGGGGATGTGTGTCGCTCTCACCGAGAGAAAAAACCGATCCGCCCACAGCAGGAGAGATTCCGCCTGCTTGAATAGGTCCCTGGAATGCAAACCGCCTTGGCGATTGATGTAAGAGACCACAGAAGTGTTGTCGGTTCGAATCAACACATGCCGCCGTTCCAGTCGAGACCGGAAAACTTTTAGGGCTAGAGAGACCGCTTCCAGTTCTAAGCGATTTATGTGCCACTCCATCTGCCTCTCCGACCACCGACCGGAGGCGGGCTTGCCCAGGCAGACCGCTCCCCACCCGGTGGACGAAGCGTCCATCAGGACCTCCACGCGTCGCGTCACTATACCCATAGGGACACCTGAACTGTAGAGATCCGGGTTCTTCCACGGGGCCAGGGCACGGGCGCACACACGGTTGACCATAATGTGCTTGCGGCCGGAGTGCCACGCGCTCGGGTTGACGCGCGCTTTCAGCCAGTGCTGAAGCGGTCTCATATGTAGCAGTCCCAGATGACACACTGACGAAGCGGCTGCCATCCGCCCCAATAGCCTCTGAAACTCTTTCAGAGGGACGAGTCTGCCCGGTCTGAAGAGACCTAGCGAAAAAGTCATAGCCTCCGCTCGTTCGGGGGAGAGACGCGCTTTCATACTCACTGAGTCCAAGCATACTCCCAGGAATGTGGTAGTTTGGCTCGGTGTGAGCACACTTTTTTGGACGTTTACCCTCAAACCAAGCGTTTTCAAATGGCGAAGTAGGGCTTCCACATGGCCGACCAATGTCTCCCTCGACTGCGCGAGAATCAGCCAGTCGTCCAGATAGTTCAAGACGCGCATCCCGCTCGACCTGAGGGGTGAAAGTGCCGCGTCTACACATTTCGAAAAGGTGCGGGGGGCGAGGGCTAGCCCGAACGGGAGTACCGTGTATTGGTACGCCGCATTCTCGAACGCAAACCTCAGGAATCGCCTGTGGCGCTTCGCTATCTGGACGTGAAAATAAGCGTCCTCTAGATCCACTGAAGCGAACCAATCCCCGGGGCGAATTTGCGCTAGGATCTGTTTCAGTGTAGTCATCCTGAAAGCGCGCTTGTGAAGCGCTCTGTTGACGGGTCTCAGGTCCAGTATGGGGCGGAGACCCCCTCCCTTCTTCGGCACTACAAAGTAGCGGCTGTAGAATCCGCTTCCCCGCTCGCTCGGGGGAACCGGCTCTATCGCTCCCTTGTCGAGTAAACTGCACACTTCCTGCCTCAGTACATGAGCATTTTGGGGCAAAGTTAACGACTGGATTACGCCGCGGAAGCGGGGTGGTCTGCGTTTGAACTGAAGTGTGTACCCGTGTCGAATTACATTCAGCACCCACGGCGAGATGCCCGGAATAGCTTCCCACGCCGTGAGGAAACGACTGAGTGTGGGCCGGTCTAGACCTGCGGTCATCGCCGCTATGTGAGGGCTGGGGATAGACACCTCGCGCTTCCCGCGAGGCGCCTTTATAGTTAATGACCGTGACTCTGCGCTGCTCGAAGACAGGGCGGGTAACACAGTGTGAAGTGCAAGAGGAGAAAAAAGCTCTGTTTGTGAAGAAGTAATTTGCTTTATTGAACAACACACAACATTCACAACATGACTGCACGTGTCGCTCGCCGAACGCAGAGGGACCGCGTGCTCTAGAGCGCGCCGCTTGGAAGCGGGGCCATCCGTGCGCTCTCCTCTCCTCTTGCCCGAGCGGTCAGGACGACTGCTTGGGCCTCGCTGGGGACGCGGCGGGTTTTCTGCGCGGGCTCCTCTGAGCCGGTCTCTTGTTTCCCGCTCCCTGCCACTGCCCGTGTCGGCCTTTACGGGCATCCGGTCCCGGGCGGGAGGCTGGCTGATGTCTGGCCGCAGCCTGGGACTGGCGCCCCGAGGCGGAAGACGAGCGAGAGCGAGGGCGCTGCGGCGGGGCGGCGGGCGGCGGCGGCGCTCGCCGAGGGATCACATGGCTCATCGCCTTCGCCGCCTTCTGAGTCTCGGAGTACCGCTCGGTGACCTTCTCCACGGCATCTCCGAACAGGCCATCAGGGGAGATCGGTGCGTTTAGCAGCGTCTTCCTGTCCGCCTCCTGCACGTCCGATAGGGTGAGCCACAGGTGTCTGTGGAGGACCACCAAATACCCCATCGAACGGCCAATCGCCTGGGCCGAGCGCTTCGTGGCCAGGAGCGCGAGGTCCGTTGCAGAACGGAGGTCTCGGATGGCGTCAGCGTCGACAGAGGCGGCGCCATCCAGAGATTTCAGTCGCTTGGCCTGCAGCACTTGAAGAACGGCCATAGCGTGTAGTGCAGAAACCGCCTCCCCCGCGGCGCCGTAGGCCTTGTTAGCCTGGTGAGCCGTAAACCTGCAGGCTCGGGACGGCAGGCTGCGGTCCGAGCCCAGGGCGGGAGCTGACGGGCAAAGATGTGCAGCGACGGTCTCCTCGACAGGAGGGATGCGGAGGTAGCCGTGGTCCCCCGCCTCGTCCACGGGGGGGGAACATGGCCTGGGTCGAAGTGAGGGTGCGCGCCGATTGCGGGGCCACCCACGACTTCACCACGTGCTCGTGCACATCAGGGAAGAACGGGGTTCCCCTTTTCGAAGCGGCCTGACGGCGGCTCGATTGGAGGAACCACGCGTCCAACTTGCTCTTTGAGGGCTCGTCGGGAGCCTTCCAGGATAAATCCAGTTCCTCGACGGCCTTCGAGAGGATACGGAAGAGCTCTTCCTGCAGATCCGCGGGGGTCTCTTCCGTGGGTGCCAGAGGGGCGGCCTGCTCCGCACCGTAGTCGTTCTCGGAGGCCGACAAGGACATAGAGTCGTCCTCCTCACTCACCCCGAAGGACACGAAGTCAGCAACGTCGCGGGGAGGATGGAACGAAGGGTCCGGAAAACTCACCGGGGGTCGAACCTCGACTCCGCGGTTGGGGGGGCCTGCCAGCGGCTCGGTGGCGGCAGCAGGCCCAATCCCCGCAGCAGCGCGAGCTTCGTCCCGCCTGGCCTTGAGGGCTCGGAGGGGCATGTCCGCACAGAAGTCGCAGGACCCTTCATCCCTGAGGGCCGACTCCGCGTGGGCCAGCCCCATGCACGCGATGCAGAACAGGTGCAGGTCGGGGGGCACTATGGGGCCCGAGCATAAATTGCAGACGGTCGCCATCGGATGCTGGAGACAGTTCAGGTATCTCCGGTGCACCTTCAACGATAGCAAAAATCCAAGTAGTAGTAGTATCAGCTTTCTAGCACACGATTTGAGCGTGAAGAGAGAGATTCTGAGGAGGAATTGACGCTGCACTTGCATTATACTGCAACGGGGTTTCAGTATTTGCATATTTGCGTCAATTGGCCAGCGTTGCTGGCGTTAGCCAATAAGATTTCAGCGGAAGTGAAGGATGAGAGAGAGTTCCCATATACGACATCCGTAATGTCGAAGTTCCGTAGCCTTGAAAGGGAACCTAAAACATTTAGAAAACCAC